>JASDFA010000010.1:155152500-156352500 GCA_035772735.1 Datura wrightii | reverse complement strand
GTCAACACCCATTCATTCTTATTCTATAATTCCTTGCTTTCACAACTTAGGATTTTTAACTAAAAAGTCGCCATTAAAGTTTATCCATTACCTCTAAGGTTTTGGGGAATCAGAGAGGGAAAGAACAAGTTAGAATTCTAATGTTGGGAAGGAGAATCCTTTTTGCCTTGGAGAATCGGCCTAACTCTTCAGTTTTTTTATGTCATAGAAAAATGGGGTGAAAACTCTAAAATTCTGACTTAAACTGACTTTCTTTCTCGCGTTGTCCGTTGCAATGGTCTCGCTATGGCGAAAGATCCTTCGCCGCGGCGATCCTGCTGCTTGGGCTCACTAATTTTTTAAATTCAGCCCATCAAGGTAATTAATAAAATAATCTCTTATTCCGAAAAAAGAGCTAGACCCAAAATTTTTTTGAATCCTTACGTCAATGTCATCGAGGCTCTATAACGATCGGAAGAGTCGTTATATAATGGAGGTCTAGATCTGAATAATTCAGACCCTAAGTCAGTAAATACATTTATTTTCATTATTTATTTCGTTTGAATAGGTACTAATCATTAAAATCTGTACAAGGTCTTAATATAATTAAGAGGTATATTTATGTGAATAACTTTCACTGTCAGTCTGTCCACAATCTAGCATGACCCAAATGACCGTGATTGGAACCCACACTAACCCCCAATGGGCGAACTAGCGATATCTGACACCAATCCCCAAGTGACCCCAAAATCAAAACATTCATGAAAAAATCAACTGTGATGCTCTTTAGATAACTTCGAAATAATATATTGCGTAAAAAAAACTAGTAAAATAAATCCCCATAACCTGATTGTCATTGCACCAAACGTCTGTTACAAGCTAAGGAAACTAACAACTAAAAATGAAATAAAGTTTTCAAATGTACGAAAGAAAGACATCTGCAATGAAGGAGTGTACGGCGTCCTCATTTGCTCACCTTCTTAATCTTCGAAAACTGTCGGTTTACGGGTGACGACGTGAAGAACTACCTATCTCAAACTCCGCACTCAAAAATAAATGCAGGGTTAGGGTTAGAACATAAAACGATACTAGTAGGAATCATCGGCTGACCTCACATGATAACAGATATCAAGGAAAAAGTGATATAAAATAAGTCCTCAACATTACACAGAAGTACAAGCCATTTTACAAATGCTAGCTCTACTCAGGTAATAGCCGGCCTGCTCACTGGATTAGGCCTCTTGCTGTAGCGGTCACGAGACTGCTACAATGATCTCACCGCTGAAAGAAGTTCCGGAACAGTTCATCTATTCATCAACTCAACAACCCGACTTAGTTGCTCCTTCAACAGTTCATTCATTCATCAACTCAACAGCTCCATAGTTTCAATAATTCACCATCCCTTCGCATTAAATTCAGACATCACACAAGTATAGATCAAAATTGATATAACTCATATTCACAAGCAGATTCAATAGTTAATCCCAATAAGCATAACTCTACACTTACAAAACATAACTGGAACACGTCTAACAACTAGATTCATGTCATTTATTTCAATTTTTATAATATAGTCCGCATTATCCAACAACTAATACCACGCTCTACATTTATTCATACACATAATCACAGCGCAACAAGAACGAAGTAAAACATATGGTGAAATGTCGGGCACATGCCTCCACCACGTCCCCATTATCACTCAATTTACAACTCAGTGTACTCAGAGGGTCTTATTTTTGCCCTTCCAGTCATTACCTGTAGTGGACTCTAGAAATCTATGTACTGTCTCAGCATAGCATTCACTCCCACTCATATGCTTGTCCGGATGCTCCCCTCAGACACGAGCCACTAAATAATAATATTCGCTCGTCTAGATACTCCCCTCGGATATAAGCCTCTCATCTTAGGATGTTAATGTTATCATTCATCATTCACATTAAAAGAACACATCAAGGTGCATTATTTCAACCTATAGGAGGTTACAATCTACTCCTCAAGTAAGTTATTATCAATAACAACCCTCATTATTAACAAAGTATAATTACCTTACTAAACACTCAGCACAGTTAAATGCCATATCATATAAACAATCTTTTAAAATAAGATCACAGTTCAATATCACATCATAATCACATTCTTGCAATAAGTTATCGACAATAGACTCACATAGCATGTAAATATCCAAAAACCAATTGTATATCAACATTGCACAATATATATTGTTACACCTCATAAGTTTTTGGTACTTAGTTGGCCTATTCGCATATTGGTTAAGAGTTTTAGAATGTCATACGTGCGATAAAAGGGCCCGGGGAAAGGCCGAACGAGTGCCAAGTCAGATTTTCGCAAGAGGAGGTCGAACAGTGCTTCCTAGAGGGGCAACGTGGCACTGAGGCACCTCCTCCGCGATGGCCAGCGTGGCACGGAGCCAAATTGGCTCGATGGCCAGCGTGCCACGTTGCTATGCAACTGGCTTCAAGTATATAAAGGCCTTCCACTTTGTTTTTAAGTCACTTTTCATTTTATTTCCAGCAGAAACAACCAGAAAACAAAGGAGAACGAGGGTTCAACATAAATGTTCGTCCGATTACACCGTCAAATGCAGTCCAAACTCAAATTAACTTTGGGTACCGAAGTATAAAGCTGCAGGAAGCATTCCTACGGAGTTAGTTTCGTGAAATTCGTCCGGCGAAGCGTCGACCCGTCGAGTTAAAGTGATTGGAATTGCTCCGAACTAGTGTTAATACACTCCCAGCGTTAAAGTGATTATTTCTCTCTTCTAGACTTCCGAGAAATTACGAGTTTTCGACCGTTCTTTGATAATGTAAAGCCAGTCTCTTTCGGCAAGTTAGTTTCTCCAGTATAGTAAAACAGTATGAATCCCAGTAAGATATTTCAGAAACAATATATCATGCTCAATATGAAATTTAGTAAAGCACGTCAGAAGTATTATATCATGTTCAATATGAGACTCAGTACAACATGTTAGAGATTATATTATTATCTTATTCAGTGTGTATTATATGTAGTTATTGTTATCAGTTGAGACTTGATTGTATTATTTTGGGCTGGATTACCCGTATAGCTTCCGTGACCGCCCCAGGGTTAATAGTTGTATCGACTCGTCCGCCAGAGGGCGATGATACGTCACTCTACGGAGTGGCATGCCGTCCGCTAGGAACGAAGATGGGATGCCAGTTTCCCCATATTTTGCCTTGGTCGGCCTTTATACACCCCCGTCAAGCGCTTGCGCCAGGTATGTTGATTTCAGGAGTCCTCCGAACTCAGGTACAGTTATAGTCAGGGGCCCAGCGGGCCCAAGTTGCATACCTAGGGGATCGACAGGTTGTTTATAGTTACTAGGTGATATGGTATGACCTGGGTAGGGGTAAATAGATTGTGATGATTGTACCTTCCAGCTTATGGGGGCCAGGTAAGGTTTATGTTGTGTTATGTTATGTCATGTTATTTTAGTTATGGTTAGATAGACAGTAGGACGCCACGTTATTAGGTACGACTCCTACTCTTTTCAGAGTAGTTAAGGTTAGTCCTGAACCCACTATTCCAGTCAGTTTCAGTCTGTCTTTCTTATTGCTCCAGTTACTATCAGTTCCATTATTTACTTTCAGTTATTTTCAGTTGTTGCTTTGCATACTCAGTATCAGCGGTACTGACGCCCGTTTAGGGCGCTGCATTACTTGCCTGCAGGTACACATAGACAAGGAGCAGATCCCTCGTAGTTCCAATAAGTGTTACAGAGCCTTCAACTCCTTTCATCCGGAGCCTGAAAAACAGAGGTGTACTTTCTTTTTGTTTGTACAATATGGGTAGGCCAGGGCCCTGTCCCGACCATCCTATTGTTACTAAAGGCTTGCAGATTGTATATTTTCCCTGTGGTTAGTTGTATTGTCTGTGTGGGGCCTTATTCAGTTGCTAGTTGGTGGCCCTGTCGGTCATAGATCAGTTTAGTGCTCGATTTCATTTCTCAGATATAACTAGACAGCATGGTGGCCTTGTCGGCCCATATAGGATCCCTTCTAGTTGGTTGTTCTGGTTAGCTGTTTATATTCTTACAGGTGGCTATAGGCCTTGTTGGCCGGAGGCTGTGTTTACAACCGTTATATAGCCTGTCGTTTTCTTGAATCCAAAGTTAGAGCCAGCCTGGCACCAGAAGTGCTTAGGCTCAGTTAGTCCAGTAGTCCAGGTCCTAGTAGGGCACCAGGTGCTAGTCATGCCTCCCAAGGTGGGGAGTGACATATATGCCATTATAGGGTGTGTCCTTATAAACCGTAACCTACCTCAATTTTGAAAGTAACAATTCGACTACTCCGCGGGAGCCTTGCCTTTCCTCAAATCTTTGAAATGCGTGGAATTTACACAACACGGATAATTCGTTAATTATTCTTCAATTTTAGGGTCTAACAAATTAAACCCTCTCTTTCAGGGTATTTTCCAGAGTAAAACCCCCACTTCTACTGGGTTCTAGGTCTCTATTTCCTGCGAACCCTCATTCCTGACATATAATTCTAGGGGAATGATCAAAACTTCTCAATATCACCCAAATCACCCCACGATTCTAGCCCAAGTTTAAGAACCTAGGGTTCTTCCTCTACAAGACTTCCACCATTAGTGGAGATTCTAGGATCAAATCTACTCATCTTAGAGATACAGAATCGAAAATCTTACCTTGAGTAAAGAGGTTACTGCTCTAGAGAATTTTTCCGTTCCTTAGACCTCTTGATTATGATTTTGAAAATAATGGGGTAAAACCCATAATTTTCACTTAAAACCCACTTTCTGATTTTCGTCGTCCGCTGCAGTGATTACATTTCTGCTGCAGCAGACCCGCTACAGCGCTCATAGGGTCGCTGCGGAGGTTCCAGCAGTTACTCCCCAGATTTCGCCACGGCGGTACTTCGACCGCTACCTCGGTCTCGCTGCAAGTGAAATCCCACCGCTACAACGATCCCACGGACCAGTAGCTACCCGAAAATGCCCAATTTCATACTTAATTTATTTCATAACTTCCCTATCTCTTTCTTAGCCTATTTTTCTATATTCTATGCCTTTAACCACCCTGTAACGACGTCCAGGTCGTTACACAACCACTATTCACTACCACAACTCTATCATCACAACTGCCACAATCGTTACCATCGTCAACCACTAGTCACCACCACCACCAACTACCTCTACCACCATTATCAACCACCATTATCGTCACCGACCACCCAGACATCACAACAACCACTGGTAACCACCACTACTCCTAGTCATTACTACACATACCACATTCATAATTATAATTATATTCACTCTGCCGCTGCGCCACCAGCATCAGCGCCTCCGTCACCTCTACCACCACTATCACTCACTACCACCGTTGCAACCAATCCCTACTATCAACCATTATAAAATTTTCAACTACCATCATTAACATCGCCAACTTCTAACATCAACCAATTTCATCATCACAACCATCATTATCGACCGTCATCATCACGCAAGTCACTATAACATCAATCACCCCATTCGTCATAACTATCACCATCACAATACTAGTCACTAACACTCTGTATTAGAATCACTACCACTACAAACCATCGCTACTATTACTAGCGAATATAAATATTTTATGTTTTTATTAGGTAATAATTTATTTTATTAAATTAATATTTTTAAAAATATTTAATTACTTTTTTATTTATATTATATATTTAGTATATTTATAAATAAATAAAATATGCACATTCAAATGTTAAAAAATAAATATTTTTATTTATTCAATATTCAAATCTAAAAATAATATTTTAATCTTTAAATGTGTATTCAAATTCAGACGTGTTAATCTTAATGAAAATAAATGAAGTCAAAGTATCTCTTTTACTATGATTAGAGACGCACACATTCAATTAAATTGTATTTTTTTGCGTACCAATATATCGTTATTTTATTTGTGTTGTTATATTGTTATGATGATAAAATTTAATGCAATAAAATATTGTTAGAACAATTTCAATCATATAATCTTTGTAATATATAAAATATTCAATTTGATAATTTCTTGTCTTTGATGTATGCTTTTCATTATAAGAGTCGTTGACTATGGTTCACATTTAAATATTTTCACCTTATTTTTAAAGAATTGAAGCCGCCTCCTTTTTAGAGAGATATACATCTAAAATAAATTGTTATTAAGTAAAAATAATATTTTATAGAAGAAACGTACAAGAATTCAATTAATATATATTTTTTATGATGGCTAATAAATTATTATCAATTTTATAATATACATCACACTATAAAATTCTAAATAAATTCTAATACCTTTCTCTTTATTTATCTCACCAGTTTTTCCACCAACTGTAAAGATTTGGCCATTTGAAAAGGACAAATGATATCATATTGACTTCAAAATTGCACTTTATTCACAAGTGAAAATTGCATTACATATTTATTTAAAAGCATATCGAAAATTGAAAAGTCAAATAGCAACAAACCTGAAAATAAATTAGAGTAATGGAGTATTAAAGGAAGATAAATAATGGCATAAGAGTGGATATTGATTATTATTTAGGATAAAGGAAAATATTTATAATCTTCTTTTTGATTTTTTTTTTCATATTTAAATTTTTTGATATAATAGAGTGATATTTTTTGTGAAGTATTAAAATATTTTAAAGATGATTGTGTTACATTTTATTAAGACAATTATTTATATACAATTCAATTAATATAGTTTTTTTCAAATTCACAAATGATAAAACTAATAATTTTGAATAAGACAAAGAAGATGAAGGGTATAGATACATGTCTTGACAATCAATAATTTTTTTTCCAACTCACAAATAAAAAAATTAATAATTTTGAATCAGACAAAAGATATACACACGTATAATTATGATTTATATACTTCAATTAAATATATTAGCAATTATTACCTCTATCACTAATAATATTTATTTTTGTGTAAGTGTAAATCATAAATTGACACTGATTTATTTGGTATCCTCAGAAAGGCATATGTTGATCGAATTTCTATATAGATTTTACAAAACACTATAGTGAAAAGGTGAAGGCTACAGTAAAAAGATAAACACCTTAAGATGTGAAATATTTTTCAACCATAACAGACATTTAAATTATGTTTTATGAAGCTTTTGTGGAATATTTCTTTATGTTGACTTTTTTTTGCTTTCTTTTTCTATTATGAATAAAGCTCACTCACCTTGGCGGTATTTAACCAAAAAAGAAATAATGTGTTGTGACATATTAAAAAAAAATTTTATCAAGTTAAATATTTGATATATTATAAGAATTGCATAATTAAAGTTGTTCGAATATTACTTTTGAAATTCATTCGATAGCAATTTGTACGTGTAATATGATCTATAAAAACCAATTGAATTTTGTCAATAACTACTGTATCTCTATCACAAAAACTTACTCCCTTCTAATATTCTTTTGTCAAATTTACATGAACTTCTAATAATGAATGAAGCAAAAAAAAAATACTATAAAAGAATGACTTCCGTTCTTCCCTAAAATGAAGAATATCCTTTCAACTTCATGTTATAGTGCAGATTTTCAATAGGATTGATCTTTATAATAACAATAAGTATAGACCAGAAGATTAACTTTTCATTAGTTTAGCTTGTATTCTCCCCTTCAAAATTTCGTGTAGGCTATTACTTATTCTAAAATTATTTACATCATTATTTTAAAAAATATATACTTATTAACAAAAAATATACGTGTAATGCACGTCTAGGAACTAGTAGATATATACAGAGATTTGACTTTAAAAATATGTAAAAAGTTATATAAATGCATGATTTAACTTTTCAAGAAAAAAATATTAATATATACACAATTAATATCAAAGAATATATACTTACTTACATTTGAAATAAATATTTAAAAATTAATTGATTAAGGCAATAAAATATTTATAAAATAAATTGAATAAATATTAAATGATCATTAAGTTCATGAAAATAACTTTTGGGCTTTGCAAATAAAAAAAAGAGACGGATAACTAAGAAAATATAATTAAGAAATAATTCGATAATGTTAGGTTCTTATAAATAAGAAAAATGTTTAAAAATTGAGAAAAAATAAATATTATTCTTGACTTTAGAGGCATGCATGCCACATCACTGTTAGGGATATAGCTGATATGCCCTCGATCCTATCTCACACATGATGATTTGAACATATTTTGTAAATATTATTTGATATAATTATATGGCATCTAGTATTCTTTTTTATTGTTGTTATAAAAAATTATTTGATTAATATGATAATGTTCTTGATTAAGTTTTGAGTCTTAGGATCATGATGGAGATCATGGTAATGAGAGAGTAACGCCTCTTATAACTTAATCTAAAATCATTTTTGATCGTAGGATTATTATAATTAGGATATTAGTAATTGATTAGATCAATATATCCATGTGGTGAAAAGATTAGTTGATCTCATTAACTAAATCACATACATAGATGATGCATATGAAGATATGATCATTGAAGTTAGAATTACCATAAACTGTCACTAGGATATTATGTTGAAGAATGTGATGAAATATTTTCATTTGACCTAAGATCAATCATAATAATTAACAAGTTATTTATTATACTTTGATACTGGACACCCATGTCCCTACAAAAATAGTTGAAAGGATATTGAGTATGATTAAATGCTTGTTGTATTAATGATTAATCAAGATGAAATCTGTCAACTCTTGGTAAAGAGTTTAAGCTCTTTGTCGTCATGAATTATAAATGACTAATTAAGACCTTGGCCCGAGCAATTGAATAAAAGAAGAAAATAGTTTCTTAGGTCATTCAATGGTTAATTATAATTTGACATGTATACATAGTTGATCACCTATTGGGATTCAACAGTTACACCATATCCTAAGGTGATCGAAGTTATAGGGACAAAAAGAAATACTACATTATTCTTCTACAAGTTCTTGAGAATAAATATGTTATCCGGTCGTTAAGGAGTGTTGCTAAACGCCAAACTTGATTA
Source organism: Datura wrightii (assembly GCA_035772735.1). Lineage (NCBI taxonomy): Eukaryota > Viridiplantae > Streptophyta > Magnoliopsida > Solanales > Solanaceae > Datura > Datura wrightii. Next base: position 156,343,482 of record JASDFA010000010.1, on the reverse strand, counting down.
GCATATTGATATGATCATATATTACTACCGGCTTAGTAATAAACTTAAAGGGCCGCACACTAAGTATGTTCCTATCTTTGTTAATGAATTAATTATATTTGTTATTTGGTAATTAAGTTAGTCAAATAAATAAATTATTAGTCCAAATGAAATATTATTATGTTCTTTGATAGTACCAAAAATATGATTAATATTGTGAATAAATCGAATTTTTTATTTGAAATAAAAAATTAAATTATACCTCTTAATTAAAATATATATGATATATTTGATAGTATTTATTTATTTAGGAAATAAATATAAAGAGAAAATTCAATGTTTGAAATCCAATTTGGATTTGAATTTACCGTATGAAAGTTAAAGGGTCATTCGCATAAATATCTTATTTTGGTGTGCTCTTTAATTTTTACCCCTTAAATTTATGGTTTTTAATTTTTATTCTTCAATGTTTAAGTGAATAAAAAGTGGTAAAAAATACTCTTAACATAAAAAAAATCACAGGACATGAGTTTTGCCCAAGTTATGCCTGAGGCATTAATTCTTCTACTTAAATTGTGCATATGCTTGAGATCTTCTGCCTTTTCTATGCATAACTAGAGATTTTATTTGCCACAAGTGTGGTGAACCTAGTCATTTTATGAAAGAATATCCTCTATGTGAGTTAAAACACAAGCGTAACCTAACTGAGAAATCTAAGGAAGAAAAGAAGGATCAGGTTCAAATCCCCAACAGAAAACTCACCATGAAAGAAGCAGATAGTATGGTGAAGCGAGCTTTAGCTGCTATGGGAGATTCCTCCATTGGTAAATTTGAAGCTGCTAATAAACAAGATGACTGCTCCCTCTTAGCCAGGATGACTCGGATGATGAAGATGTGTTGGCCCTAATGGCTGAGGCAGACTCATACAGTGAAGAGGACAACAACGAGGTAAGCTTCTTTGAACTTAAATCAAAGTTAAACTCATATCCTCAAAAAAAGTTATTGTCTCTTTCTCTTGTTCTTATTGATGAATACAACACTCTACCTATTGAAAAAGAACAAATCATAAATGACTTTGCCTCTCTTAAGTTTGATAATAGTAAGCTTGAAAAGGAAAAAGGAGACCTCATGATAAAAATTGAAGAGTGTGAAAAAATTCATTAAAAAATATTAAAAAAGATAAAATCATCAAAAACCTCACTTTAGAGTCACAGGCACTGCACAGAGAGAATCCGAGTCTAAGTAAGAGTCTGGTTAAAATCAAATCTGAATTATAAAGAACTCTGAAATGGACCAGGTCCTCAGAAATTTTAGTCTCCTTGCATAAAAATCACTCAAGTCAAAGACAAGGAATAGGATATAAAAATGTTTAAGCACTAAAACAAGTCCTATCCTTTGCTCTCACTGTGGAAAAATGGGTCATTATAGAAAACATTGCAAGTCTAAGCTAAAAGCAATCAAGAAACACATTAATTTTGCTAGTCACAGATCGGGGACATCGCTTTTTCAAGTACAGAGTAGTTCACTCCATATCTGGTCCCCCAAATAAAATCATGAAAGGGAAGAAAACTGCTCCATTCCCCTCCTGGACTAAAAGAGATCTTATTCACCCCTTCAATAATGAAAAGGGACCCAAGCTAGTCTGGGTATCCAAAACTATCCTCTGACTAGTTTTGCAGGTGAAAGTGAGAGAAAAACAGGAAACCTAGTACATGGACAGTGCGTGTTTCAGGCATATGACAGGAATAGTTGAAAACTTTCTCTCACTCATCAGTCATAAAGGCAAAACCATTGCCTTTAGAAATAAAAAGAAGGGTGAAAATCGTCGGAATTGGCAAGGTTGGAAGATACATGTCTCAAGAAATTGAAAATGTCTACTATGTTAAGGGGTCAAAACACAATCTGTTGAGCATCTCACAAATGTGTGACAAAGGAAACTCAGTCCTATTCACTTCAACAGATTGCAAGGTTACAAGCTTGAAAACAGGGAACCTGGTTCTCAAAGGGTAGAGATACAAAAATGTACGCAAGGCATACAAAGTCCTAAACAAGATAACAAATTGTGTGGAGGAAAGCGTGCATGTAATCCTTGATGAACAAAAATCAGTAGACAGAGTGAGCACACAGGAAGAAAAGGAAGAGGTTAGTTTGACCCCGACTACCAACACTAAGGGGAAACCAGGTACACAGGATAAAAAGACTCAACATGAACATCTGGATACTTTCAGGATGCCTAATGAACAAGGTACTACACCAGATTTTTCATATCATGGAACTACTGAGGATCCAGAACCCACTACTACTCAGAATCCTCAGATAGAAAAACTTGGTTCATCTGGTGAAGCAGAACAACGAGAGTAACAGGTCAGCAACTGGAAGCATAAAAGTTCTCACCATTGGACTCTGGGATACATACCAAATTCAGATTGAGAAACATGAAGTGACAACATATTATTTCTCAGAAAAAGGGGGAAGAACATACTGATTGTTCTGATAAAGGATGTGGACTTGATTCTTTGATATCCTGCCAGTGATATGCAGATGCAGACTATGTGGAATTCATGGTAGACAGGAAAACCCATCTGGAATGGCATACTTTTCCATTGTGCCAATATCAGCGAAATGGGTATGGTGACGAACCAGGTTCATCACAAAAGAATAAAACATATTGATGTTCGCCATTACTTTTTGAGAGATAATGTGGAAAAGAAAAATATATTGATGAAGTTTTGGAACACTGAGGATCAGGTGAGTGACATTTTTTACCAAGGCATTGGGAAGAGAACTGTACAAAAGAATTCGTGTGGAGCCACAAGTAATCAAATTTCATTGACTTTGTTTACCATTCTCTCTTCCTTTTGACTATAATTAGTTTATTCTTATGCTTATCAAGTCTCATTGCGTCTTAATTGCTAATCCAGTCTCGTATCTTTGATTAGGTACACAGCTCAGGCAGGCTACAATAAAATGTTTAAAAATTGATGATGTGACCCTTACTTTCTAATTGCTGAAAATATGGACAAGACTCAAGGAAAAAATCTTAGGAGGATCCAAGTTCCTCTATAGGCCATTATGGTATGTACTTATCTCCTTGCATCTGTGTTCAACTTTATTGCTGAATCTACAACCATTATTCTACTAAACTTAGTCCATTCTCCAGTGTCTTGTCTCTGGGTACACCACAAGTATTGCCAGCATCTTTTTTAAAAAGGGTTGCAAAACTTGACCCACTTCTCCATTGACCCATCACAACAGGTCTCTAGTACATAGATGTAATATCCCTATTTTTTTTCTCTCGCTTTGTCCAAATTCTTTCTTCTCAAGTATCCATGAAAAATCTTTCTACCAGTCCTTCTCTGTTAAATGTTTCCATGGCAGAAGAAGCCCCTCCATCCATTCAGGGGGAACTTCGATCAACAGCATTTGAGATTGCACCAGGTTCTTTTCCAAAACCTGCCCCATCCAATCTTGCCCTCTTCGTAGAGTTCATAAGTCTAAAATAGTGGATCTTTATACGAATCTTGAAGAAGTAAAAAATGAAAAAAAAATGGATTTAAGGGTGAATGGAGTAAGTATTACCTTGAAAAAATGGTTAGTTGGTGACATTTTGTAAGTGTCTAGGGTGAGTTATGTAGAGTATGACATGGAACAAATATTGGAGGAGTGTGATCTTCTGCAGCATGTACCAGGTTCAAAAGAGAAGCTACCTGAAACTCAGATGATTTTCGATCTGCATACTGCAACTGCACGAGTGGATGAATTGAAAAGGGAGAATGCAAGCTCAAGGATGATCTACCCATTGCTAATGCTGGGATTTCTATTCTCAAAGACATAATGCTTAGTGAACAGAGTGTCCACAACAACAGAATCGACAAGCTTCTCTCTTTGATAGATAAAACTACCTATTCCTCCTCCTGAAGTTTTTTTGAGTATTTCCTTCTCTATTGCTTCCTATCTGTGGTTGCACTTTGCTTACAAATTGGATGCTATGTGTTGGATTTGGTACATCACTGGCTTGTTTTGTTCTTTCCTTGTGCTCCTAATCTATCTACGCATTGGATGACTCATATCATCAGTTTGATCTAACAGTTTTTGTTGTTTCAGGCTTGTTCTGATAAGTGTTGCCCCAGTGGCCATAGTTTAGTATTTTTTGCACATGCATGATACTTGCTAGGTTTTTTGTCTAAAATTTTTCAATGATGTCAAAAGGGGGAAGATGTGAGCATGGCATACTGTTTGTCATCATCAAAAAGGGGAAATTTGTTATTAGAAGAGTTTTGATGATTGACAAAGGGGGAATTTGTTATTAGAAGAGTTTTGATTGACTGTATTTAATAAAGTTTTTACAACTGACAAAGTGAACTTGGTTCACATGCATACATGGGTGTCAACTAGATTCATATGCATACATATTTGTCATCATCAAAAAGGAAAAATTTGTTATGTGAAGATTTTGATGACTGACATAGATGAACCAGGTTCACTACACAACTGAAGGTTTTGCAGATACGAATTTAACTTAGATTTGGAAATATCAAATAAGAAAAATACGTGGAATTGAAGAAGTCCAACGCGTACAAGAAAATCAAGTACTCTTAGGATTCTTTTCGAAAGGCAAGTTGTATTTGATTGTAGAGAGAACCAGATGCATAAAAGGAAATCAAATCCTTTTAGGATTCTTTTTAAAAAGCAAGTTGTATTTGACTAGGAAAGAACCAGGTATGAAAAATCTGACCTGAGGAAATTAAGTCCTTTTGAGATTTTTTTTTTCTTTATATGGGATAAGGAAAGGTTTGAGGAAATAAAGACTTTTAGGATTCTTTTTTCTTGTTTAAAACAAATCTGGGTTTGATAAAAACCACGTCCTTTAATGCTATATAATGATCATAAACAACCAAAGAATATTTAGCTATTGCATTGGCCATCAAGGAGATTATTTTGAAGCAATAGTTGTTCATAGCAAGAAATATTTTCACTGGACCAGGTTCCTGTAAGCGAAGAATTGGAGCAGAAGAATTTCTCCTATTTTGATTGAGTTTGTTATTTGTATTTTTTAGTTGCAACTTTTTCTTCTAGAGTTAGTTGAGTCAAGTTACGTTGGTGTGATTGTGTTGTACTTCAGAGGCTAGAGTTTATAGTCTTTGAATAGGTGATTGCAGTTTGAAAAAACTGTAGAGATTGAGGTACTAGAGTTAGTCCCTTTGATTGCAAAGTTGTAGTCTAAAATCTGCTCGTGAGTTGAATAAAATCCTATTCGATAGGTCATATTTTTTGAGACTCCCTTGAGCAAGGAGGTTTTTCACGTTACATCTGCGTGTTATTTATTATTATGCACTTGTGATTCAATTGAACCAGGTTCAATATCGTAGATAGCTGGTGGTGATTTCATTTAAGTTGATGGACATTTGCCGTCTTTTTCTTCATCACCAGCCCAATGCAACATCAATAGCTACAACATTTCTCTTTTGGTGTTCCTACCTCCACAAAATGAATGTAAACGTAACATATTATGAAACGTATTGTGTTAATATTAATTTTAATCATGTATTTTTTCATTTGCTCGGCAAAACGTTCGCGCCTCGTATACACACCCTCCATCTAGTATAATTATAAACCTCTCTCAAAATAAAAAGGTGAATTTATTTGTAAATTCTTTAAATTTTTGTTGATGAATCTGATGACAAATTGAACTCTGTATTTATTAATGATGAAGACATAGAACATTAATCTGTTTAAATCTATTATTGAAGATTATAAATATTTATTACAGGGCAACAAGATCACAATTAAACATGTCCGAAGGAATGCAAATTGTGGGCCCATTTTCTAGTAAAGAAAGGACACAATCATAAAGAAACCTCAATGCTCTAGAGTAGTGCTTTTAACGACTTGAAGTTTCTCTTCTCCTAAATAACTTAAGTTGTGCTGTTTATGAATGATATTAAGACTTCTATTTAGTACTTTTCCCAGCTAACTTAAGTTGTAAATAGCTAGGTGTGCAACTGGCCGTGTTTAAAACGCACTTATTAGTTGCAATAGAAAATGCAAGGTCTCACCAAACCTAGTAATGGGAATCGATCACTACTTCTATTTTTCCAGTGGCTTTTTTCGAAAAAATAAAATTAAATAAGGATCTGAACATGTGATTTTATCTTGTGATTTAAAATTATGAGATGAAATTAGCGTTTGGAAATGTGATTTTATTTCATTATTTCAATTCATAAGATGAAATCTCAAATTCTCAAAAAAATCTTGATTAAAATTTAAAATCATGAGATGGACTTTTCAAATGCACAATTTGATCCACAAATTTATATTTTATAAAAGAAAAACCACCATTTTATATATATCAACTATATTTGCCATCATTTATTTCAGATGTAAGCAAAATTTATTGTTAATATTATTACTCTTACCAACCTTTGTCAATCATGAGAGAAGATTATATTAAAGAGTACTCCTTCTGTTTTAAAATAAGTGGTGTTTTATATAATCAAGAAAATATTAATGATGTTCTTCCAATTTTACTCTTATATAAATGGAAGAGTTTTACATAATCAAGAAAATACTAGAGTTACATCTTTTTTAAGATATTTATTAGAGGTAAATGGATAAAAATATATTTTAATTTTTAGAAATGAGTAGTTTTCTTAAGACGTGTTTCCAAGCTAAAAACACTATTTATTTTGAAATGGAGGGAGTAGTACACTATAACTTATATTCAATTGTACTTTTTATTGAACTAAAGTTCGATCAATAAATGTTGTATTTTTTTTAGAATAACTTTGTGATAGTGTATTATACTTTGTTATGAACTTTCATTATTATTTGGTAAGATTGTATAAGAATTGAGGAAATTTTAATAGTTTTCGCAATTTAGGAGGTTTTTATATTCATGAGAAAAAATACAATGTATGAAATTCAAATTACATATCTAAAAAAAATTTCAACTTTATGTCATATAAATTCATATTATAAATTTAAATTATAATTTTATCTCATATAACTAAACGAAATCTAAGAATACGAAATTTAGAATTATTGCAGACAATTACCGACAACCCATACGGCCTTACTCTTTTAATAAATTTTGTACTGACCATTAACATCAGTTGATAGCTAAGTTGACGGTGATAGCTTGCTGAGCGTTTGACATATACTCCATTCTCAAAAAATAATATTAGCGTTTTTCATTTACACATCCTTTTAAAATAATTAACTAAGAGGAGTTTAATTAATTTATTTTTATTAAGTTCACTATTTATAATTATATGACATAATTAAGATATATATAGTTTTTAAAAATAATTATTAAATCTTAAGGTAAAATTAAAAAATAGTGTAAGTAATTTTGTCTTGAACTTATCAAATAATGATAAATTAAAAATTGATAAAGTATATTTTAATATTTTAATTAAATGAATAAAAATAAATATTTATTTTTAATATAATAAATAAATTAAATAAACTATTTTAAAACGGATATGGCATATGTCAAATCACATTATTTATATAATGAAAACCCTTCAACATCCAAACATATCACATATCAACAAACCAATTTCTATAATCGTTAGGTATGGGTTGTTATTTTATAACAAGAAGTCACTTCTCCCTTTTTCATCATTGCACGTTTAAATTAAATTAATGAACGTGTGGTGATCTGATACTTTATAGTCTTGATTACAATGAGATAAAAAGTAGACTCGTGCGTCTTTTAAGATAAAGTTACCGAATTGCCGAGAGAAAATATTACTTTCTCTCTTTTAATTTATTTATTTAATTTTGGTTTAATATAAAATTTTAAAAAATATTATTATATAAAAATTTATAAATATTTTTTAAAAAAATCAATTATAAAAAAAAAGTAAACAAAATAAATTTAAACGGAAAGTAAATCTCGAAGCCGAGTCTTTATTATAGAAAAGGGAGGGGCCGGGGGGGAATAGGAAAAGTCAAAGACATGATACATCATATTGGAACAGTGAGCATAGCATCTCACATGTCACAAAATTAAAAAGCTACTAGCTCCCTTTGTTAATTAGCATGCTTAATTAAAATTACTGAGGATCAAGGAAGAAAAATACGATGAGCGGTCTAGATCAACCAATATAGTACATAGGGTCAGGGACTTTGAAAGTACGAGCGCCAACGTTTTCTCCGATTAGATCAGTCCACTGATCACCAATATTGCCCACAATTCTATATCCAGCCTTCACTAGGTCTGTTCTCTTGCTCGATTTAAACGCCACTGCAGATCCTACATCATTTTCTCCCCTGCAATCAAGAGTGTCAAATGGGCAGATTGAGCTGAAAAATTTGTATAATTTTTCTCCAAACATATCATAACAATGTCACATAAAATGAAAAATAAGGAGATGAGTAGAACATATTGCTTACTTTAGTATGAGCTTTGCCCAGTTGCTATAACCAACTTTCTTGAGATTTTCAATCCTTATTTGTCTGAAATTCTCTCGAGTCCCTGTAATAAAAACGGGCTTGATTCCCAGAGACAGCACCGTCTTGTATACACCGAGGATCGAAGGAATGGCAGGCGCTTTTCCCTCGGCGATCCACTCATTAAACTTTGTATTGTTGTACGGTAAAGCCCTGCACAAAAAATGCGTGAGACCACTTGCATTTTCATACATATGTATGTGCGCATGCGCGTAGATACCTACCAGGCACACAGATATACACATACAAAAAAAAATACTCTTTTTATTTTTTTGTTTAAAAAGGATACATTTTTAACAAATTTTTAGTTCTAACTTTTCACAAGACGTATTTAAGATTACAATATTAAAGAGCATTCTGATAAAATCTACATGTCTTTAATCTTAGACTACAAAATTCAAAAGTTCTTTTTACTATCCTAAAGTAAGTTCAAGTCAAAACTAGATAAACAAATTAAAAATGAGGAAGTAATAATCATTTTTTTTTTAATTGTTTACCCAAAAGCAACGTCAGATCGAGCGTAGTAAGGAGCATTTGAGAGAGTGGTCTCATCAATATCAAATACCCAAACGTCCTTTCCATCTCCGCTGAGCTTGAGGTCTTTGGCATACTTAATAGCTTCCCTGGCCACAAACTCACAGTCACGTCGATATTGTTTGCCCAACATGTAGTGACCAACATAGTTTTCACAGACGCTAGGCACCAATTTCCAGTCCCTGAGGTTGTTGGTCTCCACGGCGAGGCGCCAGCTCAGACAGTCCAATTGTGGGATGGGGTAACCAGCACTACCGGTTTGTGGCCTAAGACGGTGAATTTCTACCACTTGGCTTATGACCTCTTCCACGTTATTATCGGAAGTAGAGGCCAATGCCACGGCTACTATAGTCGCAAAAAAGAAGAGAATAGTGAAAGACCTCATGGTTATGGTCATAACAAAATGATGGAAGGAGGAATTATATATATTGAGAAAACAAATAAAAAAGATAATGTTGAGATTGCTGGTATGTGGTGGCTTAAATAAGAGCCTCAATCCCAACCACCTCAAAAGCAATCAATCAGCTAGGTGATCACGTTTTTCACGACCTGAATTATGATTTGTCGCATTCTCTGGTTTCTATATTATTTGTTTAAATCTTTTCATTTCCTTGTAAATTGTACTACAAAAAAGGTCGTGTTTATAGCAGGGAGGGTTTCAATTTTCCATCTTTAGCTGGTCAAAACATTTAAAAAAAATTACATGACTAAATACATAGTGTTCGACTAAATACATGACAAACATAGAAACCCCAAATCGACCACCATACTAGAACTTAGTCCCGACTCCGGGTCTGGAATATACACGCTTGGCAACCGTGGTCCAGAGAGACACATTCGTTTGAACAAATATATGTGGACCATTCGCTATATATCCAGCAACGGCCAGATCCTGAAATATTCAGGATTCCAATTAATGGCACTAAATGACCACGATGCTATATTTGCATAACGACTGTAACGGCCATGTCAACTCAGACATCTTACCCTATAAATATCCTCATCTCCCCATGCCACTAGGGTATGTGTATTCATCTGGCTAGATTAAGTACTGTTATAGACGTTCTTAAGCAAAATTATTGTTAAACTAATATGTTTCAATGATAGACTAATTTGATGCAGGACAACTAGTTAAGCAAATCATAAACCAAGCGGAATTTAGCGTTAAGTGTGGAAGATAGCTAACTTGGCTAGTTGACTTGACAATGCAAACGGAATAAAATGAAGGAACTAACTATGGAAGGACTCGACACTCAGCAAACAAAATCAAACGGACTCCAAGAATATTCATGGAAGGAACATCCCAGCTGACTTAACAATGCAGATGGAACGAAATGAAGGAACTAACTATGGAAGGACTCGACACTCAGCAAAGGAAATCTTCAATCAAATAGACTCCAGCAATATTTATGGAAGAAAAATCAATGCTATCAAATAGAAGGTCAAATCCCAATCTCTCTTGGAAAGAAGAAATCTGTTGCCAAATCAAGATGCAAGATTTACGAAAGATACCAGTAAGATAAAATCTCTGAAAGGAAGAAATCGGCCCCAAATCAATCAAGATCAAAGGAATTGATCTTGCCATCTCTCAAAGCATACCACTGAGTTTTTAAAAAGGAGAATCAAAAGACTCAATAAGGCTGTACATCTTCACTTGATCAATCTGACTATTCTAGCCTTATTTAATCATTGTAATCTGAAAAGAATTACTAGTGACATCAAAAGATAGAAAAAGTTAGATAAATATACAGGTAGAGGCATTATCAGTGATTCACCATTGGTCCGAAATATTGGAGAACTCACTCTTGTAACTGCAACTTCTTTATAAGCTCTAAGGAAAACATTGCAGCCCAGTCAAGAGGACTAGACTAGGAACCACAACGGTGATCTGAACCAGGATAAATATTTGTATTATTTATTTTAATGCTCTACAGTTGATCTCTTTGTCATTAACATTTTCTGCAGAAAATAAGTCGACTAATATGTTCTGATAGTTGACTAATTGCTCTAAGTGTTTTAATTTTTAAATTCATCCCCCTATTTAATTATCAATTAGTATCAGAGCAGGTCTCACATATATTTCTTAACCGCAAAATGAGAAAAAGATTAAATGGCACCTTATCAAATTTCAGAAGCAATTCTTCAAGATGGAATTCATTATTAAGACCTCCTTACTTCAACGGACAACACTACTCCTACTTGAAAGAACGGTTCAAGATCTTTGTCCAAGAAAATGACTTCCAAGCATGGGTGTTTATAAAAAAGAACCAAAACCTATCTTTGGAGTATCAGATACCACAAAAACTGACTTGAAAACCTTTGAAGTTACCAAAGAACAACAAGAGGTAATTCAAACTAACGCAAGAGCTACTAGTCTTCTTTATTTGTGCAGTTAGTGGATAAATGAAGGAAGCAAGGATAAATGCCTTAGTCAACGAATATGAACTGTTCAAAATGACTGATGAGGAAAATGTTGAACCCATGTTTGCATGGTTTAGTAAGATTGTTGGAGAACTAAAATCGCTTGGAATGGTCTATCCCAACAACATGCAAGTTAGAAAACTTCTCAGAATTCTTCCTAAAGCCTAGGAAATAAAAGCAACTATCTTTGAAAATGAAGATCTAGAAAAACTCACTTATGATGAGCTTCGAGGTAACTTGATGGCCTATGAACAAAATCATCTTAACAGATACTCCAAGGAAGAAAAGAAGAAGTTTGTAGCTTTAATATTGTGAAAGAGGAGTGTGAAAAAGAGTAAGAAGAAGAAGACAATGAAGGTTAGACTCTAATCAATCGAGGAGTCAGAAATATCCTTAGACAAAGAAAATAGAGGCCACAATCTAGATACTGAAACAATGAAAACCAAAAGAATGAAGAACGTTGCTCTTACTGTGGAACCGTGGTCACATGTATAAAGCAAAATTGCCCTGAGTTAAAGAGGAGAAATTTCAGAAGAAACAACAATTCAAAATCTATGAAAGAATGAAGTGATGAAGAAGCTACTGATGAAGAATCAAAAGAAGCCGCGAACATCTATTTCATGGCCCTGGAAGGATCAAGCGAGATAAGATCTAACTCTTGTACAAAATGTCAGGATCTCCAGGATTCTCTAGATCTTATCACTAATGAGCTTTAAAAAAATCATTGATGAATATAATAAATTGGCTAAGGAGAAAACAAACTAGAAAATTATTCTTGAAGTAACTCAAATTGAAGTAGACTTATTTGAGGAAGAACTAGGTGACATCAAAATACAATTGAACAACATTATCACCTAGCATAGCTCAGTCAACTCAAACAAAATAAATCATGCTGACTCGTCTAACTCTTCAAATTATTATTACTCAGCTAATTCATATCTTCCTTTGCTATGTTATTCCTATGGAAAAATAGGTCATAAATCCTTTAACTGCAATTTTTTCAGAGCTACTCACGACAGATGAATTTGGAATAAAAAGGACTTGTCTGATGAAAATCTTCACGCTAACTCATCAGGACCCAAGAGAGCTTGGGTACTTAAAATAAATTAATCTTCTTATTTTATAGGAGCAGCCAAAAAGAGTTATGGGCGTTGTGGTTGGAGTCAGTTATATAATTATAAGTCCTACATGCGACTTGATTGAAGTATACCTCATGAATGTCTTGAAACATAACTTGCTGAGTACTAGTCAACTCTGTGATGCTGGTTAAAAAATATCACTCTTATTGGTGATCGCACAGAAAACATGTATGTTTTAAATATTGTTGATTTACCCACTCTAACATGTCTTGTAGCTGTTTCAAATGATTCGGGTATTTGGCATAGGAAATTGGGTCACGGCAATATACATTCAATTGAAAAGCTTTCTAAACTTGATTCAGTTCTTGGCTTGCCTAAATTAAAATATTCAAACAACCCCCTATTTGATGCATGTGAATTAGGAAAACAGACCAGATCCTCTTTTAAATATAAAGACATTGTGAGTACTTTGAAACCTCTTGAACTCCTTCACATGAATATATTTGGTCCTACCAGAACTGCAAGTATTGGTAGTAAGAAATATGCATTTGTTATTATTGAAGATTTCTCACGATTTACTTGGGTTATGCTTTTAGCTCATAAGGATGAAGCCTTCTCAAACTTTGAAATTTTCTGCAAAAACGTTCAGCGAGAAAGGATATTTTATCTCCTATATTCACAGTGATCATGGACGGGAATCTGAGAATAAATTCCTTGAAGAATTATGCAACCAGCAGGGTTATACCCAAATGTTCTTCTCCCCTCGCACCCCTCAACAAAGTGGTGTTGTTGAAAGGAAGAATCATTCTCTACAGGACACAGCTAGGACCATGCTTATTGAATAAAATCTTCCCAATCATTTTTGGACCAAAGTTGTAAGTATTGCTTGTCATATTCTTAATAGATGTCTTATTCGGCCGGTGTTGAAGAAGACTCCCTATGAATTTTGGATGGGTAAGAAGCCAAATATATGTTATTTTCACCCATTTGGGCGCAAATATTTCATTCACAATAATGATAAGGATGCTTGGGTGAGTTTTATCCCAAGTGTGATGAATGAATCTTTCTTGGGTATGCTCCTCTAAGCAGGTCATTCAGAGTTTCTAATTAATGTACATTATCCATGGAAGAATCTGTTCATATTATCTTTAATGACTCTAATCCCTCCCCAAGTATTATTGAGTATGATGAAGGGGAAGATGATGAAACTAATTCACATACTACTGAGACATCAGTGGGACAAAATTCCTCCAATTCTGAGGAAGGAAGCACCATTGATATATCCAAATCGTCTCCCTCAAAGAAATCAGACCAAGATGAAAACAAAGCACCCCAGTCGACTAAGGTCTCGAATATTCCGCGAGAATGGAGAAGTGAGTAAGCTACCCAAATGCTCAGAGACAAACAAGATCCTCTCTTAAAAATCAATCATCATAGGCTTTAGTATCTTAAATTGAACCAAAAATGATCTAAGAGGCTCTCATTGACGAATTTTGGTTGAAGGTCATGCAAGATGAATTAGACCAATTTGATAGAAGCCATATGTGGACTATAGTACCAAGGCCGAAAAATGCATCAGTGATCGAGACAAAGTGGATCTTCAGAAATAAACTAAACAAGAAAGGTGATGTAGTTAGAAACAAGGCAAGGTTAATTGCACAAGGATATTCCCAACAAGAAGGTATTGATTACGATGAAACTTTTGCTCTCATATCCAGATCGGAATCAATTCACATTTTGTTAGCCTGTTGCCTCTAAATGTTATAAACTTTTTCAAATGGATGTTAAAAGTTCTTTCTTAAATGGCTTTATCAAAGAATAAGTGTTTGTTAAACAACCTCCCGATTTTGAAAATTTCTCTTACCCTGACTATATTTTCAAACTCTCCAAAGATCTTTATGGTTAAAAGCAAGCCCCAAAAGCTTGATACGAGTGGCTAAGCTCTTTTCCCATTGAAAATGATTTTTTTCGAGGAAGAAAGTGTAACACCCTTTTCATTCAACGATCTTTTACAACAATTTTATTTATCCAAATCTATGTAGACGATATTATTTTTGGCAGCTCTAATGTTTCTTTATGTAAGAATTTTGCAGACTTAATGACAGGAGAATTGAAATGAGTATGATGGGAACACTGACTTTCTTCTTAGGACTTCAAATTCGTCAGTCGACTGAAGGAACCTTCATCAGTCAAACCAAGTATACCGTAGAGATAATTAAAAAATTCAGTTTGGAAAATGGAAAAGCTGCTGGAACCCTAATGAGTCCATCATCTTGCTTGGAAAATAACTCATCAGGAAGGAGTGCTAATAAAATAAACTCTATCATGAAATGATTGAATCTCTGATTTATCTTACTGCAATCGACCGAATATCATATTCAGTGTCTGCAAATGTGCCAGATTTCAGTGAAAGACTCCTAAAGAGTCTTATCAAACTGCAATGAAATGGATCATTCGCTATCTCATTGAAACCCAAGATTTTGATTTATGGTATCCTCACTCTAACATTTTTTATTTAACTGGTTATGCAAATGCAGATTTTATAGGTGACAAATCTGACAGAAAAAGCACAAGTGGATCTTGTTAGATTCTTGGAGAAGCCCTTACTTCTTAGCAAAGAAAAAAGCAAAACTCGCTACCACAGAAGCAAAAATATTTGGCTCTTGGAAGTTGTGACACTCAATTGCTATGGATGAAATATCAGTTATTGGATTATGATCTTAATTATGAAAGCATTCCTATTCTATGTGATACCACCAGTGCCATTAGTCTTTCTAAATATCATGTGCATCATTCCAGGACTAAACATATAGATATTAAGCATCATTTTATTAGAGATCATGTTGAAAATGGAGATTTTTTGTTAGAATTTATTGACTCTGAAAATCAATTGGTTGATATTATTAATAAAACCCTTTTGAAAAATCGTTTTTGCTTTTTAAAAAAGTCTCGGTGTAATTACTTGTTCCTTAATTAATCTTTCCTAAATTATTGTGTCAAATCTTTTTCCTGAATTAATTAAGTCAGTTTATTTTTCTAGGTCATTGTTGTTGAGCCTGGTTGCATGCCGTCTTTTCAACTGCAAGTCCTTTCATATCCCTCTAATACATCTCCCTTCTCATATTTATTTTGGGACTTTTAGCATTCTCTTCATCTCTCTTGCTAATCTTCTTCTTTTCACAATGGCGAAAACCCCTTACTCAGAGTGGTCGTTGTTTAAGCAAGAGACTTAAAATTTTTTCCTCTCCTCATCTCCTATTGAAATCTCAGACTCTTCCTCTGAATCTTCATCCTCTCTTATCAAGAAACCCTCTTTTTCCTAGCCCAAAAAGGAAAATTCTGATTGATCTCTCTCCTTTGATCTGGAAGTCATGCAGAGGTTCTAGAGTGTTTCTAAAAAGAAAAAGTTTCTCACCTTCAAGAATCGACCGTTTGTTCATGGCAGAGTCATCTGCCTTGAACAGCTTGAAGAATCTCACTACTCGGTCAGCCATTTTTTCTCTGTTCAAGGTTTTGATAATCTCTTTTTGCAGTGTGCTAATGAGGCTTTCGAGAATCCCATCATAATGTTCTACGCAAATCTTAGAATGACCAAAGACTGTGGTGACCCTGAAATCCTTGTTTTGGGTACCAGAATTGTTTTCAGGAAAACACTTTTCGAAAAAAATTTCAACACTCACTTCTCTGAAAATATTCTCTTCTTCTATGGTTCTTGGTGATGAAAGGCGTATTTACGTACTTCTTATCCATATTTTGGCCATACTTTATTATATTTTGAGAATAAACTATGTGAGTTTGCATGCGTTTATGATATATATTTGTGAGAAGAGCTAACGAATATGCTTAGATGCTTTCAGGGCTAAAAGTGACGGATTTAGGTATATTTGAGGTTATTGGAATGAAGGTGAAGAAGTTGGAATGAACAAGTCAAAGTGATGGCATGGAGCACTGCATTGCCACGCCCATGCGACTAGCAGCACTGCGTACAGCCACACCTGCATGACCAGAGGCGCGAGGCACAGGATATGTTGCACAACCAGCCACGCGACGCGACACCCTTGCCTGCGTGATGCCATGTGCGGTGTGCCAAGCATGTCCGACTACCAAAAAGGAAATCCTACTTCAACTAGGAAAAGAAGCTACAAATTCCAAACCAAATCCATCAAAGAACAAAAAAGGCATAAATCTACTATTATAAATACCCTTTATTTCATTGTAATAAGGAGTGAACCTTGAGAGAGTCAATACAAAATTAGAAGTTCTATTTCACAAAATACATTGAGAAACATATTGTTGAATTGTCTTTTCTAATTATTTTTGCAATAATCAAGTAAGTTTCTTCCTATTATCGTTGTAAGTATTAATTTATGTGTTTGTCTATTAATACTATTAATTTACTTATAATTATGAGAGGCTAAAACCTCCACAACTAGGGGTTGCGGGAACCATGATGGATTAATAAATAGGGTTACACAAAAGTGATTCAAAATAAATACTAAACGCTTGTATTATATTCTCTTCATTTTAAACATTTCTTAACGGTGCGCAATGTTAGGACTTGTCTGAATTCTCTACTTGCTTGAGCCTAGAGAGGTAGAGATTAGGAAAAGAGAAGTACAACAAAGTCTTGGTCTTGATGATCATCGTATTAACTTGAGCTATGGTCGTAGGATCGTTAAATTTGGGATAAATTTATAATGGTTAAATTTAAATCGCTCATGACACCTAACCCAGTAATTGAGTATAGTCATCCAACAAGGACGAACCAGTCATTTGGATGAACCCTAGTTATCAGTTCTACAAGTAAAGTATTGGAATAGGTCACAAGTGTAAAACTCAAAGTAGTTATGAACCCAAGGGGAACACTTACCCTAGTTAGTTGCATTAATTTGGAATCAACATTCAATTTCTCAATAATATCACTTGTTACTTTTACAAATTCCCCCTTTTAGGAGATAATTGACTTAAAGTCTTAAATACTAGCTTTCTTCTATATCCTTTCTTATTCCCTGTGGGATCGACCCTAACCTCTTTGTTGGATTCTTTATTAACAACGACCGCATCATACTTTCTCAGAAAGTGTGAGTTTGAGTGTTATCACTTGGCTTGATAATTTTGAAGTAACTCTTGATGAGGCAAAGCTCTTTATTGCTAAATATGGAACAAATCTCTCTGATTTTAGTCTAGCCACTATTTGTTTAAAAAATTATATGATTTCTCATATTGTTGCCACTACCCTGCTCCCTCGTAAAGTTTCTCTGAGTACCTTGTCAAATAGTGATGTTTTTGTTGTATATTATCTTCTGAAGAAACTAAATTAAATTGGTCGGAGTGGTTCCTTGAATACATGTTAGAAAGCTATCAAGACCCTATAGAAATGTTAGTCTACCCTATGGGATGCTTGTGAGTCAAATTATAAAGGCTATGGGTGTGGACGTCTCTAAGTTTTTTGTAAATAGAATTTATTTCACCTACAATGATCGATCTTTTGCAAGTATGGGTTACCTCTTCGACGATGGGTGTTAGATTAAGAAGGCAAGCTATAAGCACAAAGTCAGAACTGCTCCTGTTGTAGGCTCAAGCAACAACATTCTAGATGGCTCTCAAAGTATTATTTTCTCTTCCCTTATATATGATGTCTAGGATATTAAACAGTCACTTGGTGCAGCGATTGGTAACCTGCACAAGTGCAGTGAATCCATTGCAATTCTGTTCTCTGACGTGGCTAATCTGAAGAAGCATTTGACTCACATTCATCATGAAGGGGTGAAGTCTTTCAATAAGGTTCTTCGATAAGTCGACTCAGCTACTGCTCAAGCTGAAATCTCTAATAACAAGTTAGTTGTTGTTGTTCAGAATTCTTAATCCTCTCTGTCCACTCAGTTTGAGAAGTCCTATCACTCTTGCATTGAGCGTATCATCAATATACTTAAATATTTCCTTGGTTGTGTCTGAATCTCTCTGCTCTCTGTTATTATCTCTGCCCTTGCGTGGGTTTATATTTTGCTATTTACTTTTACCATTTTTGTGATGAAGGGGCAGAACTATGTGGTATTTTGGTTTGTGCATGGTTGGATGGCCTCTATTAAATATTTTTGGTTGTGATGTTTTAAATTAACTATTTCTGTCCCTCTATTTGAAGTTACCTTTGTTCAACTTAATCTTTTCCTGTGCATAGTACACTGTTTCTGTTTTCATATGTTTCTTAAAGCGTTAAGATAGAATACATTAAGTGAGGGGGAGGAATCCACAAAATCTTTCTATACAGGGAAGTGTCTCTAAGTCAGTATCTCTAAATTATGTCATCATCAAATATGGGGAGATTGTTAAACTAATATACCTTAATGATGGCTAATTTGATGCAAGATAACTAATTAAGAAAATCACAAACCAAGCGGAATCCAGCAATAAGTGTGGAAAGGCAGCTGACTTGGCTAGCTAGCTTGACAGTGCAGACGAAACAAAATGAAGGAACTAACTATGGAAGGACTCGACAACAGTAAAGGAAATCAAACGGAATCCAACAATATTTATGGAAGGAAAATCCTAGCTAACTTAACAATTTAGATGGAACGAAATGAAGGAACTAACTATTGAAGGACTCGACACTCAACAAAGGAAATCTTCAATCAAACAGACTCGATACTCAGCAAAGAAAATCTTCAATCAAACAGACTCCATCAATATTTATGGGAGGAAAATCAACGCTACCAAATGGAAGGTTAAATTCCAATCTCTCTGGGAAGGAAGAAATCTGCTGCCAAATCAAGATGCAATATTTATAGAAGATACTAGCAAGATAAAATCTCTGATCGGCCCCAAATCATTCAAGACATCAATCTCTGCTCAAAATACATCAAGGAGAATTGATTGGGAAAAATCTCTTGGGTTACCCCTTAATGAGTTGTCAATCAAGATCAAAGGTGTTGATATATAACAAGAGTTTATTGAAGAACAAAAAAGGAAAGAGTCAAAAGGCTAACTACAAAGGTACATAAGAGAATAGAAGACAATAATCTAAAATGGGGAAGGGGGTGCCTATATATATAGGCATAAGACTACCTAAAACCCTAAGGCCCATCTGCTAACAAGTATATGGGCTAACATTCCCCCTCAAACTCACAATGCGGCAGTAATAAGCATTGAGAGTTTGTCACACAAGAAACAAAACCAAGACGCCGATTGAGCCTTCGTAAAAAGGTCAGCAATCTGCAAGGCCGATGGAATAAAAGAAAGCGATATGGTCCCGAGCTGGAGATGATGACGAGTGAAGTGACAATCAATTTCAATTTGCTTCGTCCGCTCATGGAAAATAGAGTTCTTTGCAATTTGCATCGCACTCTTGTTATCACAATGTAGGGGAGTAGGCAGAGAAATGTGAACCCCCATATCTGCAAGAAGCCAGCGTAACCAAACAATCTCACATGTAGTCACTGCCATAGCACGATACTCAGCCTCCGTGGAAGATCTAGAGACAACATCTTGTTCCTTGCTCTTCCATGATATTAAAGAATCTCCAAGGAACACACAAAAACCAGTGGTGGATTTGCGATCATTGTGATCGCCATCCCAATCAGCATCACTATAGGCTCGCAACTCGAGAGATGACGTCGAGGGAAATAAGAGGTTCTGAAACTGGGTGCCACGAAGATATCTCAAAATACGAAGTACAGCTCCCCAGTGAACTGAAGTAGGAGCAGTAACAAACTAGCTAACAACATGAACTGCTTGAGCTATATCCGGGCGAGTAACGGTAAGATAGACCAAGCTACCTACAACAGTCCAATAGAGACTCGGATCTGTTAACAAAACACCATCATTAGGAGAGTACCGTGCATTGGTTTCAAGTGGAGTATCTGCAGTCCTGTTGTCAGAAAGGCGCGCCCGTTTAAACAAGTGAGATATATACTTCGTCTGAGAGAGAAGATATCCTTTCTTAGACTGAGCCACCTCAATACCCAAAAAATAACATAGCAGGCCCAAGTCCTTCATGGCAAACCGATGAGCCAAATCATGCTTCAATGACTCAATACCATCATGATCATCACCAGTTATAACCATATCATCTACACATAAGGACAAAAGGATTCGCCCTGCACTCGCACTTCTAACAAACAACGCCGAATCATGGTTACTCGGGATAAAGCCAAGGGAAGTAATCACGGTGGAGAATTTCTCAAACCAAGCACGAGGGGCTTGCTTGAGACCATATAGGGCTTTTCGAAGCCGACAAAATTCACCCGGCTGGTGATCAATACCCAGTGGAGGAGTCATATACACTTCCTCATGGAGATCACCATTCAAAAATGCATTCTTGACATCCATTTGAAATATCTTCCACTGTCGAACGGATGCAACGACAATCATAGTGCAAACAGTCATCATCTTTGTCATCGGGGCAAAGGTCTCCTCATAGTCCATACCATATTTTTGTGAGTACCCTTTTACCACAAGTCTAGCCTTGTATCGCTCAACAGACCCATCAGACTTTGTTTTTATCTTATACACCCATCGACATCCAATCGTATGTTTACCAGGTGGGAGGGTAACCAAATCCCATGTGTGTGTCTGATAAAGAGCAGTGAGTTCATCAGCCATAGCATTTTGCCAAAGAGGATCAGACACAGCCTCTCTATAGGAGTCAGGTTCAGACAATTGATGTATGTTTGTAATAAAGGAAGCAAATGGGGGTGAGTAGGAAGAATAAGCAAAATTAGGTAGTTTGGTGGACTTACTCTGACGAGTAGACCTCCTTAGAGGTGGTGGATCTCCAGTCTCAGGATCAGACTCAGACAGAGGAGGGGCTGAAGCACTTTCAGGCGGCACATCGGGTGGCACAGCTAAATCCAAAACTGGAGCCTCTGTGTCAATGCCAAATGGATCAATACGCCGAAGATCTAACTTAGTAACATCATGGGATTTAGGTGGAATTGAATAGAAAGGAATATGCTCTAAAAAGGTGATATGCCGTGAAACATATAATTTCTGACTGACAGGATCATAGCAATGATAACCTTTCTGTCCAACACCATACCCCAAAAACACACATATAGTTGATTTTGGCTCCAGCTTGTTTCGTTCAACATGAGGACGAAGAACAAAACAAGTACATCCAAAAACTCGTAATGCAGAGTAATCTGGCATGTACCATATAATTTTTGAAATGGAGACATCCCTGAAGTCAATGCAGTAGGAATACAATTGATCACATATACAGCAGTTAGGACTGCTTCTCCCCAAAAAGTACTAAGAACCTCTGCAGATAACAGTAAGGAGCGTGTTGTCTCAACAATATGACGGTGTTTCCTTTCGGCAACACCGTTCTGCTCAGGAGTATCTGTACAAGATGACTGGTGTATGGTACCATCAGAGGCAAGTAACTGAGTGAAATCACTGGAGGTATATTCACCCCCTAAGTCACACCTGAAACACTTTATCACAGCCGAATGTTGCATTTTAACAAGGGCTCTAAAGTTGTTGTAAATGCCAAAGAAGTCAGACCTGCACTTCATAAGATAAACCTAGGTATACCGAGTATAGTCATCTATGAACGAAACATAATAGGTCGAACCACCCTTAGTGGATACTGGTGATGGTCCCCATACATCAGAATGAATAATATCAAAAGGAGCAACTGAATAAGACACACTTTTATTAAAAGGTAAGGCAGAAAATTTTGCCAGTTTACAACCATTATAATCTGAAATATCAGAAGTGTTTAAATGACCCAAAGCACCAGTAGAGGCTAAAAAACGTAAACGTGACACTGATACATGTCCCAAGCGGGAATGCCAAAGATAAAATTGTGAAGACAAAGGACTCAAACAAAAAGAAGACAAATCAATGCTAGAGGCGGCAACAGTAGACACTTTGAGACTCTCCAGGACATAGAGTTCCCCCAACCTACGGCCAATCCCAATCACCTTTTGAGTGTGTTGGTCCTGTACAACACAAAGAGAATCAGAAAAGAATACCCAATGACCAGTCCTACACAACTGACTGACCGAAGCAATATTCAAAGCAAGTTTAGGAATATAATAAACATTAGACAGAACAATGTAAGAAGTAGTAACAGAACCAACATCCGCGACTGGCATAGATGTAGCACTGGCAGACACAACAGAGAGTGGTGAAATGGGTGACAAGGAACCAAACGATGACAAACAATGTGACATATGCTGGGTCGCACCAGAATCCAGAATCCATAAGGATGAGGGAATACCTGATGTACTAGAGGAAGCTGGACCTGAGCTGGATGCTGACATGGCAGTAAGATTGGAGGCCAAAAACAGTCTGAACTGTTCGAACACCTGGGGATCCAACGCTGAAGGAGGCACAGTGCTAACAGACTCAGCATCTACTGATAGTGCAGCAGCAGCAATAGTGAACTATGGAGGACGTGGAGGAGTACCAAAGGAGAGTGGTTGTCCATTCTTCTGTTGCTGACCAGACTTAGCCTTGTTGAGCAACAACGGACATTGAGCTTTCCAATGATTTTTCTTCTTGCAAAATGCACACTCATCAAACGCAACTTTAAGAGATCGTCGCCATTGATTGGAAATCTGAGAACGGTGTGGTCTAGACTGATCTAGTGAAGCAGCAAACACAGTAGGAGTAGTAGGTGTTTTCGATCCTTTATCCAATTGAGACTTGATACGAGTCTCTTCTGCAATCAGTTCATGGAAAACTGAATCAACTGTGGGGAGGGGAGATCGATGAAGGATTGTTCCACGCAGTCCTTCAAAATCAGAACGCAATGCCATCAAAAATTGAAACAAACATTGTTCTTCCCTCCTAGCAATATACGGCGCAAAACCTTTCAATTCTGCACATTCAGTAAGGGCCAATTGATCCCACAAATCAGACATAGCAGTATAGAAATCTTGAATGCCCATAGCATTCTGTTGAAGAGCACGAATATCGTATTCTAACTGGTACTGCTTCGCAAAATTAGACTGAGTGTACAGTCTCTCCAAATGATCCCAGATTTCTTTTGCTATGTCATATTTAGCCAATTGCATACCAATTGACTGAGTTACGGAGTTGTTAATCCAAGTGATAACCTTGGAGTTAGCAGTTTCCCATAAATCCACCGACAATACAAAATCCTCAGCCTTCTCATCCTTAGGTTTGGATTTAACCCCAGTGATATAGCCCCACATATTCTTGCCACGAAGAAAATTCTTCATGACATAACTCCAATACGCATAATTTTTGCCATCTAATTGAGTGTTAATGGACTGGAGAGAATCATCCTTTCTAGCCATATTGACAAATTACCTTAGTCCAAATCAAACCAAACCACCAACAGCAACAACAATAAAGTACAAACAGCAAAATAAGAACCCAGCAGAAGCAACAAACCAACCCTACGAACAGTAGATCTAAACGGATCTAGCGGAAGCAGCAAACCCAGGAGAACAACAGTTCGATCCGCGCACCGGGTGGTTACTACAAATAGGGGAGGATCGATTTATTTGGCTCTAATACCATGTTGATATATAACAAGAGTTTATTGAAGGACAAGAAAGGAAAGAGTCAAAAGGTTAACTACAAAGGTATATAAGAGAATAGAAGACAATAATCTAGAATGGGGAAGGGGGTGCCTATATATATAGGCATAAGACTATCTAAAACCCTAAGGCCCATCTGCTAACAAGTATATGGGCTAACAAAAGGAATTGATCTTGTCATCTTCTTAAAGCATACACCGAATCTTTAAAAAGGAGAATCAAAAGATTTCATAAGGCTGTACATCTTCACTTGATCAATCTGACTATTCTAGCCTTATTCAATCATTGTAATTTGAAAAGAATTACTAGTGAAATCGAAAGATAGAAAAAGTTAGATAGATATACAGGTAGAGGTTGTATCAAGGATTCACCATTGGTCAGAAATATTGGTGAACTCACTCTTGTAACTGCAATTTCTTTATAAGTTCTAAGGGAAACCCTTGCAACCCAATGAGACTGGACTAGGCACCACAATGGTGGTCCAAACCAGGATAAATATTTGTGGTATTTATTTTAATGCTCTATAGTTGATCTGTTTGTCACTATCATTTTCTGCGGGAAATAAGTCGATTGATACATTCTGATAATCGACTAATTACTCTAAGTATTAATTTTTAAATTCACTCCCCCCCCCCACCCCTCTCACCCCCACTTTAATTATCAAGTATCATCATTTTTCGTCAACCGGACAGAAATAATCTTCTAACAAATTCTCACATAGCCACATTTAACGTAACATACGTAGCAAGAACAAGTAAGTCTCATTCTCAATTACTAATTGGTTCGTGTGTGTCTATATATTGGTGTGTGTCTGTATATAAAATACATTAATATTATGTTATATGTAAACACAATCTAAAATCACCCAGGCGAAATTTAGCTCCAGTTTAGCAAGTAATTTTAAAGTTGAAAACATGAAATTTTTAGATTTGAAGTTGTGGTCAAACATGCATTTAATTTGAAAAAAAAAATTAAAATTTTATGAGTAAAAGTCCTAAAAATTGTTAGTCAATTTTGAGAAATTAAAAAATATTTGAAGATCATATTTGCAAAATTTAGTTAAATTTTATGATCAAAACAAATATTTAAAAATAAATTTTTTAAATTTAATTTAAAATCTATTATCAAACGCTAACTTCAAAATAATAAACATTTCGGATGTACAATCCGAGACAGCTAGCGGGAAAGAAAATACATTGCGGGTAAAGTACATGTATTTTATTTATTCATAATAACACATACTTACCCTAAATTTCACCTATTTTTATGGTTCTTATTTAAATAAACGATATTTATACTAGAAATAAATTTAAAAAATATTTTTTTCATTTTTTTACTTGATAGGTATATTAAAAATATCTATTTTTAAAATAATTATTAATATAAAAATTTTAAGAAATAATTAATTTTTTTTTAAAGTCTACTTTTAATATTTAAATTATTCTAGAATATAAAAAATTATTATTATATATTTTTAAAAAATATTCATTAACTAATAGAATCATATTAATCAAATTCCAACTCTTATTAAATTTTTAAAATATATATATATAAATTTTATCCTATCAAATTAAAATAAAAAAAGAAAGTAATAAGTTTCCAGATCAGAATTTTATCGAATAACTAAATAGCCATGTGCCTGGCATGGGTTTGACATCCCCTTAAAAGTAAAATTAAAAAACTGTCCAGCCTGTTTAATTATAATGTCCCATGTTCAACTTTTGACCATTGAGCCTACACATACAAGTTGGATTTTTTAAATTTACTTCTTACATTTTATACACAGTATTTTTTTTAAAACATATTTATTTTATTTTATTATTTTATTTATTTATTTATTTTTATAATTTTTAAATTCTCACTTTTCATGTGATACATTTCAAATTATAAATTAATAATATTTTAATATATTTTATATTATAAATATATTTTCTATTTATGGTGAATGTCTATTTCTTAAAAGAAAAATTACGATTTGTAACTTTGGAACCAAGTTAGTTTTTCCCTATAAATAAAGTGGTTCTCCATTCATTGTGAATCCCTTTTGATCCCTTTAACTCCTCAAGAGGATCCCATCAAGAGAAATAAGAACTCCTCTCCTTCTCTCTTTCTCTATAATATTCTTGTTCTTTCTTTAATATTTCATAACACGTTATCAGCACGAGTCTCTGCCTTGAGTACTCACTTTGAAAGATCTAAGGTAAGAAAAATTAAAATTTCTTTTTCAAAAGATGTATTACTTAACCACAGGAGTGATATTCCTTTGGTGATATTGTTGCTCTCCGACTGTACTGTCTCAAAATTTGAAGGCCAAGGTATTATTTTTCTCTTTTTTTTAATATGGCTAACCTTACGAAACTTGATTTCTTTGCCCTTCAAAGTTCGGGCAAGAACTACCTTTCATGGGTGTTGGATGCTGAAATCCATATGGATGCAATGGGTCTTGGAGACACCATTAAAAGTGAAAATAAAGCATCAAATCAACATCATGCTAAGGCTATGATATTCTTGCGTCATCATATTGACGAAATTCTGAAAATTGAATATCTCACGATTAAGGATCCACTTATTTTGTGGAATAGCCTAAAAGAAAGGTGTGACCACCTGAAGATGGTCATCCATCCAAATGAGCAATATGATTGAATGCATCTGAGGCATCGAGACTATAAATTTGTTCATGAGTATAGCTCATCAACATTCAAAATTGTTTATAAGTTGAAACGATGTGGAGAAACTATTAATGATGTTGATATGATTGAATATGTGGTAGTACACAAAATTAATTGAGAGCTGTGTAAGAGCTAATGTATTACTACCTGAAGGAATAGAATTATTGTAGTAAGTCTCAAAAGGAAACTTATAAGTTTCAAGGACATTGAAAAAAAATTGAGATTATAAATTATGGGAAGACCTAACATCTTCATGCTTCTACAATTGAAGCGGGTTATAAATATTTATGTAAAAGATTAACCACCTGTTTTTTTATTTGTAGTACATAAATATGGGTATGATGATGAAATCACATACGAAAGTAAACTAGAAGTTTACTGAAATAAGTTGGCATAACTGGTTGGCCATCCCGGTTCAAATGTGATGCAAAAATAATTGAGAATTCACGTGGCTATATGTTGAAGAAATAAAAGATTCTTCAAGAATTCTCTTGTATTGCTTGTTCTCATGATAGAATGATCTTGATCAGCTAAGATTGGAATTATATTCCCTAAAATTTTGGAACTTATAAAAGGGTGAATATGGGCCCATTCACCACCCATGTGAGCCGTTTGCTAATAGATGCATCTATGGTATGGTCACATGTGTCTTGATATCAACTTGCAATTTATTTTTGTAAGGTTGTTGCTCGAATTATTAAATTAAGAGCATAGTTTCAAATTATAAAATCATGTTGATAATGTTGATTCATATCTATGTTGGTTTAGCAAAAAATGTATGCCTCCAATTATAGCTAAATCATTGGTTATAAGAATAAAACTCCCAAATAAAATTTGGTATGAGATATGTTTATCTAACATATAGCAACACTTGAATGCATCAAGCCAACAAGGTTTCCCCTATCACAATTGGTTCAAGGTCAGAAACCAAATAATTCCATCTAAAAATTTGAATGTGCGATATATGATTCAATTGCTCCACCACAACACACAGAGATGAGTCCCCAAATGAGCTTGGGGGATAAATGTTAATTTTTCTAACATTAGAGAGAGAAGTGATTAGCAGCTGAAAATTGAGTGTGAGATGAATTATCTAGATCCTCGAGAAAAAAAAAGTGAACTTAAAGTTCAATAGATAATTCACTTGCAAAATATTGCAAATCAATTGACAGATATATTTGCTAACTCTATTTTATAATTCAGTTGCAAATGCTCCAATAAAAGGTCCTTGAAGGACAGAGTCTATGAAACGCCTGAAGCGCGATAGACCAAACGGTTCTAAATATAGAACTCCTTGAAGAAGGAGAGGAGCAAATGATTAAGATGGTCATAATGATGCGGCAAGTGCTTTAAGAAAGCACCATGACATAACACTTATAAAACCTTGGCAAAGGTTCAGGTACCTGAAAATGACAAAAAATGAAGAAATCTCAATAAATTATGTCGCATTGGAACTGATATCAAAATGATCATCGACGATATCTTTGATATAATGTAGCGCTCAATATTATAAATATTGATGAGGATCTTGAATTCAAATCTGTTAAAAAGTATGGACAGATAAATGATTGCCAATTACAAATACGCAATTCAAGTATAATGCCAGTGGGTATAAATAAATTCTTGTGGCATAAGGATTTTTCACAAATCTTCACATTATTATATGGAAAGGTTCTCCTATAGTGGATAAAATTATTTTGGGGTTACTCATAAATCTGGCAATACATGAAAACTTGACATGCGTATTTTGGAATTATTTTCATGTCTAGATAGACTGAAGGATATATGAAAATCCTTGAAGGATTTAAAAGAACAAGGAAATTCTTGGTCCTGAAGTACCATATCTTAGCGCAATTGGTGCACTAATGTATCTTGCTAACACTACAAGATCTGATATAGCCTTTTTGGTTAATTTGTTAGCAAGGTATAATTCTGCTCCTACTAGGAGGCATTGGAATGGGATAAAACACATAATGCGGTATCTAAAAGGGACTACCGATATGAGCTTATATTATTCTAACAATTGCAGTCCCAATCTTGTTGGTTATGCTGATGCTGGGATTTATCTGACCCATACAAAGCTCGATCTCAAACTGGCTACGTGTTCATATGTGGAGGTACTGTCATATCTTGGAGATCTACAAAGCAGTCTCCCATAGCTACTTCATCAAATCATGCTGAGATAATAGCTATTCATGAAGCAAGCCGAGAATGTGTGTGGTTAAGGTCCATGATACATCTCATTAGAGAAAAATGTGGTTTGAAATGTGACAAAGTACCCACAATTTTATATGAAGATAATGCAGCATGCATAGAACAATTAAAGGGAGAATTCATAAAAGGAGATAGAACAAAGCACATCTCGCCAAAATTTTTCTACACACATGAGCTCCAAAAGAATGATGATATCAATGTGCAACAGATTCGTTCAAGTGACAATGTGGCTGATTTATTCACCAAATATCTACCAACTGCAACTTTCAAGAAGATGGTGCAGAAGATCGGGATGCAAAGATTCAAGGATGTTCTCATTAGGGGGAGTTAATACGCGTTGTACTCTTTTTCCCTTACGAGGTTTTATCCCACTGGGATTTCCTTGTAAGGTTTTCAATGAGGCAACCAAAATATGTATTATTAGATATGTGTACTCTTTTTCCTTCACTAGATTTTTTCCCACTGAGTTTTTCTAGTAAGGTTTTAATGAGGCACATTATCTATCAAATAGACATCCAAGGGGGAGTGTTATAAATATATTTTCTATTTATGATAAATGTCTATTTCTTAAAAGAAAAGTTAGGGTTTGTAACTTTAGAACCAAGTTAGTTTTCCCCTATAAATAAAGGGGTTCTCCATTCATTATAAATCCCTTATAATCTCTTTAACTCCTCAAGAGAATCCATCAAGAGAAATAAGAACTTCTCTCCTTATCTCTTTCTCTATAATATCCTTGTTCTTTCTTTATTATTTCATAACATTTTATATTTTTTTCATTTAAAAATACATGATTTAAAAATATTTTTTACTTTCTTAAACTTTATATTAAATTAAAAATAAATAAATTAATTAAAATAAAAAGTATTATTTGTATTCCCGGACCACCACATTCGGATATTATATGCTCTCTGTACTCGTTTATGCATGTGATGAGAAAACTGTCAATGCTACAAATTATGTGCCAACAAAGATCTGATAGTTCTTTTTTTTTTCAAAAACCACCAACGGTGGGTTGGGGTTCAAGAGGGATCCCCAACATATCTATTATCAAAAATGAGAAGTACACGGAGGAGGATATAAACCTTAGCCTCCGAAGAAATATGAAGAATGATGTTGATCATTCTTATATACAGAAGTGGTAGAGGAATCCAACTACAATGCAAGACATCCTCCTAGTATTGGAGATGAAAAGAGAGATTAGGAGCAACATGAATATGATGTACGCAGACCAAGTTCCAGACTTATCTATTGCTAACATCATTAAAGACAAAATGACGCCTCCTCATTTTGAATCTGAAGTTGGGAACACCTTCTCTTTCGAGCTTTAGAGTGTTCTTGATAGGTTCAGGAAGAGAGCTAATGTCTTTAAAAATCTTTTGTTGCTTGATTCTTTCTCCCATGTTGGCAAGTAGATCTGCAACTTTATTGCCTTCTCTGAGGGTATGAATAAAAGTGAAGTTCCCTCTTGCAGATGTGATCACGATTTGATCAATGATGTGTTGAATTTGCCAGGGAGGGTCCATTTTGTTATTAATCATGTCAATAATAATCTGGGAATCAGCTTCAACAATCATATTCCGGTGCCTGTTTTCAATGCACAGCTCCATCCCTTTGAGTATAGACATGGCCTCAGTAAAGTTATTAGAAAAGGTTCCATAGAAATCATGTTAGAGTAGGGGTACCGTCAGAATTTCTAATAACACCACCAACACTTCCCGGATTCCCTTTTGAGCAGCCATTAGTGTTAAGCTTAAGCCATCCTATGTTGGGTTTACTCCAAATGACAGGATGACTAGTAACCTGATGATGAGCAGTCTCTGTAACTGTACAAAGATCAAATCAAGTAGTAGGCAGTTGAATGTGAGGAAAATGGCTATTAAGAAGCATAGTAGCTTTTTTAAACCTGATGAATAATAGCTCTCTCGGACATGAGAATATTATTAAATCTAGCCTTACATCTATTTTTTCATATTTCCCAACATATGAAAAAGGGAATACACTGGATAAGGATGTTATGAAGACCAGTTTTTTGAGTAGTATTCAGCCACCAAGAGGTTAAGAGTTGATTAATATCACCATCATTAACATTAACACCAAAATTACAACAAAAAAAGGACCACACTTTCTTAGCTATGAAGCTTTTACCAAAAAGGTTTAAGGTGATCTCTTGTTGATAGCTTCTACAACAGGAGCATCTAGAGGGGATGTTAAATTTGCATTTCTGGAGGACAACATCAGTAGGGATTATATTTCTGATCACTCTAAAAATAAATAAAGAAATTTTGAAAGGAATCTTCTTTTGCCAAATTATTTTATTAATGAAGGAGGAGTTATTGTGCTTCCTCAACATTTGCCAAGAAGAATGACATGAGAACTTACCTTTAGCATCCTGATTCCAGATAGGTCTATCATCCTTCTCAGAGTGGATCTTAATATCCAAGATATCATTAATAAGATTATGAGGAAGGATATCAGTTAAATTATGAATATTCTAGGTTTCATTATCAAAAAACTGATTAACAAGAATGTTTTTAGGGGCATTTTTGTAGTGGAGGATTTTGGCAAGGGCACCAGTTCCAATTCAATTATCCCACCAAAATGATAGATTACCAGCACCAATTTTCCAAAAAATATAATTTTCAGAAATATCCTTGATATTCATTAGTCTTCTCCAAATATGAGACTGACCATAGGACCAATTTCTTTGAACTGAATGCTTCCTTTTACAATACTTAGCCTCCAAAACCTTTTTAAGGAGGCTATTTTGGGCCCTGAAGTTCCACCATGCCTTAGCAGAAAAGATTTTGCAGAAATCAAAAAGAGATCTACAACCAATTCCACCTTCAAGCTTAGTATAACAAAGATAAACCCACTTAATCCAGTGGTGTTTATTCTTATCATCCTCCTTACCCCAGAAGAAATTAACAATAATCTTCTCAATTTGATAAATAGCATTTTTAGAGGGATCAAGAGCAGCAAATAAATAGAGAGGGAGAGAATGAAGGACAGAGTTAATAAGAACAACTTCACCACCATATGAAAGAAGTTTACCATGCCATCCTTGTAATCTTTTGGAGAACTTGGCGACCATAGTATTGAAATATACAACTTTCTTTGCACCTTTGTAGATTGGGCATCCTAGATATTGCATAGGGAGATGTAGGTGAGACAATCCAGTAATATCTTCTACTTCCTTGATTTTATCTTCAGAAAAGTCAAACGAAAGGTAGAAGCCTGATTTGTTTTTGTTGATTCTTTGGCTAGAAATGGATTCATATATGTTCAAGTTGTCCATCATCAGTCACAAAGATGTAAGATCACCTGAGGAGAATAAACTAGTATCATCAGCATAACAAAGATGAGTAATAATAGGACCATTTTTATCCATAGAGAAAGGTTTAAAGCCTCTATCAAGAAGATTCCGCATCAATATAGATAAAAGTTCAAAACAAATAACAAAAAGAACAGGGGATATAGGATCTCCCTGTTTGATGCCTCTACTAGATTTGAAAAATTCATATCTGGCACCATTCAGATTGATAGAGTACCAAACATTGAAAATCAGCCTCTAAATCCTATCAATCCAAACATCAGAGAATCCCATCTTACTTAAGACTTTACAAAGGTAATCCCAATCCATCCTATCATAAGTTTTATCCATATCTAGTTTCATAACAATATTACCGCATTGAGGGGCTTGATTGATGTTATAAACTAATTCTTATGTCAACATGACATTATTAGAAATAGATCTCCATTTTATAAAACCAGATTGACATGGGGAAATGATCTTCTGCATCAAGGGACTAAGTCTTTGGTTCATAAGTTTGGAGATAATCTTGTTGGAAAATTACTTAGGCTAACAGGCCTTAGATCAATTTTTGGGGATTATCCACTTTAGGAATCACGATGAGGCAAGTATGCGTAAAGGATCTTGGAAGAGGAGATCCAGCAAACAAGTCGATAACCATGAGGAGAAGATCCTCCTTAATGATGTCCCAGAAATGTTGTTAAAATTTTCCATATACTCCATCAGGCCCAGGAGCACTATATGTACTCATAGAGAATATGACTTGTTTCAGTTCCTCTATGGAGGGTGGAGCTAGAAGACATCTATTATCATCCTCCGTGATGATCTTTGGAATGCAGTTAAGGATAGAGGCATTCCCATGAGTAGTTTTTAGAGAATTGTCTAGAAAAGAAATTAATAGCCTCCTGAGCAATATTATCATCTCCTTCAATCCATTGACCATATTCATCTTGCATTTTGGATAAAGAAATTCTTCTATTCTTACCTTTAACCACTGAATGAAAAAAATTAGAATTAACTTCCCCTTCAATGAACCACTTTAAACCAAATTTTTGTCTCCAGAAAGCTTCCTCTCTCTTGTATACCCTGATTAGCTCTGCATTGGCCTAATTAAGACTGGTTCTATTGAAAATAGAATTGTCAAGTAAAGATTTCAGTTCCAGTCCTTCAACATAATTTTCCAAGGTCTTACTAGTGGTAAAGATGTTACCCACAACATTTTTAGACCATATAGACAATATTTTACAAGTATTTTTTAGTTTCAAATGAAAGTTCCATAATGGAGAAGTAGAGAAGGTATCAATATTCCACGCTTGCTGGACAGTATCCATGAAACCAGGTTCATCAATCCAGAAGTCTAAAAATTTGAAGTATTTAGCATGGTTGGACAACTTATTACTTGCAGAAAATAATAACGGAGAGCATTCAAAACTAGTTCTAATTAGGTGCTCAACATCAGTTTTATCAAAAATGCTACTCTATTCATGATTGATCAATACTCTATCCAGTCTCTGCCAAACTCTCTTATCAAGCGACCAACCATTCAACAGGTTCAATGATACAATTAAAATCTCCAGAGAAAAGCCAGGCCAAATTATAAGTCTCAGCAATATACCTGAGTACATCCCATAAGGCTTCCTTTAGAGTAGCCTCACATTTAGCATAAACAAAAGTAAGAATTATAGATAAACCATTAAATTTAATCTTACAGGTAACTTGTTGATCATCTTTATCCACGATGTTACAAAAAATTTGATCATCCCAGAAAATCAAAATTTGGCTGTTGGAATTGGAGAAAGAATGTTTATGTTCAGAATTCTTTTGTACTTGTCCAATTTGTAGGCTTTGTGAAAAAGGCTCACCCAAAGCAATGATAGGGAGGTGATCAACTCTAATAATATTGTATAAGTCTTTCCAAGGCACCATTGCAATTAATGCTCCTGATATCCCAGTATAGTGACTTAAACATGATTACTAATTTGAGAGGCATTACCTTCCGAAGGCTTATCAAGCACTTGGTTGTTATTGTGTGTTCCTCTGCCTCTGGAAGATTTTATGCCCCCTCTATTATGGCCCCTTCCTCTACCTCTTCCTCTCAGAACTAGATGACCATTGTTAATATCTCCTTCAAAAGTTGTAGTCACATTAACATCAATCAAGGATTGGGAATATAAGATATTTGTAAGTTCATGAGTTTGATTATCACTGTTTGTTTCTTCACTGTCAATACTAGCAAAATATTCACTAGATTTAGTGATATCCTCATCCACATAGTCTTCATCATCCAAGTTGTCATCCTCCTCTTCTAGATCAGTCGTATTCTCTCCAGGTTTCCATTGTATTTTATTCCACTATTTTGGCCTTCCTCTAAGCTGGTTCCACTGATGAGTTTTGCATAATTATCTTGAATCTTTGTAGGATCGATCTCATGGGAGTAGTCTTGGCCATTATTTTGTAGTTCCAGCTCATTGCATGGAGTTGTATCTTTGATTTTTTTTCAGAAGCTTGTTGTTCCCCCGGACTAGGGTCATTGGATTGTTGTTGGTCTTCTCCTGTAAATTGGTCATTTTTGGATGGTACACTCCTACAGCTCTGAGGGATGGTAGTATTATTAATAAGGTCAATAGAATTCTGGTCCTTCCGAGGTCTGTTATTCTTATTTTTCCCTCTCCTTATTTTGTTGTTTTGATGATTTTGGCTGTAGCTATTGTTGTTGTTGGGTTGCGTTATAATATTCTTGTTGATGATGTTTGGATGCCTCATAGAATCTTTTGGATCTTGACCATCATTGTGACTGTCAAAGTTAACTTTGCCCTTTCCTTTTCCAGGAACCTCTATGAGATTATTACCTTGTCTCGCTTTCGTAGGTTCATTGATAATGATGCCTTTATTTCTCCTTTGGCTCTTTTCCTTTGTCACAGTTGGGGGAAGTTGATTCTAATCACTTCGAGGACATTCATGTTGGTCTGGTTGAAATTTCTTGTCCTTCGCACCTTTCTTTCTTGAAATCGTTTGGAAACCATCCTCCAAATCATTGTCTTTTTCTTTCCTGTTTTCCTTTTCCTGTCTGATTTGTTCCTCTTTTTGGGTTTTGACTCTTTCATCTCTAGCCTTGTTTCTGCATTGAGATTCAAGATGGCCTTGCAACTTACAGTAGACACAGTAGTCTGGAACCTTTTCATATTCAATTTCTATCCACTTTCCATCTTCAGTTCCATCCAACTTGGTGTATCCCAACCAAATTTGATTAATTCTCAATTTTAAAAGATCAATTTCTACCTTAAATTTGGCAACATTTCATCTGGATTTGGAATATGTTGCTTGATCAGGAGCCACCACTACACCGATATCCCTAATTAATCTGGAGATAATCTGCCACTTGAACAGGTGCCATGGAAGTTGATATATCAGGACCCAGACCGGAATGATAGGTTTCCTCATCAGGTTTAAAGTCAGTTATCCAATTCAAAATCTTCATAGGGGATTCACCAATGTCCACATACTCTTTGAACAAAATATGGTTGTAGTCCACTTCATTAGAGAAATCCAGGTAGACATGTCTATAATCAAAATAAGCAATTTTAACCGGACCCCTAAGATGAAATTGACTAAAAAAAAAAGTCTTCCGTAGTTCTTCCATAGAAGGTTTTCCTCTATATAATTTACCTATGAGGGTAAATTTACATTCTTGTGCCAATTTAACAAAATAATCTTGGGCGCTAAAGAAGACCGCCGGTTTGCCTAAGTGAGTACCATGTTTGATTTCAACCTAAGAAGATTCATCATTGAGAAGAGGAAGTTTGGCTTGAACCACTGCAGCGAAGGATGGCTTCGACACAATTCGCTCATTTCCCCTGTTACCAGGAGTATTACCGGGACTTTGGAAATTATTCGGTGTCTCAGCTTGGTGAGCATAATGGTCGCTAGTATTGGTTTCTGGATGGGTGATTGGGCTATGATGATCTTTAATTTTAGCGGTGGTTTGTTCGGTACCATTTTCTGAGAGATCACTTCGCTTGTTTCTACTCCGAATTCTATCGAAATTACAAGAAATTTTGGGTTGAGCATGAGGAGCGCTGAGAGTGGAATTTGAGTTTATGTTAGGATTTTTATTTCTGGGTTTGGATTTATCACCGTTGGTGGGGTTCTCGGTGATGTCGCTATCTACTACCTGAGTACCGCCGTTGAAGATAGCTGTTGTGGTGTTATTTTCAGTCGAATTGGGGGTAGGGAAGGTGGTATTTGTCTAAGTTTTCAATCTCTCATTAGCTAAGTTAGGGGGATCTGGGGGTATTAGGATAGGGGGTTGGTGGCTGACCATGATGTAGCAAACAATAAGAGAAGTTGAGAGAAGGTAGAGAGAAGAGGTAGTCTGATATATAGTTGATAGTATATCAGACATTTGAATCTTTGTTTTTATTAAGGATTAGGCATTTGAATTTGAATATATATTTAAATGTTAATATATGTATTGAAAATTAAATATTTTAATTTAAATGCTAAGATATTATATTATGATTTGAATATTAATTAAATAAATAACAAAAATTATTTTCTTAATATTTGAATATACAAAAATTATTTTTCTTTAATTAATAAATATAAAATATTAAATTAGTCTGATACAATATTAATAAGTTATTTTTAAAAATATATGACAGTTAAAGGTGATTTTCACTAGCAATGATGATTGTGAGTGTCAATTGGGGATTACATTGGGTGATAGTGGTGGTTCTGGGTAGTAGCTATCTAGTGTGATGATGGCTGACGTTGATGATTAATTGTGGTTGTTGATTGTTATGGTAGGTGGTAAAAATTAATAATAATGGTTGACGATAATAGTGGGTGGTTGTTATGGTGATTGTCATTAGCGATTGGTGGTTATAATAGTGGTTGGAGACGATAATTGTAAATGATGACTAATGATGATGACATTTGTTTATTTTTGGCAGGGATGATGGTTGCAGCTGATGGTAGTGGTTGTAGATGGTAGTCCGTGGTAATTGATAATGAGTGACGATTAACGTGAAAATGGATGAAGTAGTGATGAAATGCATATTATCTTTGTAGAAATCTTTGAATAAACATCTTAATGATATTAAGGTTATATTATATTATAGACCTGGATCATTTAAACCTATTTAGACTCATTAGTGGCTATAAAATTATAAAAACAAACACATTTTAATGATTAAGATTTGACTTATAAAACAAATAGACTTAACAATTGAGATCTGAATGATTAAGATAATTCAGACCTTCATTAAGTGCAAATAAATAAGACCTAAATTTAGTGATTACTTGGTTCCTACAAATAGATGATTCACTACCAAAAACTACTTTAAAATGTGGGTCAATACCGACAGACAGAGTAGGTTTTTTTGGCAAAACTGATGGCCAAACGACGACTGATAGGCCTCGAAATTTGGCTACGAACAGTATCGATAAATACCGAGGGAGTCCCTTGATTTCTTAAAATTCAACTTGGGCAGTTTTTTAAAATATCACCTAATATGACAAAATCAAACACAAACGGATAACCTATTTTATTTGATTAATCAATAAATTATTTATTTAAAAAAATCAAATATATCCGACTCTATCCATCGATGTGTTCTTCATATCCAAGAACAAATCAATGGACTAACTGTTACACCCCGTAAGCTCTTGACACTTAGTTGGCCTATTCGCATGTTGGTTAAGAGTTTTAGAATGCCATACGTGCGAGAAAAGGGCCCGGGGAGAGACCGGACAAGCGCCAAGTCGGAGCGTCGCAAGGCAAATGCGACTTATAAATCGCATTCGACAAATGCGACTTAAAGGGGGTTCAGGTCCAAGTATATAAAGCCCCACTTCGATTTTTTTTGGTCATTTTCATTCTTCATTTCCAGAGAACGAACAGAAATAGGGAAGGAACGAAGGTTCAACATAAATTTCCTTCCATTTACGCCGTCAAACGCAGTCCAAACTCGAATTAACTTCGGGTAGCGAAGTATAAAGCTGCCGGGAGCATTCCTGCGGAGTTAGTTTCGCAAAATTCGGCCGGCGAATCGTCGTCACGCCGAGCTAAGGTAAGCGGAATTTCTCCAAACTAGTGTTAATATACTCCCAGCATTAAAGTGAGTATTTCTCCCTTCTAGACCTCTGAGAAATTACGAGTTTTCGGCCGTTCTTCGATAAGTCGAAGAATAGGCAGTAGGTATATCCATAAGTATGGTTTCTTTCCAAAATAATAGTAGAATTAATTCTATTCTTTCGTGAATATGAATACAGTTGGGAGAAATAACTGAATACTAGCTGAGCTACGCCAGTTAATCATAAAGTCGGCAGTTGAGGTATGTAAAGCCAGTTTTTTTCGGCAAGCTAGTAGTTCCAGTATAGCAAAATAGTACAAATTCCAGTAGAATGTTTCAGAAGCCGTATATTAATTCAGTATGAATTCGGTAAGCATGTTAGAATTATTATACAGTGGTCAGCATGAAACTCAGTAAAACAGTATAATTCCCAGCAGAATATTCTAGAAATATTATTTCAGACTCAGTATATCTCAGTATCAGATTCAGCATATTTCAGTATCAGATTCAGTATATTTCAGTATGAGATTCAGAATAGAATACCAGAATATAAATATTATTATCAGATTTAGTATATATATATATATTACATGCGATTATCGCTATCTGTGGAGACATGATTGTTCTGTGTTGGGCACTCTTAGAGCTTCCTTGACCGCCCCAGGGTTAATAGCTGTGTCGACTCGCCCGCCAGAGGGTGAGGATACGTCGCTCTACGGAGTGGCATGCCGTCCGCCAGCGGACGAAGATGGGATGCAGATTTTCCATAGCAGGCTGATCAGCACTATACCACACCCCCTGTCGAGCGCCTACGCCCGGGGTGCAGATTACAGTTTTCATATTACAGATTTCAGATTTCAAATTTCAGGAGTCCTCCGGACTCAGATACAACTATAGTCAGGGATCCGCGAGCCCAAGTTGCATACCTAGGGGGTCGGCTGGATGCTCATAGTTACTAGGTGGATGGTATGACCTGGGTAGGGGATTGTAGATTGTGTGCTGGTTGGTAACTTACGGCTTATGGGGGCTGGTAAGGTTCTTGTATGCTATGTTGTGTTAGTTATTAATAGATAGAAAGTAGACCGCCATGTTATTAGGTATGACACTTACTCTCTTCAGTAAAGTTAAGCTCTTTTCAGTCAGTCTCAGCCCATCTCCTATTACTTCAGTATCTATCAGTATTATTGTTTGCTTTCAGTTATTTTCAGTTATTGCTTGCATACTCAGTACCAGTGGTACTGACTCCCGTTTTCGGGCATTGCATTACATGCCTGCAGGTACTCATAGACGAGGAGCAGATCCCTCGTAGTTTCAGCCAGCGTATAGAGTCTTTAGCTCCTTTCATCCGGAGCTTGATAGCTAAAGGTTTACTTCCCTTTTTGTTTGTACGCTATGGGTAGGCCGGGGCCCTGTCCCGACCATCTTATTATTCTTAGAGGCTTGCGAATGATATATTCCCTGTGGTTAGTTGTACCGGTCGTGTGGGGTCGTGTGTATGTTTTTAGTTTGCATGTGATGGCCATGCGAGGCCTTGTTCAGTTGTCAGTTGGTGACCTTGTCGGTCACAGATCAGTTTAGCACTTGATTCTTCTTTTCAGTGATAACTAGTCAGCATGGTGGCCTTGTCAGCCCGCATAGGTTCCCTTATGTTCAGTTTTTCTGGATAGCTGTTATATTCCTACAGGTGGCTATAGGCCTTGTCGGACGAAGGCTGTATTTACATCCGTTATATAGCCCGTTGTTTGCATAAATCCAGAATTAGAGTCAGCCTGGCACCAGAAGTGCTTAGGCTCAGTAGTCCAGCAGTCCAGGTCCTAGTAGGGCACCAGGTGCCGATCATGCCTCCCAAGGCGGGGCGTGACACTAACCTACGCTATCCGTCGATTTTCTACAAAAAATCAGATGCAAAAACCTACAGTTTTGGCATTTTCCACCTGCTAAATTGAAATTCAATTGAATATTAGCTATAATTCAGCAATAAATTACTGCCAAATCAATTTTAAATCAATAACAACATCAATAACTTACTATTTATTGAATAAAAATACCAAATTCTATATAATAGATCCACCAAAAGAATCTACAAAGTCAACCAACAATTTTAAAACGTGAATATCTACAAAGTTTCAACTTATTTTCAATGTTCAACAATAAAATCCTAACAAGTAGGTGTCTGTTCGACACACCCATCTTCATCATCACTAGAATTTTTATCTTCAATCGAGGTGGGAGGAGAACGGGCACGTCTATGCACTTCACAAGCAAGGAGGCTATTCACTTTTGCCTCGAGAGTCTTGACAATATGACACATGCTATTACTTTCAGCAATGCATCTTATTTCGGCATCTTCCAAGGCATGTGCAAGGTGTTTGATCTTCTACGATGTAGCAGCAATCTGAACATCATTTAAAGCTTTAGTATGGCTTGAAGAATCAACACCCTCTAGTCTGGACTGGATCTGTTGAACTGAATTCTTGGAGCCTAGACCATAGACTCTCCCATTTTGTCTTCTCCTCGCCACTTTCTCAGTTTATATTTGGATAGCGACATTCGGTTGAGGTTGGGTCGGCCCGCTTGGACTTGTTAAGTCTGGCTGTACTCAGACAAGTGCCATTGATAATCTATCTGTATAATTAAAAATAAAAGTAAGTAAAAACTTGTTCAAATTAACATATTAATATTTCTATGTAACTTGTAGAGACTTACATAGGCTTGTTCAACCCTTTGCTTGACCTGTGTGTCTGAATCTGACTCGTCCTTCTTCTTCTTTACGTGGGTAATCTGAAAGAGCTCCTCTTGAGTTGGACCGAGGTTTGATTTTTCTGAACTGCAAATAAAATTTAATCAAATTTATTCAATATAAAAATTGACTCAAATTTATATAAGTGTCTCTCTCTCTCTCTCTCTATATATATATATATATATATATATATATATATATTACTTACCTATTCTCTAGCTATCATTCCTTGGCTCTTTGCACCACCAGTGTACAACTAGCCACATTTTCCTTCCATTCAGGCCTTCTTCACCTATTCAAACTTGACCATATTGGGTATTTTAGAAAAATATTTTGTAATTAAATTTAGCAAAAAATACAAAAAGTTTGGCGATCTCCAATATACCTGAAGGGCCTTGTGAAGATGAGGTAGAAACCAATTAGGCTTATTGTTCTTTTCCCTAGCATCTCTAAATTAGTCGAACATTCTGAAATTGACCTTTCTCTCATAGGTCGTGAAAATTATCTTGTCGTACTGTGGAAGACAAACACACAATATTTGAAAATCAAACAATCATTAGCATCTGATGATATGTAATGACCACTAGTCAATGCCAAATTTTAATAAGCAATGATTAATTTGTTTACCTTAAACTAATCAAATATGCCCTATTGTGTTCTATGTGATTTTTTACCCCAGGTCGGATAAGGCCGATCATAAAGCTCCATATGCTCTCTTTGAGAGCTCCGTTCTCTTTTCTCGAATAGAAACTGCAAAAATAACTATAAACATGTCAATCATATATAAAATATTAAAATAAAAAACTATAAATATAAATAAAAAATAAAAACAAATTTACCCAAATCCATAAGGCACGATCATCACTCTATCAAGATTGTCTTTCTCTGTTGACTTTTGCTATTCATTTTATGGTGTCAGTGTTGGTGCTGAAAGTATATACGACTGGGTCAAGGGTGGAGTAGAGGTATCCTATGTGTCTGAGTCAAAGTTTATATCTCTGAGTCGCAAGTTGGATAGGTGAGAAGATGGATCAATTTTGATAAGAGTACCCAACGATGAACTCGTCGAGTTTTTTCGTGGTGGAAGCATGACAGGTGTAGGCATGAAAGTGTGAGAACTAGAGAATGGAGGCACAAAAAAATACGTTGGATGCTCAGTGCCACAGGGAGCATAATACACCGATGAAAAAGACTGCATATGTGGAGAAGATAAAAGACCACCTGAAGCAGCGCTAGAATCTAGTGGCCTCCTAGGTGCTTTCTTACTACTTTTACTCGATTTACTACTCCTACTA
Source organism: Datura wrightii (assembly GCA_035772735.1). Classification (NCBI taxonomy): domain Eukaryota; kingdom Viridiplantae; phylum Streptophyta; class Magnoliopsida; order Solanales; family Solanaceae; genus Datura; species Datura wrightii. Next base: position 156,301,197 of record JASDFA010000010.1, on the reverse strand, counting down.
CACGACCTCGATCACCATCATTTGATGATATCTGCATATAAATTTACATTAGTATATATAAAGAAATTCACAAGTATCAAATAAAAAAGCTTAAAAGAAATAAACCAACTTCCTAGTCATCATTTTTTAATTCTTTCTCTTCGCTTGTTTCATTTTCATCATTCTCTCATTCTTCCTCCTCACTTATTTCATAATCATCATCTGATTCTTTCCCTCCACTTGGTTCATTTTCATTATCTGATTATTCTTCAATATTTGTGATTGCAGTTACCTCATTATCATAAACTTCTTTTAATATGTGTTCAAGATGTTCTGAATTATTTTCTAACTCAGCATTCATTGTTTGATGAACAACTTCCATATTATTTTGATATGTTACATCGAACATATTATCAATCTTAGTCATATCCACTAGCTTTTGATACACTACATCGAACACCTTATCTCTATGCAAAGAGTATGGAGCATAATACACCTGCTTAGCAGTTTCTTCAATGATAAAAGGATCATAACGATCATACTGTCTTGTGTGCTTAACTTCAATTATATTATGTTACCGATTCACCTTAGTAACTATGTATGATGGATCAAACCACATATACCAAAATAGTACTATCTTTTTTCTCGACCATCCAGGATACTTAACTTCCATAATCTCTTGTATCACACTATAATAATCGACCGTTTGGCCAAAACCATCTACATCATCTTTAACACATACTCCATCATTATTGATTTTCTTATACTTAGAAATTTCTTGTATTTGAAACTTGAAACTATTAGCACAATACTTATTCATTGAATGAATTTAACTATTAGGCCTCCATGCAACATCACGCAACACTCGCAAAATAACCATCCAATAAATTGACATTTTTCATTAGTTTAAATCTTAGTATTTAAATAATGTTATTCAATAATATAATTCAAAACTTACTTAAGATATGGCTGTATCCGGCACAATTGAGCAAAATAAGTGTCACAATTGATTGCATCTCCATACTATTCAAACCTCGTCTAGTTTATTTTTAAAAAAAATCGACCTGGTTGATTAAAAATTAAAGTTGGCGGGTGGTTGTGATCCTCCTATTTCTCATACTTGACACTTGCTCCTCAAAGTAGTAAGAATAAAAATGAGCAGTTTCCCTTGCAAGATAAGCTTCACAAATAGATCCTTCAATCTTAGAACTATGTTTAGCAGTTTTTTGCACTTGTTAATAGCTGTGTATAAAATTTGATGTTAGTTAGTAATAAGTTTAAGAAAAATTAACTTAGAAATTTATTGTATTCTAAATCAAAATCGGTACCTTTCAAATAGATACATCCATCTGTATTGAACTGGGCCTCCAAGGTGTGTCTCGTGTATGAGGTGAATCGGTAAATTTTTCATCACATCAAATAAGCCACATGGGAAGATCTAATTTTTAACTTATAGGTAATCATAGGAATATTCGGATCCATCCTTTCTAAATTATCCTCTCACAAAGTATTACAATACAAATCTTTGAAGAACAAACTTACCTTTATGATTGGCTTCCATATCCTGTCATGTAGTTGGTTAAATATAATCGGAATCAAAATTTTCATAAAAATATGACAATCATGGTAATTCATACCATACAAATTTTCTTCATTCATATTTGCATACTTCCCTAAATTTGAATTATAGCCTTCAAGCGTCCTCGAATTCTTAACCCACTCACAAATCTATCATTTCTCATCCAATCTGAATGAAAAGCTCGTCTTGATCTTTAACAGCTTATTATTGTGTGATTCCTGCAGCCATAATTCTTTTCTCTTGTAATATTTCTCTAAGTCTATTTTGGCTTTTGAATTATCTCTCGTCTTACCCTTAACATCTATCACTGTGTTGAACAATTATCGAAATAATTTTTTTTCATGTGCATCACATCAAGATTATGTCGTAGAAGATTATCCTTCTAATACGGTAATTTTAAAAATATGCTCTGTTTTGTCCAGTTATGTTCAACACCATATCCAAAAAGTTTAGAAGTTATAGCTTCTGTAACCTTAGGCAAGTGACAAATTCTCTCTCAAAGTTCATATCCTAATAATGATGGAGGTAGAGGATCATTTTCAATCTTATTCTTTCAGAATGCATATTTTATTTTTCTAAACTCATGATCCATTGGTAAGAACCAACAGTGAAAATCAAACCATTAATTTTTACAATCATGTTTTAAAGTGAATACTTTACTATTTTTCATGCAAGACGGGCAAGCTAACTTTCCGGCAGTCATCCAACCAAACAACATCCTATATGCAGAAAAATCATTTATACTCCACATTAAAGAAGCACGCAAAAATAAATTCTGCTTAATTGATATGTCATATGTCACTAAACCTTCATACTACAATTGTTTTAACTCGTATATCAGAGTTGCAGATAAACATTAATCAAACTTTTTGAATTACGTAAACTCAGGACAATACAACTTAGGTATATGCATGGACTTGTTATACATATTTCAGGTGTAAAATTATACAAAGTAAGGAATACAGACCAGCAAGATTAGGGTGCAGAAACAAAGAATGATGTGAAACTATATACACACAAGCTAATATAACATTTCTTGGTTCACTTGCAAAATCAGAATAAGTTTTATCGAAATGCTTCTAAGATTCTCCATCCAATGAATGAGACGTAACACCAGGTGTCCTTTTATTCTCACGGTATCATCTTATATGAGGAGAAGGACTCATCAACATGTACAACCTATGTAACCTAGGTATAAGATTCTAGTTGTTGATATAAATACATTACGTTTTCATTGGGAGTTTTTTTGAAATACTATTCGGGTTCCATCCTATATTATTTTTCAAACGCATCATTGATCACTTCAGGCACCTTATTATGTTGAACACTATTTTGATTATGTGCAGGCCTACTACATTCACCCACTGAAAAATCACAAAATATAATATTCTTCCCGTTAGTCTCACCATGATAAGTCCAGACAAAATATCTAAACTTAAACTCATAATGATAGATATGAACCATAACTTCATCCGATTTTAAAAACTTCATATAGTTGCATCGTTTACAAGGATACCTAATCAATCCTTTAGTTTGAAAAGGGTATAATAACATTGCATGATTGATAAATCCTCTAACACTTTCAACAAATTCATCTCTCATGCCCCGACGATTTTCATCAGCTCTATCATACATCCACAAACGAGGATTCATCTACAAAAATATAGATATTCAATTATAAATTAGATTACATATAAATTTAAATTATTTAATCTATATTAATAATTAAATTTTATTATTTAATAGTTAATAATTGTCCGACCCACATCCTCCGAAGGTAATTGAAATTTTGATGTAACTATATATTTAGTATTTATTGATAAATTACTAAAATTATATAGAATACTAAATTAATAAATAAATTTATTTTATTTTAATTTAATTTTGATAAATTTCTAACTTAATTTTATAACTTAATATAATCACTAAATTTCAATTTCTAACTCAATCACCCTAAAAATAAGTTAAATTTTGATGTAATTAAATATTTAGTGTTTATTGATTAATTACTAAAATTATTTAAAGCACTAAATCAATGGACAAATTCATTTTATTTTATTTAATTTTTGATAAATTGATCTAGACTTTGTATTTTTTAAGAAGTTTTATTTATTTCATTTCTACGCATTATAAATTTCTAACTCTGCTTCTAACTCACTCACTCCAAAAGTAAGTCCAATATATAAGTTTAGATTTCTAATTTTGCTTCTAAATTCCTAAGAAATTTCAAAAAAATTTAAGAACACATGCTTTGTGATCTAATAACGAAATCTAACTAAATCTAACAATGAAATAATTCAACTACATCTAACAGTACGAGAATTCAACTAAATCTAACAATTTAACAATAACGTTATCTAAATCTAACTATTCTTACAAAAACTTTAACATTATCTAAATCTAACAATTCTAACAATAACTGACAATAACATTATAAACCTATCAATTACATTAACAATTTAACAAACATACTAATTTTTAATCTAATAATAACATAAATAAAATAAAACTCTAACCTTTAAAATTGGGGCTAAAACGTTGAGAACGGAGGAGGGATAGTAGACGAGTGGCATAGGGTGATGGTGGAGGGACAGCGGGTGGTTGGGTGGAGGAAAACCGGTGTTTTGGGAGGATGGTGGCGGCTATGAGAGATTTTTCACTGGAGAAGAGAGTGAGAGGAAAGAAAAGAGAGAAATGAGGATTTTCGCGTGTCTGGTTTAATTTAATTTGACAAAGCGACGGACAGGGTCGGATAGTCCGTCGATTTATCTATTAAATAATTTGTCCAGATTTGACCAGAAAAATCAAAGGATTGAACAACGTTGTCCGTCGATTTTTTAAAATTATTTTAAATAAAAATTTATTTCTATATTTTTATTTTTATTTAAAAATAATAATTAATTTAAAAAATAATGGACAAGGTAGGATTCCTAAAGTAATTTTTATTTTTTTTAATATTATCGGACTCTATCCATTAGATTATCAAATTTTTTCCCGATAAAAATTATTTGCGCAAAAATGTGCAAAAAATACCGACGAATAAACCGAGGGACAGTGAAGATCTATTAAGAAATTAAGTTAAATAAAAAAATGAAGGAACTATTGAACAGGCCTTTGTTTCCCCTTGATTTTATTTGACTGACCCTGTCCCTCAATTTTTGAATAGTTTTTTGTAGTGATCGCGGAGAAAGAAAATTGAAATAAGTTGAGAGTCTTCTCATTCAAGAATTCATACTTATTTATAACTGAGAAACTCTTAAAATCAAAAATTAAATTATTAAAATATTTATTAAACATTAAATAATCATATTATCCTTACTTAAAAACTAAATTACCACATGCTAAATGAGTTTTGAAAGATTCAACTGCCTAATGTCAAATATTGATGTGATAATTATTGTTTATTATATATTATATCTATTTAATTGAATTTTAATTTCATAGATCAGATAATAATATTTAAGCATTTTTCATTAATCAAGTCAATAGAATAGATTTACTGTTGATCAATTTCGGTTGTAATTTTTTTTTCATAATGTCTATTACACCTTAGTTTAATTATGGTTTATATTAATTGTATCATTTGCCATGAGACTTACGTGCAATGTTTATACAACTACAATTAGTATAGATTAATTTTATGTTTGATTAAAATCTTAATATATATTTTATATTATATGCTTCTGTTTACATATAATTTTCATCAGTATATAGGAAGTAATTATCAAACAATTTCATCTTAGACTATGAAATTGCACCATGTTTAGGTCAAATTTTCCTAAAGTGTTTATTCGATCAGTAGATTTTGCAACATAGTACAAATTAAACGTCACCTAATTAATTAAACTATTGGTCTCATCTTGGCCTTTAGTTAATCCATTTCCTAATTTAATTAGTCTTCATAGTCATTTTGCATTAATAAGATATATTCGGCACAACTTGAGGTTTTGGTTTCTGCATTTACCCAAAAGACAAAAAAAATAAAGGTAATGTACCTCTATGGTTAATCAATCATATTTGTCTACTTTATTCAAAATTTCCTCAAATAATTGACCTGGCTATATATAGTACAAGAGATATTTTATTCTTTTTACACGTGAATCACAAGATCTTTTTTTTTTTTTTTTTGGGTTAGAAAAACTTACAAAATTATTATTTGAAACTTGAAAGTGGAAGTATGGCGATCATATTTGCAAATAGTACTAAATTTCAGTATTTTAAGCAGTTATGAAATCTATAAAAACTTGTTTGGAGAGTACTTCAAAAGAAATTAATGATCTTTAAATTCTAACTAACAAAAGTAAAACTTCAATTTTTGTCAAGTGAACTTCGTATTCATGTTCAAACACTACAATATATAACAACTCTTTTTTAACTTAAATTTTGAATACCTTTTATTTTTTAACTTCATCCAAATATTGACAAATTAGACAATTAAAGTGACTCATTTTTCTATCCTTTATATCTGTGCTATTGACGGGCAATCCAACAGTACTCATTAATGGAGGATTGAGAGAGATATTTTCCCGAGAGAGATATTCACCAACTAAGGTAAAATTTTAACGGAGCAGGTCAATAAAATGACTAAAATAGATACTTTTTAAATAATAAAAAAAAGAATTGGCTTAAAAAAAAATTTTACGTCAACAAAATTCATCTGAAATATCACTTGAATTGATGATTGATTTCGTAAATGAAAAGACAGTAATAGAGTTACTATTTTATTACAAAACCAAGTAACTTTTTAAGACAATTATTTTTTGATTTCTCACCCAATGTTCGATGTCCATATTGAGTTTGATTGATACGGTTTCATGTCGTGTAAGACCCATTTTAGGGGGAAGCGCTTCTGTTGAGGATCATGATAAGTCGGCTGGTTAACTCAGCCTAATAGTATGGTTAAGGGTGAGTTAGTTAGTAGTTCAAGTTAGTTAGAAAGCAGCTAGTTAAAGAAGCAGTTAATTAAAGTTAGTTAGGAAATCTTATCAAGTACTAACTACTCTAGTGTTCTGTCTATATAAGGCAGTGAATGTATGAAGAAAAAGACATGAAAAAGATCAGATTGATTATGATCAAAGAGATGAATAAAATTACTTTTCTCTCCACCTAAATCTGCTTAGTTTCTTTCATCTTTCTCTCATCTGTCTTACTCTTCCATGTTATTCTCTTTCTTGCATTCGTGTGTAGGAGATACTCCAATAGTTCATATTCATAACAATAACATGGTATGAGAGCTTTGAGTAAGAATCTGGAATTCAAAGATTTGAAAATACATTATGTGGATATAGTCCAGTCTAGTGTATTATTTGTTCATCATATTGCAAGACTGACCTTTCTCTGAAACATCAAGAAGATATCTGAATCTTCAAGGCTTCTCTGAATCATCAAGAAGATATTTGAATCTCAAGGCTTCTTTCTCTCTGAATTTTCAAAGCTTCTACAATATCCAAAGATCGAGTTTCCAACGCAAAATATGGCAGACAATGGGATACAAGCTACTCAAACAGATGGAGAAAATTCATCCTCTGCTCATGTGGTTAGTATGGATTATAATCATCCCTTGTTTCTGCATTCTTCTGATGTAAATGGGATACAAATAATCCATTTTCAATTGACTAGAATAGAGAATTATGCTATATGTTTTAGATCCATGAGGATTGCACTATTAGGCAGAAACAAATTGGGAATGGTGGATGAAACATGTGCTAGAGAAAAGTTTCCTGAGGCGATGTGGAATCATTGGGAGAGGGTGAATGCTATTGTTCTTTCTTGGATAATGAATTCAGTATCTAAAAAATCTACTTGGTGGAATCATGTATGCTTCACATGCAGAAGCTGGTGTGGAAAGATCTTCAAGAGAGGTTCACCAAAGTAGATGGCTCAAGAACTTTTAATCTTCACAAGGAGATTGCTACTCTAACTCAAGGGGTTAGTTCTGTGTCTGTCTATTTCTCCAAATTTAAAACTCTATGGGAAGAGTTTGATGCATTGGCTCCAGCACCTAGATGTGACTGTGAAAGGTCGAAGGACTTCATACAACACTTGCAACAAGGCTCTTTCAGTTCTTGATGGGGTTAAATGATTCTTATGGTCAAGCTAGAAGTCAGATTTACTAATAAGTCCTACTCCAACTGTGAATCAAGCTTATGCAATGGTCATTGGTGATGAAAGCCAAAAATCTGTGGCTTCTACTTCTGGAATCTTGAGGGTTGTTCCTTCTACTAGCTCTGGAAATTATGACACTGCTATGTACTCTAGAACCAGTGGTGGTCAAAGGTTTAAAAGAAACTACAATCTCTATTGTGAGCTGCGCAAAATAAAAGGGCATAACAAAGAGAATTGCTGGAAGATAGTAGGGTATCCAGCTGATTTCAAGTTGAAGAAAAGAGGAACTCAAACCAACAACAACAGCTATAATGCAGCATACAATGTGTCCAGTGAGTTGATGCCTAATATTACAAGTCAATGTGTAGCTAGTGGAGCATCTGGTTCAACTGGCTAGGCTTCCTCAAGTCAGTCCAATCAAATAGTAAATGGCACAGGAAGCATGTTCTCAAAGGAGCAGTATAATCAAATTGTGCAAATGTTAAACAAGTGTCATCTAGCTTCAGCAAGCTCAAACAATAACTCATCTGCAAATACAGCAGGTATGAGTAATATTGAGTATGGTAATGCAACAGATGTAGGTAAGGTAATGGCAATGATAGTCCCTAACAGTCCTGAATGGATTGTGGATACAGGAGCCACAAACCATATAGTTTCTAATCTAAACATGCTGAATGAGGTCACAATTACAAAAGCTATTGATTCAAAGAAGGTACATCTACCAAATGGTGACGTATCCTTGGTTACACACACAGGATCTAGCAATATTTCTGACAGAAGTACCATCACCAATGTGTTTTATATACCACAGTTTTCTTATAATCTGTTATTTGTTTCAAAAATTACAAGAGAACTGCAATGTTATGTCTCTTTCTTCCCTGACTTTTGTGTTTTTCAAGATCTCTTCACTGGGAGGGTGAGGGAGATTGGTAAAGAAGACAATGGCTTGTACCTGATGGTGAATCAACATGGAAAATATATCAGTCTAGCTGCTAAAAACTCTGATTCTCTGTCAGGGTTAGATATTAGTTTATGGCACCAAAGGCTGGGTCACACATCTTCTATAGTTCTTAGAAATCTATTTCACATTGATCTTAAGACTATTAAGCATAAGATCACTGATTGTACTGTGTGTCCATGTGCAAAACACACAAGGATACCTTTCCAGAATAGTAGTATAAAAAGTACTAGTCCACTAGAACTCATTCATGTAGACCTTTGGGGTCCTTACAAAGTACCAACTTTTGATGGAAATAGATTTTTTCTAACAATTGTGGATGATTTTTCAAGGTTTACTTAGGTGTTTTTACTAAAACAAAAGTGTGATGTATGTGTATGCTTACAACAGTTCATGAATTATGTTAGAATTCAATTTGATAAAATAGAAAAGATCATAAGGACTGATAATGGAACATAATTCATCATGAAGTATGTGATACTATGTTTAAACATTTGGGAATTATTCATCAAACTACATGTGTATATACTCCTCAACAGAATGGGATGGCTGAAAGGAAGCATAGGCACATACTGAAAGTAACTAGAGCTATTATATTTCAAGGACACATACCTATCAAGTTCTGGGGACATTGTGTTCTTGCAGCAGTTTACTTAATTAACGGGCTACCTAGTTCAGTGCTTAATCAGTTGTCACCTTTTGAGAAATTGTACAAGCATTAACCATTTATCAGCCATTTAAGAGTCCTAGGGTGCTTATGCTATGCTAACATTCCTAATCAGCAAGATAAATTAATGTCAAGAACTAAATTAGCTATACATATGGGATATTCAGAACTTAAAAAAGGATATATTCTATATGAAATAACTTATCATATGTTTTTTGTTAACAGGGATGTCAAATTTAATGAAAGAGTATTTCCATTCCACCAACAACAATCAACCACCGAACCTATATTTACTAGCAAATACTCCTTCACTGATAGTATTGATGACTACACCAATGAAGTTCTGAGATTTTCAACTGAGGAACAACATCAATCTGTACTTATGAGAGTGAATGAGGCAGTACCTATTCTCCAAACTCAAGATGAAGTTGATAGTCAGAATGCTTCTACAAACAATCCTCCTCATCAGAGTGTCAGACAACCTCAGATGAATCAGAATTCTTCTATGACTAAGTCAGGCAGAAGTGTCAAACGAACTATATGGATGAGAGACTTTGTCTCACTCAGTATTCATCAGGATACACCTTACAGTTTGGCCAAATATATAGGCTATGACAACCTGTCTAGCAAATATCAAGTCTATTTGTCCGCATTTTCTAGTATAAGAGAACCGACTACATATGCAGAGGCAGCCAAGGATCCTAGGTGGATACAAGCAATGCAAGAGGAGATTTCTGCATTAGAAAAGAATAATACATGGGAACTTGTATCTCTACCTCAAGGCAAAACTACTGTGGGATGCAAATGGATTTATAAAGTGAAATATAAAGCAAATGGAGAAGTTGAAAGGTTTAAGGCAAGACTTGTAGCCAAAGGTTATAGTCAAAAGGAAGGTATGATTATCAAGAAACTTTTTCACCAGTAGTAAAAATGTTGACAGTTAGAACTGTGATTTCATTAGCAGCTTCACAAAGGTGGTACATTCACCAAATGGATGTGTTTAATGCCTTCTTACAAGGTGATCTTTATGATGAAATCTATATGGATTTGCCACAAGGATTTTCCAGCAAAGGGGAGACAGTATGCAAGCTGGTTAAATCCTTATATGGGCTAAAACGGGCTCCTAGACAATGGAATGCCAAGTTATGTGAGGCTCTAATCAAATTCAACTTCACACAAAGCCAACATGACCATTCTCTTTTTATAAAGAGATCTGAACAAGTAATTGTTATTATACTTGTTTATGTTGATGATATGCTCATAACAGGTAGCAACCTAAGTCTAATAGAAGACACAAAACAGTCACTGCAAAAGGCTTCAAAATGAAGGATTTGGGGGAGTTAAAATACTTCTTAGGTATTGAGTTTGCTACGTCTCAACGAGGGATTACAATGCATCAAAGAAAATATGCATTGGAACTAATCTCAGACACTGGATTAGCTGCTGCAAAACCTGTAGCAACTCCAATAGATACTAATGTGAAGCTGACTTCTAGACAATATAATGAGCAGACCAGAAACAAAGGCAGAATTGAACAAGATCCTCTAGCTGATAAGGAAGTGTATCAAAGGTTAATAGGGAAGTTGTTGTACTTAACAGTAACTAGACCTGATATTGCATTTGGAGGTCAACAACTAAGTCAATTTCTACAAAGTCCAAAGTAGTCACATACGGAAGCTGCTATAAGAATAGTAAGATACATAAAGAACCAGCCTGGCCAAGAAGTGTTAATGTCCAGTAAACACATTGACAAGGTCATAGCCTACTGTGATGCAGACTGGGCAGCTTGTCCACTTACCAGAAGATCAATCACAGGATACTTTATTCAAGTTGGAGATTCAGTAGTGTCTTGGAAATCAAAGAAACAAGCCACTGTTTCAAGAAGCTCAGCAGAAGCTGAGTATAGAAGCCTGGCAATAACTATGGCAGAACTTGTATGGCTGCCTGGATTACTTAAAGAAATTGGAGTAAACATTCTACAGCCAGTACCATCTTTAGTGACAGCAAAGCTGCTATTCAAATATCAGTCAATCCTGTCTTTCATGAGAGGACAAAGCACATAGAAATTGATTGTCATTTTGTGAGGGAAAAAATTCAATAGGGACTGGTGTCTACACAGTACATTCACACCACAGAGCAACTAGCAGATATGCTCACCAAAGGACTTACCAAACTCCAGCATCAACACCTACAGAGCAAGCTAGGATTACTTAACATATTCACTACTCCTAGCTTGAGGGGGAGTGTTGATGATCATGATAAGTCAGCTGGTTAACTCAGCCTAATAGTATGGTTAAGGTTGAGTTAGTTAGTAGTTCAAGTTAGTTAAAAAGCAGTTAGTTAAAGACACAGTTAGTTAAAGTTAGTTAGGAAATCTTATCAAGTACTAACTGCTCTCTGTCTATATAAGGCAGTGAATGTATGAAGGAAAAGACATGAAAAAGATCAGATTGATTATGATCAAAGAGATGAATGAAATTACTTTTCTCTCTACCTAAATCTTCTTAGTTTCTTTCATCTTTCTCTCATCTATCTTTCTTTTCCTCTCTTATTCTCTTTCTTGCATTCGTGTGTAGGAGATACTCCAATAGTTCATATTCATAACAATAACAGCTTCCTATTATATGTATATTTTTTCATATATGAGACCTTTGATTAAAGTGGAGAAATTATATTTATCCCATCACAATTCTTAATGATTTGAGACAATAATTACCATTAGTTGAGAACTATATGAGAAATCAAATTCTAAAATTTCACCAGTTAAATAGAAAGACATCGACACAAATGTAATGCGTAATCGCGTGTAACGAGATTGATGCATAAAAAGAAGCTTAATAATAGAAATAACAGATAAAAGATAGAGAAGAATAAACGGTAAAGTTCCCCAAGCATTATAAGCTACATTTGTGCATTGTAGCAGGAAAGATCACTACAACAGAGACAGAGCAAAGTTTAGCTTAAATAGCGTGACAATTGAGAAAAACATAATAATAATAATAATTAATAATAATAATAATAATAATAATAATAATAATAATAATAAGAGCAGTGAATGATTCAAAGTAAAAGTAAAGTTCCACTTGGAATTGTCTAACCACTTGATTTGATTAAAGTGGAGGAAATGATTAAGGAAATTGACGGACACGTTATAGACGAATCATCGCTCGAATTTCTGGCAAAATTCTGACGAGTACTCTGAATTTGGTCACTAATTAGTCTTGACAAGACAAAATTTTTCCTGTTACAAAGTCTGATGAATCCCTAGAGTTTGTGATCAAATCTTAATAAATCGCCAGCATATTTTAGCTTAAAAATTGATTCATATAACATCAAATGACTTCAAATTTCATATACAATTTTTTAATATCAATTTAATGATTAAATTTAATTTAAAATCTTCAAAATTTAGTAGACTCACTTTATCTTCTTTAATAATTTTTTTTGAGCTTAATAAATGATCTTCTTCAGCCAAATCAATTGAAATTACTAAAGATAAACAACATAAACTGAATGAAACATCACCCACTCAATTTCGATTCCAAAAAAGCAATAAATCTTTAATTTTCTATAAACAAATATCTGATTATTTGGTTGAAGAAGAATTCTAGCAAGAGCATATAATTTATAAGAAGTTGTTAATAAATTCATAAATTAATGAAAAAGTTACATCATTTTATAAATATATTATATTAGGAATGTTCATTTATATATATAATCAATTAAATAAGCATGCGGTTGAATAAATTTGTAATCAAATAAGCATGCAAGCAGTTTTTATTCTTTTATAAATAAAAAAATTAATTCAATTTATTTACACATCAATTTGAAGAAAAAATAAAATATCTTTCTCTCAAATTTTTTGAATATATATCTTATTATTTTAAGAGTATCATATTACTTTTCATGACACATCACATAATTAAATAAAATACTATTATTAAGTATATAAATATATTTTCATATTTATCAAACGTTACAAATTAACATGAACCACTGAAAAGCGATGGCCCCAAATTGGAGTGAACAAAACTGGGAAATATCTGGAATGCAAGAGAGTAGTCGTTGTCGTAGTCGTAGCCCCCCACCTGGGCGTACTATTGTACGGAGTATATGAGACGTCCTAGTCAAAGCTGACTCAGGTTGGGCCCTACACTCACCAATATACTGCCAACTAATTAAGAGTCCGTTATCTATATTTTTTCTAATTTACTTTTCTTTTTTACTTCATCTCTTTCAAAATGAATGTGTAATGTTGATATTCAATAATTTTTTAGTTATATCATTATCATCGACAAAATATTACTTTTTGACGGAGACTATAACGTGTTTAATATTATAAAATTTAAAAAAACTTTTAATTCTTATATTTTGCTTATATATGACTTAATATATTTAATATTTAAAAGAGTTAAAATACGTATTTATGTTTTTTTATGTAGAAAATATTTTATATTGATTAATGTATAAAATTATATTTTATTCAAATATAAAGTAATAGTAATGCATAAGTAATTGAATCGTTAAACTGTTGATAATTATGATAAATTTATGACTATATATAAACAAAAAGATCAAAAGTTTAATTAATTGGCAATTTAATAAGCTTAATCAAATATCATAAGAATTAATATATGAAAAATTAAAAATACTATCAATCCTTTCATATATTATACACTCTTTTAGTTTACATATAAAAGTATAATATTCAATTTGTTTTTTAATATTATTTATATCGCTCCAATTAAATTTATTTCAGTAGAATTTATACAGTAATAAAATTGATTTTTCTATCACCGGAAGTTCACTACGGTATTCTATCCATTATTTTAACAGCTATTACTAATCATTTTCTTGATATGGAAAGTTTTAAATAAAAATATCATTGATATTGAAATAACAGAGTAAGGAGGTAACATAATAAATCTTATAAATCAAATAATAAAGAAAATTATATTTAAAAAAGTATATTATGATTTTGTCAAATATTGCATATAAAGGTAATGTTGCTTAGAGAAAAATCTCCTTCTAAATAAATATTCTTTAAAATCTACATTACAGATGTTATTGTATTGTTATTGTGAAAATAAAATCTTTAATTTATAGATGTCTAAAATTTTTTCTCCGAAATAAGAGATAGTTAAAGACAAGAAAAGCCAAATTATTATTGACTATCCTTGAGAGAAAAGTAAAATTCAAATATGATAATAAAATCAAAGCAAAACCCTAACAATTCTCCCCTCTCATTTGAATTTTTTGACAATTTGATACACTTTTTTCATATACATGATCTTCATCACTGCGTGCTTATATATTTACAAGTGAAGCCCTTGCAGGTTAAGAAAGTGCAGTCACGTTTTCCATGCATTTAGTTTATTTGGCCTACCACCATTATTGTTACTGCCACCTACCACTATGAAGTATGAATTACCATCATCCATATATAAATTAAATTATAAAATCAATATTTAAGAATTAGACTTGAAAATTAGTTGTTTGATAAAAAAAAAAATACTGTATTTTTTTGAGGTAACTTATTCTGCATGGTGTGTGAGGTAAAAATTATAATAAGTCGGAGTAAGATGGTACCATATAAAATCAAATTATCACTGATGAGGAGAAGTCAAGCTGATCAACCGAATTAAGAGGTACAAAATAATGGTTAAACTATATTCGAAATCAAAAGGTCAATCAACTATGGTTAATTTTGTACTAAAAATAAATATTCAGAAATTGCATTAAAAAAATTATGAGAATAGACAAAGATGAAACCCATTTTGATTTGTGGGTGGATGGATCGGGTATAAAAATAAGCTCTTCAATATTATTTATTTGTAAGGTCCATATTTACATGACATAAAGAAATAATTTATTTCGCCATGCTAACTTTTCTAATAATGAATTTGATCGAGTGATTTTATTAATACAAATAAATTTATAAAATTGAGTGGCTTTTAAGATGCTAGCGCCCTATAACTACCATAGTTGACATAGTTGATTATCACCATCCTTTATATTATAATTGATAAGAGGCTAAAAGTACGTACTTTTAGTCTCTATTTTTCCGCGTTTTAGTACTTTTGTCATCTCTTTAAGTATCATTTCTATGGATTATGCTTGTATTCCTATGTTGTGATTTTGTAGGTGCTTAATAGGTGAATGTGGTGGAAATCGACCCGAAAAGAGCTATAAAGGAAGGTTCGGAGCTTTGGAGCAACTTTGGAAGTGTTCCTAGAGAAAATCAAGTTGGTGCATTGGTTGGCGTAGTGCACCAGAGCCAAAACTTAGAAATACAAGCCTAAAAGTTATTGCACCGACTGGCGTGGCGCGTCTAGCTCAAAACTTTTGAAGAAAAATTTTAAAACTTTGGCGTGGTAACTGGCGTAGCGCGCCAAGAGCAAATGCAGCAGAATTTTTTCTAACACTCTGGTTAGATAGCTGCCATGGTGCACCAAAGCCAGAACTTCAGAAATCAAAAGTCAACAGCCTGGTGCAATAGCTAGCACAGAGCACCAAGGACATTTCGAAACCCAATTTTTAAAACTTTTAAGCTGAAATTAAGTAGGGCTAAGGGGGTCTTTTTTCATTTATTATATTAAAAACTCCTAAGATGTTTTTGAGGGGAGTAATCACTATTATTCAACTAGGGTTGGACGAAATTGGAAAGGAGAGCAAGGGAACGACGAGTTTCTCTTCAGGTTATTCTCCTAACTTTTTAGCATTTTTTTCTCCTATAAACTCATGAATTCCCTTAATCTTTTGTGAATCATGAGTGGATCGGATAAACACTATGGTTCTAGGGTTTTTTTGTATAAACAATATAGTTCTATGGTTCTGGCATAAACACGAAGGTTGAATGTTGATTATTGTTTGTATTTATTAAATCATTTCGTTATTGAGTTATTTATTTCTTCTTGCTCTGAATTATTTGATTATTTGACAAATTAAGTAAGCACTTTATATGACTCGTTAATTGAACTTGAAAAAGAGAATTGCAAGAGCAATAAGAAGAAATAAGGCTTGTTTGTGAATCTCATAGGGAAAGGGGAACAATTCGCTAATGTGGATAGGAATATACCCATTAGCCTTGCTAAGTTGATACAGACGAAATCTTACATGCACTTCACTATTTTTCTACGACCATAGGAATAGAGACATAGAAGTAGTCAAGTAATCTTAGAGTTATTAAAATGATGCTCAATTAAGTAATATCAACCTTCAACTAGTAACTCGGGAAAGCAAATAAGTATAGCGATTTGATACTTCAACTGGATTATCGAAACTGCTTAGACCCTAGATCTTTTATATCATTTGAGAACCAACCAACTATTCAAGTATTTTCTTAAATCTTTAATTTAGTTTAGTTAATAGTATAAACAATTCTTCAAGAATCATTTCTTTATTTTGGAATAGTTTGGATAAGAGTTTAAATTGGACAAACAATCGAACAAGTCTCTGTTGGTATCTGGATTTCACCGTCCTACATTACTTGATGATCGCGTATACTTTTTTGTGCATTTGGATGCATCATGTTTTTGGCGTCGTTGTCGAGGACTTGGCAAAGATTATTTTTCTGGTTTAAATTTTTATTTAGTTGCTCAGTTTTTACTTGTTTTTTTTTTAATTTTTGGTGCACCTTAGATCACAGGTTAGTGTATGCTAGAATACTCGGAGTCAAGGCCATCCTTTGATTTTGCTTGATCCTAAAATCGAAAGAACTCCCCGAGAGCGGAGACAAATGACAAAATAAATTCATAATCCTAACCTTGTAGAGAACCGAAAAGTAAGATTAGCTCACGAAGTAGCACCGGAGAGGATTCTTATGTTAAACTTTGCTACGCCTAGCGTAAAGAATGCATCAACGACTGTTGTGAAGCTTGAGATCACAGGAAATATTTAGCTGAAAGAAGGTATGCAGATGGTTTAGAATACATGCCAATATCAGGGTAAACCACATGAAGATCCTCATAAGCACTTGGTCACATTCGTTGAGCTGAGTGAAAATTTTTACTATCAGCATATCTCAGACGAATATGTGAAGTTGACTTTCTTTCCCTTCTCAGTGATTGGGGAAGTAAAAGACTGGCTACAGAATGAGCCTACATGATCTATTACCTTTTGGCAGATTTTTCAAATAAATTTCTCAACAAATTTTTCTCTTCAAGAAGAACAAAAGAGTTGAGAGGGAAGATCTCAGGGTTTGTTCAGAAGGATGGAGAGTCTTTGGATCAAGCGTGGGAGAGATATATAGTCTATCTAAGAGATAGTCCACATCATATGTAACCCAAGGAAATTATTGGCCATAAGTTTATCAAAGGACTGAGGCATGAGCCTAAGAAATTATTAGATTTTATAGCTTAAAGGCAAATTTTTTCCAAGAGCTATAATCAAATTGAGGCATTGTTAAATTTGATGTCTATAGCTAGTCAAGACTATCAGGAGCTAAGTAGAGAATTCACCACTCAGAAGGGACTAGAGATGTTAAAGGTTGATGGTGTCACAGAAATCCAGTCAGATATTGGTAAGCTTGTGAGCTCGATACATAAGTTGGTAGTTGCACCATAGGTTCAACAAGTTAAGAAGGTTCAAACATCTTGTGGGCTATGTGATGAGGGTCATGCTTATATGAGTTGCCTATTGAATCCAGAACCTGTTTACTTTGTGGGGCAACAAAACAGAGATTATGTTAACCAGGGACACTAGTTTGGCAATAATTTCAATTAAAATGCAAAGAGTTAAGCCTGAGGTGGAAATCAAAATGGTTACATACCTTAGACAAATTTTCAGCAGCCTCCACCTCAGCAAGTAGGCAGTTCTCTAGAGGAGATGATGAAGCAAATGATGGCACAACAACAACAGACTGCAGCACAGCAACAACATGTTGTAGCTCAACAACAGACCATTATAAATCAGATGTAGAAGTCCATACATGAGCTGGAGAGGCATATGGGATAGATAGCTTCTTTGCAGTATGCTAGGCCAGCAGGCACCTCACCAAGTGACACGGAGAAGAATTCTAAGCAGGTGATGGTCATTTCATTGAGAAGTGAAAAGGAATTATTTGTAAATCCCCTTCCACATGAAGAATATATAGCACTACAAAAAGACAAGTCAGAGCACAGAAGAAAAATTGTATATAAGGAAAGTACACCTTCCCCACCATTTGCATAGAGGCTGAATCCAGTGCCTACCATAGAATCTGCACAGTAAAGAGAAGTTCAGGAAAAGGTTGTTGGGCAACCTGAAAATGAAGCTGAGAGACCAGCACCATCATTTTCGCAGAGGTTGCAGAAAAATAATGATAAGAAAAGTAAGGACGAGGCTGGGTTCATTAAGTTCCTTGATATTTTTAAGTTGTTACACATAAATATCATCTAATTGATACTCCAAAAGAGATTCTAAAATATGTAAAGTATCTGAGGGATATGGTTGCTTGCAAATAGAGAATGACCATGTTTGAGACAATTGCACTAACTGAAAAGTGCAGCTCAAGGGTGTTGAGTAAGATTACCCAGAAGCTAAAGGATTCAAAGAGTTTCACCCTCCCCATACAAATTGGTGGTAGTGAAGTGGAGCGAGCTCTATGTGATTTGGAGGCGAGTATCACCTTGATGCCCTATCTGTGTTCGATACACTCGAATTAGGAGAACCGAGGCCCACTACCATTATTCTGCAGTTGGCTGACATATCTTATATCACTACAGATGGCATCATTGAGGACGTGCTCATTCGAGTTGGTAAGTTTGTAATTCCTACAGAGTTCATAATTCTTAATTTTGAAGCAAATAAAAAGGTGTCGGTCATATTGGGGAGACCATTCTTAGCCATTGGGGGGCCCATCATCGATGTCAAAGTATAAAAACTCAAGATGAGAGTACACAATGAGAAGGTCACTCTTAATTTCTACAAAGTTATCTCCACACTTGCGCACTACAAAGACTTATGCATGATCCTAGAGGTGGTCAAGGATAAGTGCAAGGTGGATCCTGAGGAAGAAGAAAACCCCAGTAGTGATGAGATAGGAAAGAGCAAAGTCAAGTTGCTCACAGTTGGTATGTGGGAAGAGCATGAGTTGAATGGTGGTGAAGTGGAGCAAAAGTGAACAACGAAAGTTGAATTTCAGAGGCATCTAAAAAGGAGGAGAAAATGGAGGAGGTTATCTTGAACTGAGAGATATATCGTGTCGCAACGTCAAATCAAGCGTTGATTGGGAGGCAACATAATTTTTAATAGAGTAATTTTTTTTACTTTTTATATAGTGTCACTTTTATTTTTTATTTTGTGTGCAGGAAAGAAAAAGTCTGAGTACCCAAAATTAAAGCTAAGGAGCATGTTTTGAGCTTAAGTGTGGGGTCGTGCGATCAATGAATCAAAGAGACATGCTACTAGCTAGGCCCTAGAGGGCCTCAGGGAGTATTTCTCACCCACTTCTTATTCTATTTTATAAATGCTCTAAGGACAGAGCATGACTTTAAGTGTGGGGTGAGGGTATGTTTCTGATATTTTGAGGTTAGGGGTGAGGATGTCATCATATGTTTTTGTTTGAAAATTTTTTTGAAAATGGCATGTCTCATTCACTCTTCGATTTTTCTTATAGCCTCGATTCTTTTTCAAAGGGGAGACCTTTGAACCGAGTACTTTTTTATGTTTAGGAGTAGTTTAATTTTTTTTAGAAGAAAAAAAGACTTTTTCTGACTATGGATGGTAGATGATCGTCTTGAGAAAAGTTAGTCATTAGGAACCCATTTGAATGCTAGGTGTTCAGGTTATGTGCTAGTTTGACCGAAGATGCAAGTATTGATTTTAAAAGTTGAAAACATATTGTGAAAAAAATATGAATGTCCCCTCTTGAGACATCTAGGCTCATTTTCTAGACTATTGTGTGATTGTATTGGTTTGATATAGAATTCTTTTTATTGTTTGCCTAATTAAGGGTCTACATAAACTTGTGTTGAGTTGAACATGTGTCATGTGTGTCTGAGATAATTTGCATACATTTCACGCTTTCATATTAATGTATAGAACTTGCCCAGTGTGTGTGCTAGACGAAATAAAGAGTATTGACTTTAGGAGATGATATAGGTTTTTCTTTGATTAGCCTACTTTTATCTTATGAATTACCTACCTATTCGTGACGTCCTTAGTTAGCCATGTTGAGTCTTTAGCCTATTCTTTTGGTAGCCATGTTAAAAGTAAAATCTCTTTTTGTTTTATTGATCTTTATTTGATCCAAATGACTCCTACGACACTTTAATATAGACAAAAAAAAAAGAGAAATGTTATGATGAAAGGAGCACAAATGAAGAAAAAAAAGGGGGGAAAGCTAAAGTGTGGAAGTTAGAAGAAAAATAAAAGGTGAAAAATATAAATCCAAGGAATATGTCATTAGTAGGGAGATGAGAAAAGAGAATGAAAAAGCTAAAAATGACAAACTCCCTACTAATCACCAAAGTTGCAAGAATTTTAATCAAAGAAAGACATAAAAAGTAAGAAAATCAAAGAATGTGCTAAAATTAAAAAAAGTTGTGAAGTATTAAAGTACTTAGGGAGGTTAGTTACTATTTTGGCCTTATAATTTCTACCCATTCCTTAGCTTACATTACAACTATTTAGGTCCTACTTGATTCTAACTTTGACATTCTTATATTAGTGGAGTATTTACACTAAGAAAAAGTTTATGGTTCATCATATGTTGCATGAGAAGTTCCTTGTGAGAGTGAGTGTGAAGTTCTTTATTTATAAGCCCATACATGCGATTCTTTCATATTCTTATGAGAAAAAGGTGGGAAAACTCTCTTGTTTGTGAGGACACTTGGTTGACAAAGGATAGGTGAAATTTTTGATCTCTTGATTAGATGACATATATTTGTTAGCCAATATTCACAAAGCTTGAGTCAGTTCTTAAGGTTAGGTCATCTTAAAAGGTTGTTTTTGAGCTTATTTTGAAAGATGAGGTGTGTTGTGTTACTTGCAATGTCGATATGTTCATATTAACTATAGTCTGAGCAGACATGTTCAATTGGGGGATAAGGTATAGAGCTTAAGTTGCTTGCTCAAGGACGAGAAAGGGTCTAAGTGTGGGGAGTTGATGAGAGGCCAAAAGTACGTATTTTTAGTCTTTATTTTCTCACTTTTTAGAACTTTTGTCATCTCTTTGAGTATTATTTCTATGGATTATGCTCGTATTTCTATGCTGTGATTTTGTAAGTGCTTAATAGGTGAATGTGGTGGAAATTGATTCGAAAAGAGCTATAAAGGAAGGTTCAAAGCTTTGGAGGTGTTCCTGGATAAAACCAAGCCAGTGCATTGGCTGGTGTAGTGCACCAAAGCCGAAACTTCGAAAAAATATAAGTCCAGAAGCTGGTGCACTGGTTGGCGTGGCGCGCCTAGCCCAAAAACTTTAGAAGAAAAATTCTAACGCTCTGGCGAGATAGCTGGTGTGGCCGGCCAAATGCAAATGCAGCAAAATTTTTGCTAACACTCTAGCAAGATAACTCGCGTGGTGTACCGGAGCCTGAACTTTAGAAAAATCAAAAGTCAACAGATTGTGCAATAGCTGGCGCAACGCGCCAGGGCCATTCCAGAACCCGCTTTTTGAAATTTTTAAGTCGAAATTAAGTAGGGGTAAGGGGTCTTTTTTATTTATTATATAAACAAACCCTAAGATGTTTTTTAGGGGATTGATCACTATTATTCGAATAGGATTGGATGAAATTAGAGAGGAGAGCAAGGGCACAACGAGTTTCTTATAGGGTTACTTCTCTTAACTTTTTAACATTTATTTGGTTGTAAAATCATGAATTTCCTTAATATTTTGGGAATCATGAGCAGCTAAAAACTATAGTTCTAGGGTTTTGGCATAAACATAAAGATTGAATGTTGATTATTGCTTGTGTTTATTAAAGCTTTCCGTTATTAAGTCATTTATTTCTTCTTGCTTTGAATTATTTGATGATTTGATGAAATAATTAGGCACTATATACAACTCATTAATTGAACTTGAAAAAGAAAATTGTGAGGGTTATAAGAAGAAATAGGGCTTGTTTGTGAACCTTATATGAAAAGGGGAACGATTCGCTAATGTAGATAGGAATATATCCATTAGCCTTGCTTAGTTGATACATACGAAATCTTATATGCACTTCACTATTTTTCTGCGAACATAGGAATATAGGCGTAGGAGTAGTCAAGTAGTCTTAGAGTTATCGGAAATGATGCTCAATTAAGTAATATCAACCTATAACTCGTAACTCTGTAAAACAAATAAGTATAGCAATTTGATATTTCAATTGGATTGTCGATACTTTCAAGACCCTAGATCTAATTTTATTTCATCTGAGAACCAATCAACCATTCAAGTGTTTCCTTAATTAAATTAGTTTAGTTAATAGTACAAATAATTCTTCAAAAATTATTTCTTTATTATGAAGTAGTTTGAATAAGAGTTTAAATTAGACAAACAATCGAACAATTCCCTGTGGGTACAATATCTGGACTTCACCATCCTATATTACTTGACAGCCATGCGCATACACTTGTTTATGCATTTGGGCGCATCAATAATCATGATCACCACCAATTATCGTTGTTAAATGTCGTCAACACTATCATTATTATCCATTATAATTATTAGTTATTGATGTGTCATGATTTTACGGCGCTATCAACACTTAAAACCAAGTGAATATGCATGCACTTAGCTATATTTATCTGGATATGATGTGTTTTGATAGTTTTGCAGATAAAACATGCCTCGGGAGTTGGAAATACGAAAAGAACTAAAAAAAGGGGCTGAAGGCATCAGACAAGCCTCATAATAGACAGTTGGTCGCTACCACGGGTCATTCCATGCAACCGTACGAATGGGTTCAAAAAAATGGTGAAATAGAAGGTTAAATAATGGATGGAACCCACAGACTATATGGTCATACAACGGACCGTACTGTCCGGTCGTGGGTTAGGTTAAAAAAAAGTGCTAAGAGATGCCTCATTCAATAAATAGACAGAACAGGCAATGCTATCAAAGGATGAGTCGTCCTAAGTGGTCGTACTCAAAGGATCAGAAATCATGTCCCGGAGGTCAAGAAATAACAGATGAAATCAACAGTTCATATGTTCTCAAAACGAGTCTCAGCCAAATGTTGAAAAAGACCAAGTCCAAATGAAACAACGACCGGAACAACGAAGCTTCCAACGAACCGTTATACCTACTGATACCAGAATCCAATTTGACTTAGGAAAGAATTTATTTTATGTCTATAAATACTTTATTTAGGTCTCTTTTACAGTTTACGATTTTTTACCATATTTTCAAGGTTGTTGATCGACATTGAGATTCAAGAAATAATTTTCCTAATTTTATTATTAAGTTTTTGAGATTCAAAAAACTTTTGATTATTGATTTTGGGTTCTTGTTGATTAATTTAAGAAGTGTGATTTCTTCTACAATTACTTGTAAGTTCATAATTATGATTTCTACTATAAGTATTGATTATAATTCTTCAAGCATGCATAGCTAAATCCAGTAACTAGGGTTGTGGGAACCATGATTAATTAACAAACATAGGCAAAGTACTTATGTGTGTACGGGATTTATGCATGTATTGTTCTTCCCTTTGTTTTAATTGCATAATAACGGTCGCAGACATTAGAAATCACCTTATTCTTACTCACCATACCAAGGAGGTAATGAATAGGAAAAGGGATTAACAATAGAGATTTGAGGCTATCAACCCTCATCTAATAGCTTCACCTTGTTCAGGAATAGCTAATCCAATATCTAAGATAAGGGTAAGTCAAGTATATCCCCGTATACAGATCAAGTTGTGAGGTGATAATCATCTTATTAGGGGACCAACCATTTTAGGTGACATTAACTTACCGATATTGCATGCTAAACACCAGAATAGATCGCTAGTATAAGTAAGCACACATAGTTATGAAATCATCGGGAAACAATCCTAGTCACTTCATTCATTGAATACAATCGATTTAACCAATAATCTACTCAGTGCTATGTACTGTTTTCGATTATTTCTTGTTATAAACCTTCCCCATAGTAATAGTAAACGCATTAACCCGAGGTCCTCGCCATAGTTCTCATGGGATTTGATCCCAACTCTTGTTGGGTTCTATATTTGAACATCAACCAATTTATATCTCTCATTTAGAGGTGTAATTTGGGCGACATCAGTTATCACCATTAATTATTATTATTATCAGCTTCATTATCGGTGGCTAGATATCTAAATTTGAGAATTTCAATGTCACTATCCATGTTCACCACTATTAATTGTCACCACTGCAAGTAAACCCTCACAGCCACCGTCGACTATCATATAAATTTATTTTTAATATTCCATCAATGTAATTTTAGATTAATTAGTATTTTATTTTAATTTTATATTTATTCATTTTCAACAATGACAAACTTTATACATTGAGATATTGCGAAAATAAATATTTTTAATTTATATTCAAATTTTAATTAACTGGTCAAAATATATTTTCTTAACTGATAAGTATATTTATATTTTCAATCTGGATATAACTATCATGAATTGTACATATAAATTAATCATCATTTTGAGTTATTAAAAGGGGAGATTCTGAAATGAATCAATATATCTTATCGCGGTTTAGCTTTTTTAATCTAAGAAACAGGTCGATTAGGCAAGTTAAATATTTTAATAGATAAGTAGGTTTTAATTGTAATCTTATATTATACATGTGACTAGTTTTAAAAATGTCACATCATTATTTCAAAGTCTCAAATTTTATATATACACACCATCTCATCTCATGTATATTAGTTTTAGTCACTTTCTGAGATATATTTAAACTCAAAATAATACGAAGGACATTTATAGATCAAAAAATTTACGGTGAGTATTTGTTAGCCATATTCAAAATGTTAAAAAGTATTTTTGATCCTTTCGGTAATTTAAATCATCTTCTCTATTTTATTCACATTTATCTCAAATGAGTATTCCATCACTCAATAAAAAAGAAAAAAGAAAAGATCTTTATATACAGGAGATGTTTTCGTGCTCTTTACAAGATTATTATTTGGAAGTTTGAAGTTTGGCGATCATATTTATGAATACTAAATTTCGGTAATTTAAATACTGATAAAATCCTGAAATATTAGTTTTAGTTATTATTATTTTTTTAAAAAGTAAACTTCTTGCTCAAACACTAACTTAAATTTCCAACATTTATTTTAAAAAAATTCTTAGAAAGCTACAACATTTGTTATTAAGTGCTTAATATTGAAAATCAAAAGAAAAGAGATCTAATGATTTCGATTAACCAATATAGTACATAGGGTCCGGGACTTTAAAAGTACGAGCTCCCGGATTTTCTCCGATCAAATCAGTCCACTGATCTCCAGTATTGCCAACAATTCTATATCCAGCTTTTACCAGTTCTGTTCTCTTGCTCGATTTGTACACCACTGATTTTGCTGAATCATTTTCTCCCCTGCATCCATCATATTTAATTATCATATAGTAGTACGTTGTACTTACTATTAATTAAGGTATAGGGGGAAAAAATATGCTTACTTTAATATAAGTTTTAACCAAGAAGTGTATCCAGCATTCTTTAGATTGTTAATCCTTGCTTGTCTGGTAAATTCTGGAGTTCCAGTTATGATAACTGGTTTGATCCCAAGAGACAACACCACTTTGTATAAACCAAGTATTGCTGGAATTGCTGGTGCTTTTCCCTCAATCACCCAAGCATTAAACTTCGTACTGTTGAACGCTTTTGCTCTGAAAATCAGAATGCATTAGACCACTTGCATACCTACTCCTACTTTTTCTTAAAAAAATTATGCATAAACGGTCTTAATTAAAGAGTCAAATAATGCAATCCAACCAGAAAAAAACAGAAAATCAATTAATCATATGTATAGTAGGTATACATACCTACTACTAGATATAAATCTAAAGAGTGTATATATATATAAAGCTACACCTTATAGAAATAGGTTTAAGTTTTATGTATTAGCGCGGTCAACAAAATATATATACAATCAGTTCATTTATATAGGAGGTTATAATAAGTAACTCAATTTAAAACAAGTGGCTTGGTGACCTAGAATTAATAAATGGCAAGTAATTTGCTACCACATATTAAATTACATTGATAATTTAAAATTAATCATTTCGCTACTGTATATAATTTAAGTTCACCCTAATGCCGATTATGAGTTCACATGAAGTAGTAATTTTTCTCAATATTTAATTGTGAACTTAATATAAATTCCTTGCACGTTGGTTCCTTCTATGTGAACTCATATTAAAAAAATAAAAAACTTGTATACATGAGAGTAGAGAAACTAAACCAAATTAAAGAGAGAAACGGTGTTGATGGTTTATTACCCGAAGGCAACGTCGGATCGAGCGTAGTAAGGAAGATTGGAGAGAGTGGTCTCGTCAATATCAAATACCCACACATCCTTGCCGTCGCCACCAAGTTTGAGTCCCTTGGCATACTCAATTGCCGCATTAGCCACGGCCTCGCAGTCGTGTCGATATTGTTTGCCCAGCATGTAGTGACCAACATAGTTTTCGCAGGCACTAGGCACCAATTTCCAGTCCCTGAAGTTGTTGGTCTCCACGGCGAGGCGCCAGCTCAGACAGTCCAATTGTGGGACGCGGTAACCAGCACTACCGGTCTGTGGCCTTAGACGGTGAATTTCTACCACTTGGCTAATGACCTCTTCCACATTAATATCATTGGAACTAGAGGCCCATGCCACGGCTACTATAGTTGCAAGAAAGAAGAGAATAGTGAAATGCCTCATGTTATGGTCTTAAACAAAATGATTGGAGGAGAAATTGAGAGAACAAATTAAGGAGATAATGTGAGATCCTATAGCTGGTATATGGTGGCTTAAATAATAAGAGCCTCAATCTCAACTACCTCAAAAGTAAACAATCAGCTAGTTGATCACGTGTTTCACGACATGAATAATGATTTGTGCATTCTTATCGAAGAAGGTATCACTTAGCGTGGGTACTAAACTATATATATTTGAAAGTAGAAGATAGACTATGTATTTAGCAAGAAGCAGTTAGATATAATCGGTTAGTAGTTGGTTACTAGTCTGTTATTTTGATAGGCAGTATATACTTGTATATATATATTTAGCACTGATGTGCTAACCAATTAAGAAATGCAGTTGTAAATTTCCAAAATATCTTCTTCCTTATTCTTTCAAGTTCTATATTTATTCTATGAGAAAAGCTTCAAATCTGCTTTCATGGAGAAATTTTAACAATTCCCTGGTTCTCTATTGTTACTTTACTGTTAAAATCTTTTTCATTTACTTGTACATTGTACGATAAAAAAGTCTTGTTTGGCAGTGAGGATTTTCAGTTTTCCATCTTTAGTTGCTCAAAACATTTTCTTTAATGATAAAAGTTTTTTAAGTGGTATTCTATACTAATTATATCAGTTGAAAATATACAAAAATAAAGACTATTTTGACTAGAAATTTGGCAAACATAAAAAGGACGATACTCAAATCCATTAATGTCATGATAACACCAAAATTACACCCTAATTATGATGCAAGAGGTTGTAGTCAAATATATAATCCAATGAAGTTGGGATCGAATCATACGAGGAATCTTGAATGTCTTGTGAAGGATGTATTCTTTGTGTAACAAGCTGTAATACGCCGTATAATTTAAGCGTTGCCATGTAAGATATAGACATACATGTAAGAGATGCATATTCTTGTTGTTTGTCTTCCTGCTCTTCCCAGTTTTGTCATTTATGTTTTGATCTTGTGCCGCCTCCTCTGAATCAATGTTGATAGGATTGGTTTTCTGCTGGTTCAGCTCCTTGTTGTTGGAAACAGAGTTCCTATTGGCAATTAGATGTTGTATCTCACCCTGAGTGTTCTTTCTTATCACCTTGAGCATCATCAGTAACTTCCCTCACCTTCAGTGATTTTTGGTTTGTTGTTTGCATCTTTCTTGGCTTCAGCCGCTTACTTTTTCTCAAGCACACGACAGTTAATCAGCATATGTCTTAGTTTCTTAGAATGTTGTACTGTATTTAGGAATTCCCTCATATTCAAACTTTGTTGTATTCCCTGATGAGGGGGGATTTGTCATTTTCAAGACTAATCCAAACTGAATCTGGTTGAGGTTTGAGCAAGTTGATCTCAACTCTGACCTTGGCCATACTAGGCCTAATGCCAAATCCATTTCCAGAAGAGTGCCAACATTACTTACAATTTGTTTAATGTAGTATCAGTTATGAAGATGAAATGGAAGATTAGGTAAAAGGATCCATAACAGAGCTATAGGTAAGTTCTATCGTGTGATCATTTCTGAAGCTACATCTCGTGGCCTTTGATTTCAATTACCCGTTTATACTACACGAAGTTGAAATCCTCCTAATTAGTGAAGTCGAGGAAGACGTTATAAGTATCATAAGCGCCAATCCTTTTAGCATAATAATTTCTTTGAAGGTCGACCTGAGACGATCAATTTGTGGTTTCGTTCTAAGGAATCGACCAACAATGGTGAATTTGCATAATGATGCCATAATAGTCAGAAGCTTTGAAAATTACTGTCGGAATGCCATTGTATATAGTTTGCTTAGCAATAACAAATTTCCTTCCATGGCGATTAGGGTTTGTAATGAAATAAATTTTAAACCTAATTCAATCTCAAAAACTAACTGATCATGAGGCAGGAATGTTTGTAAATATATATCAGGAATACAAAATATTATGAAGAAGAACACAAATATGAATGTTTGACAATATAAACAACTAACACATAATTGAAGGCTTGAAACAAGTGCTAAATGCTTTTCTAAAAACGACATTTTCTCCCTTTCCACGGTGAACTTGGGATTTTACACAAATAGTTTTAGTGGACATGAGAAGCCAATGAATTTCTACACTAAGTAAATAGTGGAAAAATTCTATTAGAAAGTAAGAACTTGAACTTAATTCTTTGGGGAAAGATTCTCGATAAAATTACGTTAGAAATCAGAGAAGTTGAATTTAAATAAAATTGGTGGTGATCAAAGAATGAAAAGGTACACTCTTTTATTTAAAGGCACCTCTTCATTTAAAATACTTGTTAGTAATTTTGTTTAAACAAAATTCCAACAATGATTGTTAAGATCATCTACCCCTTTTTCATCTATCATGGGACTCTTCAACACCTCACGTCACGTCCAGAGCTGGACATATAGTGCGTAGACAATTCATATGGGGGTCAACATCGTACACAACAATCGACATGAATCATGGTCTAATACCATGTAAAGAAATGAATCTTTAATTTAAATCAACCTCAAAAGTTAATTCATGGAAAAGTATTGTCCAAGTTCATATAAGGAGACCACTCATCTCATTTTCATCCTTTTTGAGCCTCCGGATGCACCGGAATGGCGCCGTCTGGAGGTTCCATCTGGAAGCGCGTCTTCGTGACTCGCTGGAATTTAGCTAGCCGTTGGGAGAGAGTACAGAGTCATAATCAAGAAAGCTACTCCCTTTGTTAATTATTAACTGCTTAGATTAATATTTCAGAGAATGACGAAAGAAATCTGATAAGCGATTTCTATAATCGTTAGGTATGGTGGGTTGTTTTTAAAACAAAAAGTCATGTCTCCCTTTTTCATTATTGTACGCTTTACTATAAGTAGCTCAATTAAATTAATGAACGGGTGGTGATCCTCTAGAGTCTAGACTATAATGAGAAAAAGTAGAATCGTGCGTCTTTTAAGATAAAGAAATGGAATTGCAAAGAAGTAAAAAGAAGCAAGTCGTTATTATATCAAAGGGAGGGGAAAAAGGAAAAGGAAAAGTGAAATACATGATTACATCATATTGGAGCTAGCAGTGAGCTTAGCATCTCACATGTCACAAAATAAGAAAGCTACTCCCTTTGTTAATTAAAATTGCTGAGAATGAAGAAAGAAAATATGATGAGGATCAAGCAATGTAGTACATAGGGTCAGGGACTTTGAAAGTACGAGCTCCCGGATTTTCCCCGATCAGATCAGTCCATTGATCTCCTATATTCCCAACAATTCTATATCCAGCCTTCACCAGCTCTGTTCTCTTGCTTGATTTATACTTCACTGCCGATCCCGAATCATTTTCTCCCCTGCAATAATCATCAATCATCTCCATTTAAAAAGTATTCACATAAATGTTATGACAAGCATAAGATATACTTAGTTCAAAAAGTCCTCTTCTTTTTCTTTTTTTTAAACTACATATGTGCCCAATCACACAAATTAAAACGGAGGAAATATGTCATAAGTAACATTTATGTAGTTATAAGATTATTTCTTCAACAATAAAATATGAAATTTTAGAGTACTCACAGTTCCTAAATATAAAAAGTTACTATCATTTTTCTCAAAACATATTCAAAATGGAAAAGTGAGGAGATGAGTAGAAGTAATAGACATATTGCTTACTTCAGAATGAGCTTTGCCCAGTTACTATAACCAGCTTTCTTGAGATTGACAATCCTTGATTGTCTGAAATTCTCTCCAGCACCGGTAATGAAAACGGGCTTGATCCCCAGAGACAACACCGTCTTGTATACACACAGTATCGAAGGAATGGCAGGCAATTTTCCCTCGGCGAGCCACTCACTAAACTTTGTATTGTTGAACGCTATAGCCCTGCGCAAAATTATGTATGAGATCACCACACTCGCATATATGTATGTACCCTACTAGAAAACGTAGTAAAAAAAAAATAAGAAATAAATTTCATGATTTTTTTACCCAAAAGCAACATCAGATCGAGCGAAGTAAGGAAGATTGGAGAGAGCGGTCTCATCAATATCAAATACCCAAACGTCCTTTCCGTCTCCGCCAAGTTTGAGGCCTTTGGCGTACTCAATAGCAATATTGGCCACATACTCACAGTCGTGGCGATATTGTTTGCCCAACATGTAGTGACCTACATAGTTTTCGCACTGTTTAGGCACCAATTTCCAGTCCCTGAGGTTGTTGGTCTCCACAGCGAGGCGCCAGCTAAGACAATCCAATTGGGGGACGGGATAACCAGCAGCACCGGTTTGTGGCCTTAGACGGTGAATTTCTACAACTTGGCTTATGGCCTCAACGTTATTGGAAGTAGAGGTCAATGCCACGGCTACTATAGTTGAAAAAAAGAAGAGAAAAGTGAAAGACCTCATGGTTATGGTCATATCAAAATTGATGGAAGAGAAGAAACGAGATGTTGAGATCATATATAGCTGGTATATGATGGCTTAAATAAGAACCGCAATCTCAACTCATGTTTCATGACATGAATAATATATATACATATATAGCTGGTATATGGTGACTGACTATCTCTTACTCTAGCTGTTTACTGTTAAAATCTTTTTCAATTCCTTGTCAACTGTACGATAAAAAAAGGTCGTGTTCGGCAGGGAGATTTTCGATTTCAATCTTTGGTTTGTCTAAACATTTTTTAATAATATACAGAAATTTCTTTTAAAGTATAAAAAATAATTTTTGAAATAGAAAAAACAAATCTCATGAGTGGCATTCTACGTAAAACAAATATTCTTTCATGCCAAACACACCCAAAGATTTTAAGAGATAGATGAAGCGAAAGTAGGTGAAAAACAACCAACAAATTTTTATTAGTCCCAGTTCCTGAATGTATCTATGTTCAGCAGTCAGCACTCATTTGTATATTCTGTGGCAAATGCTTAATTTTAACTTAACTGAATTCCCTGTATCTATTATGCAATATTCAAGTTTATTCTTCCCTTAAATAAACAACATCTGACTATTTGAAAGTGAAAGTTCTTTCAATCTCACACAAATATACACCCACATTACGCAACAAGAAAATAACATTAATATTATTGGTTTGTGTGTATATATGTATGTATATTAATATTGAATTATATGTATATAAAAAGAGCACAAAAGGGAATATGGTTTATGCAAATTAAAATCACCCATGAGAAATTGAAAATATAGTGAACATTTCGCATGTCTATCCGGGATAGCGTGCAAGTCACTACATTGCGGGTGAAGTACGGATATCTTTATTCACTAGTTATAGTGTACACACGTACAGCGTGCCCCTTATATTAATAAGAATATTTTATTGTATTAGTTTTTTCTTAATTTATTTTAATATTTATTTTATTATACAAAAACATCATAAAAATAGTATTTGATTGAAAGGTAAAAGAAAATCATTCACTTTTACATACACACTTATATTACGTGCATTGCATGTAAGTTCATGTTAGTTATCACTTATCACAATTTTTTTTTCGATATTTTATCAATAATTTAAATTTTTTACACACATTTTACTCATTTTAGGATGGTGCTAAAACTTGTATGCTCATTCTATTAATACCTTAGTAATCATATAAGCATTCGAAGTTGACAATTATTAACTGTTATAATTTTTTTAGCTCAATTATTATCTTATTGTACTTATGATTTCTTTTTAAATTTCTTTACTATTACGCCCGATCGTTTTCATAATCCATGATTTTCCTATTTCTAATACTTAGTATATTAATAATTTTTTCAATCCTTTTTAAATAGATTTTATATTAAAAAATTAATATCTAATTATCTTTTTATATTTATAATTTCGAAATTAATTCGATTAGATGATAACGGAGAACAAATAGTTTAGTGTACTTTCAATTTGGTCCTAGTGTTCAACGAAAAAATTTCATGGCCACGTATGAATTACCATTAATGCCCCGAAAGCCCTAAGATCAAACCCGAGAGTTGAAACGGAGAAAACTGAAAAATCTGCACCAGGTTACAGAACTGGTCGTTACTGGACCCGTGGGGTTGACCACGAGTCTTTAGGTAACTCGTGGTGAGGTTCTAGTCTTAAGTTTTGGAAATGGTGATTGGAAGCCACTACGGACTTGACCACGAGTCGTGGTCGGATACCACGATTCGTGGGATGGGTCGTGGTCAGCCGATTGCTTATGGTTTGAGAATTTGGGTAGTGAGGATGACGAGTGGTGACCACGAGTCGTGGTCACCAGTAACGACTCGTAGGGTCTCATGTGGCGATTCCTAGATGAATTATTGGGCAGTGCACTCGACAACTGATGCCAAGAGTTGTGGTCTTGGGTAACGACTCGTCCAGTCCCTCGTTGGGACTGGCAATCAGCTTTTAACTGCGAATTTACTAAGGGTGTTATCATCATTTTTAAGCCCTAGAGTCCTATACTACGGCGTTTTAAGCTATTTTCAGGGTGTATTAAGATAGGTTAAGTCATTCCAGCCTATTCAAAAACTCATGCATGCAAAGTTCAAGGGTGTAGAGGGTGATCAAGCATAAAACCCCAAGGTTCTTCATCAATTGTTCTTCAATTCCTCTTGGGCAAGTAAGGGAGTGATAGAATCCAAGTCTCTCAGGTATGTAGGGTTATGAATGAGTGAATTCGTTCACATTCATGTCCAATCTCTCCAAATTCATGAAATTCTATTTGAAAATCTTATGGGGTTTTATCCCAAATTCTTATGAAATCCTAATGATTTATCTATGGATTGATATCTCTCATGTATCACATCATATTTTATGAATCATCGGCATATTTTACTACTAATTCGATTATAAATTTATTGATTTAAATTTCTATAAATTTTGTCCAATCATGCATGTTCTATGATAAATCGAATTATGATTTTACCTTGATTTTGATGTTCTTTAACCCATCATGATTTATAATTTATGATATGGATTTACTCAAATGTTCATCATGAATTTATGATTACTAAGTATATACATGTTTTACAAGTATGCATGGACTTCATGATTAATCAATTTTTTGACGTTGGCCGATTTATGGGCCCTTGATAAACATGTATTTAAATGGGGATCAATGATGTTAATGTTTATTTAGCCATGAATCTCATGAATGATGTTTATGATTTACATATGAGCCTAATGTGCATGTTTTTGAGAGCGGTTTCTAGCACCAAGTAGCCCGACGTTCAAAGGACTACGTCGGTATCTCATAACTACGTGTCACTGTAGGTTCATATTAATACATTACAATGTTAATTGATCCCCTCTTTCGTGATATCGCATACTGCACGTCCCTTGCCTGGCAAGTCTCCGACGACTCTGCCCACTTGAATGAGATAGTTGGGGTATCATATAAGGCTCTACCATGATGGTGTCAGTTATGACGAGTCCTCCCATTGTTCCTCGTGATTTATGCATGGTTATGTTCATATTATTTTGACTCAAGTCACGGTTAATGAAGCTTTTCTCCTATTATTATGGTTATGAATGATTTATGAATGTTTTGAAAACCTCGAGCCTTATATTCCATTATGATATTTATGTTATGATCATGTCGTCCTAGTCTGATGAACTTTTGCATATTTTAAATATCCTTTTTACTTATCTTGCATACTCAGTACATTCCACGTACTGACCGCATACTTTATGTTAGCACCGTCATTAGCTCATTTCCCAGAGTTAGCATCCAGTTCAGTGGTGAGTCCTCATCTCCCGAGGACCAGTTGATATTAGTTATTCTTTATGTTCAGTTTTCCAGACTTGTCGGGTTAGTCGGAGGTGTTGTTCCATCAACCCATCAGATATGTTAGAGACTTTCAAACTATATGTAGTATTCAGTTGTCATGTATGAGGTGTGTTTCGTTTTCTATGATATGTCATGATTATGCTTCCGCTATGTTATTATTCCGAGTATTCCGCTTTATTTGATTGAGTTAGATGTATGTTCATGCCATGGGTCGACTAGGAGTCTCTCGGGGCTCCTTGTCCCGTATTGCGATCCGGGCCAATGTTCGAATCGTGACAGCCACCAAGCTGAGAAAAAGAAACCCAAATTTAAATAAGTTATTATATTTTCAAAAGTTCTACATATAAAACTGCGTTGAAATATAAGTATATTTTTATTGAATATGTAATTACTTTGAAAAGTAAAATTCTAATTGATTCTAAATTTTAGAACTTTCTATATGTTTCAAATAAAAAAAAATTAATATATAAAATTTAATTAATTTTAATATTTTAAATATTAAAAAATAATTAAGTAATTAAGTAATTATTTTATGTAGTGTGAACTCAATTTTAAAAGAATATTAGAAACAAACATGATCAATCTAACGCCTGTTACTAAATATTAATAATTTATTTCTGAATATGAGCAATAACATGATTAACTTAAAAAATGGTAAGCATACCAAGATCCATTATATTCGTCCTTATTTATCTTTAGAATAAAGTCACGCCTATATTTATTGAATTTATTATCTTTTAAATATTATTTTTTCTTGATTGTTTTCAACGCAAGTGCAAATGTCGAATTTTTCTTCTCCAAATTTTTTATTAATTTTAAATTTTTTAAATATAAAATAATAATAATAAACTAATTATTTTGCATAGTATGAAATCTAGTTTAAAATAGTAAGAAAAAAATGGACGATATTTTACTAAGAATTTTTTTTTATAATATAGATAATAACATTAGTTTACCTTAATATCACATATTTTTGTGGTTCTCACAATGAGGTAGGTACACGAATATTAAAAATAGATAAATACTTCCTCCGTCTCATATTATCTATTTTTTTATACGTTTTTTAAATAATTATAAATAAAAAAATATTTTTATTTTTTAAATATTATATGTCTTATTGAAATTTTAAAATATAGGAATTAATTTAAAAATAAAATAAACAGATAAATATAAAATGGAGAGCATAAAAAGATACGGGATCAGAATTATATCGAACAAATAAATAGCCATGTGCCTGGCGTGGGTTTGACATCCCACTTAAACAGCAGCTCGATCTCCACCAAACCCCACCCCTCAAAAGAGAGAACATTTTAATATCAATTAAAAGCCGTCCAACCTATTTTAGTATAATTTCACATGTTCTACTTGGAAAGAAATGATTATTTAATTTTTTATAAATATTTTTATTTTTATAATTTTTTTATTAAAAAATTTTAATTTTATATGTAAGAGATATTTATTTTTATACTTAAAAAATTTTAAAAAAATATTTTTTAAAATCGTATTTCCTCTGACTACTTGTATTTTTAAACCTACAACTTGTATTTTTAAATTTACTTCTTACTATTCAATATTACTTTATACGGATATTATGACCATAACATGCTATGCTTTCTGTGCTCGTTTATGCATGTGATCCGAAAACTGCCAATGCTATGAAGTTATCTGATTGAAAAACGTATTAATTGTCCTAATTCATCTTAAGAATCAAAGAATAAATTACTTCTTCGTATAATAAATTATATATATTTACTTTTTTATTTAATAAAATTATATTTACTGAATTAAAAAAAATTAAATTAAACTTTTAAATTCAGAAATATTATGTATCTTAAAATTACCTCACTTTTTTTTTTAATCCTTACAGATCTGATCTAACTCAACTAAAGGAATTCAATAACTCTTTTATTAAGTCATCACTTCAATGACATAGACTTAGGATGCTTGTTCAATTAATAAAAACCTAAAATCCTTTTTAGGATTCTATTTTACCCAATAGCTTGGGCTGTGGTGGAAAAGGAAACAGCAAGAACAAGGAGGATTTTGAGTTTTCCTTAATCGAACAAGCATTCTAAGTCTAAGCTTTATCAGAATGATGACCCAATAAAAGAGGGATTAAACTTTTTTTAATTGCGCCGGATTTGAAGAGATTCAGAAATAGGTGAAATAATTTTTTTAAAGTTATATGACATTTTTAAAATTAAAAAATTAACTTTAAGATTCTTTTTCTAATTCAATAAATATAGATCTCTTAATGAAAAAGATAAATATACATAATTTGTTAAACGAAAAGTATTTCACTCTAAATTTTCAAAATTGAAAGATATATTTGCGCATTCTCCTTTAATTATTGCTCTCATTTTCATAATCTTATTAGTCTTCATATAATCATTCCAGTATTAATTAATACCAGCATAATTTTTGCTGTTAATAAATCATCCTGTCTACTTTATTCAAAATTTGAGGAAAGGTCTAAAATAGTTCTTTATCTTTGGATTTGAACTTAAAATCAACCATGTCATTTTGCTTGAAGCATTAATAGTACACAATGGTTACTAAAATGATGAATTACTATATAATATTTGAAACTTACCAATCAAATATTATATAAAATTAATATATAAATAACT
The DNA here is from genome assembly GCA_035772735.1 of Datura wrightii. Lineage (NCBI taxonomy): Eukaryota > Viridiplantae > Streptophyta > Magnoliopsida > Solanales > Solanaceae > Datura > Datura wrightii. The sequence continues at coordinate 156,263,720 of JASDFA010000010.1, read as the reverse complement.
TTTATTCTATTTATAAAAATTAAAAAATATATAAAATTAATACATGAATATCTAAATTATTCATATATTAGTTTAAATTTTATCCAATAACCAAACGAACCCTAACAATACACAATATTTACTAAAGTGGTTGATTTTGAGTTCAAGCCCAAATATAAAGAACTATTTTAGTCCTTTTCTCTTCAAAATTTTCTCAAATAATTATTCCCCGAATTCTCAATAAAAGAATTTTGACCTGAGATATTTTCGTTCTTTTTACACGTAACTTACCAGATTTGACCCTTCTATAATTAGTCAGTAAGTGTCTAATTGAGTAATTAGACATTTGAATAACTCATTTTTCTATCCTTTATGTCAATAAAATACCTAAAATCAGTAGCTTTTCATCACTGCAATAGAGAAACAGCAAAATTTTGCTTGAATAATGTGTCCAAAAAAAAGCCCAACATTACATAGTAAAAATTCTAATGACTCGTCTAAATTACAAATTAACGTTCGAAATTTGTCTTAATTAACATAATAATTGCTAGGAATTTCGGGTAAGTACTAAACGATTAGTCAAAATTTGGTCACAAGTCCTGAAGAATATTAAATTAGTGATAAAACTTATCGTGTTTCATAAGTTCTGATGAATTTTAAATTGATGATAGAACTTGTCTTGTTACAAATCTTGATAAATCACTAGAATTTATGATATTTCTGTTCAAATCTTAATGAATTAATTGCCAACACGTTGTTGCTTGAAATATTAATCCACATCAACTCCAAATTTGATGTACAATCTTTTAATACCAATTTCATTTTCAATTATTTTTAATAATGACATTTAACTTAAACTTCAAAAAAACAATAGAGTCACTTCATCATTTTCACCAATTTTTTTTTAAGCTTAAAAAAAATCCAACAATAATATTCTTTAACTTTATTTTCCAGTCAAACCATTACAAATTATTAAAATCAGACAATATTAGATTTAATAGAACATTACTCACTCAATTACAATGATAGATAAATAATTTATCTTTAATTTTCTACAATATATACTTATAAAGAATTCCAGCAAGAGTATAAAATTTATAAAGATTTGTTAACTGATTGGGCTTGTTATCTGTCTTGGGCCTTATCCTGACAAATTAGCGCTTTATCCTGTAACATAAAGAAAATTACAGAAATGACAATATTTTGAGTGAAAATAGGTTTAAGTAGCAATATTTTACTTATTTATATAAAATAGTAATATTTTATGTGTCATGTGTTGTATTTACTATAGGTAAACTGCATCAAATACAAATACAAAATCTGATTAGATGAGTGATTTTAGGGATTATGTTTCACATAAATAATCAGTTATCATTATCCACTCAATGGATAAGTATTTTATTCCTTAAATAAACGTACTCCAACCCTTTGTTTGGATGGTGGTTACCCATGGTATAGTATGGTATGGTTATTAAGATAACCATGTTTGTTTTGATTGTTACTTAAAATATATGATATGGTATGGTTTGATTCCGTAGTTAGATAACCACGAAAAGCCTCACTTTATTAAACCACCAATTTGGTGTAATCCCATTGTTTCCTAATTTTTCTTTTCAATTATGCCCTTACTTAATATTATATAATTTTATTTTACTCTTTATCCTATATTATTTAACTCCACTCAAAAATCCTACCCTATACAGTTTTCTGGATTCAATTCTCTTTTTGTGTTCAGTGTTCTCTCTTTCTAGATTTGATTGCTTAAACTTCTTACAAGTATGCTTGCTTCTTTGTTGAAATTCGTGTTCACTTGTTTTGACATTTTTTTTCTTAATTTTGTTAGAATTTGCATGAATTTAACAACTTAATATATTTACAAGGCATAATTTATAACAAAATTAGCAGAAAAAATTATCTTAAACTATTTTATTAGAAATTATTGATGAGTTTAACATATATAACAATTTAGGGCATTTTAGTAAACTTACCAGTTATGATACAGTCAAAACAAACAATAAAAATGTCATTAAACAGCAGTAAACAATACAATCTATCCAAACATTGTATTTGCATTATAGTACAATATAATACCATACAATACAATACCGTACATTATGAAACCATGGCTAACCACAATCCAAACAAAGTGTTATATTAACACCTTGTAAAGAAAATATAAAAAAGTGATTTATTTTCATAATTAGTTATCATTATTCATGCAATTGATAATTATTATATTCCTTAATTAAAAGGACTCTAAAAACGGATGGAATTCTTATTTTATATTAACATCTTGTAAAACAAATCTGAAAAAGTGATTTATTTTCATAATCATATACTTTTCATTCTTTGAATTATTAAAAAAAATGAAGAATTTGTGTCATGTATACAACCAAATATATGTATTTTAACAAATAAATTTTAAAAAGACATAAAAGATTGTGTATTTAATTGTTTCAAAGAGTACTAATATGTATCTCTATTAAAAGAAACTGATTCATCGATAAATACATAACAATACAACTTTTATATGTATGTATGTATATGTATTTGTATAACATAGTAGTATGATTATATTGTAATCTATGTGTTTGCATTGTGTCATAAATACAACTAAATACAAATAGAAGCCCTAAAAATCAAATACATATGAGTGAAAAGACAATGTCGAAATACATAGTATACATAACCTGTAAAATACGCTAATAGGATTTTCAAAAAATAAAAAATCAGTTACCACAATTAACGGGATTCTATAATCTATTTGAGACTCCAAAAATCATAAAGATTTGATTGTAAAAATCCGATGAATTACACGATTGAAGGTTTTTTGTCTAAAATACAAAATATACATATCTTAAATTGAAAAGTAAATAAAAATCACGAATGAAACTTACATGAATGAAAATTTTTCCTTCCTCATAAAATACAAGCAAAATATAAAAATACATCTGAATTTGAAAAAAATTTCTATCAAAAATACATACAGAAGAAATACTTTTAGGATAAGAAATAGAGGGACATCATCATATCTGCTCCATCGTTCTTTGATCAAAATTTTGCATTTTCGATCAGATCTAATAAGCGAATTAGTCGTTGATAACTTGAGTTGACTTTTGAGGGAGGCAGGGCGAAAAACTATGATTTAGAACAAGAACAACCAAAGAGAAAGATAGAGATGCGAGAGAAAAAAAAGGGGGAGGGATAGAAAGATGGAAGAGGGATTGGGTTGACCATCTGGTTTGATGATGAACAATGAGTGAGAGAGAAGATGGAAGAGGGATTGAGTGGTTATTGAGAAATTTACGGTAATGAATAGGAGAGAGGTAAATAATAATCAAATATAAAATAAAAAAATAAATTGATAGCACATTATATGAAATAAAGTCATTATGTAATTTTTTAAAACTGATAATCATTATATATAAATAATTTTATAATAGTACAATGTGATATAATTTTTTCTTTAATTAACATATGCTATTCAATACGAGAAGGGAAAATAATCTTGAGAAATTTCTCTCTCACTGCTTAACACTAGAGTTAATATTATAAAATCTAGTAGTAGTTCTTAATTTTCAAAATATAATAGCAAATGAACCATAAAATCTAGTAGAAAGGTTAAAAGCTTGAAATACATGATAAATTAAATAAAAAAGGGTAAAACTATTTCTTTCAGTCAAGGTAATAATTTTTTTCTTAATATTTATTTCATAAATTCCTTCTAAATTGAATGTCTTATATGATTGTTGCATGGTTTTTTTCATACAAAAAATTATATACAATGATCTTGAAAATGAGTGATATTCTTTTTACCTTTATTTATCTCATATGATCTATCGGCAATTACTTCTTTATTTGTATAAAATAGAGATAAGATTTGTATATACATCATCTTTTTCAGATCTAATAAAATTATATTGAACATATTATTATTGTTGCTGCTTGCTCCACAGGTCAAAAGTCAAAATTATGTTCACTAGGTTAAATTTATTAAACGTGAAGTTTTGCCCTATAAAAAATATAGGATCGAAAACTCAACAACATTTTCATTTCTAAGATTATGCTTATAAATCACCCTATTAAATATTATCCATTATTGTAAAAAGTATTACTAACATTTAGTCAATCTTTTGACATGGAAAAGTTCTGGACCAAAATACTCCCAACTAAATTATGAAATAACTCCAACTAACGCTACTGAAATTATATTTTCTCTGTTTAGTTTTACTTTGTCATAATACCAAAATAAATTTTTATTTTTACTTTAGAAAAAATATTTTTTTTCTCCTGTTTTATTTTTACTCATTCCCAATTTATTTTACAATACTTTTTAAAATGCTAATGAGTATGAGTATGGTAGCATAATAAGAATTTTGTTTATTAATTTTTAAGAAAAGTGAAAATTCAGTATGAACAAGTAAATTAAATCGAGGGTGTACAAAATACCAATTGACAGTGTACAGGATATATGTGTTCCGATACATTAAACATACAAATACAATGCAACTGATAAGAATTGGGCTTCTTACATTTCATGGGCCTCCATCTGCATGTTCCATGTTGGGCCTCCAAAAACTCTAATGAGGACTAGAGTGCACAAATATTCGTTTTTGAATCATTATTTAATTTGTGCTTGCTTTTTAAAAAAATGTATATGTTTTTTCACTTTGGGAACAATTTCAGTCATATGGAATTGCATTTGAAATCACGTTTGACTTCAAATACTTTTGTTTAAAGTGTGGCCATGTGAAAGTTAAAATTAGATATTTTTTTCTGAAGTTTATCTGAAGTTTGGCAGATCTTGCCAAGGTAAATTTCAGACATTTTTTTAATTAGTTAAGAGTACGCGCCTCGCGCGTGTCACTCACATTAATAAAAAATAACATAAATAATATTTAAAAGATATGTTTGTATAATAATATAAGAATTTAGAAAGAAAATTATAAATTTTTAAACTGAAAAATAATTATGTTTAGGAGTTTTATCCAATTTAATAGTTATTTCTTCAGTTTGTTCTATTATTTGTTTTCATGACAAAAACATCGTAGAACTAGCGTTTGATTGAAAGGTAAAAAAAATTATTCACTTTTACATGAGCATTTAAATGCTTGCATTATATGTATTCATGTTAGTTATTACAAAATACAAATAACATTTAATATAAATATTAGTATTACGAAGACGTTTCTAAAATAATAAATGACAAGTTTGTCTATTGTAGAATTTTTTAATGAAGAGTAAAAAGTTTAATCAATATTTCTGAGGACCTTCATGCTTATGTTTACAAAGAATATTTTATTAAGTAAATAGGAGTAAAATATTATGCATATATTGAATGTTACATTAGTTGATGAAATCTAAAGAAATTACCAAAGATTGTTACATCAGAAGATTGTATTGTATCTTCAAATAAAATAAAATTGTTTGAAAAAGTAACAACAGAAAAGTGATTGTTCTATTCCACAACTATAGTTTTGTCATTGGATCCAACATCAATCTCTTTGTTTACCGAATAAAATTAGAATTGACACTATTAATGCGTCCGTTTATGATGTAACAAATATTATCTTGTTGTAAATATTTTTTTCAATTTTTGATATAATTATTGAAAAGTATCGCATGAACTTTGTGTCCCGCGAAAAGTTTAACTTTAATGGCGAATATATATATATATATATATATATATATATATATATATATATATATATATATATATATATATATATATATATATATATATATATATATATGAACTCAAACATATATGTAAAAATATAAATTATAAATATAGAGTATAATACGAAAAGGAATTATTATCTATTCATTTCTTCCTTTGTTCCTTTTTATACTCTTCTACTAATCCAACTCCAATTATTAAGACTTTTATTATCCCATGAGAATCATATTGCCTTAAGCTGTTAATTGACAAAATTTTATTCCCGAAATACTTTTTAGATTCCATTGCGAGATCATAAAAAACAAATGTGCATAAAAGTTATAATTATAATTATTTATAATTTTACAAAAAAATTTATTTTATGAGATCAAGAGATTACTTTACCCGAATATATAAAATTTGTGAATGTACGAGGAGACGAAGAATACTAGTTACAAGTAACACAAATTTTAAATTATATAATATCAATATAAGACTCAATTAAAGGAGATAATTTAGTATCAATATTAGACTCAACTAAAAGAGACAATCTAGTTAAATTACCTTAAATATAAATAACTTGAGCTAGCGTAGCAATTATTATTGTCTTTTTTCAAATTTACAACAAAAAAAATATTCACAACTTAAAAAAAGAAGAAAATAGCTAAAACACGAAAACATACGAAGTTGGAGATTGAATCAAAGGTATTGATGTAGAAGAGTTGATGAATTAAATTGTGCAATTATAATCTTTCTATAGAAGTGGAAGAATGTATAAAGTAAAAAGCATTTGAAAGTATAAAACTTTTAGGACATTATTATCAAACGGGATACAAATTATCAAAAGAATTTTTTTTTGTTATTATGAAAAAGCAAAAAAATTATCAAAAAGAAAAACAAAAACAAAAAAAACTCCAATAAGAATTCTGTACCATCGAAAAGGAAAAAACAACTTTTCCAAACTACAAAGGAAAAAAAATTAGGCGAATTTTTTTTTATTACAAAGGTTTACATTATAAATATAGTTACGTCACAAGCAAAAAATCTAATATAATAAAATAAGGTAAAAAAATTTTTATGATTGTCAAAAAGGAAAAAGAATTCTGTGGAAATTTTGTATTTATTTTTTGGATTTACACCACAAATAAAGTTATACCACAAATAAAAAATTTAATATGATATAATAACGTGATGGAATAATTAAAAATAATAATTATGTAAAAATAATAAATTACAATTTTGTCTATTATGATATCTTTTAATGAAGGGAAAAAAGTTCAATCAACACTTTTAATATAGTATAGATTAAATTTCGGGACCTTAACAAGGTCAAAATTCGGACATTTTTTTCACTAAAGTTTTACCTAACTTGTCAAGGCTTACTTAAGACATTTTTGACTAAAGCGCATGTGCAAAATTGGCTAAAATTTCAATATCTTTGCCAAAAAAAAATTCTTCAAATTTCAATAATTAAACACATGATTCAATATCAAAATTACTCCAAATAAGATCAAATTTAAAATATAAGTTTCATATATTATAGATAACAAACTCCAATCATCAATTTGTCAAAAGAATAACAAATCTAAAAAACTTATTTTGCAATAATGATAATTTTATTATGAAATAATAAAGCAAGAGGAAGAATACATAGAGAAAGAGAAAATAAGTCTTATTTCTCTTGAGGGATTAAAGAGATTAAATGGATGAAATATAATGAATAAAAAACCCTAGGATAATCCCTCCTAATTTTTCTCCAAAAAATAGACTTTCACTATAATACAAATAGACACATTCACTACAATACAAATACCTTTATAGACATTCACTATAATACAAATACATTTATAACACTCTCCCTTGAATATCTATTTGATAGATAATGTGCCTCGTTAAACCTTAGTAGAAAAAACTCAGTGGGATAAAAATCTAGTGAAGAAAAAAGAGTACACATAACTAATAATACGCATTTTGGCTACTTCATTAAAAATCTTACAAGGAAAACCCAGTGGGACAAAACCTCGAAAGAAAAAAAAGAGTACAACCCCTATTAACTCTCCCTAATGAGAATATCCTTAAATCTTTGCATCCCGATCTTGTGCACCATCTTCTTGAAAGTTGCAGTTAGTAGAGATTTGGTGAATAAATCAGCCACATTGTCACTTGAATGAATCTGCTGCACATTGATATCACCATTCTTTTGGAGCTCGTGTATGTAGGAAAGGTTTGCCGAGAAGTGTTTCGTTCTATCTCCTTTTATGAATCTTCCCTTTAGTTGTGCTATACATGTTGCATTATCTTCATATAAAATTAAATAATCTTCCAGCATTGCGTAACCAACAATCCTTTGACAATATTGGTTAGAAATAATAAACTCATATCAGTATTTTCATTCACTCATATCTCTACTAATAAAAGTGGAATTATATTTTTCCTGCATATTATAGAACTATTATCTCATGGATAGTAATAGAAGGATATATAAGTACACCAATTGCACTAAAATACTATACTTTCTAACTATTTTCATAAGATCGAAATTGATCTTTATTTACATTAAGCAATCTCACGCCATTGGGGTATTCAATCGAATCACTTTAAAACTTTTAAATCCTTCAGGGATTTTCATATATCCTTCACTGTCTATCTAGAAATGAAAATAATTTCATTATACGCATATCAAGTTTTTCATGTATTGCCAGACTTATGAGCAATCTCAAAATAATTGCATCCACCACAAGAGGACCTCTCCATATAATAATGTCAGGATTTGCGAAAAATCTTTATGCCACAAGAATCCATTTATACCCCTGGTATTATACTTGAATTGCAGATTTTTATTTGGCCAATCATTTATCTGTCCATACTTTTTCATAGATTTGATTCAAGATCCTCATTAATATTTACAATATTGAGCGTTACATTATATCAATGGTATCATCGACGATCATTTTTTATATCGATCCAATACGACATAACTTATCAAGATCTCCTCATTTTTCATCGTTTCAGGTACCTGAACCTTTTCCAAGGTTTTATGAAGTATTATATCGTGGTGCTCCTTTTAAAGCACTTGCCTCATTAGTCTGACCGTCTTGATCATTTGCTCTTCTACTTCTTCAAGGAGTTTTTATTTATAGAATCGATTGATATATCACGCATCAGACGTATCATAAACTTGTCATTCAAGGACTCTAATTAGAGCATTTGCAGCTGAATTATAAAATAAGGTCAGCAAATACATCTGGCAATTGATTTGCAATATTTTGCAAGTGAATTATCTCTCGAACTTTAAGTTCACATTTTTATTCGAGAATCTAGATAATTCATTCTACACTCAATTTTCAGCTGCTAATCACTTCTCCCCCTAATGTTAGGAAAACTAACATTTATCCCCCAAGCTCATTTGAGGACCCATCTTTGTGCGTTGTGGTGGAGCAATTGAATCATATACCGCACATTTAAATTTTTTTAGATGGAATTATTTAGTTTCGGACCCTGAACCAATTGTGATAAGGGAACCTTGTTAGCTTGATGCATTCAAGTGTTGCTATATGTTAAATGAACATATCTCATACTAAATTTTATTTGCGATTTTTGTTTTCATAACCAATAGTTTAGCTATAATTGTAGGCGTACAATTGTTGCTAAACCAACTTAGATATGAACCAACATTATCAACATTTTATAATTTGGAACTATGCTCGTAATTTAACAATTCGTACAAAAAATCTTGCCAAAACTAATTGCAAGTTAATATCAAAGCACATGTGACCATACCATAGATGCATCTATTAAAATTATATAATAGCAAACGGTTCACATGGCAGGTGAATGGGTCCATATTCACCTTTTTATAAGTTTTAAAATTTCAGAAAATATAATCCCAATCTTAGCTGATATAATGATCATTTGATCATGAGAACAAGCAACACAAGAGAATTCTTGAAGAATCTTTTATTTCTTCAACATTTAAATACATGAATTCTTAATTTTTTTTGCATTACATTTGAACCGGGATGGTCAACGGGTTATGCCAACTATCTTTATTTCAATAAACTTCTGATTTACTTTTGCATGTGATTTCATCATCATACTCATATTTATGTACTACAAATAAAAAAAAACGGCGGTTAACATTTTACATAAATATTTATAACCCGTTTCAATTATAGTAATATGAAGATATTAAATCTTCCCATAATTTATAGTTTCAATTTTTTTTTTCAATATTTTTGGAACTTATAAGTTTCTTTTGAGACTTACTAGTAACACATTAGCTCTTCCAGAGCTCTCAATTAATTTTGTGTACTACCACATATTCCATCATATCAACATCATTAATAGTTTCTCCACATAGTTTCAACTTAGAAATAATTTTGAATGTTGAAGAGTTGTACTCATGAACAGACTTGTAGTCTTGATAGATCTAATCCTATCGTGCCTTTGGGTGGATAACCATCTTCAGGTGGTCATACCTTTCTTTTAGACTATTCCACAAAATAATTGGATCCTTAATCGTGAGATATTCAATTTTCATAATTTCGTCAAGATGAGGACGCAAGAATATCATAGCCTTAGCACGATCTTGGTTTGATGATTTATTTTCATTTTTAATGGCACCTCCAAGACCCATTGCATCCATATGAATTTCAACATCCAACACCTATGAAAGGTAGTTCTTGCTCGAACTTTGAAGGGCAACGAAATTAAGTTTCATAAGATTAGCCATATTAAAAGGAAGTGAAAAATAATACCTTAGCCTTCAAATTTTGAGATGATAGAGTACTAGAGAAACAATATTACCAAAGGAATATCATTTCTGTGGTTAAGTAATACATCTTTCGAAATTCTTTTTAATAATTTTTCTTACCTCAGATCTTTCAAAGTGGAGTATTCAAGGCAGAGACTCGTGCTGATAACGTGTTATGAAATAATAAAGCAAGAAGAATAATATCATAGAGAAAGAGAGAATAAATCTTATTTCTCTTGAGGGGATTAAAGGGATAAAATACAATTAATGGAAAACCCCTCTATTTATAGGAATAATTCCTTCTAACTTTTCTCCAAACGATAGACTTTCACTGTAATACTAATACACAAATTCACTACAATACAAATACCTTTATAGACATTCACTATAATACAAATATATTTATTATGCGTGGAAATGATAATTTCAGTCATGCGTGTCTGAAAAATTCTTCATATTTCAACAATTAAACATACGATTTAATACCAAAATCTACTCCAAATAAGTTCTAATTTAAAATATAAGTTTCATATATTGTAGATAACAAACCTCAATCATCAATTTGTCAAAAGAATAACAAATCTAAAAATCTCATTTTACAATAATGATAATTTATCATTATTTTTAAGACCTATTTGATTTTAATTTTATTTTTATATTCAAAATTTCTTCAAAGCAAATATTTCAATTATTATAAATTAAAAAAATATTATTATACAATAATCAAAAAGAATTAAAAAAAACAGATAATTCTATTTGAATTATTTAATATTAAACATCACTTAGATATTTTTTGAAAAATAAATATCCTGAACAACCAAATAGGATTTCCCGTGAAATTTTTACCTCTAATAATATGATTGCCCAATAGAGCTTTACCAGCCCTTATTCAATTTTTTTTTTCCTTTTTGTGTGTGTTTTTGGGGGTTACATTTCGGGCCATTTTTTGGCAATTGGTGAAGCTTCCGTTAATGGCACTACATGTCCTTTTTCTAAAGCCATTTTTCAAATATATTTTAGCCCTATTTTAAGGATTTGCAAATGTAATCTCTCTTATCCTCCCCTCTTATACCAATAATAATACCAAATTATAGCCGCTGGCAAAATATGCGAACAAATTAAACAAAACAAATAAGATTTACCCGGCCACCAATATAGCGCTAAAGCTATTTTTGCAAAATTTTCTTAAATCAGAATAATATATAAACAATGATATCAAATCATCTTATTGGTCCAAATCTTGTCTCCAAGAATGATCAATCCCACCAACTGACCTTCCCATATTGTACTGTTTTCCTCCAAAATATTCACAAACTAAATATAAAAGATTTGAAAAAATCAATTTCTGGAATCAAAGCATTTAATCTCCTTCTTGTTTGTTGGGAAATCAAATGCAGTTGAATTTATAGGGGATTAAAAATACGTGTTACGATTCAATTTTATTTTAAATTTGATTTATTAGCAGTTTCATTAGTAGTATATGATGAGCATAGGTGAAATACAGAGTAAACTAGCGAAACAAAGCTGAGAGAAACAAATTCAGGCGTGCCTGAAGCAAATGGAAACGCGCCCAAGACCTTGACCTTCGCCTCGAGTTTGGCTACTTCTGTAACTTAAGCAAATTCAAAACAAAATTAAAGAAAAAATGTTTGGAGACAAAAAAAATAGTGTATTGACAATATCTTTTCTTTGGAGAGAGTATAGTCTGAATCCTTTTACAGAAGAAGAGAGTCAACCATTTATAGACTATAAAATTAATGCTTAAGCCAATAGGGGAAAGCCGCGAGAGCCCTAAAATATTTCACACTGTGACCTTGCGCCACATGTCTAATCCATTTAAAAGATGTCAGCCAATATCCCTACCTAACTCAGATACGTACGAGCTCATCTGCGCATCTGAGCATTCTGACATTCTTGTCCCTGCTTGTCTTTTATACATCAACGGAGGCAATGATTCCTCAATTTTTATCTAGGCTCGAGATGACTTCCACTCCTTTGTCATACCACAGAGTGCCCGGACTCTCCTAAATCCTTCGTCCTTGCCATCTCAGTATATTGCCTCAAATCTACCAATAAAGTCACGTATTTGCTATCCGGGTTTATCCCACCCACTTCCCTAGCGAAGGACTCCAATTAAAAAGAGTTAGAGCCAAATTGTGATGGAAATATAATGTAAGTAAGAGTAATAATTTCAAAAGTCAATGAAATGCATAAAGTCAAGAAGGCGATTGCATAATGCAACTTGCAGTCCACCTGACATAAGACAATTAATTTTTTGTACATACATTTGTGGTTCGATCAAAAGACAACTACCGACGAACCGGGACCAGGTTGGTTCTACTTCATTGCCTCGTTGGCATAGTACAGTAGCCCTACACGTGTTTTTCTTTTGGGGCGGGGGTAGAGGGGTCACCTATATAGTATTTACTTTAGAGTCTAATTAATTTGAATTAGGCCAAAAAAAATTTCTTGGAAAGCAAGGGAACTTTATAATCAAAATTTAAATTCAAAATCCCTACACATGTTTCTGCTGATCATAAAACAGCAAAACAGAGAATAGAATAATAATAATTGAAAGTTGTCCATTTGCAGTTGCGTGTGCTCGAGTCAGACAAACACAAACTGAAACAGAACAAATCCACATCAAAATTACGTTTTGTCACTTGATTCTTTTTCAGTTCATGCTTCATTCTCCAACTTAGATGCCCAGAAACTTGTAGAGTACTACTTTGTAAATTCCGCCCCCTTTTCTTCTTCCTTCTTAGGAGAGTCCAATTCAACTCTTGAACAAGGGATCTTGCTTGCTCCATCTGCAACTCTCTCTTATGTGCCTCGTTTGTGATTTGGGGGTTTTAGATGGCTGACGACGAAGAGGGAGACCTGTGAAATTTCTTGTACGGAGATTTAAGAGATGATTGAATTTTGCATTTACTGCTAGCAGAGGATGGTGAGAGACGAGAGAGACATAAGGCCTGTAATCTTGAAATTTGGGGTTGCTGTAGCTCTCTCACTTGGTGGAATTCTCTTTACTTTCTTCAGAACAAAAAGAATCAAGCCCTCCGATTCCTCTTCGTCACTTAATTCAGGTTAGCCCCTCAACTTCATAACCCTAATAAAACACAAGAATCGGACCTTATTGTTCCTTCCTTTTTTTTTTTCCCCTCCTCCTCCTTCTTCTTTGTTTACTGGGTTTAATTTTATTTGTTGGGTTGAATTACAGGTGGTAAAAAAGGTGAGCTCAAAAATGATGGTCGGACAACACCTGCCTTGCGGAATTCATTTTCCGATGTGCCAGAAAGATATGTAAGTTCATTAGATAAGTCCAATGATTCTTATTTGGATGTTCTTGATTCTTGCCTGATTTTAGGTTCAGGCTAAAATATTGTTGAATGGGAAGGAATTTTAGGCTAAAAGGCGAGTTGGTAATAGATTGATCTAATAGCTGTTAAATCAGGGACAGTGGAATAAACTGTGATTTGATTAATTATAGTTGGAAAAGCCTAATAATTTCAAGCATGACTTCAACAGTTATGTTTTGCCTTATTTGAGTTGGGCCATTGCGGTATAACTCCTGCTATGTAGCTTCATCTGATTTTACTCGTTTTATCTATGGTAGCAGAAAACACTAATGACTGCAACGTTCATGGTGTCCTAATGTTTCACTTAGCTCTGTAACTTTGAATCGTTTAATTGCTCATGAATCTGATCCTTTTTCGCCTTTCTCCCCTTCTCCTTTCCCTCTGATTATGTTTCAGATGTGCATAATATAGTTTACTTTTGGAATACCAGTTGCACATGACCAGAAAAGAAGTTGTGATGGGGGGAAAGGTTGAACGATTGTCTTGAATGCTTTCCTATTGCTAGGCTGTTGATCTGTTGTCCTGCATTTGGGCTAACCATTTCTTTGCTTCTATCGCAGGACTTCTCCATACAAAAAAGCATTATTGATAGTTCTATAAGTGGTCCATCTACAAATTGCAAGTCTGATGGAGATAGAGATGGGCTTCTGCTGCCGGAATTCAATGAACTTGTAAAGGAATTTGGTTTCTCTTCAAAGGCTAATTTTTCACCAATTAAGGATGTTGAAACGCCACAGCAGGATGCAGATTCACTCAGAAAATACAAAATTGTGGTAAGGGATGACACTGAGCAAGAGATTAAGAACCTGAAGAATATTGTTAGAACTCTTAAAGAAAGGGAGAGGACTCTTGAGAGCCAACTGCTCGAGTATTATGGCCTCAAGGAGCAAGAAACTGCCGTCATGGAGCTTCAAAATCGCCTAAAGATAAACAATATGGAGGCCAAGCTCTTGGGTCTAAAGATCGAGTCCTTGAAGGCAGAGAAGATGGGATTAGAGGCTCAAGTGGCTAATTATGCAAAGGTTGTGTCAGACCTTGAAGCTGCGGAATTGAAAATAAAGCAGCTGAAAAAGAAGCTCAGGTTAGAAGCTGATCATAATAAGGAACAGATTTTATCCCTTAAAGAAAGAGTTCTGAAGCTGCAGGACAAGGAGAAGAATCCAGTTGAAACTGAATCAGATGTTCAGTTAAAGCTCCAAAAACTGAATGACTTGGTGAGTGAGGCTGATGAGTTGAGGAAATATAACCAAAGGTTAAGAGCAGAAAACTCGACACTAGCTGAGAGACTGGGATCTGTTCAGATCCTTGCCACTTCTGTTCTGGAAGATGATGAAGTAAGTCTTTTATTCATCAACTTTTATTTATTTCATGTATTTTTCTTAACCTATTTTATGACACAGACAGAAGCACTGAAAGAAGAAAGTCTACGACTGAGAAAGCAAAATGAAGATTTAGTAAAGGAAGTTGAGCAGCTTCAAGCAGATCGCTGCAGTGATGCTGAGGAACTAGTCTATCTTCGATGGGTAAATGCTTGCTTGAGGTATGAGCTGAGGAACTATCAACCTTTCCTGGGCAAAACAACTGCAAGGGATCTCAGTAAAACGTTAAGCCCCAAATCTGAGATGAAAGCCAAGCAACTAATTCTTGAATATGCAAATAAAGAAGACCAAGGAGACAGGGCGGTCCATGTTTTGGATTTTGATTCTGATTGGTTTTCCTCCCAAGCATCCCATCTTACGGACTCGGGTGAGTTTGATGATACTTCTATTGATAATTCATCAGCCCATAAGACTGATGCTTCAAACAAAAGCAAAGTCTTTGGTAAGCTTATGAGATTAGTACGCGGAAAGGACCATCATCATAGTCAGAGTTCTCCGGAAATGGTTCACAGTACAGGAGATAATGCAGTAAGATGCTCTAGTTATTCTTCTGGGTACAATTCAGATACGGCTGTCATAGACACTCAACCTACTAGGCTCCAAAGCAGAGCAAGAACATCATCTCAGGGTTCATCCAAACAATTTATAGATTTCCATTCAGTTTATCAAGGTCCAGGGAGCGGTAAAGGAGAAAACAGAAATTATTTGACACGTTTGAGGAGATATAGTGATGTGGGTTCATTAGATTATATCTCAGAACGTCTCGCTGAATCATCTCTAGAAAAAGCAAATAACCATGACCTAGAAAATGTCCAGAAATCTGAGTTGGTGAAATATGCAGAAGTTTTGAAAGGATCTCGCTCTAAAACATCATTTCGCAAGAGATCAGCATCAATTAGTTTCTTCTAACTTCTGTAAATAGAAAAGACTACCAGTTTTTGTTGCCCCTCTTATCAATATAGGTAACCTAGATTCTACGGTTGTGTGATCCTTCATAATGGGAATCAACTTATTGCAACATTATTACTTCAGTTGTTTACTGTATGTAGTCCTACAAATATAAAAACTAGTGCAGCTTCTTCCATGGAAGTTATAGTGAGGAAATTTTGATTTTGATTAGCAAAAGGCAACAGAAGAAAAGAGTATATACATGTGTAACATTAGATATCAATGTTTGATTGTCTATGCAGCTTCTGGTGTTTTTTTTTTTTTTTAAAATTTTATTTTAATCCACTAAACCTCTTGACACGAAAACTTCTTCATTGTCAAAGTAGATAGCATTTTAATGAACGTTTGATGCTCTTAATTGTGACACAAAAAGGCAAAATTGATTCTTTTTTCATGTGGATGACAAGGAGCCAGCCCCCTGTAACATCTTCTGGTTAAAATGAGTTGCTCGGTCAATTTCAGTTTGCAGTATCCATTAATGCAATTAGTGCTAAGTATCTTCTGACCTATGGGTTATGGCTGCCCTTATATTATTTCTGTATGTGTCAGATCTCACTAATACATACGGCCGACCCAACTTGTTGTTATTGTTGTTTTTATTAATTCTCACTAATGCAGGTTTGAAGCAATTGTATGTCTCGTTGGGAACCTCCTTGAATAAAATGAGTCTTGGGACAGTTCTTATTTGCCTTCCTGTGATAAACTTTAACAAATATTTAATGAGTAACCCATGCTTAACTTTCAAAGATTCTTAGACATGTTTACAAGAAAGCTACAATCATCATCTTAATTAGAAAATTATTGCTTCTAATACTCAACTTGTCTAGTTTACTTTATATACCAAAAGAGAAAAGATAAAAAATATCTTCTCCGGATTACTCTTTCTGCCTCTTGTAATGTCAAATCTCAAATTGTTATCGCGCACATATTTTTATTTGATTTATCCTGAAGCAGTACCAAAAATGAATTTATTCTGCATACGCAGTGTTGGTTTTGAAGGTGGTTTAAATAGGATGATAAAGAAGAGTTTAATTAAATAGAACACGGCCCAATTTGAGTGTCGTTACGTTCAAAAATCATATCAAAAGACTGTCAACAGTCTAAATCCTGATGCATTTGAACTCTTATTAAAAATAAGGTAATCTGTCCTTAATAGGATCATTTAATATTCCATGTATAACTTTTATCCTTGTTTAAGGAATTTGTACAACATCAATGCTACACACACGGAAGAACGGAAGCTTCGTCGTCAAGTTATGATGAGCACGTCATTAATTACTTTAATACAATGTGCGTTCTTTATTTTGTTAACTTATTAACAAGTCTTGTCAGATTGACAAAACTTGCATGTGTTCAAATGTTCACTAATTATGACTAGTGTGACATCATAACTTTAGTACAATCCTCATTCTCTTATCTTGTTAGGTTCTTCACAAGTTTCGCCGGAATTGTAAGACATGGATGGCTATGTTGTAGCTAGCACCCAAATCATTTTTGCACAAATTTCTTAAATAGGGACAAAAATTAAACAACGGTCCGGTCCTGAAATGTTATATTTGTGCAAAATTTATTTTAAACATGGATATTAAGACTTTTGAACATGCGTGGCCTCTACCGTAATAGAGTAAGTTTGCGCCTTAGTTTGTCATAACTCATAACACAAAATTGAGCTCCTCCTTTGTTGGTATTGTTGCAGTGCGTTTTTTTTTCTTTCTAAAATTTACATTCTAATCAAAAGATGTAAGCAATCCAATCAGGCAAGATAGAAACTTCAGGTATTCCTTCTAGTAATTTTTATTCATTTGAAATACAAAACGTTACAAATGTGATGTTCCCCACAATATAATGTTCACATAACACGCCTATAATTAACCTAAAGAAACCAAGTTGTTTATTTATTGAATAACATGTACGTTTAACTCAAAGACACACCAATTGCTGATCAATCTTGTTCAATTCTGACATGTAGCTGAAGAGAAACCTCAACAACCACAGCGGGTGCAACAGGTACCTGGGGGTGTTGGTTCACAACACCCCACACAATGAAGACATGCTACAGGGAGGTTGCTCGCCACGAGTTCTGCATACAGAAACAAAAAAAACATACGTAAATTAACTTACTATAAAAACGAATCTAAAATTTAATAGCAATTTGTACGTATTGTTCTCCCTGGATTCATGAATTAGTATAATGTCACATAAATTTTCAAGAGTGATAAATGACTAGTACTATGTTTGCAATGAAATTATGATACCTCGTGGGGTTCTAGATGCATCACAGGACCATAGTAGCAAGGGAGACAAGAGAATAGCATAGATCATAAGTGTAATCACTGTGGACCTTATGGAGTTGTTGGAGAGTAGTGCTGCCATTACAAACCTATATGAATTAAGTAATAATCAATTTTGAAAGCTTTAATTTTTGAACTTGAATTTCAAGCTATGCCTTTGCAAGTATTTATATGAATTCTGACCGTGTGTACAGAGATACTACAAGCAACGCAAGCAAATTGACTTGGAATGAGAAAAAAAATAACAAAGGGAATTTCGTAAGTAATTTAATAGTGATGAATAAAAGATGATTTCTAAGTCATCTAATCAACTATAGACCAAGGAAATTAGGTAGCCCGAGGTCTATATATTTAAGCCCGAAGAAAGCTAGAAATCTTTAAAGAAATGGAGGTTTGATATACGTCAATTCCAAAAGCTAGCTCGTGAAGGAAGATTTATTCAAGTCTACATAAGAAAATCACTCGTCCAATTTTTATCCGATGCGGGACTTCCTTCGTTTTAATTTTTTTGTCTTATGTTTCTTTTTAACCTATTTTAAAATGAATGTTACTTTCTATATTTAGTAACTTTTTACATCAAAATTCTACATGACATATTTAAAAAACATACATCTTTAATTTAAAATTAAAAAAAATTAAAAACTTTTTTTATTTTTATGAATTTTTTGTCTAGTCAAATTACGAAAAATAAATTGCAACGGAGGGAGTGCTAATCTACAATGGGGAACTTCCTGCAAATTGTTTTTGTCAAATTATTGACTAGACCAACAATATTTTCTAAATTCAACTGGACTGTCTTACACGTTAGGTAGTTTATTTGTCTTTATTTTTTGGTACTTCTAATCCAAAAAAATTCTGCAAATATTTGACTGATTCTATAGTCAAATAGAATGAACTGTTTTAGGTGTTAAATAGTCCTTGGGTACGTAGTTTCCGTGGTCTAGTTGATTAATTACATGAACTGACTTCATCTTTTATTCATTACTATATTAAATAAAATAAAATAAGCAATTTCCTTTAATTTTGGCCCTACCTTTTTCTTTGTTCTCCTTCCAACTCAATGTAACTTGCTTGCCGCACAGGGAATTTAATTATACCTGTATTATCTGTTTTTTGCTTCTTCTATTATTAAGTTTTATAGTTGTTTTGGTCAAAATTTTAAAATTAATTTATCTTAAAAAGTACTTTTTAATTGATTCCAGATGATTGTTAACTGCTACTGCAGTCTGCATGTATGATGTCGTATTTTTATATATTATTTTTTTAATTGTTTACTTAATTAAATTTTATCATATTACTGTTAGACATATCCCTTATTATATAACAATGGAAAATGTTATTTTGTGTAATGTCAATTCGTATGCACATCATTACTGTATTCTTTTCTCATCTTTTTCTTATTATTTAGTAATTGTACTCTATCTTACATTTTTTTTTTATAAATAGTAATTCTATCTCGTATATTACTTTTTATTTATAATAATATTATTTATATTATTCACATGTGACAATATAAAATTCTAAAAAAAAACTATATAATTTATATATTATAATATAATATTTATTTATATAATATAATATAATATAATATAATATAATATAATATAATATAATATAATATAATATAATATAATATAATATAATATAATACGTTATAAAGTATATGTAACAACCAAATAAATAAATTAGAAATATATCTTATAATAACATCAAAACTCGTTTTCAAATGACAAAGGAATGTGTAATTTATCTATATATATCTCCAATAGAAAAGTATTACCATGTAATAACTTTTTGTATAATTATTGAATCACCACCTTACATCACGGAAGAATTTATTTCCTATTTTCATGGGCCGTGGATGTTAACCTAAAAGTCATGATCAGATGAACAAGTAAACCAAAGACACATATTGACTTATCAAGTCATAGATTTCAAATGCTTTTCATTTTATTTGAGATTTAAGAATTGGGGATGAATTTGTATTTAATTAAATTTTTTGTAAAGTATATTTGGAATAGTACTTTTTTAGTAAAACTGTGAATATTATCATTATCAACAAAAGAGAACAAACATACAAACTAAAGAGCACTCAATCAACAATTAACTACCAAAGTTGGAATCAGTTGTGACGAGCCTCAATCAACAAACTAGTTACGGTGAATGGAGTTTATAAAACTACTGCTTCTACTTGCTCATCTATACTGTCTAAGAAGCTCTATCTTTTTCACTACTTCTAATTTAATCTGTTGTATAGTAGTATTAGTTTGCACATGTATATCCCTAAACAACCTTCAGTTCCTAGCCTTCCAAGTATGATATATACTCGCTCCCCATAAGGCTGCAATTGCCTCCTCCTTGAACTGCTTCCAATGCTTCTGCTTAATTCTCTTCAATACCAAGGCTATGTCACCTAACCTAATCTGTACTCCTGCCCATTTTATTAACTCTGTACTTACAGTTTTGAACCAATTGCACTCACAAAATAAGTGCAAGTCAATTTCCATTACCTGAGAATCACACAAACAACAAGCAGAATTATCCACTTCAATGTGAAAATGTATCAGTCTTTCCTTGGTCAGCAATCTTTTCTGCACTGCCAGCCAAAGGATGAACCTGTGTTTGGGTTGTGCTACAACATTCCATATCAAATTTGAAATTCTCCATGGTAGATGAATTCTAATAAGCTTGTTATATCTCCTAGTAATAGAATACTTACCATCTTGAGTAAGGATGTATTTGTTGTTTGAGTACCATGCCAGCATGTTCACCTTCAAAAAATTCAATTTCCTCCAATACCAACCGCAATCAGAGGGTACTCTATGAAATCATATATCAGTCTCATCTCTCATATATATACCATGAATCCATTTGACCCACAAGGAATCCTTTTTTGTGGCTAGTTGCCAGAGTAGTTTCAACAGAAACTATGTTCTAGAATCTACAACCCTTGATGTTGAGTCCTCCAAACTTCTTAGGCAGGTATACCTTACTATTAAAAGTATCGCCAAAATCGAGAGAATAAAGCCGACGAAGATAGTCGGTGTAAAAAATCCAGGAAAAATTGATTCAATCCGTTGATTTTTCTTATTATTTTTATTTTTTAAAGAAACCGATGGACAGGGTCGGTTGTCCGTCGACTTTTTTCGCGCAAAAATCTGTGAAATTTTTTTAAAAAAAAAATAAATAAAACCGACGTTGTCCCTCAATTTTTTATTATTTTTTGATAAAAACTGAGGTACAACGTCAGTTTTTGAAGTGTAAAATTGAAGTTGAAGAGAATAAATAAAAAAGAAGGAAAGTTTTAATCAAAGAACATGCATAGTCAAGTGGTAAAATTATCTAATGTCATAGCAAATACCCGGGTTTGAATTTAAGTAGCTATATTATATATATATATAAATCCGACTGACAAACCGACCCTGTCCCTCAGTTTTTTAAATTTTCTTTTATTAATTTTTAATTTATTAAACTTGACAGACTGGATCAGTTGTCCCTCGATTTAAACCGACCCTGTCCGTTGGTTTTACAATTCTGACGGCAGTAAGTGCGTCGGTTTTGCTCAAAAAATCGACCCTGTCCATCGATTTTTGCCCTCGTTTTTTTGGGTAGTTTTTTTGTAGTGCCTGGTTCCACGAGACTAGTGAAACTTTCCTCTTCTTTGTATTCTTCCCCCAAAGATATTTTCTACATAGCTTATCCACCTCCTTAAATACACTTTGAGGAAGAATAAAAACTGCTCTCCAAAAGTTTTGTATTGAGAAAAACACAACAGTAATGATCTGAAGTTTCCCAGCGTATAATAACTTCTGAGCATAGCATGTCCTTATTTTTGTTGTGATCTTCATAACAAGCTGACGACGGTCTAGCTTGTTCCATTTTTTAGAAGACAGAGGTAATCCCAAAAATCTGACAGGCAGCTGACTAGTAGCAAAACCAATTTTATCTATTAATAACTCCCTTAAAGGAACCTCCATCCCTGCGATGAATAAACAGGACTTACGCATATTTGCACTTAATCCAGTGACTTTACCAAAATGATCCATGGCCTTCATGACTCTAGATACTAAGCTCAAGTGACCTTTACAGAATATCATAAGATCATCCGCAAAAATAAGATGAGTGAGCTTAATTTGTTTACACATGGGATGATATTTGAAATCAGGCAGCTCACTCATAGTTTTAAGCAATCTAGAAAGATACTCCATAACAAACACAAATAGAAGGGGTGACATTGGATCCCCTTGTCGTAACTCCGTTTGTCCTGCAAAATATCCATGGCATTCACCATTCACCTTGACAGAGTATCTAAGGGATGAGACAAAGATCATAACCAACTTCTTAAAAGATGGAGGAAAGCCATACTCAGTCAAAGCCTCTTCTATAAACTCCCAACTTACCATGTTATAGGCTTTCCGTAGATCAATTTTCATTAGGCATCTAAGAGTAATTTTTTTATTATAATGCCTAAGAATATCATGACATATCAAAATATTATGCATCATAGATCTACCTTGCACAAAAGCTGCTTGGTTTTCTGTAACAACATGCCCAATAGCCACCTTTAGCCTCAAACAGATAACTTTAGATATGCATTTATATATGACATTACAACAGGATATGGGTCTATAGTGACTTGGATATTCAGAAGCAGTCATCTTAGGAATGAGAGCAATACAAGTACTATTCAGTTGTGTGAGTAATTGACCATTCTGGAGAAAATTCAGTATTACATTAGAGGTACTAAGAAGCTTTGAAAAAACCACTTCCAAACCTATTTGGCCCTGGACTTTTATTACTATCAATCTGAAACATAGCCTTCTTTACCTCCTTTGCAGTGTATGGAAACAATAACTATATTTGCTGTCCCTCTGTAAGCACTGGATCATTTTTCAAAAAACCATCAAAAGCCTTAACTCTATTCTCCATTTTCCTTCCTAATAAATTCTGATAATATTGCACAAAAGTGGTAGCAATTGCATCCTGATCAATTTTCCATTCTCCCCTATCATCCTTTAACTGTGAAGTAGCATGTTTCAATCTCCTGTGCTTTATAACAGAATAGAAGTACTTGCTGTTGTCATCCCCCAGTTTAATCCATGTGGCTTTGCTCCTTTGCTGAAGGTATATTTCTGCCATATAAGAAGAAACTTTGAACTTGTGATATCCCTCCATTTCTCTTGCCTGATACTCCAGATTTTGAGGATCAGACTGTAGCAGCTTCTGAGCCTCAAGTAAAGTCTCTCTATCATTGTTAACTTCATCAATAATATTCCTAAAGGACTGGTTATTCAAATCCTTCAGTAATCTCTTCAATAACTTCAATTTCTTCACCACTTGGAACATCCTAAAATCAAAAATAGGTGTCTCCTATCCTCTTATAACTATATTCATAAAATCTGGATGCTTAGTCCAGACATTACAAAATTGAAAAGCTCTTCTATGACTATTCCTCTCCTCCACAATTGTGACTAAAATGGGGCAGTATCACTAATGCCTTCTAGAAGATATACAGCCTTGCATACAGGAATTCTATCTATCCGTTCAGTATTTATAAAAGCCCAATCTCTCTTTGAAAATATTCTCATATCTCCATATTTATCATTCCAAGTATAGTTTTGCCATTGATGTATCAATTCCATCAAACCACAGCTATCCACACAACTCTGGAACTCCATAACTTCTGCCCAAGTAACTGGATCCCCCCTATTCTGTCTTCCCTTCTAAGCACTGAATTAAAGTCTCCTAGGACCATCCAAGGCTTGCTTATACTAGCATGCTGATTGAGCATGTTATCCCATAATGCCCTCCTTTCCTCCCTTGTATTAAAAGCATAAACAAAAGAGACAATAAAGGACAGTTGAAGTGGAATATAAACCACCTCACAAGTCACCAACTGAGGTGATATGTGGAGCATTTTCACTGCATACTGATCTGGCCTCCATACCACTATAATCTTTTCATTATAATGAGCTTCTAAGTTAGAGATAAACTCCCATCCACCAAATAGTTTGTTCATAGCCTGTTCCACTTTATTAATCTTGAGCTTTGTTTCCAGCAACTGAAGCATTCCTACATTCATTTTATTATAAAGGAGCTTGGCCTTCTTCTGCTTATTTGGGGCATCGAAACCCCTAATATTCCAACTGAGAATTCTAACCATAATCAAGTGCAGGCCTTCCTTGATCACACACATTATTCTCTCTACCAGTTACCTCCCCTGGATCATTTAAAATCTGAAATGTATTTCTACTCACAACTGGATTAAGTGATTTAGTCTGAGATTTGCCAAGTTTTGATGGTGTAACCCAGCCTAGACTGTTCTGAACCTGATGCTTCTCCCCTTGCACTTCTGAAATAATCTTCTGTGTCTCAATTTGTTCACTCATGATAATGATATCAGTTGATACCTCCTTAGTTCCTACCCCTTCATACTTCTCCCCGCTTCTCATTGTGTTCACCAGTGGCTCTTTGACCCCCTTCTTCTTCCTACAAATCTCCTCACTATGGTCATATTTCTGACAGAACTTGCATAGAGTTGGTGTCCATTCATATGTTACTTTTTGCTCAATCAATTTACCTTTTCCATTCCTGAATAAGATATTGTCTGGGAGATTAATCTAGGGGCGAGTAGCGGTCATGTTAGACTTTAAGAACCAGATACGCCTTTTGAGTGGCTAGGTTGAGACTAAAATGTAGTATATTGGTTGGGAGTGACCCCACCTAGGATAGCCTTCCATTGACCAACTTCAGGGTTGCTAACTGTGTCATCGCCTACGGGGCTATATGATGTTGCTCAGAGGAGCTATATAATGTTGCTCCAAGGAGCTATGCGGTGTCCCAAGGGACTATATTCAAGCCCAAGGGCCATATTACAGTCCATCCACGAATGGGCTTCTACTTTTATGCCGTATCGGCATCATTGATCCTCCGTCGAGCCTTGTGTGCGCAAGATGCAGTTACAGGAGCCAACGGGCTCAAACACAGTTAAAGGAGTTCAGCAGGCTCAGATGCGAACTCAAAAGCCAGGTAGGTTGGCTATAGTACCAGTAGAATCATAAGAACCTAGATAGGGGTATATAGATTGGATTGTACTTGCTAGGGCTTATAGGGGGGGCCCCGATAGGTTATTTCTGTATTGCGTGCACCTTCCAGGCTTATGGGGGCCAAGTTAGGTTCTTGTTTGTATACTTGCTTGCTAGTTATAGCTTATAAACGTACAGTCGTACATGTTCAGCTCATATATGTGTAATGTACAGTCATACAACTTCAGCTCATATACGTGTAGCAATTAATTAGATGCAGATTATGGATATGAAAGTTTACAGGTTTTCTTCTGCCCCTTTTTTTCTACTTACTTTCAGTCTTTGAGCTTCTATTCAGCTTTTCATTACCGCCTTACATATTCAGTACATATTGTACTGACGCCCAACTATGGGCCGCTGCATACTTGCCTGCAAGTTTAGACAGACAGATTGCAGGTTCTACCAGCAGCTATTCAGAGTCAGCAGACTGGCTAGCTCCTTTCATTCGGAGTTGCCAGGTTGGAGAAGTTTATTTGTCTTTTATTTGTATAGCATTTGGGTAGGTCGGGGCCTTGTCTCGACCAATATTTTTACTCCTAGAGGCTTGTAGACTACAGACTTCAGTTAGTTGGTTGTTTTTAGCCGTGTGGGGCCTATGTATGTCTTATTTTGTGTGTTGACCGTGTGAGACCTAGTTTAGCTAGTTAATTAGCAGCCTTGTCGGCTATAGTGCGAATATGGCTTCCTGTTTTCATTCCATTATAACTAGACAACATGGTAGTCTTGTCGGTCTGCATAGATCCCTTTATTATTGTGTTGCTGGGTTAGCTGTTTTCTGTTATAGGTGCTGCATGGCCTTGTCGGCGCAAGGCTGTGTTTACAGACGAGATATAGTAGTTTGTTTTCTTGGTTTTGAGTCGCTGGTAGGCACCAGAGGTGCGTATGCCCAGCCAGGTCAGCCCAGATCTCAGTGTGGCATTAGGTGCTAGTCATATCTTCCAAGGTGGGGCGTGACAAATTCAGTAGTAATTATAAAAATTTTTTGAGTAATGCTAAGTAGTACTACAGCTTTACTCTTTGAAATGACCGAGCAAGCTTGAAAATGACAAATTTGGAATTGGAAAATGAAGGGAAAATGCATATATATTACCAGGAAAATGAGAAATAGACAAAAGTTTGCACCAAAATTTGATTCAATAATTTGTTTATAGATTTAATTAATTAAAGTATTCCCTTCTGAAATAATTTATCTATTTACCTTTTTTCATCCTTTAACTCATTTGATTATTTATAACTATACAAATACTATTTATAATTCTTTTAGAATACAAACCTCAATAACCCTTGTTTGTTTAACTTCATGACCGGTCAAAGTGGATCGGAATGAACTTTGATTTATTTTTTTTAAGAAAAAGGAAATAATATTAAAACTAAATCACGTTTTTCGGCCGTAGGTACTGTTTTAAACTGTTGATTAATTAAAAACCACACAAAATTTCTTGGTATTATAACATATTAAGTCCAGAAAAAGATACTGCAGAAAAATTAGTGGTTGAGACTTTACCTCTTTTTTTTCTTCTTTTCTCGCTCAATATTCATACTTATATTAAAGCGCAATTAATTCAAATCGTGCAAAATAGGAAAAATTTCATATATATATACACATATATAATAGTACTCAATATTACAAAATATATCATGATTTTCCAGTTTACAAAACATGAAAAAATTCACTCAAATTTTCTCTCAAAATTTTATGTATAAAAATAGTATAACATGTGTATATCTCGTTCAAAATTCTGTATATGAAAACTGTATACAATCAGTATAAAATGTGTATATCTCACCCAAGACTTAAAAATTTCGCTCAAATCGATATGAAATGTATATCTATAATATAAAATTTGTATAAAAAATCATATAACATTTTAAAAAGTTTAATAAATCTACAGTAAAGTATTATATACAACTTTCATACAAATTTAATATGACCACAACGACAAAAACTTAAATTCATACAACTTTAGTACGATTTTATTCAATCATCCTAAATTTGAGATAGAAGCTCCCCAAGGTGTTCTCTAATTTTTGGAACCACACCCATTTTGCAATTATTTTAATTTTTTAAATTTAAGTTTCAACTTTGAAGCTTCAAGCATCATCCATGGTGGAACTCGAGATTGAATCTGAAATTTTATTTAAAACCACATCAAATCTACGTCAAATAATCCCAAATTTGAGGTATAAAGTTATAAACTCCCTAAGATATTCTCAAAATTTTGAAATGACACCGAATCCGAAACTATTATAATTTTTCAAAATTAAATTTAAACTTTGAAGTCAATGGCGAAATTCGAGGTTTTAATTTACAAAGAAAAATTTGATAAATTGAAGAAATAAAGAAGAAGGAAGAAATAATGGAGGAGGGAAATAATTTTAAAAAAAATAAAATTATGAAATTCGAGATTTTAATTTACAAAGAAAAATTTAATAAATTAAAAAAATAAAGAAAGATAGAAAAAAAGGAGGAGGAGTAGAATAAGAATGAAAATAATTCTTACTAAATAAAATATGTTATGATTTGTTATATATTTATTATATTTTATAAATAAAAAAAATATAATTATATTTAATAATTTAAAATATTAAATAATTGTCGAAGGTAAATTTCCCTTTCAAATATACATACTTGACTTTAAAAACAGAACGCCGTGTACGATTCTCTAATCATTGGCGCTCAAAATTCTGGACCATAAACAAAGGGTACTCAAAATTTATTAAATTCGTTCAATCCAACATGCCAATTTTTTATATAAGTTTGTCGGTAGTATCTTTCTGTCAAAACTTTTTCTTTCACTTAATAGGTAAAACAGTAGCAAGAAATTGTTATGAAATTATTTCCCCAAATTTTAGATATTTCAACCTAATTCGGATCTTCTTTTTCTATTTTTTCTTTGACCACATTAAGATTGTACCTTCCCCCCCCTTTTTTTTTTCCCCTTTGCTCGTTTTCAAGACATAAACAGTACCATTGGGAATATTGAAAGAGTGAATTTGGGCCATCAACTTGTTCTTATCCTTTAAATTTCTTTTTGGTTCATTTTGAGCAAGATTAGAGGAGACAGATGTGTAAAGTGAAGAGATAAAACTTAAAAACATACACGTTTTATTGCATAGCCAGACCATATTTTTACATAGGAAAACACTAAAAGAAAAGACAGACATTAAAGATAGATAAATACAAACATTAGAGTATCCAACTATCTTTATTTATTTATTTTCTCATTTGTCAGTTTTTCCTTATGTTAACAACAAACTCAGCTCCTCACCATTTCAGCTTCGCCGGGAAATACTGCACAAATATCACATTCCAATCAGTTAAAAATCAATATACATTTGGCAAAACCAAGTTTTCAAAGTAAATTTATTTTGACTAAAACAACAAAAATTAAAGCACGCACTTAATTTGCTCACCTTTTCAATGAGAGACATGTAGTAAGGCTTGACCTCTTCCACGTCAACCTTGACTTTGCTTTTGCTGTACAAGTCGTACTTGCTGCCCACACAATTTTACTTAATTAACATTTCATTAATAACAATGAATTTTTAATATAATATATATATATATATATATATATAATGTTTCTTCTTTTTCTAAAAATTGATTAACATTTGGGATTAAAAAGGGAGGATAAATCCTACTTAAAAATATGAAGCCACTTGAGATTTTCCTCATCTTCCTTATTCATCAGCTCCTTGTAAGCTCCAGACTTATGGAGGGCTGCCAGATTTAACAAATCACATTTGTTAATCAAAATCAAATCAAAATATCCAAGCGTCTCAAATTAAACATAATTTCTTTTTTTTTTTCAAGTCCCTTTTTGTCCTTACCATAAAATGAATGGTATCTAATGATGAAAAGACCAGCTGATGGCAATGTTGTCCCATTCTCTTTTGCAACCTGCACGTGAATAACAAACACATATTTTAATTAATTAATGATTACTAATTAATAGGATACATGGAATGTTCTTATTAGGGAGCGTCATCTTCCTTTTTTTAATAGGCTTTACCTGATATAAATTTAGATTAATTGAATTTTATATGAACTTTCACATAAATACTAAGCACCAAATAAAATGTTTTTTCTCTTTTTTTTTTTAGAAAAAAGAAAACAAGATATGGTGTAAAGAGTATACCAAATACATATAATCATCATGACCCCATGACATCAAAACCTTGTCAAGTCCACACCCCTCAGAGTAAACTCCATATTTGGAGTTGTAAGCCGGATTATTGTAGTCAGGGTTTTCCTTAAAGTACTGCATCAACATTAAATAGACAGAATTAATTAGTTTTTGTTCTAATTTAGTGATTAATTA
The DNA here is from genome assembly GCA_035772735.1 of Datura wrightii. Classification (NCBI taxonomy): domain Eukaryota; kingdom Viridiplantae; phylum Streptophyta; class Magnoliopsida; order Solanales; family Solanaceae; genus Datura; species Datura wrightii. Next base: position 156,233,945 of record JASDFA010000010.1, on the reverse strand, counting down.
AGGAATTTAATAGAGCTAAAAAAAAGGAGAAGAAAGAAACCATGGAGTGAACAATAGAGTCATGGAAAGCACAGCCAACAGGGTATGTGTCACCAACAACAGCCCATTGAGGAAGCTCTCCAAAGCTAGGAAGAAGCAGCACTTTCCCCAGATCTTACAAAATAAAAAATTTCAAAAATACAGGCACAATCTTAATTAGTCTCATTTTAATTTTAATACAAAAACAAAAAGAGAAGTGTATTTGAGGGTACCATGAATAAGGGCAGTCAAATGGAGCCAGTCTTCATTAGGATAGTCTTTCCTAATGGCTTCAGCACTTTGTAACAAGTGTTGGATTTGAGGTTCATCCAAATCAGGGTCACTGTCATCAACCACATCATTCAGCAGTTCACAGCATTCCCAGATACTCATTTCTGCCTTGTCCAATTTTGCATATTCAGCCCTCATCTGCCTTACCTACATCGTCAAAGAGAACAAAAAATAAAATGAAGCTGATCAAAAACATTTTTCTAAACCAAAAATTAAAGCTCAAATAGAGTCACTTACATAATCATAGGTCTGATTGAAGTGATTGATCTTGTAAAAATTTTCTACTCCTTGTTGCCTTGCACTTTCTACCGTGTAGTCCCTGTTTCCAATATTGTCACTCGGTTAATTTTTGTCACAAAATAAATATTAAAAAAAAAAAGAGGATACATCTAGAAAAACTAAGTTCTTTTCATTTTCTAGTTCCTCCCAGGGAAAGAGAGCCAAGAAAAAAAAAATTCACCCGGTTGATTATTATGTAATTTATTTAATACTTCATTGGTTAAGACAGTGATATTGAATTTATTTGAAAGACCATTTATTCCCTGTCACATAGAAAACCATGGAATTAACCCTTTAAATCGGAAAATGAGATCTCTTAGTTTCATATAAATTTAAATTACAAAAAAATTATTTTTTAGCTCTCTTATATGAAAAAACAAAGATTTCTTATCGAATCATATGATTTAAAAAAGAAATTATGAGTAACCTATTAAACCAATTCTTTCAAAGCAAAACAGTATGTTTAGTTAAAAATCCTAATCAAAATCAGAGCCATGTGTTCGTATCACCAAATCTTGTGTTGGTATTTACAAATTAATTAAATGGTTAATTAGCACAAATCTGGAAGTAACATGACGTTTTTTTTGAAAATTAATTAGGGATTTAAGAGAATAATGTTATAGAGCGGAAAAGTTAGGCAAAGACCTAAAGTTATGGCCAAATGCATTGGTTTCGGGCACAGCAAATCCACCATCCAATACCAATTCCTTTTCACTCTCAACATGGATCGTCTTTTCCTCTGCCCCGATCTCTGAGGAACATCGTTTTAATTATATTAACAAACACATAAATTTCAAAACCATTGTCATTAAAAAAAAAAAAATAGAATTAAGAAGAAAAGGGGGGAAATCTTTACCAAAGGGAGACGGTTCAATGATGATAGTCATGGTGAATCAAAAACAGGGGCAACCCACAAACCAAAACACAAGGACCTAAATCTAAACTTTGATAAAATAAAATAAAATAAAATAAAATAAAAAAGAAAAAAAAAATAAAAGAGGGACTATATAGTAGATAAGAGAAGGAAAAGAGAGAAGAAGCACATATTTTAGGGTTGAAAGGAAGAGTGTATTTATAACTGCCGGAAAGTCCTTCCCTGAGATTTCGGACGTTTTGAGTCCTTCCCTGAAAATCTCAAACTTGTATCGCCCAACTATTTCTTTTTTATTTTTTTATTTATTATTATAATTAATATTGTATCCATTCATTCACTATAAGTGTTAAGAAGATAAAAACACATGGGGGCTAGCTAGCAAAGCTGTATCCCAGTAGAAATTCACTACATACAAATCCTTCCTTCCTTCTTTCCTTCCTTCTCTGTATTATAGTATGAAAAGGCAGAGCAATTTGCAATTACAACTCTTGTGTATGTGGGGTTGCCCCATGCAACTAGGCTTCTTTTCCTTTTTCTTTTAAACAACACTTCACCATAGACAATTTTATTTAAGTATATAATATTCATCAAAATTGACAGACAATTCATTAGTTATCCATTTTAGTCATATGAGTTAGGTCTAATATTTTATAAGTGTTTTATAATTAGTTATTTATATTCTCTTTTACATGTCAAACACCAATACTGATCATAACTGATTGATACTATTAATTAAATAATTTTTTTAAAATATTTTTACTTGAAATTTATTATATACATTACATTAATGATGATTTATTATAAAAATTTTAATATTTAATTTTATCCATAATATGTTTTTTATAAAATATTATTATACAATATTAGAGTATGACTATTATAGAATGATAATTTTATAAAAAAATATGATGCTATACTGAATATCGTTGTTATTATAATTAAAAGTTATTATAGAAAATTAAAATATAATATTAAAAAAATCAAATTATAATAATAAATATTATTATAACACCTAACATGTTCTAAGCTCTAATCTAAAAAATAGAAAAATGCTAAATCATATATTAGTAGGACTAAAAGTAAAATTGTCAGTAATTTAAGAACCAAAAATGTAAGAAAACATTGGGTGTTTGCGGTAATTAGTTGGCAGTATATTGGTGAGTATAGGGCCCAACGTGACTCAGCTTTGACTAGGATATATGGTATATCTACTTTATTACGTAGAGGAACGGGTCCCATCTGTGAGGTGGATCCCAGTCAGGGACTCCTACGCCTTTAATTTGAGATATTTACTAGTTGTTCACGCCAATTTGTGGCTGTTAACTATTGGACCGCGGCTTTTCACGTAACAACTCGTCAAAATGGAGAAGCCCAATTTCGATCCGTTTCTGGTTGGTAGGATATATTTTGTTTTATTATTGGGAATACGTAAAAAAGAAGAAGCCCATGGGTAACAACTAACAAGTAACAAGAGATGAAAAATACATCTAACGTTGAGTAATAGATTCACTTATGACAAAAGGCTAATAATATAGGTGTCACTTTGTTCAACTAATAAAACAAAAAAGAAATGCATTTATCAGCAAATAGGTGGGTGGTGTGCTTGAACGACACCTCAATTATCATTCCTTCTTTTTTTTTTTCATAATTATATCGAGTATGATAGTTATTGTTTGTTTTCCTTTCCTGAGCGTACTTAATTGTAATTATATATTAGTAAATTATCGCCTAATAGATGGTTTGTTCTTAATTGTCAAAATAAAAAAGTTATACCACTTAATAAGTGAATATTCTCTTTTAATTTAGAATATTCATAAATTTCTGATTTTGAAAACATGGGAAAGAAAAAGAAAGATTACGTACATTCATTTTACACCTAATTAAATTAAATTAACTCTATTAAGAGTTACTCGTTATATTAATTTTTTTTAATTTTATTTTTTATTGGGGGTATTAGGAAAGGAGAAGAGAAGTCGGAGGGGGATATTGAGAATTTAATTCATATCTATGTTCAGATTTCTTGAAGAAAATGTCATGAAAAATTATTTTTAAATTGTCTTGTTAGAATTTTTATTCAGTTTATTATTTATTGAGCGTGAAAGCACACAAAAATAAATACATCTAAAGAGATGTTTATTGGTTAGTGATCATATAAAATTTTAGATTCATTTTGAGTTTCTCTTCTGATATCCTGACTTTCAATCTCGTCTTGAATGCTTTAAAAGAACATACATTTTAAAATAAAAAAAAATATTTTATTAGAATGAACAATACAATAATCTTTTGGTTGATAACAATATTTCCAATCAAATAGATAAAAGACTCTTTTTTTTTGTACTTCAAGGTAAGAGGGCGAAACTAGATTTACCTCAAACAAGTAGACGCAAAATTGATTGTGAAACCAAGCATACAGAAACATGATTTTCTTTCGATTAGAAGCTAGTCGATGTTCATTCACATTTAAGAAGAAAGACGATGACTAAGACACTAATATTCACAAACACAGCGGCATGCAAGAGTACACAGAGACGCGTGTCACACTACATAAGCAGGTGTCGAACGTAACCGCTACACTGCTTAAGAAACTGTTAAATGCAATCTGTTTATAAATTTATCATAATTATAACTCTTGTTCAATCAATTAAATTACGTATGACCTTGTATTGTTAGTATATATTTGGCGATAATATAACTTTTAAAAATAGTTCAAATATATTATATTTTTCTATGCTTATAAAATTATACTGAGTATGATAATTATTATTTGTTTTCCTTTCCTTAGCGTACCTAATTGTAATTCTATATTAGTAATTACCGCCTACTAGGTGGTTTGTTCTTAATTGTCAAAAAAAAAAAAAAGGCATCACTTAATAAGCGACAGAGATAAGTAAATATTCTCTTCTAATTTAGGATCTTCACAAATTTCTGATTTTCATGAAAACACGAGAAAGAAAGATTACGTGCTTTCATTTTGCACCTAATCGAATTAATTTAACTCTATTAAGAGTTACTAGTTACATTAAATTTCTTTTTAATTTTATTTTTTATTGGGCGTATTAGGAAAAGAGAAGAGAAGAGAAGAGGGAGGTGGATATTGAGAATTTAGTTCATATCTATGTTCAGATGTCTTGAGAAAATATAATGAAAAATTATTTTTAAATTGTCTTTTTAGAATTTTTATTCACTTTATTATTTATTGAGCATGAAATCACACAAAAACAAATACATGTAAAGAGATGTTTATTGGTTAGTGATAATGCAAGATTTTAAATTCGCTTTGAGTTTCTCCTCCGATATCCTAACTTTCGATCTCGTCTTGAATGCTTTGAAAGAACATACATGGCTTCTTTAAAGTAATTCTTTTTATTAGAATGAACAAATATAAAAATCTTTTGGTTGATAACAAATATTTCCAATCAAATAGATAAAAGACTATATTTTCTATTTTTCTACTTGAAGGTAAGAGGGCGAAACTAGACTTACCTCAAACAAGTAAATGTAGGATTGATTGTGAAACTGAGCATACAGAATTATGATTTTCTTTTGATCAGAAGCTAGTCGGTTTTCATTCTTATTTAAGGAGAAAGGCGATGATCCAAGACAGTGATCCAATTATATATACACAAACACGACGCATGCGTGCGTACACAGAGACGCGTGTCACATTATATAAGCAGGTGTCGAACATAACTGTTACATTGCTTAAGAAACTGCTAAATGCAATGTTTACTTATAAAATTTATCATAATTATAACTCATGTTCAATCAATTAAATTATATATGACCTTGTAGTGTTACTATATATTTGACAGTAATTTAACTTTTAGAAATAGTTCAAATAATTTATTATGTTATCACTTAATAAGCGACATAGATAAATGAATATTCTCTTTTAATTTAGGATCTTCACAAATTTTTTATTTTCATAAAAATATGAGAAAGAAAAAGAAAAAGAAAGATTACGTGCATTCATTTTTCACTTAATCGAATTAATTTAACTCTATTAAGAGTTACTCGTTACATTGAATTTCTTTTTCTTTTTCTTTTTTATTTTAAATTACATTTGGAGTATTAGGAAAGGAGAAGAGAAGAGGGAGGGAAAATTTAATTCATACCTATGTTTAGATGTTTTGAAAAAATATAATGAAAAATTATTTTAAAATTGTCTTGTTAGAAATTTTTATTCATTTTATTATTTATCGATCGTAAAAACACACAAAAGCAAATACACCTAAAGAGATGTTTACTGGTTAGTGACCATGCAAGGTTTTAGATTTGCTCTAAATTTTTCCTCTGATATCTTGATTTTCAATCTCGTATTAATTGCTTCGAAAGAACATATAAGGCTTTTCTTAAAGCAATTTTCTTTTTATTAGAATGAACAATATAGAAATCGTTTGGTTGATAACAAACACTTCCAATCAAATAGATAAAAGACTGTAATTTTTATTTTTCTACTTAAATAATTAAATACGGAATTAATTGTAAAATCGAGTATATATTTCAGGTAAATAAATAAATAAAATAAAATAAAGCATTTATTATGAGTTTAAAGTGCTGAAAGTTGTAAATCTTGCGTAAGAAAAGATGCAAGTAAGATGTCATGTTACAGAATTATTGAGTTACTACTTAACATTTCCTACTAACTACTTATACTTAAAATTTTTAAAAATAATTGATTTATTTTTTTAATTCTATTTTCAGTACGTAAGTCATTTTATAATTTGAAAAAAATAATTATTATATATTTTTAAAAAGAAACTATCAATTCATAGGATTGTATTATTAAATTGCATTTCCTATTAATTATTCTTAAAGTATGTAAACCTCATTCTATCAAGTAAAAGAAAATGAAAAAAGTACTTGTGAAGAAGTAGTGAAGAAATTTTCATGGAAAATTAATTCCAACGACGAAATAAATTATAAATTCAATAACAATAAAATTAAAAAAGCAGCAATAAGTTTTCCCACTAAACTTGAAAATAGATACGACTCGTTGCCAGTAGAGGTGGCAAAATTAGCCCATGCTGTCATAATTTGTCCAACTTGCTCAAGTTTGGGTTGATAATTGACCCGCTTAGTTATTGACTTAGTCCATTTCAGCTCAACTCATTTCAATTCATCAAAGTTTGGGCTAATATCTAGCCCAAATTGATTCATGAGAAATCTTGTCAAAATATCTTGAAAAAGATATTTTATTTTATTTAATATATTATATTTAGTCATAATAGAAAAATACTAAATTTTATAAGTTATCAAAAAATTATAAAAGAATAAATAAAGTAATTAAAACTTAATTAGAGTTGGACGTGTTGGGTTATAACCCACATTTTAGCCCATTTCAGCCGAACCCCATTCAACCCAATTAACTTTTGGGTGGGTCAGTAACATGCCATTTATTAACTCAGCCCATTTTGACCCACCCAAATTCAGCCTAACTCACCCATTTAATACCTATAGTTGCTAGTACACCGCTTTAGGACTGATTCAATTTTCACGGAGAGCTTATGGACGAAGATATTAACAATGAATATGTGTTTGTTACACCTCGTAAGTTTCTAATGTTTAGACGGCATATTCATACGTTGGTTAAGAGTTTTAAAGCACAATACATGCGAGAAAGGGGCCCGGGGGAAGGTCGAATGAGCACGAAGTCGGGACCGCACGGGAGGAGGCCGGGCCAGCTGCCCAAAGGGGCAGCGTGGCATGGACCATGCCCTCCGCGATGAGCTCCGTGACACGGCCCTAAATTGGCACGATAGGGTCCGTGTCATGGACCCCTGTCCACCGCCTCAAGTATATATAAGGCCCTCCCTTTGATTTTAAGTTATATTTCAAAATATATACGGGCAGAAGAGAGAAACCACGAGGAAGACAAGTAAAATTCATCCGTTTGCGCTGCAAAACGCTGCCCGAATTAAAATTAACTTCGGATATTGAAGTTTAAGGTTGCAGGGAGCATTGTTATGGAGTTATTTTCACGAAATTCGCCCGGAAAATCATAACCCCGCTGAGCTAAAGTTGTTGGAATTGCTCCAAACTAGTGTCAATACGAGCACAGGCTTAAAGTAAGCATTTCTTCCTTTTGGACTTTCGAGAAATTACGAGTTTTCAATCGTGTTCCGTTAAGTTGAAATATAGTTAATATTTATATATAAAGTTATCGTTTTTATTGAAGTTAGTACTGAAACTAGTCATTTTCCCCCAGCAATACGACTGTAGTTGAGAAGAGCAATTGAGTATGACCTGAAACTCGCCAGTTAATCAGTAATCGATGAACGAGGTACGTTAAGGCAGTTTCCTTCGGCAAGTTAGTTTCTTTAGCATGAAAGCTCGGTTTGAATCCCAGTAAGAGTACTAGAAGCATGCTTATTATGATTAGTTGTTGTTATTAGCTGAAATTCGTATTCCATGTCAGTTTGGGATGGATTATGCCTGTATAGCCTTCATCACCGACTCCAGGGCTATTAGATGCATCGACGCCCGCCAGGGGAGAGATGACATCGCTCTACGGGGCGATATACCGTCCACCAGGGACGAAGATGGGGTCCCAGGTCCTCATATGTCGTGGTTGGCTCTATACACCCCCGTCGATCCTGGTACCCGGGGTGCAGATATCAGGAGTCCACTGGACTCAGACACAGCTACAATCAGGGGCCGAGCGGGCTCAATTGCAGACCCAGGGTGCCGGTGTGATAGCTATAGCTATTAGTTGACCCAGTGCAACCTTGATAAGGGTATATAGACTGAAGACTCACCATGGCTTATGGGTGCCCCAGGTGGGTTATTCTGTGCTGGTTGTACCTTCCGGCTTATGAGGGTCAGGTAAGGTTTTTGTTTGCTTTAGTTATTAATAAATTAGATAGTAAGAAGTTCTCGTTCAATATAATTAAAAAAAGCAAAGAATGGAGGATTATTTACGAAAATTTAATTTTTTCGTTCACCCTAAATTTCAGATTTAGGCTCCTCAATGCGTACCCGATCTTTTACAACACTATTCATTCGAAACGGAGCTTATTTACGAAAATTAATTTTCAAACTTTGAAACTTTGAGTTTCAACAATGGATATCTATGAAGCTTTTACTTACAACAATACCAATAAATAAATAAAAAAGAAAGTAAAAAATGAGAGTACAGAGGAAGAAAAATGAAAATGAAAAAACAGACCCGTGTTTTTGAATTGTTGACATAAGAAATAAAAAGTAAATATCAGTTTATATAGATACTCAACTAAATTAAATAAGAAATTAAAATATAAATTAAATTCAATAGAATTATTGCATTACATATATATAATATATACAAAATAAAATTTTCTTTAAAATATTTAAAATATAATAATTTTTCCTATTCTGATATTAAATTAGAGTTTAACATTCAAAGTAGTACAGGATTCAACTCCCACCTATTTTAAATTTGTTCTTTTGTTCACTCTTCAAGTCTCCAAAAAGTCCAAAAGAAAATTAGTAGCCGATTTTGTTAGGAACGGAAGAGTTGGATAAACAATTAAAAGCGCTGAAACCTGTAATTATTGCGTAAGACTGATGCAAATATGATGTCACGTACTTTTTTTGAGTTTTTTCTTTCTTTTCTTCTGTTTGGATATTGCAAAGTTACTAGCTAACTACTAACCACCTCTAATTCGGCACGTACGCTTTTTAATCAAAAACGTGCACAAAAATAAATACCTAAAATAGATATTCATATTTTATCGCATTTAAAATAGAATTATGCATGCGTTTTAAACTCATTGTAAAATTCTTAACTATAGTTACGATTTTTTAAAGATTACTTTGTTTAAATTTTAGTTCATGTTTATATAAAAATGAGGACACATATTTTTTGAAATATTTCATAAAATTTTAAATATTTATAAGAGATCAAAATATCAAATAATTATTTTTCTATCTAAACAAAGTGTCGTCACATTAAAATTTGTTGCAAACACCTTTATTCTAATCTATGCTATACTTTCGATGTTTGGGAGAAAATTTATTTATTTATTTATTAAAGTTAAACTAAATTTAATTTAATATTTAAAAATTATATAAAAATATTATAATTCTTCTCTTATCAAGATATTATAAAAGGTATATTTTAAAATACTAATCAAAATTTACCTAATTTAAATTTTTAAAAAAATCATATAAATTAGGACAAGGGAGAATATTGTGGCAAAGTGTGAGTTCTTTTACTCACTAGAGGTGTGTTCGGTATCAAAAATATATTTTTACTTTTTTGTATTTAATTAGTTTAAAAACATTTATATAATATTTTAAAAGCTTCTTAAAAAATAAAAAAATGACTTTCATTATGAAAATAGGAAAACATGTCGTATTGTCTTCTCTCTATTCTCACAATCACCCATCCTACTACTACTACTCCACCTTTCACTGCTGCCCCAACCCAGCCCACCCCCTTCCACCTCTACCCCAGTGTTACACCCTGTAAGTTCCTAACGTTTAGTCGGTCTATTCGTACGTCAGTCAAGAGTTTTAGAGTACAACGCGTACGAGAAAGGGGCCGGAAAAAGGTCAAACGAGCGTGGAGTCAAGCTTGCAAGGGAGAGAGCCGGACCAGCTACCCGAAGGGGCAACGAGTCATGGACCCCTCCCTGGCGCGTTGGGCTTTGTGACACGGCCCAGAGTTGGCGCGTTGGGGTTTGTGCCACGGACCACGTGTCCACCGCCCAAATATAAGGTTCAATGTTTTCATTTATTTTATTCCAAATTAACATACCCACGGTTAGAGAAGAGGAACACGCCATTTTCAGTTAATTTTCCTCTGTTTAGGCTACGAAACGCCGCCCGAATTCAAATTAACTATAGGTATCGAAGTTTAAGGCCACAGGGAGCATCACTATAGAGTTAGTTTCTTGAAATTCGTCCGGCAAATCGTAAACCCGCCGAGCCAAAGTTGTCAGAATTGCCCCAAACTAATTTCTATACGATCACAGGCTTCAAGTAAGTATTTCTCCCTTCTGAACTTTTGAGAAATTATACGTTTTTGACCGTGTTCCATTAAGTTGAAATATAGTTAATATTTATGTAGAAAGTTATCATTTTTGGCCGGGTTTGGTATTAAAATTAGTCCCTTTTTCTCCCAGTATTACGGCTACAGTTGGAAAGAGCTGTTGAACACAATTGAAACTCGTCAGATAATCGAGAATCGATGATCGAGGTATGTAAGGCTTATCCCTTCGGAAAGTTATTCTCGTCGTAAATGATACGACTTATGTTCTTGAATGGAAACAACGGTTCCTCATGTTGCAAATAGTTGCTATCAGTAGATTGTGATCAGATATCTTCTGGCCAGCTGTTGTTTGTAGACTATGAAGGGATATAGGTTGGATTTAGCTGTTAGAAAACGTATATAGATTATATTACGGTATTCTTTGTCAAGAAAGAGCATGTCAAGTGTGATACAAGCTGGAAGCATCATAGGAACTCATCGGTGTTCAGTATATTGTACTAGTGGAATTGGATGTCTTATGGTCAGGCCTAGACCTTAGAAGCTCGTAGATAGTTATTAGGCCTGAGTTAGTATGTTGAACAGCAGAGGTGCAGCTCGGCGATATAGCCACTAGTTTGGCGCCTGTATTGTTAGTAAAGCACGCCCATAGGCCATTGGCGTACCCTTACGCCCCAGGGTCATAAATGTAGATAGCAAGGCCATATTTTAGAGTCAGCAGCCTAGGGGTTGTCTAGTGAACTGAGTGACAGTCTGCCATCTAGTTAGCTACTACCAGTGATTGTCAGTCCCAGTTGACTTAGCATTCGTTATACAGGTCGCCCAGGAAGACATCGCAGTCATCCAGGTCAAATAGACCCGTGGGTACCCTAAGGAAGGGGACCTTATTAGCAGTTAGAGGCAGGGCTAGCACCCCAGCCTGTGCATATAAGATACGCAGGTTCAGATCGCTGTGAGTGGCTAGATCTATATAGACTTGTTTTTAAGGTTAGTAATCGCCCAGAAAAGTCATATAAGATTGGAACAGACCAAGATAGGGTCTAAAGGACCACCACCGTGTTAGTACAATACTACCCTCAGGCTAAGAATGTCAGTAAGCTGCCTGTGGAGGATTAGGCCGACCGCCCAAAAGCATGTTCAGTCAGTAACAACCCTACAACCATTCCAAGCAGAGGGACCAAGTAACTAGTCATGTACGACCCCACGGTTGTTTATGAGTTATAGTTGTCTGAGTAGGACATTCAGAGTATTGTTAGGCCACTCCAGGTCTCGCTCTATCCAATCTAGACCATTAGAGGTCGTGATCAGATACAGGTGCACGATTTGCCTGCTAGAAGCCTTACAGACTATCCTAGGGGGGCGATCAATGGTAGCATTAGGCCCAGTTGGCAAGCGATTGATCGCTTGGACTTAGAACTGGTCTTTGAAGGAAGCAAAAAAAGGAGAGACTGACAGAGCTCTTCTTTGTCAGCGGCATTCTCGAAGGCCAGATACGCCTTTTGAGTGGCTAGATTGAGATTTCAGTACAACACCTTGGTTGGGGTTGCCCTTACTTAGGAGCCTTCCGTGACCTCGCCAGGGTTACTAGTTGTGTCGACGTCCACCGGGGCTAGATGATGTCGCTCCAAGGAGCGGTATGCCGTCCACAAGGGACGAAGGTGGGGTCCCAGGTCCTCATATAGTCCATTCCATGGATGTACTATTTTATGTCGTATCTTCACCACACACCCGTCGAGCCTAGTGCCTGGGATGTAGATATCAGGAGTCCACTAGACTCAGACACAACTACAAATCAAGAGCCAAGGGGGTTCAATAGCAAACCCAGGGGGACAGGTAGGTTGGATATAGCATCAGTAGAGTCATAGAAACCTAGATAGGGGTTATAGATTGAGGTGTACTTGCCAGGACTTTTGGGGGCCCGGGTAAGTTTTTTCTGTGTTGCTTGTACCTTCCAGCTTATGGGGGCCAGGTGAGGTTCTTGTTTGTATTCTTGTCTGCCAGTTATAGTTTATGAATGTGTAATTATACAGTCTTAGCTCATGTACATGTAGTGTTGGTTAGATGCAGATTATGAATAAGCAGGCGTACAAATTAATCTTTCTGCCCTTCTTCCTATTTAGTTTCAGTCTTTATCAGCTTATTTAAGTTTATTGCCTTACATATTCAGTATATATTGTACTAACGCCCTCCCTTGGGCGCTGCATTACTTGTCTGCAGGTTTAGACAGACAGAATTCAGGATCCTTATCAACAGTTGTTCAAAGTCAGCAGTTGGCCAGCTCCTTTCATTCGAAGTTGTTAGATTGTAGCAAGTGCAGTCTTCCATTTGTATAGCATCTGGGTAGGCCGGGGCCCTGTCCCGGCTACTATTTGTATTCTTAGAGGCTTGCAGGCTACAATTGTCAGTTAGTTGGGTGCCGTTGGCCGTGTGGGGCCCATATATGTCTTATTTTACGTGTTGACTGTGTGGGGCCTAGTACAACTCCTGATTTTCATTTCAGTTATAACTAGATATCATGGTAGTCTTGTCGACCTGCATAGGATTCCCTGTTATTGTCTGTTGCTGGTTAGTTGTTTTCTTTTACAGGTGGGTATAAGGCCTTGTCAGCCGGAGGCTCTGTTTACAGCTGAGATATAGCTCGTTGTTCTCTTGAGTCGAGTTGCAGGCTTGCACCAGATGTGCATAAGCCTAACCAGGTCAGTCAGATTCCAGTGTGGCACTAGGTGTCAGTCATGCCTCCCAAGGTGGGGCGTGATACCCAGGCACTCCACCCTGGCCCCCATCCACCCTTCATTTTATCTTCATAATTTTTTTTAGATATATTTTTACTTGTATATTGAATTCAAAACAAATGAGTAAGAAATCATTTACCTTTTTAAGAAATATTTTTTATAAAAAAAATAAACATTTTCCTTCGAACAGGTGGAAACTCAATTTTCTTCTCTTTTCCTTTTCCATTCAAAGAAAATAATTTCTTCTTAATAATTACGGTTATATGCTTCTCTTGACTCGATTAAGTACATTTTCTCTATCTTAGTGAGTACATACATGTTCTATTTTGACACGTACAAACTTCTTTCCCAAAAAAACAATTTTTGTAATATATATTTTTATATTATATCAAATAATTCAGCGTTGAAAAGTCACTTGTCATTATTTATCAAAAAATATTAATTTTTCAGTTTATGTCATATTTTAAAACCAAACATCTTGCTAAACAGTTAAAATAGCAGTATTATCATATCAATGCTTTTAGAAGTTAAGTTCATCATATTATATTATAAAATATAAGTAGGAAACCTTTTACCAAAAATTAAATTACAAAAATATTCTTTAAAAATTAAGTAACAGTTTTTATTCTTAACTAAAAAAATTAAATTTTAAATGAGTAACAACACAACCATGCAGGCAGAAAAAAATAGCTTAAATTCTTAATACACTCAATTAAAAGATTTTCATCTAGCTAACTTAATTAATTAACCGTTACACATGATCTCATATTTGTTTTTCTTTCTTCTCAATTTCCATCCGTTAGTTAACTCTTCATTGGATTGACAGATTTTATAAATTAAACATCACCTTCTTTCTTTCTTATTTTCTGATTGCTAAAATCAAATGAAATCATAATCTTTCTTTTTATGCATCGCGAGAGAATGAATAATCAAATAATATATGCTTCGAATTCATATTGTTGAAGAGGGAAAAGATCAAGAACCCATGTCAATGCCTCCACTTATGTTTTTTACTTCAAATTATTTAACCAGTAAGTATTTGGTATCATTTTGTTATGGTGCAGGAATTCAATATTTTTTAATAAAATCACTTTAAAAATCTTATACTTTATTATTTGATATAGGTGTTGAATTGATTATTTCTTTTAGGGCTTGATTTGATTTTATACTCTTTATAATAGTTTAATGGGATTATTGTATCACGAGATTAGTGACATTTCTGTATTTTATAGTCATATTATATTTTAAATTAATATTCTTTAACCAAAATAAAAATAAGAGTATTCAACTTATTATAGAGTATTCAATATTTTTTTTCCATATTCTAATGGTAATACTCAATCTTTAAAATGTCTAATTAATATTTGGAGTTTTTTTCAACTTTCAATAATAAATATAATTAAGATAGCAGATAAGGAGAAAGAGCAAAAGACTCCCCATAATTAGGCACTTTAATAGCAAGATATAACATTTTAACACTATTTATAAAGGCAAAATCTATTCATTTTTTTATCAGTAATTCGCAAGAAGATTTCTTTCCACCATATTTAAAGAAAGAGCATTCCAAGTTCACCATTCTCCAAATAAATATTTGAGAAAGAAGCTTGAATGCTTGAAAATCTTGGATTAGACATCAGCAATTCGGTTGGAACTCTCGATAGAACGCTGGAACAGAAATTTGAGTGACTATATTGACTGATAAGTAGGATCTTCTATCAATATATGGTATTCATATCAAGGGTACTAGCATTACTTTATTTATAGTTTATCGCTATTCTCATAGAACATGTATCCTACTTCTTGACCATTTGATTTCGTTTTTTTCTCTATTCTATTAATCATAAACGCATGTTTACAATTGTAATGGAACAAAAGATTGAACTAGGTTCATTGCATCTTAATTTTAAAGAGACATGAGGTGTTGTTTATTTTACGTTAAAAGTCTTCTTCAGCATGAAAGTAATGAATTCTTATTTTCGTTTTTTTAAATTTGTAGAATTGAATATTTATTACCTTAATATTAAAAAACTGAATAATCATTGAGTTTTTGTATAGTATCTATAAAATGCTACTTTTATTGGACAACAACTTCTTGGTATGTACGTGATTGCAAAATAAAGAAGACTAAAATTTTTTAAAGACAAGACACAAATTTCTACATGTGAAGTGTTTGCAATTATAGCCGGTGAAGTATTCGCAATTATGATTGATATTGCTCATATTTTATATTGTCAGTAATATATTATTAAAAGAAAATTTTAAAAGAGTAATGTTAAGTTGAATATTCAATGAAGAAATTTTAGGCATTCAAATAATTTCTAACAATCATCTTAATTACGTTCAATAACTAAGTCAAATAGTTTATATTTCTTTCTTCAAATATAGTATAACTCATCATAAATATATATTTTTTACTTATTTATATAATTTTATAATATTAATATAAAAAATATGTGCAACACACATGCAAAGAAACTAGTCTTAAATCAATGTAAATATTACGCAATTGTTTTGAATTTTTGATGATTTATCTTTTTTTTGAAGTTATCTCAAATTCATTTAGCAGTTCAAATTGCTTTGAAATTCCTAATTAGATGGGAAACATTAGTGTAATATATCTATTAGACTATTAGGTGACTATACACAAAAGTGGCAAAACTATTTCCTTATTCACTTTTCAACAGTTTTCATTTAATATTTTAAATTATACAGGATTGATAGTAGATTCATCAATATGGGCTAGGTCCATTCGGTCGGCCCAACTCAACCCGTGATTTGATAGGTAGGGTTATGTTTTTTGAAGCCCATTTAAGAATAAGGTTTTTAGTCCGATTCAGAGAAGCCCGTTGACCTGTGGAGCTTGAGAAAAGTGGCTTGAGCCGAACCGTGGGTTTTGATAAAAATTAAATTAAAAAGTATAAATAAAATAGAGTACTAAAATAACTAGAGGAGTCAAAATTCAAGAGTCAAAGTATATTTAAACTACATATATTAATATTAAAAAGTCCAAAAACTCATATCGTTTAGTTTTCATACTAATATCTCTATTTGGTTCAAAGATATCATGTCAAAAGTTCTTCAATTTCGCAGAAGCTTTATGTATGGTTATACCCCAAATATTTGCATAAAAGACAGTTGTTTCAGATTGAAGTCATATAATCAAATCTTTACTTGAAGCCACATTTAATAAATATTATTAGGATTATTTTGTTTCTGAATTTAAGATTTGACTAGAAAGTAGTAACACAATGTAATACTGTCTTGTAAATATTTATGTTAAAATTTTAAAATTAGAATATAAATTAATAAATTATTTATAAAATATATTTTTTAAAAATTGGGGGCCGGACACGGCTCGCAGCCCCCGTATTGATGGGGTGGGCTTGTTGTTTTTATGGCCCATCAAAGTGATGGGCTTGTCGGCCTGACCTGTCAAACTCCAAAGTCTGTATGAACTATCTCGGATGAGTTAGGCCGACCCATATCAACAACTCTAATTGATAGAATAATATATTCTTCAACAGATTTACATTAGACAATTTTTATTGACATATCAATTTAAATATTTTAATAAAAGTTGAAAATTTGAAAAACAAAGCGTTAAAAGCGTATCGCTAAACGAAAAAGAAAAAAATGAGAAAAAGACGCAACAGGGCGAATTTAGCGAGCAACAAAAACAACAACCACAGTATAATCCCACTAAGTGGGGTCTGAGGAGGGTAGAATGTATGCAGACCTTATCACTACCTCAAAGACAAAATTAAAATTTTAGTTGTTCAAGACATACCCTGCCCCATCCTATTTCATCTCATTTACATCCTTATTTCCGTCTCGATTAAGTGCCTGTTTGGATTAGCTTATTTAAAGTGCTTTTAAGCTAAAATAACTTTTAAGTAGTATTATAGTGTTTGAATGAGAGGTGAGTAACTAAAAAACCTAGCGGCCGAATTCCCTATCTTTGCCTAATCATTTATCGAAATACAGATCTGTATGGTGGCTATGGCCACCCATTAATCAGACCAGCCTCCTTCTGGAGAGGATGGTAAGTCCCCTCTCAATTTTTCGGCCACGCTGAATCCAACACCAGTTGCAATCAGAGCAATACCCATGAAACATGTAACTATTTGCATGGGGAGCCCACAGTAATTTGGGAGGAAGAGGAGATCAATCAAATGATAATCAAGGAAAATATACAGCATGCCGTAATCGGAAAATTTTTCTAAGGATGGCCAGATATCCAGGATCTGAGGACTCTAAAACTTTAATAATGCAACTTGAAAGGGGAGTGCAATATTGGAGTATTGAATAATAGACATGTATTGATTAAAGCATCTAACATGGAGGATTCGGTTTATTATCAAAGCCAATATGTTCTTTGACAAACAGACAATGGACCTACACCATGAGGACTTTGAAATATGATCTATTATTTGATCCGAAAGAGAAAACTACAACGGGTATTGCTTGGATATCCTTCCCTTCCCTTCTATCGAATTTTTTTATGAAGGAAACAATATTATCACTGGCTATGATGTGTTGTAATTTTACGGCACTAGCGAAGCTTAAAACTATGTGAATGTGCATGTCTTTAGGTACATTTATGCGGATATGACGCGTTTTAGTAGTTTTTCAGGTAAAATAGGTCGTAGGAGTCAAAACTAAGAAAAGAACAGAAAAAGGGAAAAAATGCCTTAGACGAGCCTTACTACGGACCGTTGGTCCTTACCACGGGCTATCCTAGTTGGTCGTTGCATCCAATTTAGAGATGTGGTTAAGCAGAGTGCCAAGCAACGGCTGAAACCCACAGACTGTAGGAGGATACAACGAACCGTCCTGTTTGGTCATGGATTGAATCAGAAAGGATGTCAATTTGAGTCTCATCCAACAGCATGGATCCTACGGGCGGAATGAACTTATAACGGACCATCCTGTCCGGCCGTGGAAAGGATCAGAGAAGGGTGATTAGAGACAGCATCATCCAATGAACAGACAGAACGGGTCGTGTTATCGAAGGACGGGTCATCCTGAGCACCCGTACCTCTAGGATCAAAGACCATGTTCAGGAGGCTAGGAAACAACAGACGGAACCAACGCCTCGTCGTCTGAAGACAGATGCCGAAAAAAGACAAGTCTAAGGGAAACAACGACTGGAGCAACAAACACTCTAATGGGCCGTTGAAGCTTTCGATGGACCGTGGTACCTACCGACACCAGAATCCAAGTTGATTTAGGAAAGGATTTATTTTATGTCTATAAATATTTTGCTTAGGTTTATTTTACAGTTTATCCATTATTTACGACTTTTGACCATATTGCTCATAATTTTTGTTCTTGAATTCGGTGATTCAAACGAATTTGGAGTATTAATCTTAGATTCTTTTTTATTTATTCAAGACACGTGGTTTCTTCTACGAATTGTTGTAAGTTGCAATTATGATTTCCTCTCTAATTTCTAATTGTAATCTTTCAAGAATGAGTAGATAAACCCACAATTAGGGTTGTGGGAACCATGATGAATTAACACAGGCAAAAATACTTAGTGAATCTTGAACGGGGTTTTTGCATGTATTATTTTTTCCTTCGTTTTAATTATTTCTTAACGGTTGCAAACATTAGAATTTTCCTTCTTCTTACTCATCCAATCAAGGTGAGTAATGAATGGGAAAAGGGATTAACAACAGAGATTTGAGGCTATCAACCCTCATCTAATAGCTTGTCCTTGTCCGAAAATAGCTAATCTGATATCAAGGGTAAGGGTTAAGTATACATCCGCATATGGATCAAGTTGCTTGGTGATAATTATCTAATTAGCGGATCAACCATTTAGGCAAATTTAACTTACCGATATTGCTTGTTAGACCTTGGAATAGATTACTAGTATAAAATGTCTTGTGGTTATGAAGTCATGGGGAACACAATCCTAGTCAACTCACTCTTTGAATTCAATCAATTTTAAATCAAGGATCTACTTATTACTCTTTACTGTTTTCTATTATTTCTTGCTACAATTTCCCCCTATTGGAAATAAGTAAGCCAATAGTATTTGTTAAACGCATTAACTAAGGTTTTCGCCATATTCCTTGTGGGATTTGACGCCAACCTTGGTTGGATTCTATATTTGAAGATCGACTGCTTTATATCTCATTACAAGGTGTAATTTTAGTGACATCAAATTTTGGTGTCATTGCCGGGAAATATGGCTTAGGCTTTTGCTAATTGTGTTTGCTTTGTTGTTGGTCCTTATTTTCTTTTTATTTTATTTTTGTTGTTTTTTTTATCGGTCTCAAGTTCGTCTTTGCCTAGTACTAGGAGCTGAGGAAAATCACTAGTTCCAATTGATTACGAACTTGAGTGAACACTGTGGAATTTAAAGAACATGACCAACACACATGGGCAAGAAATAGTGGAAGAAGCAACAATCAGAATGTTGGCTGAGGAACAAGCTCGAGCAAGAGATAGAGAGGCAGCGAGGCTCGCTGAAGAGTAACGCCAAGCTGCTGAAACTGAGTGAGCTAGAAGGAACAGAGGTTCGGACCAGCAGAGGCACCGGTTTGTGAACTTCGCTAATTATCTGGTGAGTGATGTGGTACCGGAAGATTTATCTTTTCACCTGCGAAAGAAATTCATGTATTATGTGCGAAAGTTCTTCTAGGATGAGCCTTACTTATTCCGTATATGTACTAATGGGATAATTCGGAGATGTGTGCCTGAGGCTGAACTGTTTAGCATATTGGAGGATTGTCACTCATCCCCTGTTGGGGGTCATCACAACGGAATTCGCATAGCCCACAAAATTCTGCAATGTGGGTACTATTGGCCAACTATTCACCAAGATGCACATGATTTTGCAAAGACACGTGATGCATGCCCAATTCTTATCATTGAGTTGTTGACGTCTGGGGCATTGACTTCATGGGCCTATTTGTAAGCTCAAACGGGATGAAGTAAATACTTGCACCTGTGGACTATGTTTATAAGTTGGTGGAGGCAATTACGCTTACAAATAATGAAGGTAAGAGTGTCAAAAAGCGTTCTCAAAGCGGAATATTTTCGCCAGATTCGGGACTCCTAGAGCCATCATTAATGATGGGGGTCAGCACTTCTACAATCGATTATTTCAGAGTTTGCTTGAGAAATATGGGGTGAAACACAAGGTGACAACACCTTATCATCCACAATCTAGTGGGCAAGTTGAGGTCTCCAACCGTGAGACAAAGACCATCTTAGCGAAAACTGTGAATGCTAACTCGACAGATTGGTCTAGGAAGCTGGATGCTGCATTATGGGCTCATTATACTGCATTCAAGACCGTTATAGGTATGTCTTTGTATCAGCTTGTGTATTGAAAAACATGTCATCTTTGGGCCGAACTTGAGCACAAAGCTGTATGGGCGCTCAAGAAGCTAAATCTGAACTGGAGCGATACTGCGAACTTGAGGCGTGATCAGTTGAATGAGCTAGATGAGTTTCGTTTAAAAGCCTATGAAAGTTCAGAAATTTACAAAATGAGGATGAAGATACAACATGACCGAAAGATTGAGCAAAGAGAGTTCAGACTTAAAGATATGGTGTTGCTATTTAATTCTAAGCTTCACTGTTTTCTTGATAAGTTGAAGTCCAAATGGTTGGGACCATTTTGAGTGGTCCAAATATTCTCTTATGGTGCAATTGAGTTGGAAAATCATGAATGAAAACGGTTCAAGGTGAATGGCCAGTGGGTAAAAGCATATCTGGGGAAGAGTGAAGAAATCAAACTTGTGGAACTTTGGGCTCTGAATGAAGTCAAAGTAGCCCAGAGAATTGCGTCGTGTCGCGACGTTAAATCGGGCGCTTCATGGGAGGCAACCCATGAAAGTGTCTTGATGAAGTTTGAGTAATCAAGATACGGGCATCGTGCCGCAACGTTAAATCATACGCTTTTTAGGAGGCAACCCAAGTTGTAATTGTAATGTAAATATAGTGTTCACAGGTGTTGAAGTGTGCGGGCTTAAGGCAAAAGGAAACCCGGATGATTAAGTTCAGGCCTGAAACCACGAGTCTCAGAACGAGCCATTATAACTTGGTATATCTCGTGGTTTCAAGTCATTGTTGCTACCCTGAGTGCCCACTTTCAGTAGCGAACCAACGGGCACTCAGAATGGACTGTACTTAGTGACCACGGGTCATGCGAACGCCCGTTCTAACCACTTCCTGCAGGCATGAAATCCATGGAAAGAACCTACGGACGCACAGTACGCGTCGTTGTGAAAACAAACGGCCCATCCTATTAGCCCGTAGGTTCCACAGGTAAGTTTTCTAAAACTCCACTAACGGGAAAAAGGTACGGTTCATTATTACCTGACATAACCAGTTGGATGAGTCATGGCCAAAATTAAAAATTCCTAATATATAGTAGCCCGACCCGACTCGCCCAGACCCATCTTACATAAAACCCCACACACCCGACTTCACACACTTTACATTCACAATCAAAACAAAATATCGGCCTTCACTCCTTCTGGTTTAAGCAACTCGATCACACCACCACTCCTACAAGTGTGGGATTGATTTGCTGACTTTCCACCATTGATCAGTGTTTCGTCTTTCCCTGCCAAAGTGAGTATATTTGGTGTAAAATAAAACCTGCTTGTTCCTTTCATTATCGTACCCTTCCCGATTAAATTGCATACTACTTGTTTCAAGAAATTACATATTAGGGAATTATGCATTGGGATTCATAGTATTGTTTATCAGGTTTACCCTAACACTGAAAGTTAACGAAGTAAAACCTAATCTAATGGGTGCTATGAAATTTTAATGGGGATAAAGACTGAGTAATCCCCAAACATTTGCTTCAATGCCTAAAATAACACTTGGGTTTTATCAAAGCTTGAATGGAACAGATGCGGGTGAGGGCAGGCCGCACGACCCAATCAATGACCTATTGTACCCCACAACGGCTCGTTGATCGGGTCGTTGGGACTGCTCAGGGATCCCGGACACTAGTCTCACAACGACTAATTCAACAAATCGTTGGTTCATATAACGGATCATTAAACTAGTCGTTGTGCGAAGTTCAAAAACCTAAAGCCTTGTACTCCCCTAGAATGGACCACTCAGACGGACCGTTAGATCTTACAACGGACCATTGTATTGGGTCGTGGGTAGAGATTGACTTGACAACTTTTAGAGAGTGATTCAACGACTGTGAAATGGGTCGTCGTTTTGTACAGTGACCCGTACTAACGGTCGTCTGTTATGACAGAGCAAGAATATAAATATATAGCTTATCCTACCTTTGTGAAGGTAACGACTTGTCTCATAGGTACAATGAAGTCAACAGGAAACAAGAAGCAACCCGAAGCTTCCACAGGGAAGGAAATTGCTAAAAAGTGACAACTCCGAGATGAGTCAGAATCTGATAGCTCTAGTGGGTCGGAGGTGCACTATAACATTGAAACCTCCGATAAGTCTCCGGTGGTTACCACTAGGGAAAAATCCAAAGCCCAGGAAGATGCAGCAGCTACTTCTCCACTTTCCTAGTCTGAAAATGGAGGAGAAGAGACCGAGTATGATGGTGAAGACCCTCCTGCGAATGATGCAGAGGAGGGCAATGATGATGCTGACCAGTTAGGGGATGATGATACTGAGGCATAGGAGTTCGGTAACAAGGAGAGTGCTGTTGAAAAGTCTGGCGAGCAGGTGGAGGACACTGATCGAGCTACCATACTAGAAGAGAGATCCAAAAGATGGTCTGTACTGGGCTCCTGAGATATGTATTATGCAGGGCTTGCTCTCAATGACAAAGGGAACTCCAACCGCAATATTCAGGAGGAGCCCAAGATCTAAATCAATGCCCTGAATGAGGTTTAAGAGCTCAAAAGGCTCTTCGATGGATACAACATGCATTGGATGGCCAAGACTCTGGGTAAATATAGCATGGAGATGGTGCGTGAGTCCTACGCAAATTACTACTACACCTTAGAAACAAAGGCCCCCTCAAATAATGCAATTAAGAAGGAACCCGTGCTAGACTCTGTACGGATGAGAGTTATCCCATGACATATCTAAGTGAGTGCACCAGAAGGAGGTCAGCAGGGTGATACATCTGGCCAGGATGAGCAGTCTGTAGAGTTTCCTTCCACTCAAGCCGATGATGCCGCAACTACCACTCCTATTCCATAAAGTAGCACAACCCAGTCCATTCCCACTGGGTACTTGCTGGTCCTAGAGAATGACATGAGAAAGATGGCCAAGAGATTGACAATTGCGGAGCGAAAGATTGACATGTTGCTCGAGCAAGTTAAGCCATGGGTAAAAAAGAAGATAGAAGATGCAACATGGGGGTTACACATGAGATTGGATGGTTATGAGGTACACCTGAATTAGTTTCGGTCTGATGCTTAGATCGGGGACTGGGAGGCGATGCTGAGAGAGCTAGAAGCATTGAGAGCCTCCATGGTAGAGTTGTTATCCAGATTGACTCTACTATTACCACCGCAGATTTTGTTAGTGATAGAGTACAACCTCAATGTAGAGATTGCTCAGTTCTTTGACCTCGAGTCGGCCCCACATGAAAAAGAAAAAAGAAGCGGGCCACCGAGGGAGCAGGGGATGAGGAAAGAAGAAAACAAAAAAAGAAAAAGCGGGCATTGAATGCTGCCCTCAAAGATAGCCGACACACTGTCGATGCGCAAGAGAGAGAGATACTGGAGAGGGTGAAAGGTTCCAGCAGCTCTAGTGTGGAGGTGGTGCTCGTGGAGAGTGGGGGCATAGTTAATTCCCCCGTGAGGACAACTTCAGAGAATGCACAGGCCACAGTCGCTGCCACTGCTACACATGCTAGAGTTGTGATTGAGACTCCAGCTGTTATGGATTATGGGGTTACATCTGCAGCCCTCGTTGACTAGACTACAGGAATCTATAGCTCCCAGGTATGTCTCTATTCCCATGTTTTGCTTTTGAAATGCGTCGAGGACGCCACATGATTTTTTTGATGGGGGTGGGGTAGTATTTGATTTTTGTTAAACATAACTCGAGGTTTTTTTTTTGCCAGATGTCTTTTCCCTCGGGTGTTTTTTATCTAGTAGAACCTACATGTTTAGATTTTTTGTTTTATCTTGTCTTGTTGGTTAACTGGAAGAAAAATAGGAGGCGTAAGAGCAATCAAATAAAGCATGTGCTGAACTGATTTTGTAATGTATGTTAAAATGACACCCTTCCTAAATGCTTTTCTGTGAATATACTTGTGCTGTGAGGCGTGAACAGTGTGGATCTTTGTATGGCATCATAGGTATCGCTAGGATAAATAATGCCTAACCTGTGCATGAACCTGGTAGTTGGAACCTAGCTATGAAATCAAGTGCTTCTGTGAGTGAGGCATAGAGTTAGTTCAGATGTATGTGTCAATCTAGAAGTTGTATGGTCAGTCATACCGAGGTATAGGACAGGAGATTAGAAAAGAATCATAGGCCGTTTTTTATGAGTAGTCCACTTTAGCCTTAAAAGACCTACCAAATGGAAATAAATATCCCTTGATCCCGATTTTGAGCTAAAATTGACCTTTTTTTTGTTGTTTAACCAATTTACCTACCTGCTTCATTATAATGAACTTGTTTCGTCCCTGGTCCCTCCTTGGACACTGTGAACCTCAACTCAGGCAAATTGCCTAAGTTGAGGGTAGCTATTATAGAGGTGAATAAGAAGAGTAGGTGGAAAATAATTGAGTAATGCCAATAGAAGGAGGGTGTGGTGTGCATAATGAAATTTCAAAAAAAAAGAGCAAAGAGAAAAATAAAAGCGAGAAAGAAGAAAAGAAATGTTTGAAAGGAGGAAAATCACACTCGTAGTTGCAAAAAAAGTAAAAGAAGAAGAAAGCAATGGAAAAAGGGAGAGAAGTGAAAAAGAGATTAAGTGGAGCCAAAGCTAGTGTAGTGCCAAGAAGGGTTAAGTTACTATTCCCATATCTACCATATCCAACCCTGAGACTACATTACAAGTTGAAAAAAATCCTATAGTGATCCTAGTTCAGCCATCAGAAAACTGAGGTATTGAAAGTAAAGGCAAGCTTATGGTATTGTATGTGCATAGTTAGAATTTCTTTGTGAGAGTGAGTGAGTTCTTACCCAGTCCCATGATAAAACATTGTCATGATCATATATATATGGGGGGGGTGACTTCTTTATTGTGAAGGCATGTCATTGCATTGGTTGATTGCTAGCATACCTAGGAGAAATGTAAGTTGTGTGTGTTTGATTGTGTAGGGATAATATGATGCCATTCTTTGATCCTATTGTGTCATGCTGAGAAGAGGTGAGTCGTCACACCAATTTCTATTTTAAACACTATAGGAGGGAGTTTGATTGAGTGAACAACATGTATGCTTTGTGAGTTTGGACTGTTATGCATCTTTCTTGAATGATTCTTGGGAAGGGGAAGTGGAGCTAGACACACATCAACAACTAACACTGAAATTCAAGGTTGCTAACAGTAGTTTTAGGACTACTGCAGTGTATGCAAGATGTAATGATCTGGAAAGATTGGAACTATGAGAGAATTTAGAGAAAATTGCACATGTCAATAATGATCCATGGATTATGGGTGGAAATTTTAATGTCATATTGAATGAAGAAGAGAAGCAAGGAGGTTTGGCCTTTTCCTAGAGTGAAGCTATGGATTTTGCTCAATGTTTAAATAATTGTGCTTTGAAAGAGATTAGAACATATGGAAGTAAATTTACTTGGTGGAATGGGAGAATAGAAGAAGGGTGTATTTTCAAAAGATTGGATAGGGTTTTGGTGAATCGGGAATTCTTAGACATCCTTCCTTCCAATGAAGTTCATCATCTTATAAGGCAAGGTTCTGATCATGTCCCTTTGTATGTAATATGTAATTTTGAGGAGGATATTTCTATAAAACCCTTCAAATCTTTTAATTTCTGGACTACGCATAGCTAGTTTAAGAAAATTATGGAGGATAACTAGAAAATTGGATTTTTTGGAGAATCCTTTTTTGATGTTCAAGGCAAAGATTTAAAAGGTTAAAAGGGTTTTATCAATATGGAGTAAACAAGCCTATGTGGACATTTTTTAACAAATAGCTACACTGGAGGACACAGTAAGAGTAGCTGGATTGCAGTTGGAAATCAAGCCTAATCAGGATAACATGATGCAGTTGATGAAAGATGAAGTAGAGTTAAAGAGGTACAGAAGTATTCAAGAAGATTACTGGAAGTAGAAATCATGTATGAGATGGTTTACAGATGGGTATAATAATACAAAGTTCTTCCATTCTTATGGAAATGGGAGGAGGAGAAAATTACATATTAGGGAGATTAGAAATACTCAAGGAGAGCCAGTGACATCTTTTGAGGGGATTGCGGGAGAAGCCATATCTTTTTTTGAGAACCAATTCAGAGAAGAAGGGATCGTTAGTGATTCCGACCTTATGCTGAATATCCCTAATTTAATTACTCCGGAGAAGAATGTAGAGATGATAAGGTTGCCCAGCGAGGAGAAGGTCAAAAGAATGATTTTTGAATTAAATGCAGACAACACATGTGGTCCTAATGATTTTTCTGGATGGATTTTTCAAGTCTACTGGGACATAATTAGCTCTGATGTTACTAATATGATGAAAACATTTTTATGTGGTCAAGAGTTACCAAAATTCATACACACACACCGACCTTGTTTTGATCCCTAAATAAGAGAAGGTTGAAAGCTTCACAGATTATAGACCTATTAGCCTTAGTACATTTGTGAACAAGATTATTTCAAGAGTATTGCATAAAAGGTTGATGGATTACTTGCCTAGGTTAATCTCCAAAAATCAGAATGGATTCATGAAGGGAAGAAATATCTTTGAAAATGTATTTCTTGCACAGGAGATTATCAGAGACAAATCTGAGGAAGAAGTGACAAAATATAGTGGTGAAGTTGGATATGGCCAAAGCCTATGAAGGAGTCTCATGGATATTCTTAACTCAAGTTTTAAGAAAATTGATTTCTCTGAGATAATTATTGACATGGTGTGAAGACTGATCTCTAATAACTAGTACTTAGTGTTGTTTAATAGAAAATCTACTAGTTTCTTCAATCATCTAGAGGACTGAAACAGGGGGGATCTTTTATCTCCATCACTTTTCATAATAGCTGCTGAAGTGTTGACTAGAGGATTAAAACAAATTGTATAAGGATTCAGGCTTCGGGGTATATGGTCTACCCAAATGGAGCTCAGATGTAAATCATTTTGCTTTTGTAGATGATACAATCTTTTTTTGCTTTAGAGATAAGAAATCAGTCAAAAAGATGGTGAGGGCGTTGGCGGAATATGAATAGATATCTGAACAGATGATCAATAAAGCTAAAAATAATATTTATTTGCATGACAAAGCTCCTATTGCCTTAAGATCCAGGCTAAGAAGATGGACTGGTATCAATCAAGGGGTTTTCCCATTTACATACCTGGAGTGTCCAGTCTGTTATGGGAGGAACAAAAAGTAACATTATGAAGAGATAATTAGGAAAATAACAAAAAAAATGATGACTTGAAAAAACAAGTGGTTATCTTTTGGAGGAAGGTATATCCTAATTACTCATGTTCTGTAATCAATGTCTATCTATCTGCTATCAGCCATGAATCCTCCAAAAGGAGTTATTAAATTTCGGTGGAATAATATTTTAGTCGGCTATTATTCCCATAACATATATGTTTTGTCTACTAAAGCACATTAAAATAATAGATCAGCAAGTGAAACTTCATTCTTATATAAACTTGGTAAAATTGGACTAAGGTATACCAAATATATAAGGCAAAGCCTACAAAGTTATTCTCATTCAACCTACTAAACTTCAAGATAACAGAATATATGCAGATATGAAGATGTTGAAAGGCTTCCTCTTTGCATGGTTTATTGCATTTTCTTTAGCAACAATAGTTTTTGCACAAGACGATCAATCAGGTATCATGTTAATTAATTAATATCATATCCCTTTAAGCTATCCTGCACGGGGGCGAATCTACAGTTGAAATTACAGGTTCGATAAAACTCAATAATTTTGGCTCAGATCGTGTATTAGTTATAAAAATTTCACTTCACTGAATATGTATAAATGATCACAGGCGGAGCCATCATTGTGGTTACATTACAATTTTAGACTTTCAATAGATTCCAGTAACTGAATTCAAACTATGTATTTATTCTTAAAAGATCATTTAATATGTATAAATAATCTATTCAGAATTCAATAAGAAAAAAAAAGTGATTCAGAACTCATAAATTAAAAATTCAGACTCCGCAACCTAATAAGCAAAAAATGAATTACGATTTAATACTCATAAACATAAAATCTTAAATCCGTCTCTAATTCCGCACATAGTTATATGGGTGTGGGGGGGGGGGGGGGTTGGCTACAATAAATTTTTTTGCCCTGTTTAATGCTCATGTTTTTATATATTTATGTACATGTTTTACAGGATTCATAAACATTGATTGTGGAATACCAGCGGGTTCCAACTATACTGACATAATAACAGGACTATCATACACTTCAGATGCAGGTTATGTCAGTGGTGGAGTGAACAGTAGAATATCATCTATATACGAACCCAATTCCCCACAAAGGCAATTCCTCACAGTTAAAAGCTTCCCTTTAGGTACTAAAAATTGCTACACTCTAAACCCAACTCGAGGCAAATTTGGCAAATACTTGATAAGGGCAAGTTTTCTCTATGGAAATTATGATGGAACTGCCCAATTACCAAATTTTGATCTATACATTGGAGATGATTATTGGGACACAGTCACAATATCTAGTGCTTCTGTAGCAATTATGAAGGAAATTATACACACCCCTTCTACTGACTCTCTAACTGTTTGCCTTGTCAAGACGTATACTACAACTCCTTTTATTTCAGCCTTAGAGTTGACGCCTTTGAATAATACTCTTTACCCAACACCAAGTAGATCATTGAAACTTCTCGTACGTATCAATTTAGACTCCTTAACCAATCAATACATAAGGTATGTTAGTTTATTTAATCTTTTCAATTTTACAAGACATGATATTCCTATGCTATATTAAGATCTTATATACTGTTCGGACATAGATAAATGAATGTAACTTACATACACTGAATGGTATTAAAATTTTTATTTACACTTTGTCAATATTATGAATTCTTTCACAATAAGGTCGCTTTTAAGATTTTTTACCTGTCCTATTTTTAGTATATTACAAATTAAATGGTTGAATAACTAATAAAAGAAGTGATTCAGGAATAAACATTGAATAATGAGATTACGTATTAAATTGCTGACAAATCTCTCCAAATAGTGTAATTTTTTTATATATAACTTAAATTATTACACTACTAATGTAGTTTTACATGTTCTAATAGATAACTTACCATCTTTTGCTAGAACGGTCCTTTTACTGTCAAAGTGGATACATTCGTTAACAATTGTTTCTTTTCTATTTTAATACTACAAAAAAGAGGTATAGCTATGATGCGTACGATAGAGTTTGGTTGCCAGATACGCTTGAGAAAATGGTCACTATTAAGACAACACAAGACGTGCTTGAAAACATTTACCGAGTACCGTCAGCGGTAATGAGCACGGCCGTGACACCTGATCCGGTTACCGCGATCGACGAGTTGGTGTCCTTTTACTGGACTGCTGATAACATCACGGACAGGTATTACATATACTTGCACTTCACTGAAATCGTGGAATTGCCGGTGACACAGACAAGGGAATTCAAACATTTATATCAATGACAACCTATTTTATGGACCTATGACTCCCAACTATTTGTTGACGTCGACGTTGTACGTAGGGTCTCCGGGCTTTAGTGGTTATGAGAGGTACGATGTTGTGATTAACAAAACTGCGACTTCTACTCTTCCGCCACTCCTTAATGCTTACGAAATTTATAGAGAGATATAGGTAGACAACAGGAAAATAATGTACCAATATCTGTCTTGAAGTGTGGACTCAAATAAAGGAATTTTTCATCAAGGAAATCTAAATCTGCGATGGAGAATTTTAGGGCTAGTTACGTTCTTGTTTTTTGTTTTTATTTTTTTTTTGGAGGGAATTTTACACTTCTATAGACATCACCAAAATAATAGCCGGCTGTGCTATGAATATATTTGGCCAGTCAATATTATTATTCTTGGCCCACCTATCGAATGAGTAACTTCCTCTTTTTTTCCTCCTCATTGGTGAATTGAAATGAGTTTGAGTTCAATCTTAATCTATTGATTAGATTATTTAGTTTATGATAGGTATAACCGCATGTACTAATTAAGATTTGATACTTGTAAGAATAAGGTCAAAAGGTTAAGCAATCTCTTAAGATTTGATACTTATAAATAGAGGTCGTTCAAATGGGTTTGACCTTGAGGTCAACCCAATCCAACCCACTATTAAATTAGAATTGAGTTAAGATTTTTTAAATTCATTTAAACTCAAGCTTATAAGTCAGCCCAAGTTAGCCCATTGTTCCTTGAGACTTGATCGAGACTTGGCTGAGGCCGGTTTTTGGAATAAAAACTATTTATTTTAAATTTAAATTTTTTTAAAAAAAATTGTGAAAAAAGAAGCAATAACTAAGAATAGTGATTACTGAATAAGTCTTAATATATTACAACTCAATTTAAATTTAAAATTCAAAAGAAAATTGTGATAAAAGAAGTAAAATTAGGAATAGTGATTATGGAATAAGTTCTAGTATCTTATACAATAGTTTACTCATTCAACGTTAAATCCCTAACATCAGAGTTTCTAATCACCAAGCATAAAATTTGCATTCATTAAGAAATGTCCAAACATTTGTTGCTACTTGAAATCGGTTGCACGACTTTACCAAATTCAAAGCGTGGTAATATTGTTACATGGATTTAAAAATTATTAATTTTGATATATAGTTATTTGATAATGTTTAACTAATTAAATTTTAATATGAATATAGATGAAGATGAAGAGGAAGATGTTAATTAAGACAATTTTATCAATGAATTCAAATGCGTTTACGATGTGTTGGTGTTGAATATATTATAAGTTATCATAAAATTATATACTTTCATATAATCATATATTAGAAGTGTTAACAAAATTGTCATAAATATTGAAAGGATTTTTCTTATAACAAAAAAAGATTGAAAAAAAATGAAGAGCTAGCTCGCGGCCCTTAGGATTGAGTTGACCATGTTAAGATCCTTTAATATAAAGGATCGATTTATCCTAACTAGTCAAATTTCTTTATCCGCAAGATTTAGGCTGACTTATTTTGTGTCACGACCCGAGTCTATCCCTGGACGCGACACGATGCTTAGAACCACGAATGGCTCCAAGTTGACCCATGTCTTAGCATAACTCTATTATGACTGAACTATATACTGTAAAAGAATCTTAAGTGAAAGCTTTTCTGGAAGTGCCCTGAGAGTATAAAGGACCTAATACTAATGGTACTGAAATAATGGTTGTGCTGACATTACCGAGTATACTAAACGTTACTGGAACTGTAAAGCATAGGACATAATCATGCACATTTATGGAAGATCATGTTGTTCAAAGACATTGTGAAATCACAAAGTGAAATATCACAGTCATGAAAATATCAAGAGTCTGGAGAGATATTTTATAAGTTGAAATCATCATCACAATTACAACATAGTACTGGTTCTGGAAACTTTAAAATATTTAAGAAAATAAGGAAATCAACAACTTGGAAAAAAAACCCTAAGCCATGATTTTTAGAAAACTTGAAAGAAAGCTAGGGTTCACTGGTTATTTTTGGGCACAAGGGTGAAAGAAATAATCCTTGTAAATCCCCACATACCTATAGAGGAATTCTCTGAGAAAGCTCTTGAAATCTTGAGAAGAAGTTGAAGCCCTATCTCTCACCCTGAGAAACCTATCTTAGATGTTATGGTGAAAGTCTGAGTAATTAGGAAAGAATGAGGAGAGAGGGTCGACTAGTCCCTTAAATCTCCCTCCAACTAATCCCAATACGATGTAGTTATAAGTTAGGAGATTAGAATTTTATAAAAATATCATTGGAAAACCGTTTAAAACACCTGCCCATCCGACGGTACGACCCATCATACGAGTCGTACCAGGATCATACGATCCGTACTGACACTCGTGAGCAGGGTCCCTACCCTACCCCATTCTCTTAAGTTTTCCTCGGGAGCCTACCACGATTTGTGGTTTCCCAAAAATCTCCTGAACACTCATCTCACGACCGTTAGTACGATCCGTACCTTGGTGGTACGAATCGTGACATGCAGTCGTGGTTTCCTTGTCACCTCATCTCAGACTCTTCGGACTTGTATCACGATTCATGGTACGACTCGTACGAATCACCTGTGGTTTACTAAAAAAATTCTGTTGTCCCTCAGAACCTCATCTCACGAGTCCTAGTACGACTCATACCACCTCCTCATGAGTCGTACTGTAACTCGTACTGAGGACTTTTCTTCCCAACTTTCTGCATGATCAGATTTTAAATCTAGGGGCAAGTCCAAGGGATTTCTTGGATGTTATATTTTGACAGTTCTATTTATAAATAGAATAATGTAATCAAAATTTATTAATAGTTCCGTATATATGGTGGGATGATAATTTGCCTGCTATGTTATGATTTTGAGTAAATCTCATCTCATAAGCTAATTTTTTAAATTAAATTAAATTTAAAGTACATTTTCTTATATAAACAAATTTAAAAATTCAAAAAGCAGGATCTTTAGGTGATGGTATTTCAGATTATGTATACTCTCATATATATAAAATTTAAAAAATATAATTAAAAAAAAATTTAAAAAAAAAAAAGCAAAAAAAAGCAAAAGCTTACAGCTTCGTCAATTATCACGAGCATTTAATCAAACAAATAATGGTATTCAACTCTTTTGTCGAGTCAAACTTTATCATATAAATTAAAATGAAAAAGTACTTCACAAGTGAATACTTACTTATTTTAAACATAAATTAAAAAAAATATTTATTTATTTATTTCTAAATAAAAAAGGTAATATTAAATTCGATATTCTTTCTTAGTTTGATAGTGTTGTTAAATATTTTAATATAAAAAGATGTGTTATTTTTTAATACCGACTAAAAAAGAAAATGTATTATCAGTAGCGGATTCAAAATTTGAAGGTCATGGATGCTTACTTTCTTTAATGTAAAATTACCAGCAATCACATAGTATAAACTTATCGCAAAATTTTAGTTTTTATATCAAGTTAGTTTATAAGAAAGAAAATTATTCTTTTACTTTTTGAAAAATACACAAAATTATATATTTTTTAATCACAAATTATTACATTTCCCGAATGTCTGAGACTTCAAATCTATTAATCAACTAATAGAAAAAGAACATTTGAATCTGTTTTTAGAATATTAGCCAAGAGCTATAAGTTTTGAAAATTTCCAACCCTAATTCTCAAAATTCTTTTTTTTTTTAAATATCTAACTTTAATTAAACTATCAAATTTTATTATCTTACTTTTTCTATTTTGATATGAGATTCTCGGAAGGAAGAAGAAATCTCGCGACTTGTCAATGCGGCTGGGCGACTGCCTTTTCTCTCTTGAGATAAGGAGAAGGGTTTTATTTTTTTGAAGCTTTATGTGAAAGAGAGGCAAAATAAAAAAATTGAGAAAAGAATTGATATTTAATAGAACTAAAAAGGAGATTCAAAAAGTAGAAAAAGAAAAAGAGACGGGATAAAAATACAAATAAAAAAGAAAATTGGATATTTAATAGAACTAAGAAGGAGATTTAAAAAGTAGAAAAAGACAGAAACTTCAACAATTAAAAAAATAAATTAAATAGTGACAAAAAGAAAATGTACAACTGCTCTCATTGTGATTCAAACCCCAGTGATATAGGCCACTGTATGCACACTTTCACCTCAAAACCAATGTACCCACCACTATTTTTATTCAATGGGTGCTTATTAATATATTATATCAGATTTTTTTTTTTTTATATATAGATATACAAAGTTAGTGTTGGGATCAATGGGTGTTTGAGCACCCGACACGCTTTACATAGATCTGTTCTTATGTATTATATAAATTGAGATAGAAGAAGTAATAAAATAACCTCGCATAAATAGTATTTGTTATATGACTGACAAAATAAAACATCTCAAAATAAAGGAACATATTATGTAATTCAGAACATGAATGCGTATGTTTATCTTTTTTCAATTTCGAGATCTCCTAACCCGAAAATACGAACATCATTTTTGATAGCTAGTATCTCGTCTTTCATGTTTAAAAGAATTTCTATTTTTACATGTGAATCGATTGCATGATATATAATAGAGTTCAAGAATTTCAACTGGAAAAAAGATCTAAATTTAATCCTAACATAAGAAGTTTAAATCAAAACGAAATCGGATTTCTAATCCCTCAAATAATACTCAATCTGAGTATTGTTTTGATTGAAAAACTGAGATTAATATTGGCTTGATTAGGTAACCAAATGCGAAATCACTATAATTAGGAATTAATTTATTTAGTTCAACTGTTAAGGTATGAATAAACCATGCCTTTAGTCATTAATGGGTGATATTATAGATTGATATTAGCCTTAATTTGCTTGGAAGAGTATAATTAAGATAGATAGAAGTATCTCTATTAATTCAAAAGCCTTTCTCTAGATAAATCTAATACTCCTTAAACTTAAATCTCTTCATTTCCACCACTGGACGAGTTAGTGGCCCAGATGGTCACTCAAGTTATGATAATTGATCACAATCATAGTCACTCAATGTTATTTTATTTTTTAAAATTTATTTAATTTTATCTAATTAATTTTTATAATTATTTTAGCCGAAAATACAATGATAGAGTAGAAGGAGCATTTGGCAACAAAAATGGTTGCTCTCTAACAGAGCAAATGGCGCAGTGAATACACCAACATATATAGACGTCAGTGGCAAAACGCACCAAATTTTCGAAAATGCAACATTTGTTCCCTAGAAATTATAGTATTAATTGCTATCCTTTGAAATGTGAAAGAGCCACAATGAGTTGACCTGGATAACGTATTGTAACAGGATTGCTATTTTTAATTTTTGTTTTTTCAAGGAAGAATATAATTGTGGGCCATATAATGCCCACAGAAATTAGTCTTCTCTACAAGTTTGAACGAGTACAACATTCCTTGAAGGTATTATCAAGTGTCATGACATACATCTCCTAGCTTTTTATAACTTATTAAGGAACAATCAAGAATATCATAGACCTAATTCTTAATTAAACTGATCTATATAGTTGAAATGATCTTAAATTCTCTAGTATAACTTGAAATTTTCAGTGGAATAATATCCTGAACATAAACTAATAAAATCTATTGTTAAACATCTTTTAGTCGGCTATTATTCTCATAACATATATATGTTTGGTCTACTCCCCCAACAAGTTGCTCAAATTAAATCAAGGTAAACTAGTTGCAAGCGTTAAAAAATGAAAGCACATTTCATGACACAAGTACACATTAAGATAATAGATGTGTTGCATTCACCTTGCTCAGCAAATGACATCATGATGGAGTTCATCAAATCACTTGAAAAAACTCATTTTTAAACTTGGTCAATTTGAACTAGGAATATATAAGGGCACAGCCCCCAAATTTATTCTCACTCAACCAACTAAAACTTCAAGATAACAGAGTAAATAATCCAGATATGGAGATGTTGAAAGGCTTCCTCTTTGCATGGCTTATTGCTTTCTCTTTAGCAACAATAGTTGCTGCACAAAACGATCAATCAGGTATATACATTTAATTTATTCTGCACAAGGTTCACAGAACTTAATAACTTTAACTTCGATTTTATATTTATGTTAAAAATTCACTTAATTGGAGTTACAGTATTGGCTACGGGTTCGGCCAAACTCAATTACTTTGGTTTATACCTTGTATTTCTCTTAAAAATCCATTGAACTTGTACAAACTACTATTAATTTAGAACCTATTAACTTCATATTCTGACTCCACCTCTTATTAGAATTGTACTACATTTATTTAGAACCTATTAACTTCAGATTTTGACTCCACCTCTGATTAGAATTGTGATCAAGAATGCGTAAATTTTAAATTCTAGATCCGCCTCTGATTCTACACGTAGTATATATGTCACTACAATATATTCTTTGCGCTGTTTAATACTCATGTTATTTTTATGTCCCTGTTTTACAGGATTCATAAGCATTGATTGTGGAATACCAGCAGGTTCCAACTATACTGACATAATAACAGGACTATCATACACTTCAGATGTAGGTTATGTCAGTGGTGGAGTGAGCAATACCATATCCCCTATATACCAATCCAATTCCCTAGAAAAGCAATTTCTCACGGTTACAAGCTTTCCCATAGGGACCAAAAATTGCTACACTTTAACCCCAGCACAAGGGAGTTTTGGCAAGTATTTGATAAGGGCAAGTTTCCTCTATGGAGATTATGATGGAACTGCCCAATTACCAAGTTTTGATCTTTACATTGGAGAAAATTATTGGGACACAGTCACAATTTCTAATGCTTCTACACCAATTAGGAAGGAAATTATACACACCCCTTCAACTGATTCCATAACTGTTTGCCTTGTCAAGACAGATACTACAACTCCTTTTATTTCAGCCTTAGAGCTGAGGCCTTTGAATATTACCATTTACCCTACACTAGATAAATCATTGGAACTTTACGTTCGGGTGAATTTTGGTTCCTTAACCAATCAATACATTAGGTATGTTTATTTAATCATTTTTCTTTTTAGAAGATAAAGATTTATTTCCTATGCTATATTAAAATCATGTTTATCTGACGCAAGTAAATTTAATTTATATAGACTGACGGCTTAAAAGATTTCATATATTTTTACACAATTAAGTCACTTTTACATGTCAGAGTAGATAATAACTAATTGTTTTGCTTTTAAAATTACAAATTTTGTATTTTAAAAAGGCTTATCTATAGATATGTTTAGGACGTCTTGATAGTATAGTGTCTTTTTAAACCAGAGGCGCATTTATAGCCTAAAATATGAGGCACGTAAACTCGTGATCATTCTGTAAAACTAGATGTTTTATTATTATACTTTTTTAAATTGATATAATATTATGTGGTGACACGAAGCAATAAAAAGTTTAAGTGGTGCACTTGATTGAATGTTGAGTTATTTACGTGGAGAATTATGTAACAGGTACAGCAAAGATGCGTACGATAGAATTTGGATGCCATTTGTATGGAACAACAAGACAATTATTAATACAACACAAGAGGTACTTGAAAACACTTACCGAGTACCATCGGCGGTGATGAGCACGGCGGTGACACCGGATCCGCTCACGGCGATGGACGAGTCGCTGAAATTTTACTGGACAGCTAGTAATACCACGGACCGGTATTACATATACCTTCACTTCTCGGAAATCGTGGAATTGCCGGTGACACAGACAAGGGAATTCAACATTTATATCAATGACAACCTTTTTTACGGACCAATGTCTCCCGTATATCTGTCGACGACGACGGTGTACACGTTGTCTCCGGGCTATGGTTACGAGAGGTACGATGTTGTGATTAACAAAACTGCGGCTTCAACTCTTCCGCCACTCATTAATGCTGTCGAAATTTATAAAGAGATGTAGGTAGATATATATATATATATATATATATATATATATATATATTGTGGAGTGAAATAAAAGAATTTTTCATCAAGGAAATCGAAGGCCGAGATGGAGAATTTTGGGCCTACATGTGTTCTTGTTGTACATTTTGTTGAATTTAATTTGATTTTGATTTTACAAACAGATCAAGTGTACTCAATTCTGCAATCAGTTTGTGTTCTTCCTTAAATTTAGTTAAATTCTACTATTGTTTAGAGGAATTTACATTTTGCAAGCAAGTCTGCATTGACTTGATCGATGTTTTAATTTCATTTTCTTATTAGAAAGTGGGAGGAACTCTTTAAAGCAATTTGGACTACAGAATATGAAGGTGACTTTTACAAATTCTTAAAGTTTAGAAAAGTCCACCAATCTACTGCATTTTTATACACTATTTGTTATTGCAGAACTATGTGTA
This sequence comes from Datura wrightii, assembly GCA_035772735.1. Classification (NCBI taxonomy): domain Eukaryota; kingdom Viridiplantae; phylum Streptophyta; class Magnoliopsida; order Solanales; family Solanaceae; genus Datura; species Datura wrightii. The sequence continues at coordinate 156,195,690 of JASDFA010000010.1, read as the reverse complement.
GTTACGCAATGTGCATGCCTTATAGCATATCACAGAATTGCGAGTTCTCTCTCTTAAAGTTTTTTATCATTCTTTTTCACTTAGTAATTGTGGAGTTCAATGACTACATATATAAATTTGATACGTTTGAAAAACTGAAGTAAACTACTGAAGAAGTTAAAATATGAGATTCTTGAGTAACAAAAATAACATTAATGAGGGGATCTTAGTCGCTCAATTGGTTAGCTATCTTGACTTTTATCTTATTGGTGCGGATTTGATAATTTCCTTACCCGATTTTCCTTCGATGTAATAAAAACAAAAAGATGACATTAATGAGACCAGCAATGACTTCTTAATTTAGTTTCTGTCTGGTTATCTCCTCTTTAAGTATATACGGTTTTGGCAACCAAAAATAACATCAATGATGATGATACCTTCTTTCCATTTGACGACGGTAATGCACTACTGTCCAAGTACCAGCCTAATTTTTCTTATGGGCTTGGTCCAAGGAGTTCTTTCTACTTTTTTCGTGGGCCTGCTTGAGTCCATTGTGTTTACAATCGAGTTTTTCTAGGCCCACAGGTGCTTTGAATTAGGGTCATTGGCACTTTTGGCTCCTATTTTGTATTGGTCTTTAAATTTTTTTCCTCAAGATATAATAACTTTTTTTGTGACATAATTTTATATTTTTGTATCCTAATATCCCATAAATTATATTTCGCGCCCTTAAAGAACTTATGTCTCACTAGGCATAAGTTCGTTTCTAAGGGCAACAATAAAAGACCAGACTATTTGATGAAAAAACCGTGCAACTATTTATATTAAGTTATCTAATTTTTCTACTGTAATGGCATATGTGTGTGGAGAATGATTAGAAATCGGACTAAAACAAATACAAGCAAAATAAGCATTAACATTTCAAGGACATGCCACTAATGAAAATTGAAACATGTCGGAATAATATATAGGTCCTATTAGTTTTGGTTGACCTTAGTTTAATTGATTGGATGTTTGAGTATTCTGAGATTTTTGTGAGTTCCTTATATATCAAATTTAATTGGACTTTGCTTCGAATATCATATATGTAATGTTTAGTTATAAATTTGTCTTATTTGATCTTCACATATTTGCTCTTTCTTCCATCCTTTTCAGGTTATTTCTCTGATTCAACAATTTCAATATTACAAAAGTAAAATAATCATATCCTACACAAGATTATTATTTTACGTAAAGAATCAAAAAAATGTATCTATTTTTATTTATTAATTAACTTTGTCTCTAATTATATTATAGAGTCAAATATATCATCACTGTTATTAAAATATGCAAAAGTGCTCCTCAATTAAATAAAATATCTCAAATTAAATTAAAATACCTATTTTCAATTAAATTACATATTTTTTCCTTTAAACCAAACCTAAAACCCAACTATATTTTTCCAATATCTCTCTTTTCATTTTATATAGAAACCTGGATGAATAGGAAATAATGTAGGCATAATCCAAAATTATGGTGGCATTGGGTTGCAGCCATCCCACTCATATACTCCAAGCATCTGAAATTGGTAAAATACAACTTACACTCTTTTCCAAAACTCTTAAATTAACCTATTTAATATATATATTAGTGAATATATTCGCATTTTATGTGATAATAAAAATATTATTGAAACTATTAAATGATCAATAATATAATTATTAAATTAGATATTTTTTTTATAAGAAAGAAAAAATTCATAACAACGTAGGAGTTGATTTATATATTCGTATTAATTCAACCATTTGAATTCTTAAAAAATATTCAAAAGAACCATTTTTTTTCCTGTTCTCGAATATATGCATGATGTGATTCATATATAATTGAGGATTTCAAGATAATTTTAAGAGCAATTTTCATAAAATAGCACTACATAGTAAAATAGTTACACAAAATAGCATGTTTTATCTTAATTACATAAAATAATATTTTTTATTTATTTTTTGATACCAATTAATGGAGTGTTGTATCAAAAATTCAAACCCTTAATTTTCTCCTATAATTGCTCTATTTAATATCTAATCAACTAAACTTGCACATTTAATAAAAGAAAATTTCTCTCCATTTTGATCTCGGTTGTTGTTTTTTTTATCATATTTATAAAAGTTTAAATAATTAATCCGAAAAAATTATCATTTTCGAAAAATCATAGATTTTGAGACATTTTTTTTGAGTGTATCGTCGTTGTGGGTTTGGTAAAACTTTTTGTTTGGGGTGTATCATCGTTACTATCGTTTGAAAAATATGTCCTTATTTATGCATGTATCAACAATATACAAACATGTCATTGTGTATCATTTTTTGTAGTATAAAAATTAAATTGGTACTTATGGATGTATCAAACAACGTTCAAAGATATCGTACTAGGCATGTTTCATATGTATCACAAGTAGTTTTAGTAAACACCAATTGCATTTTTAAAATTGATACAGACAATACTATTATAATTTATTTAATGTATATATATATATGTATCAGAAATAAATTAAAACAGTTTTTTGTGTATCATTCTGTTATCGATTGATGCATTTTAGTATATTATCATTAATATGAAAATGATATTGTTCAAGTAGTTGGTTGTATAAAAAAAAGAAAGGAGAAGAGACTGATATATTGTATCATTAATATAAAAACGATATTTTCAAGTAGTTGATTGTATCAACAAAAAAAAAAGAAGAGACTGATATATTATATTATTAATATGAAAAAATAAAATTTGTATCATATAATATTATAGCTCAGATACAAGATGAAGATAGTTTGTATGAACTGCACTACACAACAACTTCAGATGTCACACAATCATATCTAATACTGAATGTTAGATGTCATGTATCAAAAACGCATAAACACAGTATCATCAATTTCAATAGTCAAAATTCAAAAAAAAATAAAATAGATACACAATAAAAGAGTCTTCAATAGTTATTCTACTTCGGTTTCTTCGGCAATTGTGAAAAAGAGGCTTCTCCATCAGAAAGATTGCTAACAAAATCTGGAGTTTAGGGTAGGAAAGTGTCAAAATAATTCGGGATGTAATCCAAGTGGAGGAGTTAGAACAAGAGGCACCGACGGTCGACGCAGATTGGAGGAGCGCAGTGGAGTGGATTTCTTCGGTGGAGTTATTAGGTGCCCGCTACTCGATTTCTAGACCGATGAGGAGTTTGTAGAGTCCTACTAGAAAGGAAATGAAGATTTCGGCCATCGTGATGAGGAGTTTGTGGCGGCGTCGGGCTGAGAGAGAGAGAGAGAGAGAGAGAGAGAGAGAGAGAGAGAGAGAGAGAGAGATTAAAAACTTTAAAAAATCACAAATTTCATAAAAAAAATTATTTTTCTTTGATAGAGGTAATGGAAGAAAATTTTGGGATTGAAGAGAAAAATTAGGGAAGTTACAATGAGAGAAAATAAGGAAGTAATTGGAGAGAGAATGCTGTAAGTTGGAAAGAGAATATAGAAAATCTGATACAAAAGTAATTTCCTACTTTCTGTAATTATTTTGCTATTTTTTATAATTTTTTAATAGATTTGCTAATTATTGTAAATAGTTAGATAAGTTTGCTTAGTTATGTAATTTTTTCTAATTTTAAAGACTACGTAACACCATTCTCCAAATATCAAAATTAGATATTTTAAGAAAGAGATTTTAAGTCTTCAAATTCAGATAAATTTAATTTAAAATTTATTAATTTCTTTTTTCTCATTGAAAATTTTAAACGTAATTAAACATTTCTAGTAACTTTTATATGTGGAACTGCATTTCTATAATTCTTTTGACTTCTATAAAAATAAAAGAAACATCATATTTTTTTATTTTTGTAAATAGGTAGTTTATTATTTTGTATTTATATTTGTTACTTTTTCTTGATGAGGTAGTTAGATTTTGGTCCAAAAATATTATTTAGAAACAACTCAAAATTAAAATGAAAAAAATTACATAGAATAATAATAATAAATCGTCAGATACAACCTCTAATTCAATTAAAATACTTATTTTCTTCTCGGTAGTATATTAAGTCCTCTTCTCCTCTTTCATCTCCTCCGTGTTTGTTCGAAAAGGAAAGAAAAAATACAATAATTTAATACTACGGCCAATCAAAAAATCTACCGAATAACCTATAATAAATCAAATTAGAATAAATATTACAACTGAAGTAACAATATAGGAAATAATAATCCCAATAAAAAAATAAATAGTATTACTCCCTCAAATCATTGGACGAATAAAACTACGAAAGAACATAGTATTACTTAATATGCAAAATTTAATTGCGCGAAGAAAATGAAGTAGGAGATCACCTCAACCTTCTACTTTCACATTTATATAAAAAGAAACATTAATCTACTTTATTGATTAAGAGAACCAAAAGTTATCAGTGAGTTTATTTAGGTGAATTAAGCAAACAAACATAAACGACTATTTTTATTAATAATAACTTAATAAATAAGGGGAAGCAAAGGGGGAAAAAAGGTTACCGATGAATTAATCAAATATAATTACACTTGAGTTAAATATTAGAAAAAATAATTGACTAAGGTAATCAAATATTTATAGAACAAATTAAATGTACATTAAATAATTATTAATTTAATGAGAATGATTTTTGGGCTTTTTAAACCAAAAAAAGAGATAGATAAGTAAGAAAATATAATCAAGAAATAAGTAAATAATTATAGGTTGTTATAAATAAGAAAATATCAAAAAATTGAGAAAAAATATAAATAAAAATGGTTGCTTTATATAAAAATATGCCACATCATCATATTCATATTCTTCCTTTATATATATATATATATATATATATATCTTTAAAAATGGTGGCGTACATCCGGATAAATTGTGCACGTATGATAGTGTACGCAGAATTTTGGTAAGCTTTTTCGGCAATGAAAAGAAAATGAATAAATGAACAAATTAAAGATAAATTATTACTTATAAAACACAAATGCCAAATATATTATTACAACACTTTTGGATGAGTATTTTTTTAATTTTATTAGAAGTATAAAAGATATATTCTTTTTCTTATTAATATATATTGGATACTATTTGCTACCTCCGATCAAGAGTGGTATATATAAAGAGTAAATGACATACCACAAGCCAAAACTTTCCCCAAGAAGGAGTAGCAACAACACAAGTATGATCAAGGATCCATTTACGCCCTTTAGCCAACACTGAAAAGAGAGATTGAAAAAATGGGGTCGGGTTTAAATGGTAAAACGGGTAATTTAATTAAAATTAGAGATTTTAAATTTAATTTGTGGAATTCCATTTAATTAAGGGACATTTTTGCATGCTTTGTTAACAACGAGTATATAACTAAGGGCAAAGTTAACTAATAAAATAAAGTGGGGGGGGGGGGGGGGGGAACTTTTTACCCTATTCTCTTATCTTTCTAACCAAAGTTAACAATAATAATATACACTATATAATTTCATATGTGAGATCTAAAAAAAAAAGGAGTATATGAGGATCTTATCTCTACCTCGAAAAGATAATAAAATTATTTCCGATATATTGTCAGCTCAAGTAAAACATCTCAAAATAGTTTGAAAAGAAGAATATGAAAATACAAATGGTAACAACAACGAAATAAAGCACCATGAAAAGGAATACATAGTATACAAGAAAAAAAAATAATAGCAAACTAGTGCAATAGTCAAAGCACGAAAAATGGAGATGGTAATTGACGAACATAGAACTACAAGAGAAGTGCTAAATAATATTGATAAGAGATTAGGTAATGATACGTCTACCTATTCTACCTCGTAGAAAAGCAAGAGAACGCTAAACTACTAATTAACCTTTTACCTTAATCCGTAACTTTCAAATCTTTTATTTAAGGTCATGTTCTTGTTAAGCCACATCATGTCTTGTATAATCACCTTTTTCCATTACTTTTTCGGCCTTGGTCTATCTTTTCTAACACCCATCACCACTAACCTATCACACTTTCTCACAAAGACATCTGCACTTCTCCTCTTTAACATATCTAAACTATCTCTGCCCCAAGTCAATAACCTTTATTTCCATCTAATGAAATCAGAACCCTACTAGAAATGAGTATGGATGTATATGTTGATTTTACCACACACACAATCACTTTTCAGACTCTGTCCACTTGAAAAAAGAAGAGCAAGTTGGCAGAGAGCTATAATCCAAGAATACCGATCTGGACTTCTTTATTTCTCAACAGAATTTCCTATTTTTAGCCAAAAAAAAAAATCAGTAACCTCTTATATCCAATCAAAACTACTTCCTCCACCACACCCCCAAAAGAGAATGTACTTGCAAAAGCAAGCATTGTATTGTCAAAGTCCAACATCCTTTTTTCCCTTTACCATCACCCCTTTCGTCATCAACAGAAATTGCACACAATTCTGGTTTCATTTTCTTTCTTTCCATTTCTTTCTTTTTAATTATTGCATGAAACATGCATGCTACATAGTAATTAGGAACGAATTTTAGTATTTAAACTAGTTTAGAGCAAGTGTAATTAATTCGATTTCACATGTACTTGGGGGGAATGTCCCTTTGCAGTGGTCTACTAGCTGACAGCTTCATATTAAATAAAGTACAAAATCTACAGAACAATAAACTAAATAATACAATTAAACCTGCACGATATAAAGTTTTTAAAAGTGATTACACTATTAGATCACCTAAATATATGTACAAGTAAGTCTCTTTAAGATAAGAGGTCTATAATCTTAAAAACACGTAAATTTGACCTGATGATATAATTTATTTTACACCGAAATCCCACATATATCAACACTTGGGGCGATGGATTGGATTGAGGTTTTGCAAATTAGGAAAATGGGGTTGCATGGGAAATGGGTAGCTGAATGGTACTATTGAAGATAAAGAAGTAAAGTTATTGTTAATGATAATTGGGTCTATTTTATAGCCAAAGGCTTCCAAGACATTCACTTGTGTCCTCAAGAACTTGAGATAGTTTACAGCCTCATCAAGCATGGATGCAGTGTCCATCTTGCTACCTCCTGGTACCAGCTTCTGCAATGTCCTTATTCTTTCGCTTATCCTTTCCCTCCTTCGTCTCGCTGCAGCTGTCTGTGGATCCGTTGAGATTCTTACGTTCTTCCTCCTCGGCTTCGTCTGATCAACCAGTACTTCCGTGTCGACAGAGCTCATTGGCCTGAATGCCGCTGCGCGATAAATCATTTCCTTCATTTGCGCAATTGCTTCTGAATCAGGCTCATCTATTATTGAACATGCTTGCTGAAAATTGATGTTTGATGAACTTGGGAACTTGTATTCTGATTTTGATTTCTTGGATTTGGGTTGAACATTTTCCTCAATGAGCCTGGAGTCTTTGGTGGAGGAGTCTGTCGTGAATTATATAATTTAAGTAATTAGAAATTTATTCAATATTCGCACGTGTATGTTCGATCCACAAATGAGCTACTTAAACTTTTTTTGTGTGTTTTCAGCAGAGGCTTAGAAATAAATTTTACATATTTGGAACTCGTATAAAAAGCACAAGCCATGTTATAAGTCACCAAAATTATTAAGTAATTAAAAATATTTAAGAAATTTGTGGTGAAAGAAAAGTATCTTTAACTCCACAGATAGTAGTAATAGTGGAACAGAGGAATTAGTTACTTAAAAGTTTGGTATAAGAAGATTAAACTCAAATTCTTGAGAATTAATTCTCACCGGGTTCGAGCAGAGCGTGGTCGTGGTTTCTCTTGGCCATATTGCAATGCTTTGAAGGATTCGAGTTGAAGGCATCGATTGCAGATTCTCCGGATGAAACTGTATTATTATCAGTTTTGATATTCCACAAGGTTTTGGAATCATTAGAGAAAATCACGGAAATTCCGTCATTTTCGACAGATGTGTCGGTGTTGCTCGTATTGGTTGCAGAGAGCAAGCAATCAGGGGATCTGCTCTTTGAGAATAGGCCATTAGAACCAAGATCTGCCATTAGGCCACAATCTGCGAATTGATTATTACCGAAGTGAGGCATATAACTGTTCTGTGGAGGAAAAGAAGAAGAAGAAGGAGAACCCATTTTACTTTTAGTACAATCCCCAATTGAACCTGCTCCTGATTTAGCAGCAGCAGAGTCCGCAGCCAATCTCGTCGCAGCTTCTTGGCGCTGAGAGATTTTCCAACTAGAAAGGATGTGTATTGGATCAAATGCAGCTCCGAATTCCTGAATATTCATGGCTAATGACGCACTTGAATCACCAATATCATGACATTCAGAGGAACCACCATTCGCAATTTGTTGCTGAATTGGATTGAAAGAATTAACTCTGCTACTCTCCGGTGCAAAACGGTACGAATTGAACATCATTAAGCTCTCTTTGATTTGCTGTTGCTGATTTTTCCATGAAGAAGAACCGCTTCCAATCATTGGTGTGGCATCCCAATCCGAAGCATCCATTAATACTTTTATAAATATATAATGCCTGAATAAAAAGTAGCAGTAGTATTAAGTTAATAAGATTTCTGTTTCTTTGGTTACAAGTACCAAAGGCATCAAAGGAAATAACTTACCGGAAAAGTTAGCCGGAGAATGTATAAGCCTAGCAAACGGAAGAACTTTGGAAAGGAGTTCAGCGGCTTTAGCTCTATAGTTACAATCAAACCTCTCCGGACGATGTTGAATTGGCTCTGATTAACAGCTATTTAGATTCATATCGTCTCTCCGATATTATACAAAGGTTAGATATTGCTCACGTCAGTTTTAGCTACTAAAATTTGTCTACTTATTGTATCACATCTCAAAAAGAGACGCCATCAGAATCTCGAATCTGCTCACAAGATTGTAGAAAATGAAAGACTAGCTGCAGAGGAAAAAAAATGAAGCAGAGATGTATATTTACCATGTCACGGAATTGCAGTTTGTTGTGAACAGAGTTTGTTCCAACTTATTAAGCTGCAATACTAGTTTGCGATATGTTGGTTGGAGAACATTCTTTATATAAAAGGTACAGAATGAAGTAGAATAGATAAACGCATGTACGCGGGCATATTAAATAATATTTCGCTCACTCTGTTTCCATTTATGTGATAAATATTTTATTAATTATAAAATATTAAAAATAAGAAATTTTTTTTTTTCAAATTTGCCCTCTAATAAAAAAATTTAAAAAAAAACTTTTTTTGTGTCGAACTAAAAAAAAAATGTGTACATAAACTGAAGATAATAGAATATTGTCTTTAGGGAGAAGATGAGGCTTTTGTCAGTTTTTTGTTGTCTGTAAGAGGGTAAATTGCAGCTGGGGAGCATGTGGGTTAAGTGATGCATTTTCAGAAACCACAGTCCACTGTGATTATTAAGCAACTTTAATTTAGGATTAAGCTATTTTCTATTTCTTTCTGAAAGACTTCCACTAATCATAGCTTTAATCATTCATTTAATTAGACTTTTTTTTTTTTAAGTACTGTGACTTTTAACCCTTAGATAAGTATCACTTTTACCGTCGTAGCTTTAGATGGTGAAAGTGACAAAGGTCAGCTGGGTCAATGATTACCCCGTTTATTGCTTTGACAGAGAAAAGTAAACCTTTTTTCTTTTTTTTACTTCTCTGTGTGTGAGATGTCGAGAAGACATATAACTTTAAAGCCCCAATTATACTTGTTTAATAAATTTTTAATACATATAAAAAGCAAAATTATTAAACATACTACAAATAGTCTCAAAATGTGATAAACATTGTCAATGCATATCTATAAGTTAAATATGGGTGGTAAAATCTAAGCCATTTTACTTATATATTAATTTAGTTTATTTTAATTTAATATATTAAAAATTTTGATAATATGTAATTCAAATTGACTCATAAAAAATCTTATTAAAATATTTTTTTTAAAAAAATATTCTTTTATCTTATATATTATGTATAATCATAATCTTAAAAAATTATAAAAACACAAATACAACAATTATAACTTAATAAAAATTAAACGAATTAGATTATAACCTATATTTTAACCACTTTTGTCTGATCCATTTCTAATCTTTTTATATAGGTAGGACATCCAGGAATATAACATGGCAAAGGTGAGTAGGCACTCGTAATTATCTTTTTATTTTATTTTGCGAAGGTATTGAACAATCCAAATAAGGAGTTCACATGAGAGGCAATTCACTGGTGCAAATACACTTTCTCCAACTAAAAACTAATAACAAATACTTTCACATGACATGAGTTGCACATTTTATAGATAAGCTCAATCATATTTTTTGTAGCTGTAACAGCAAATTATACAGACTCAAAACGAGAATATCTTGTAGGATTTGCAGAAGCAATTAACTCCTAGGATTTTGTCTATTCTTCCCCTTTTTTCTCTTTTAGATTAATTAGTTCAATTTCTTTCCTTCTTTTTTTTCTAATCCAAAAGAGAGAGAGAGCGCAGAAGGGGTATTATAATATGCGCATGATGATAATTCAAAACAAAACTTCGAAACAAAAAAAATGAATGCGGAAAAAAAAGGGGAGAATTAATTTTTTTGATTATTTATAAAAAAAAAATTAATTTTATGATCTTTTCTATAAGAAATATTTATCTTTCCACGTAAAAGATCTGAAAAAAAATTATTTATTTTATAAGAGGCAAAAAAATTTATTTCCCCAAATTAAAAGGAGAGGTCCTTGTTGAAGTAATCGGTCATTGATCTAATAGCAGCTAGGAAGAGAAGAAAGGACTTGTGAAACTGGCAGTTTTATTAATTCGCAAAAACTGATTTCACAATACATTAAGTATCTATTTATAGACAGCTAATACTAACTAACTAATGACTAAACTATCACTAACTACTATGCTAACTACTTGATGTAACTATGCTAACTAACTACTGAAGTAAGTTAGATTAATTACTGGTCCCCACAGTTGCTCACTTCAACACTCCCCCTCAGGCTAATGGATGAAAACAGATTTTTCATTCCTAGCTTGGTAACCAAATAGTCATGTTGTGGGGTGCACAGGTTCTTGGTAAGTAGATCTGTTTGTTGTTCTTTAGTGCCAATGTGCAAAGTCTGTATAAGTCCTGCCTGAATCTTCTCCCTGACAAAATGACAATCAATGTCAATATATTTGGTCCTCTCATGAAATATAGGATGAGCTGCTATTTGAATAGCAGCCTTGCTATTACAAAACAGTTGGACAGGTAGATGAATATCGACCCCTAGCTCCTTAAAGAGACCAGTAAGCCAAGTGATCTCAGCCACAGTGGTAGTCATGCTTCTAAATTCTACCTCTATAGAGCTATTAGAGATTGTAGATTGCTTCTTAGATTTTCAGAAATTAAAGCATCACCAAATTTCACCAAATAGCCAGTCACAGACTTCCTAGTCTCCACACAAGATCCCCAATCAGAGTCACAATATGCCACTAGTCTAAGCTTCTCAGCTACAGGCATTAAGAGTCCCAAACCTGGACTGCCTTTAATATATCTTACTACCCTCAAAGCTGCTTCCATGTGATTTTGCTTAGGAGCATGCATGTACTGGCTTAGCACTTGAACCACAAAACCAAGTCTGGCCTAGTCATAGTCAAATACAACAGTCTTCCACCAACCCTTTGATAACCACTTTTGTCCTCAAGTTGTTGATCATTACAGTGATCTACTTTATCCACTGTTCTATCAAACTCAACTGAGGTTAATCTGTGATTAAACTCTACAGGTGTAGGAGTAGGTTTTCCACCAGATAGTCTCATTTCAGACACTAACTCAAGTACATACTTTCTTTGGCACATATGTATTCCCTTCTCAGACTTGGAGAATTCAATGCCCAAAAGTTATTTCAACTCACCGAGATTCTTCATTTTCAACCTCTCCTGAATATCTTTTTTAACTTGCTGAATGAGTAGCAGGGAACTTCCAGTGACCAATAGATCATCAACATACACTAGAATGACTACCAGATCACCTTCTATCCTCTAAGTGAACAATGAGTAATCAAAGTGAGATTGAACAAATCTCATATTCACCAAAGCTTCTGTTAACTTCAAGTTCCATTGTCTAGGAGCTTGTTTCAAGTCATAAAGAGATTTATATAGTCTGCAAGCCTTTGAACTCTCCCCCTGGCTTGCAAAACCTTCAGGTATCTACATATACACCTCTTCTGCCAAATCACCTTGCAAGAAGGCATTGTGAACATGTATCTGAAAGATATACCAATGAGAGGAGGCAGCTAAAGCTACAACAGACTTAACAGTGACCATCTTAGCCACAGGAGAAAATGTCTTAGTGTAGTCTAGCCCTTCCTGCTGAGAGTAGCCCTTAGCCACCAACCTGGGTTTATACCTTTTCACAGATCCATTAGAATGATACTTCACCTTATACACCCATTTGCAGCCAATAGGCACCTTTCCAGGAGGCAAATCAACTATGGTCCAGGTGTGATTGTCCTTAAGAGCAAGAATTTCAGATTTCATACCAGCCACCCACATAGGATCCTTACATGAATTAGTAAAGGATGTGGGCTCAGCTATAGAAGAAAAGAAAGCCAAAGAAGCTCTGTATGAAGGACTGAGATGATTATAGCACACATAATTGGTCAAAGAATAAGGGCAGGACTGTGTGGAACAAACATAATCAGTCATCCATGCTGGAGGTTTAGAGGTTCTATAAGACCTTCTAGGAGCCATAGGAGGAGATAACTGACTAGAATGAGAGGAAGGAAGAGGAGCAGGAGAAGAAACAAGAGGAACCTCCACTATATATGAACCAGATAACATGTCATCAGTTTACATAGAAGGAAGTACAAGAAAAAAGGGAGAAACAGATCCTTTAATATGTTGGAAAGGGAAAATGTGTTCTTTAAACTGAACATCCCCTGCTGACTAAAAACACTTGTGAACTCAGATCATACATGTAGTAACCCTTTTAAGAGGAAGAATAGCCCAACAGCACACAAGGATAAGCTCTAGGACTGAACTTATCTGTGCGTTTGACAATAGTAACATACCCCAAACATCCAAATACTCTAAGGTGTTGTAAAGAAGGATTTCTTTGAAATAGTCTCTCAAAAGGAGACTGACCATTCAAAGTGACAGTAGGAAGCCTGTTCAACAAGTACACTGTAGTAGACACACATTCTCCCCAAAATCTCAAAGGCACAGAGCTTTGAAACCTCACTACCCTAGCCATGTCCAAAATGTACCTATGCCTCCTTTCCACAACTCCATTCTGCTGAGGAGTATACACACAAGAACTCTGGTGAAGTATGCCATGTTTCTTAAGTAATTCAGACACTTGAGAATTGCAGAATTCTATACCATTATCATTTCTAAAACACTTCATAGTACGAGAAAATTGGGTCTGGATCATCAACAAGAAATCATGTAAAATTACTATGACATCAGCTTTAGAAGACATTAGAAATATCCAAGTAAATCTGGAATGTTCATCTACCAAATTCAAGAAATATCTTCTACCATCATGCGTAGGAACTCTATATGGACCCCAAACATCAGCATGAACAAGATCAAAAACAGCAGAAGAACATGAATTACTCACAAGAAAAGGTAGTCTTGTTTGCTTAGCAATTGGACAAACATTACAGTCATGATGAAGCAATTGCACATGATTCAAACTTCTAACATTCTTAAGAACCCTCATAGGTGCATGTCGTACTCTCCTATGCCAAAGAGAGGGGATATCAACTCCATTACAAGAATCAAAACTACTACATACAGTAGTAAAACTAGAACCAGTGGGACTATTATTCACACGTGAATCAGCTTGTGTGGTTTGAGTCCATGCATTATTACACACATTAGCAACTTTATTATTTTGTTGCCCTTTCAGAACGTACATTCCTTCAAATTCTCTACCAATCCCTATCACCTTACCAGTAAAGAGCTCCTGAAACAAACAGAAGTCAGGATAGAAACCAGCCATACAATTGAGCTCCTTAGTGATCTTTGAGACTGAGATAAGATTGTATTTAAACTCAGGTATGTAGAGGACATCTTGCACCTTCTTATCCTTGAACATTGATGAATCTCTTGTGTTACTGATAGAGACTTGTTCCCCCATTGGTAAATGGACTTTTTTACTAAACAAATCATACTTCTAGTCTGATTCAATAACTTTTCATTATAAACCATATGATTTGTAGCACCTGTATCAACAATCGAATTATAGTCTACTAGTTTAGTCAAAAAAGCATTGACAATACCTGTACCAGCAGATCCAAGTTGAATTGTATTGGAACCAATCTGTACTGTCTTAGCCACTGGCATTGTGCCCTTGCCCTTGGCTAACATGTGCATGATATGAGAATACTGATTAGGAGCTAGTACAGGAGGAGTTAGTGACTGCTGAAACTTATGAGGTTGAGAAGCTTTTTGTGATGATTGCACTCCATGATAGTGTCCCTGTATATGATTTTGAGCTGATTGATAGTGTCCAAAAGAATAATTCTGTCCAGAATGGCAAATCCTTTAGATGCTTGAAAAGAACTCTGAGAATCAGTAGTATGATATCCACTATTAGGTCCAACATTGCTGACACTGTTGGCATGAACAACAACATTCTTCTTCTTAAACTTATAGTCTACTAGATAAACATGAAGTCTATAGCAGATGTCTTGTGTATGCCCTTTCAAGTGACAATAGTCACGTTGCAAAGTAGACTTATCAATACCATTCCTGTCATATTGGTACTTAGGTTTAAAACCTTCGTGTGGCATCCTATTACTTAGTAAAGCAGTAGGCTCGGCATAACTGTTTGAAAAACTACCATTATTGAGATTGTAAGTCATCCTATTAGTCAATAAAGCAGTGGGTTCAACATATCCTCCTAACACACTGCTACTGTTTTCAGTAGGACTAAATCTCTGACTTTCAACATTGAGGATCATGGCAGACTTGATTCACACTAGGAAGAGGTACAATCATCAGTATTTGAACCTTTGCATGAGAGTAGGACTCATTAAGTCCCATGAGGAACTGCCACAGTTTTTGCTGCTGAAAGTGTGCAACATACTAGTTGGATTCAGGACAGGAACATAACATTTGCCCCAGTACAGTTTGGCAACAGGCCATATTTATATATATACATTTACCAGCCTCAACATGTATTAAATACGTACAGATTGCTATTACTAGTCCAGCATGTAATATATACGATACCTTACCCCTGTTAGCCTCAGCATGTGAGATACGCAGATAGCATGACTAGTTGAGACTGTTGTATTGTTTGGGGTTGGATTACCCAGCATCCATGACCTCCCCAGGGTTAATAGCTGTATCGACTCGTCCGCCAGAGGACGAGGACACGTCACTCTACGGAGTGGTATGCCATCCCGCAAGGGGACGAAGATGGGATGCCAGTTTCCCCATATTGTGCCTTGGTCGGCCCTTATACACCCCCGTCGAGCGGGTACGCCCGGGGTGTTGATTAGGAGTCCTTCGGACTCAGGTACAGTTATAGTCATGGGCTCAGCGAGCCCAAGTGCATACCCAGGGGACCGGCAGGATGCTTACAGCCATTATAGGAGATGGGATGACCGGGGTAGGGGTATAGATTCTGTGCTGGTTGTACCTCCCGGCTTATGGGGGCCGGGTAAGGTTTGTGTATGCCATGTTATATTATGTTTGTTATGTCATATCGCATTAGATACTAGTAGATTAGTAGTAGAATGATACGTCTCCAGATATGACTCCTACTCCCTTCAGCATGATTAAGAACAGGTACGATTTACACCATCAGACAGTTAATCTAGTTCTTCCTGTTTCAGTTTCATCAGTTATGTTATTGATTTCAGTTATTGCTTTACATACTCAGTACCAGCGGTACTGACGCCCGGTGGGGCGCTGCATTACTTGCCTGCAGGTACTCGTAGACGAGCAGGCGATACTACGTGATTCGTGTCAGCGGTCGGGTATTCAGCTCCTGTCCTCCGGAAGCTGAATTTCAGAGGTGTATTTCATGTTCCTTTTTGTTGTATAGTACGGGTAGTTCGGGGCCCTGTCCCGATCAGTTCTATTGCTATTCTTAGAGGCTTGCAGTCTGTATATATCTCCCTGTGGTCAGATGAGCCGGTAGTATGAGGCCATGCAGTTGTATAGCTGTTAGTACTCCTTCTTTCTATTATGATGGTCATGTGGGGCCATAGTTTGCCAGTAGTGGTGACCTTGCCGGTCACGTAGATTTTTGGTGCTTTATGATTGAGTTGCAGATAACTAGACAGCATGGTGGCCTTGTCGGCCCGCATAGGTTCCCCTGAATTGATATGTTTCTGGTCAGCTGTTAGTACAGGTACAGAAGGCTATAGGACAATGGGTCGGGGGCTGTGTTTACAGCCGTTATATAGCCCTTTGTTTCCAGAAATGTGAGTTAGAGCCAGCCAGGCACCAGATGTGCCCAGGCTTAATAGTCCAGCAGGTCAGGTCCTAGTAGGGCACCAGGTGCCAGTCATACCCCCAAGGCGGGGTGTGACAAACTTGGTATCAGAGCAGGTCGTGTCCCAGGGAGTCTGTAAGCCGTACTAAGTAGAGTCTTGTCTATGGATGTGTTGTGCACCACATACTATAGGCAGGAGGCTGCGTGGCATGATAGGATGGTTACCCTTCCTTCTCAGTCAGTCGTGCTTTAGAGCGGTACAGCATAGGGTTGAGCCCCTATAAACTTACTGTATTCTTTGATTACAGATACAAAGGCAGATCAGCATTACCCTATCACAGGCAGAAGATCAGAGATAGCAGCGGAAGAGAGCATTAGTCAGTTACATGATAACTACAGTAGCAGGAGGAGGTATCAGAGACCTCCCAGCGTGATACCTTTATTGGCACTATTCCCAGTATACGTTGACAACGTCAGAATAGGAAGTCAGAAGTATAATGTACATATGAGTTGATTTACTTATTAGTTATATAAGATCTGATTAAGATTATAAACAAGGTTAGACCACCAGGTAAGTATGAAAAAGAGAGGGAAATGCAGGAATCCCAAATACATCTTTTTGGGTATGGTACAGTTAAATGCTTTTACTTGTTGCAATAAGAAAAGAGCTATTCCACCTCTTGGTTCTGATGCCAGTATAGTAAAGGGGCATAGGACTTGATGGGGTTGCCAAATCCAGCGGTAAGTAAAGATGGGCTGATTGATCCTAGTAAGTATTAGCAAGTGTAAAGAGCCCCTAGGATTACGTAAGTTGTGCAGACCCTTATGACAATAAGCCAGTAAAGAAAGTAAGATTGTTAGTTTACCCGAAGCAGGGGTAAAAGACTTGTTAGTAATGAATGCTTAGTAATAGTCAAGTTCGAGTCAGAAAAAGGCCAAGTCCGTTACATATGTTAACAGATAGCAAGACAAAGACATACCTGTAAGATTGTGGTTATGATCCAGTTGTGATATCAAAAAGGGTGAGGGATCATGTGAATCAGATAGGTCTGACTGCAAGTCAGGGGAAGTATGAACTGATACAGGACCAACAATCTTATTAACAATGAAGAGCAGGTATCTTGAACCCCAGAGTTCAGCTTAAGCAAGATGAGGGAGAGAAGCAGGAATGTCAAATCTTGTGGGGAAATTAGAATTTCCCTCGGATTGATAAAATATCGTATTAAGGATTAAGCTTCGGGCTGACAGTAGGATTACGGTTCAGAATACCGCAGTATGTCCGCTATGGAAAAATTAAGGAGTTACCGATACAACAATTCTAATCTAGTGTAGCCTAGAGATAAGGCCCAGCAGACAGTTATGGGCTCTTAATATAAGCCAAGTAAGGCCACAAGATTTGAACGTTGACCCCACATCGCAGGAGTGGCGGAATTTCAAATAGCAGACAATAACTAGAGTGTTTATGTTTGTTACTTTCAGAATGGGGTGACAATGCAATGAAATGATAAGTCAGGGCAGGAAATATTATTAGGCCGTAAGAAGCCATGTATCATGTATGACATGAGATTCAGCAGAGCATGTCAGAGATTATATATTACCGCAGAACTCAGTACATATTGCACGTAGCTAACGATATATATATATATATACAGATAATAGGTATGCTATGAGTAGCTGCCTCAGGGGGTATAATCACCGATACTGATTGGTAGTAGAAAGCTTGTACAATTGCATTGCAGGATTCCCTTACTAAAAAGAAGAAGAAGAAGAAAGAGGGAGAAGAAAGAAAGAAAAGAAGAAGAGAAAGGGCGGATTAAGTGTGAATTACGTATGAAGTCATAGAAACTATCTCAGTTTTCAGTTATTAGGTTAACAGACTTATGTGTTGTTACCAGATTTAGGCTCTAAGAGCTTACCAGAGTTAATGGCCTAAAACATATGGCTAGATGATAAGGGCACAGTTAGACGGTCTACTGACCAGCTGGCGCCTGCATTAGCAGGGAGGCGTCCCTGAAGATCGGTAACAGTAGTGTATATGCTAGAACCAGGATTAGAGGCCGAATAGGCAAATTTCAGAGATTAGCAATACCAGAATTGTTCTAGTATGTTAAGTGGTTGTACGTCATTTTCCCAGCCTTGTAGGTGAGAGTCGGCCTTAGCTAACCTAGCAGTCATTATGTGGATACACACAAGGCGTAAGAAATTGATAGTACCCTGCTAGAACAGTGTTTATTAAGACCAGAGGATCAGTAGACTCCCCGTGAAGATCCAGAGATTGATCGCCTGGGAGTAAGTTTGATTAAGCCCAGCCTTACAGTGGCTTAAGTAAGATAACAGAGCAATTAGATGCCCACAAGTCTGCGGTTATGCACGAACTATAAGCACTCAAGTAGAACGATTAGAGCATTGTTAGACTACTGCTGCATTCGGGTCATTCAACTCGATTATTTAGTTATTAAAGGTTATGCAGCCAGATCATTAGAGGTCATGGTCAATATCAGGACCCCCTGACCAGATACGGGCGCATGGTGTGCAGCTAGTCGTTCAAGGTTACTTTAGAAATAAGTAGCCTTAGCATGCGGCCAGAAGGCCAGATAAACTCTAGTTATACTGGTAGCCTACTTGTCAGATTCTCCGGTATAATAAACCAGTATGACTGTCAGTTATATGTCAATTTTTGTAAATGTGAATTTCAGTTGAGTTTAGTAGCCTTTTTGGTCACATTGTGTCGGGGGCTGGTGTACAGATAGATACACAGAAAAATCAAAACAGTGAAGACATAGCCTAGACCTACCACTCCGATCGAAGTATGCAATCCCTGCGGCTAGCCGGGTATTACAGAGGGTTTGTGGAAGGATTTTCCACCTTAGCAGCACCTCTGACTAAATTGACACAGAAGGCAGCAAAGTTCCAGTAGATTGAGGTATGTGAGCAGAACTTCCAAGAGTTAAAAGACAGGTTAACATCATCCCCAGTGTTAGTATCGTCAGAAGGTACAGAGGGTTAATGCGGCATGATAAAGTAGTAGCTGATGCCTTCAGGCAGTTGGAGAAACATGAATAGAATTATCTTACCCATGACCTAGAGTTAGCCGTAGTAGTTTATGCCTTAAAGAGTGAATATTTTGTATCACCCAGGAAGGGCTAATGTGGTAGCAGATGCCCTTAGCCGTAATTTATGGAGAGGTGACATATTTTCAGATAACCGAAGATGAAGTGTGGCGATATGAAGGCCGCATTTGTGCTCCAGATATTTTGGGGTATCGCCAGCAGTTTATGAGCGAGGCGCATTACGCCCGCTATTCTCTTCATCCCGATACGACAAAGAGGTACCATGACATTAAAGAGAACTACTGGTAGCCCAGTGTCCTAACTGCCAACAGGCGAAAGCAGAACATCAGAAACCAGGTGGGTTAACTTAGGACATAGCTGTGCCTCTCCGGAAATGAGAAGCAGTGAATATGGATTTTGTGGCAGGATTACCCCGTACCAGACGCGGAAGTGATTCTATTTGGGTAATAGTTGACAGGATGACAAAATCAGCTCATTTCCTACCAGTAGGGGCTACCTTCTCAGCTGAGGATTATGCCGAGTTATACATCAGAGAAATAGTTTAGATTGCATGGAGTGCCGGTATCTATCATTTCTGATAGGGGAGCACAGTTTACAGCTAGATTCTGGCAGTCGTTCCAGAGGGGTCTGGAAACGCAGATTAATTTAAGCACAACATTTTATCCTCAGACAGATGAGCAGGCTGAGCGCACAATTCAGATGCTCGAAGACACGTTGCGAGCGTGGGTGCTAGATTTCGGTAGTAGCCAAAGTGAGCATTTACCGTTAATTGAATTTGCCTACAATAATAGCTATCATTCAGCCATCAAGATGGCGCCTTTTGAGGCATTATACGAGCGAAAATGCTGATCGCCGAACGGTGTTTGAAATCAGAGAATCAGTGTTGGTTGGCCCAGACATTGTTCAACAGTCAAAGGAAAAGGTAAAGCCTGTCCGAAGGATGCTTACTGACTGCATAGAGCCGCCAGAAATCATATGCAGATGTGCGGCGCAGAAAATTGAAGTTTGATGTTGACTGGGTATTTCTGAAGTATCCCCAATGAAAGAGGTAGTAAGGTCCGCCAAGAAAGGTAAGCTCAGCCGAGGTTTGTTGGGCCTTGTCGGATTCGTTGAAGGACAGGCCGAGTAGCATATGAGTTGAATTTGCCTCCAGAATTAGAATCTGTTCGTCTGGTCTTTCATGAATCTATGCTGAGGAAATGCATAGGAGACCCGTCCAGAGCAGTCCCAGTCCAGAATATCCAGGTTACGAAAAAAAAACTGGCCTATGAAGAGGTTCCAATAACTATCTTAAACAGACAGATTCGCAGATTGAGGACTAAAGATATTACGTCTATCAAGGTATTGAGGCGTAACAAGAATCGAGAGGGGATGACTTGAGAAGCGGAGAAAGATATGAGGACCAGATATCCTCACCTATTTCAGGCCTAGTCAGGCGACAGGTATGCCCGTATTATTACTTATGCAGTACCTTATGGTTGTATGTCTGTGAATGAGAAAGATTGATATTTAGTTATCCAGTGGATCCTAAAATACTATGTGCAGTGCCTGTGTTGGACTTTTCTGCATTTCAGGTTTTTGCTATTGTCCATATTACAGGGGAAATTCTGTCGAAACTTTTCTAAACAAGTAAGTTAAGTAGTCCTCTAGATAACAGTATACATTCGAGGACGAATGTACTTAAGGGGGGGAGAATGTTATACCCCGTAGAATTCTCGGCACCCAGACGACCTATTCGCACGTTGGTTAAGCATATTAGAAGGCCATACGTGCTAGAGAAAGGCCGGGAAAAAGATCGGACGAGAAACCTGCCTAACCATCGCGGGAGGAGCCGAGGCAGAGCCCCTCCGCGATGGCAGCGTGTCACGGAGGTGAGGCCTCCGCGATGGCTCTGTGACACGTTGCCCAGGTTCAGGCCCAAGTATATAAGCCCCACTTTGGTTTAATTTCATTTAACCAAAGGAAATTTCAGAAAAAAAACAGAGGCTTCGGCAGAGAGAAGTAAGGACGAAGGAAATTATATAATTTTCATCCGATTACGTTGCTAAACGCTGCCCAAACTCAAATTAATCCCAGGTGCCGAAGTATTTAGCAGCAGAGAGCATTCCTACGGATTCAGTTTCGTAAAATACGGCCGACGAATCGTCGAGCCACCGAGCTAAGGTAAGTGGAATTGCTCTAAATTAGTGTCTATGTGTTCCTAGCTGTGAAGTGAATGTTTCTCCCTTCTGGCCCGCTGAAAAATAGCAAGTTTTCGACCGTCTTTCGATAAGCCTAAGTTTAGGCTATAAATTATATCAAAAGTAACGTTGCTCTTTACAATAAAGCTGTATTTAGTATTAATCGACGTATTTATGAATGCAGTTGGGAGAAAATAGTTGAAGTACCAGTCGAGCCTCGTCCGACGGACGAATAGTTCAAGAATAAGGTACGTAAAGCTCGTTCCCTCGGCAAGTTAAGTAATATTGAGACAGTATAGTAATTCACAGGTCAGTATAATGTTTAGAAGTTAAGTATTGCGTTATTGTGAATGTTGATACAGTATTAGAAGTATTAAATTACAACTTGTGTAAGACTTACTAGTACGATATAGATTTCAGCATAAGTGTTAGAAAGTGCACAGCATGCTCAGTATGTGATGTAATACGAAATGTTAAGATATTGTTGTATTCAGTTGAAACCCCGCAAAGCAATGCGGTATCCGTAAGGCACTTCAGAAACAGAACAGTAGGCTAAAATGAAGTTTAGAAAGCATGTTAGGAATAGGAAATCATGTTAATACAGAAACTCAGTAAACAACCTAGTTTTAGCCGAAACACTATTTTGTATAGCATTTGCCCCAGTACAGTTTGGCAACAGGCCATATTTATATATATACATTTACCAGCCTCAACATGTATTAAATACGTACAGATTGCTATTACTAGTCCAGCATGTAATATATACGATACCTTACCCCTGTTAGCCTCAGCATGTGAGATACGCAGATAGCATGACTAGTTGAGACTGTTGTATTGTTTGGGGTTGGATTACCCAGCATCCATGACCTCCCCAGGGTTAATAGCTGTATCGACTCGTCCGCCAGAGGACGAGGACACGTCACTCTACGGAGTGGTATGCCGTCCCGCAAGGGGACGAAGATGGGATGCCAGTTTCCCCATATTGTGCCTTGGTCGGCCCTTATACACCCCCGTCGAGCGGGTACGCCCGGGGTGTTGATTAGGAGTCCTTCGGACTCAGGTACAGTTATAGTCATGGGCTCAGCGAGCCCAAGTGCATACCCATGGGACCGGCAGGATGCTTACAGCCATTATAGGAGATGGGATGACCGGGGTAGGGGTATAGATTCTGTGCTGGTTGTACCTCCCGGCTTATGGGGGCCGGGTAAGGTTTGTGTATGCCATGTTATATTATGTTTGTTATGTCATATCGCATTAGATACTGGTAGATTAGTAGTAGAATGATACGTCTCCAGATATGACTCCTATTCCCTCCAGCTTGATTAAAAACAGGTACGATTTACACCATCAGACAGTTAATCTAGTTCTTCCTGTTTCAGTTTCATCAGTTATGTTATTGATTTCAGTTATTGCTTTACATACTCAGTACCAGCGGTACTGACGCCCGGTGGGGTGCTGCATTACTTGCCTGCAGGTACTCGTAGACGAGCAGACGATACTACGTGATTCCTGTCAGCGGTCGGGTATTCAGCTCCTGTCCTCCGGAGGCTGAATTTCAGAGGTGTATTTCATGTTCCTTTTTGTTGTATAGTACGGGTAGGTCGGGGCCCTGTCCCGATCAGTTCTATTGCTATTCTTAGAGGCTTGCAGTCTGTATATATCTCCCTGTGGTCAGATGAGCCGGTTGTGTGAGGCCGTGCAGTTGTATAGCTGTTAGTACTCCTTCTTTCTATTATGATGATCGTGTGGGGCCATAGTTTGCCAGTAGTGGTGACCTTGCTGGTCACGTAGCTTTTTGGTGCTTTATGATTGAGTTGCAGATAACTAGACAACATGGTGGCCTTGTCGGCCCGCATAGGTTCCCCTGAATTGATATGTTTCTGGTCAGCTGTTAGTACAGGTACAGAAGGCTATAGGCCAATGGGCCGGGGGCTGTGTTTACAGCCGTTATATAGCCCTTTGTTTCCAGAAATGTGAGTTAGAGTCAGCCAGGCACCAGATGTGCCCAGGCTTAACAGTCCAGCAGGTCAGGTCCTAGTAGGGCACCAGGTGCCAGTCATACCCCCAAGGTGGGGTGTGACGGGGGGGGGTGTGTGAAGGTGTGTGATATAGAAAAAGAGGGAGAGTGATTAGGAGTAGTTATTAATTGGGATTTCTAAGGGAATTTTTTAACTTTGGACTCTTCTTCTGGGCCTATAACAGAGTGGGCTCTCGACGAACCTCAATGTTGGAGCAGGATTGTACAAGTCGGCCCACTGAAAGAAGTGGTCCATCCACATGTTCCCATCATTCTTGCTAATGTCAAAATCAAAAGTAAATGCTCTTGTTAGTTTTAGATTTGTCTGCTTCAATGATATCACTTCACCTTCTCACTAGTGGGCCCACATTGCCAAGCACTTTCTATTCTTGCTACCCCCACACGTGAAGTCAATAGCCTTCTGTACTCGTGGGCAGTTCCTATTGGCAAATTACACAATCAGATAGCCTTGTACCACATGGGAAATCAATCTGAGCTGCTGATGTGGACTATCTCATATGCCACGTAGAAAGAGAGTACTGGCTAACGTGACTATTTTTTATTATTCTTTTTTTTTTGATTTTTTTGTTTCCCAAGATTTACATAAAATCTGATTAAATTTAATTTTTTTATTATAGAGTATTTATTCGAAATGGCACTCTTAATAATTTATTTTTTATTTTTAAAAATTTAAACTCAAAATTTATAATTAAAAATAAAAAAATTCGAATCACAATCCATATTATATGGCTAACGTGAGTATTACTTGTTCATATAACAGTGAGGATTTGTTTGAAATCAGCAGATACGATGATATGCATGAGCTGGCTGGTCTTAAAATAGTTCAATGTTGACCTATTTCTTATGATTAAGCTATCCCGCTGGATTTCCTCCCCCAAATCCAATGTAATTGGTAGATGGGGCAGCCTCAATTTTTTATATTTTATATCAAAAATATAATATAATATTTTAAAATAGCTTTTAATTTTAAAATACATTAAATATAACGACCTTTTCCCTAAATTTCTCTTAGGAACATTGATTTCTGTAGTTTATCAAATTATGTTTATCTTCTTATTTTAATTATTTTATAATTATTTGAAGTCGTAGATCATGCGTATTAAATTTGTAAATTTTGTATTTGCTATTGAATTCTTTGGTGCTCTAACTTCTATGAATGAATCTTTTGCTAATTAAAAAGATGTTTATTAAATTCACTAAATAAATGAGTATATTAATAAAGTTAAAATAGTCAAATCATACCTGTTACATAAGTGATTGTGAGTTAAAATTATTATAAAGGAATCAAAATAAATAAAATAATTGTAGCTTCCTGAAATTATTCAAAATATAATTAACTTATTTTTAAATGTTATGTCATATTTTTAGTATAAAATATAAAAATTCAGATGAAATTTAATTTTTTACTTTACTTGACCATAAGTTAAATATGATTTTTATGTGATAAACTCTAAAATTGAATTAATTTTTATATAATAAAAACTTTAAAAAATATATTTTTTACATAATAAATTCAAAACTTAATAATCGGAGACATAATCGGAGACGTAAATTCAAAATTTAAAGTCTATAAATTTTCATTACTACTTTAAATTGATATGAATAATAATAAATTTAGGTTCATAATCAAATATATATATATATATATATATATATATTTTTTTTATATATATAGAGAATATGAATAAAAGTTACTGCGTTCATATAAACTAATAAACGACATTCTATAAATCTGTTGGTGGAATTCACGGGGGTTTCTTTGATTTCTGGAATATGCATTGTATAAAGGCACAGTGTGTCATATTCACTGGGCCATAGGAGTTTGTAGGGTGGTGGGGTGATTCTCGTTCAGTCACTTTCTCAACATTTTTCTAGAGATGTAACCTAATTAAGCAGCCTCCATCTCCCAACTACGTCTTCTTCTCTACTCCATTACTAGTTCAATGCTTCTAGTATTCCTAAAATTCCCAAGCTGCCCACACCTTGGCAGTGTGAGTGGCCCCACCAGCAGCGTGACACTCCCACAAAACGACAAAATTAAGTCTTCTACGTCTGAAGTTGGTCTAAAATAATTTCTTGTCGAATGATGTTTGACTGATCATTCTTCGATGTACATAGCTACGCTTCTCTCAGACACTTTTGTTGGAATTAGATTGTTGACTTGTAATAAACATATTATTAGCCGGCGGTTTGAATTGAATAAATTATTGGAATGATTTGTTTCCTCCCATTATTTCATGATACGTTAAAAATTACCACATCTCTTGCTTGAGAAAAATCTAACACGCAGCATGAAAAATGATCACAACAATTGGGCTAGATGAGAAACGGACGGTGCCAAATTTATAACAAAACATGTAGTGTAGAAGTGTAAAAAATTAATAAGAACTTCAAAAATATGTAATCATCCGGTGAAGCTATTTAAATTTTTATTGATTCAATTTTTCACCTTGTAATATTCTCTCTTTTTCATTATTTTTCCTTTTCTTACCCATAATTTTTTAAAAAGAAAAAAAGAAAAGAAAAGGAAAGTTGGCATCACTATATTAGGTTTGAAATGCTAGCAAAATGTTTACTAATGGGACGAGTATAAGACGAGCTGACGGAGTAAATCAAATCTAAAACTATTAACTATCCAATTAACTCAACTAATAATAGCTAAATGTCACACGTGGCCTAGTTTTGGGTTCATATATAGATGCTAATGTTACTCGTGGATTAATCATCCTAAAACAAGTGTTAATCATAGAAACACTTGAATTAAAGAAGAAAGAAAGAGAGAAAAAACCCTGAAATTTTCGTCCCTCAACTGCCTGTAACCCACGTCCTTGCTCCACAAGGTCTGAATTATGAAAAATACACTTAAGTGTTCTATTTATACTAGTGGGAATTTTTCCCGGAATAATGAGCAACGTGTCACGGAGTGCATCACGGAGCACTGCCTCCGTGACACGCCGTGAACACGGACCCTCACTGGAACTGGGGGTCCGGGAAATCAAACACCAACGTGGCACGGCGTGCAACGCGGAGGCTAGCCACCGTGCCACGGAGCAGTCGCGAACCTCCACTGGAAATTGATGAATTTTCACCCTCCAGGCAGAATGCCTCCGCGATGGTAGCGTGACACGGCTCCATCACGGAGCCCCTTTAATTCATGCAGTCCTATGCCTTTTTCCTTGCTCGCATCCAAGTTCAACTCCGATATCATCCAACATGCATTTTAGCTTCCCGAAATCACATTTTACCTACAAAACAATGCTAATCATGTTGGTTAGTATAAATTCACATTTTATTACCAATTACATGAAAATGTATATGCATTGCTAGATAAACAAGGCAAAAATGGTACTTTTGAGTATCACTTGGGCATATAAATCTGCCCAAGATCAGAGCCTATCATAGAAAGGGAGGGTAGTTCAGCTGTTCCTGTAGGTCAATTTATTTCCTACCTTAAGGCTAGAAAGATGATTTCTAAGGGTTGATTTGTACCATCTAGTTAAGGTAAGGATGTGGAGTCCGAGACCTCGACTATCCAGTCTGTACCAGTAGTATGTGAGTATCCAGAGGTCTTTTGTGATGATTTGTCAGGTGTCCCTCCCGAGCAAAAGATTGATTTCGATATAGATCTTCTTCCAAACACGCAATCTATATCTATTCCGCCTTACGGAATGGATCCAGCCAAGCTAAACGAGTTGAAAGATCAGTTGAAGGACCTATTAGATAAGGGCTTTATTAGGCCGAGTAAGTCTCCATGGGGTGCACCAGTATTATTTGTTCGCAAGAAGGACTATTCCCTTTGAATGTGTATTTACTATCGGTAGTTGAACAAGGTTACCATCAAGAACAGGTACCCCTTACCCAGGCTCGATGATTTGTTTGACCAGCTTCGGGGTGCCAAGTGTTTCTCCAAGATTGATCTCAGATCCGGGTATCACCATCTTAGGGTTCGGGAGAGTGGCATCCCGAAAACCGCTTTCAGGACTTGGTATGGTCACTACGAATTTGTTGTTATGCCTTTTGGACTAATCAATGCCCCTCAACTTTTATGAATCTAATGAACAGGGTGTAAAAGGCATATTTGGACATGTTCGTGATTATGTTCATTGATGACATCCTTATATTCTCTCAGAGCGAGGAGGAGCATGCCGCTCACTTGAGAATAGTGCTTCAGACCCTCAAGGATCGTCAATTGTATGCAGAGTTCAACAAATGTGAGTTTTTGTTGGACTCGGTGGCATTTCTAGGACATGTGGTATCTAGTGAGGGCATAAAAGTAGACTCTCAAAAGATCGACGTGGTAAAGAATTAGCCTAGATCGGTGAACCCATCAGATATTAGGAGCTTTTTGGGCTTAGCGGGTTACTATCGGAGATTTGTGGAGGGTTTTTCATCTATTGTCACACCATTGACTAAGTTGACTCAGAAGAAGGTGAAGTTTCAATGGTCAGATGCTTGTGAGAAAATCTTCCAAAAGTTGAAGACCCAACTCACTTCAGCACCAGTGTTGACTCTACCCGAGGGTATGAATGGCTTTGTAGTGTATTGCGATGCTTCACGAGTTGGACTCGGGGTGTGTTGATGCAACATAGGAAAGTGATAGCATATGCCTCAAGACAGTTGAAAGTTCATGAAAAGAACTACCCGACCCATGATCTTGAATTGGCCGTGGTGGTATTTGCATTGAAGATATGGCGACATTACTTGTATGGGGTCCATGTGGATGTATTCACGCATCACAAGAGCTTGCAATATGTGTTCACGCAGAAAGATCTCAATCTTCGACAAAGGAGGTGGTTGGAGTTACTAAAGGACTATGACTTGAGTTTTCTTTACCACTCGAGTAAGGCTAATGTGGTAGCGGACGCACTTAGTAGACTCTCTATGGAGAGTATGTCCCATGTGGATGAGGGAAAGAAAGAGTAGGTGAAGGATGTCCATCGACTTGCGAGGTTGGGAGTTAGATTGGTCGACTCGACCGATGGCGGCATTGTTGTGCAAAACAGATCATAATCGTCCTTGATGACGGATGTGAAGGACAGGAAGGGTGAGGATCCAATTCTAGTAAAACTTAAGGAAGCCATTGGAAGTCATAAGGTGGAGGTATTCTCCCAAGGGGGAGAGGGGGTGTTGCTGTACCAGGGCCATCTACGTGTTCTAGATGTTGATGATTTGAGCAACTGGATATTGCATGAGGCACATGGATCCAGTCATTCTATTCATCCAGGTGCCACCAAGATATATCATCACTTGCGCGAAACATATTGGTGGAAAGGCATGAAGAAGGATATTGCAGAATTTGTAGCGAAGTTCCGAACTGTCAACAAGTGAAAGTTGAGCATCAGAGGCCGGGAGGCGTACTTCAGGATATTAGCATTCCCACTTGGAAGTGGGAATAGATTAATATGGACTTCACTACAGGCCTACCTCATAATCGCCTACACTATGATTCCATTTGGGTGGTGGTTGACAGGTTGACCAAGGCTGCACACTTTCTATCGGTCAAAAACCACAGATTCAACGGATGATTATGCCAAATTTTATATTCGGGAGTTGGTTCGACTTCATGGAGTGCCCTTGTCTATTATTTCAGACCAAGGTACTAAGTTTTGGCGGTCTTTCCAAAAAGGGCTTGGGACTCAAGTTAAGCTCAACACCGCATGTCATCCGCAAACGGATGGTCAGGTAGAACGGACAATATAGACTCTTGAGGACATGTTGAGAGCTTGTGTGATGGGTTTCAATGGTAGTTGGGATGACCAGTTTCCATTAGTCGAATTTTCTTACTATAACAGCTATCACTCCAGTATCTAAATGGCATCGTTCGAGGCTCTTTATGGGCGGAGGTGTAGATCGCCCATCGGATGGTTTGAGGTTGGTGATGCAGCCATGATAGGACCTGATTCGGTTCATGAGGCCTGGGGTAAAGGTTCAGTTGATAAGGGACAGGCTGAAGGCCGCTCAGGGCCGTTAGAAATCATATGCTTATGTGAGAAGAAGGGATTTGGAGTTTGAGGTGTACGATTGGATATTTATATAGGTATCTCCCATGAAGGGAGTCATGTAGTTCGAAAAAAAAGAAAAACTCAGTCCCCACTATACCTACCGAGTTATGAGAAGAGTTGGTAAGGTAGAGTATGAGTTAGACTTCAGTTCATCTCGTCTTTCATGTATCGCTCTTGAAAAAGTGCTTGGGTGATCCATCTTTAGTTGTCCCAGTGGAGAGTGGTGGTGTGGGAGATAGCCTCAGTTATGAGGAAATTCCAGTTGCAATCTTGGATCGTCAGGTTCGAAGGCTGAGGAACAAAAAAGTAGCTTCGGGGCAGGTGTTGTGGAGAAACCAGCATGTTGAGGGAGCTACATGGGAAGCCGAAGCGGCTATGATGGCTAAATACCCCCACATGTTCCCTACCGGCTCAGTTTCAATTTGAGGTATCAGTTTTTTCCCTAATTATCTAATCAGTTTCCATGTTCAGTTCATGTATGCAAGTTTGAATCATGTTATGATATGTATGTGATGCCTGAATTCAGTTCAACTATGTAGTTCTTTTCGGAGATAGTGATTCCGTCAGTTTTTGATTTTAATAATCAGTGTTTGCATATGAGGATTGCTTGTTTCTGAGTTTTCTGTGTTTCTAACATTCGATGATGAATGTCCCCAATGGGGAGATATTGTTATACCCCGGGAGCTCAAAGATCGGACCTGGGAGTTGAAACGGGAAACTTGTGAAATTTATGTTGCATGCATAGGACGAGTCGTGGGACAACTCTTGAGGACAGCCAACGAGTCGTCAGGTGACTCGTGGGGAAGGCTAGGTAGATTTGGGAAGCCTAGAGGATAGGGTCCCTATGGCCTTGGCAATGACTCATGGTCAAACCCCATGAGTCGTTAGGTCAGCTATGGGGTGAGGCAGGAGGAAGAGAAAAAGAAGGAACCAGTGTACTTAACGGAAGGGACCCCACGAATCCTAGTCTATCCCAATGACTCGTGAGGTGTGTCGTGATCAAGCAACGTGAGTTCCATTTGATGCTAAGGCAGTGTACAGGACGGGAGGTGGCAATGAGTCCTGACCAGTGGAAACGGGTCATTAGGTCACCCATTACGAGTCCTAACGGATCAGTTAACCAGTGCACCCAACGAGTGACATAACGAGTCATTTGGGCTCGTGGCGATCCGTCAGGTCGTCTATTAGGACCACCTGGCAGTGTTTTCCTGCAAATTCAGTAGGGGTATTTTCGTAATTCCTAAATTCCTAAGACCTATACTACATCGTTTAAGGCTCGTTTTATAGGGTTTTAAGAGGGGAAAACCCATTCTAAGCTAGTTCATTCCACGCATGCAAACTTGAGAGCATGAAGGGAGGATTTAGAGCAAGTTTTGAAGGTTTCCATTGAAATCTCATCTTGGGCAATTAGAGAAGTGTTAAAATCATCCCTCCCAGGTATGTAAGGCTATGAGTGGGTATCTTCTTCCACACCCATGCCCAATTCCTATCAAATTGTGATAAATTGTCTATGATCAAGTATGGGGTCTTACGAAATTGCATGATTCTTCAATGTCTATACATGGGTATGATTAGATTGTATTTGTATTGATAGATTATGAAGCTTGGGCGGATTCTAAGTTGTTTTTCCTTATAAAAAAATGTTTTTTCAAATTTTGAATCTAAAACTCCCATGGATGATGAGTTCATAAAAGAAGTGATTTATGACAAATGTGTGATGATGATGAGGTTGATGACGAAACAAATATTTCTAAAACTGCCCATGATTATGTTGTTGTTTTCAAAATGAATTGATTAGATCCAAGTATGATCAAACTTTGGGTGATGCCCACATGTTGATTTAAAGTGATGATTTTCCCGACATAAGCTTACCACATTGTTTGAAGTAAAATTTCCCAATATTTATTATAAATTCTAGCTTGTGGTATGTTGAGTAATTATTTATACATGTAGCTTACCACATGATTTGGAGTAGATTCTCCCACGTATGATTGAGCTTGTGGTATGTTTCGGAATAAAGCCTCCTATATGCATGAATTCATAATTGAGATGTATGTCAATGTTGAGCCTTGTCATTAGACAATGTTGAGCTTCATAGCCATATGATGTCTAGTCTATGCATGATTTCATTATGAGCTTTATCAATAGACAATGTTGAGCTTCGTTTCTTACGATGTTGAGTTACGCATGATTTCATCTTAAGCATTGTGAAGAGACGATGTTTAGCTTTGTCAATAGACAATGTTGAGCTTCATCAGTAGACGATGTTGAGCTTCGTATATACGATGTAAAGCGTTGCATGTTTTTGGGAAAAGAGTCTTGTACCGAGCGGGTTAAGGGTTGATTACCCAATGCCCCGAAAGTACGCGCCAACGTAGGTTGTTACTATTATATTATTGAGACCTCTCTTGTGAGCTATCCCTGGCTCGATTGTCCCTTCAGCTTGATATCAATATAATGGTAGCATCCTTAGCCCTGACAAGGTTTTGGACAGCTCTGCCCACTTGAGTGTAATAGTCGGGACCACGTAAGCTCTATCGTGGTATGTTGGTTAACTGACGAGTCTCCCACTGTCTATATCATTCAGATTTTCATATTCATTACTCATGATGATTACTTATGCATGCATGTTCAAAAAGCAAGGTTTGACTCATTCTTCAACTTTTCATATAAATGTTATGCCTCAGCTTGGAGTCGTTCGAGTCAATCATGATGTTCTAAAGCTATGCATGGTCATGTTATGATAAGAGTACGATTTAAGAATGAATGCATGTAGCCTTCTACTTACACCTTAAAAGCTTATGATATGTTTTAAATGATTTACTTACTGAAGCGGTTTTACTTACCTTGCATACTTGGTACATTCCACGTACTGACCACATACTTTCTATGTTGTATCATTTCATGATACAAGACCCGGTTCACAGCTTCAGCACCATCCTTAGACAGCTTCCCGAAGTTAGTATTTTCTTGGATTGGTGAGTCCTCATCCTTTGAGGACTAGACTATCATTTTCCTTTATGTATTTCCAGTTTCAGTATTGTTGAGTTAGTTGGGGTCTTGTCCTATCAACTCATCCAGATTAGAGGCTTTCAGACTTATGTATGTGTAGCTTCAGATATTATTCTGATGTGCCATTGTATGAGACTTTTGTTGAGTTCATAATTATGTTTTCTTCATGTTTATTGAATGAATTAGTTGGATGCTTATGACATGAGTCGACTTGGGGTCTATCGGGGTCCCTTGTCCCGTGTCTACAATCCGGGCCTCTGTTCGGGTCGTGACAATATCATAATTTGTGGTGTCTTACTACGAGTCATACTATCAGTCGTGACATCATCCCCTTCACCTACAAAACCATAACCACGACTCATATCATGACTCGTTGTTACTTACTATAAGTCATACCATGATCTGTGACATCATACCCTGGCACCACAAGGAAACTCATCAAGACCCCTCACCACGAGTCGTACCTGTATCTCACGACTCGTGGTATGACTCGTGGTCTGGACCCCAACTTAAGAACTCCACGACGACTAAGATCACGACCCGTCACTTCCTACACGACTCGTTCCACGAGTCGTTTTGGTGCAAAAATTTAGATTTTTCTGTGAACTCATTTCTGATTTTCCCCATCCATTTCTTTGTAACTTTCGAGGTATTACATATGTATAGGCCATGGATTGACTTGGATTCATCCATGGTTATAGGTCCCATGTCTCCATCCGGTGTCCTAGCTCGGGTCGTGATATTACTGTTTGTCGTTGAGATGGAAAAGCATAAGGAGATTGAGTTGGATGTTGAGGATGAGATTGCTGAACAGGTTATTGCAGGTGAGGCTGACTTGACTAAGGTTGTAGGTGATGCAAAGGAGCCTAGAGCGGAGAAAGTGAAGGAAAACGGGGCCGCACAGATTCTCAGGCCTATCCCTCGACCACAGTCACCATTTTCTCATAGGATGAAAAATAAAGGGAAGATGGGAAGTTCCAGAAGTTCTTTTCAATGCTGAAGCAGTTGTATGTGAACATCCCATTGGTCGAGGCATTAGAACAGATGCCTTGGTATGCTAAGTTCATTAATGACGTAGTGACTAGGAAGACATCCATGAGCTATGAGCCGATTGGTAACTTGCATCATTAAGTGCCATAGGCTTACGGGTCCTTGCCTAAAAGAGGGATGACCCACGTGCCTTCATCATCCCGTGCAGTATAAGAGATTTCAAATTTGCAAAGGCACTATATGACTTAGGTGCGAGCATCAACTTGATGCTATTAGCTATGTTCAAACAGCTAGGGTTGGGAGTCCCCACACAAACTATGATCCGGCTATTGATAGCAGACAACACAGTGAATAAACCAGTGAGGATCATACAGGATGTCCTAGTAAAGGTGGATAGTTTTATCATCCCAGCTGACTTCGTGATCTTGGATTGCAATGTAGATTTTGAGGTCCCCATCATTTTGGGGAGACTATTTCTTGCCACTGGGAGAGCCCTAGTGGATGTTAAACTGGGCCAGTTTAAGTTTAGTCTTAACAAAGAAGAGGTCACCTTTAACATCTGTAGGTCAATGAAGCAGCCTAATGAGTTTAGGGTAGTGTCAGCCATAGAAGATGATTCAGATTTTCTTGAGGAATTCTGAGTAGTAAAGAGACTTGCGTCATGCCGCGACATTAAAACAGGCGATTCTTGGGACGGAACCCATGAGGTGGTGTAGTGAAGTTTGAGTAAACGAACCACCTGCATCGTGCCACGATATTAAATCAAGTGCTTCTTAGGAGGCAACCCAAGTATATTGAATTATGTGTGTTTAGTGTGCATGGGAAACAAAAACTGGTGGGTGAAAATTGCATAGCAGGACTGTACTACGATCCTCAGCACGAACCATAGGATGATTTACGTCTCGTAGTATTGTCCGTGGTGAAAAGTAGAGACTTGTGCAAGTGCATTAGTTCATATTACGGTTGGTCATTATGAACTGTACCTCCATGGTACAAATCATAGTACCCACTATATTGATGAACTATTCTAAATATGGAAGTGCAGAAACTCTGACCTATGAGTCATGGTATGGGTCGTGGCACCTCGGTACGACTCGTGCCACACACTCATAGGTCCCCAGATAAGTTCCTCAATCTCTAGGTACGAGTCCATGGGATGAGTTGTAGGTATGACCTACGACTCGTGGTACAAGTCGTGACGAGAAATTTAAATGAAATAACCCAGCTGACCCGACTCAACCCAGATTTTTTTAAAAATTAGGGCCTAACCTATTTAAATAAAAAATCGTGGACCTAAATTCCCATGTAATCATAAACACAACCGATGATCACCTCCCCTCAATCTTCAATCACTCGTAACTCAAGCACATGCCATTTGAGCTCAAATTTGTGCAAATAAATTTGCACGAGCTAGCCAAATTCCTAGCCCAAAACTGAAGCAAGCAAGAACTTAGCAAGTATGTGTTAATGTTTTCAAATTGTTGTTGTTCTTGTGAATAGTAGTCATACTTTCACTATTTCATGAAAATGAAGTGGAGGAATATGATTATTTGGCTACATGGAAATCTTGTATCATGAGTTATGAAATTAAAATGCTCATGTAATTCAAAATGTTAAATGGGTAGTGAGTTACGGGGAATGATTCGTGTTGGTGATTGATTGGGTAGTTGAAAAATGGTACATGTGTGATGCATTAGGGTGGTGAAGTCTTATTACCCGCCCTCGCAAATGTCTATGATTCATGTTGGGGATTGATTGGGTAGTTGAAAAATGGTACATGTATGATGCATTGGGGTGGTGAAGTCTGATTACCCACCCTCACAAATGTCTTTGCTTAAAAGAAATCATATTGGCTTGCATATCTGATACCACACAGGTTGAGTATAGGCTTCACAAGCCATGCTACAACTCATGGTTTCATACCATGACTCGTAGGATGATTCATTGGGACTGTCCTAGAGATTAAATTTGATAATCATGGTATGGGACATTGTACGGCCTGTGGTATCTCACTACGAGTCGTACCAATAAACAGTAAGGGTCAAGTTCAAAAGCAATAGTACGATCCTTAGTATGACTGGTAGAATCCAACTATGACTCGTACAAAATTACTGAGAGTCCTATTTTTTTGAGTTTTCCTATGACCATTAGTATGAATTTACCTATGAGTCGTGACAGGGTCAACAGACACTATGAGCCTTAGAACAAATCGTACCTTTTTAGTACGACTCATACTGATGAGCTGTGGTAAAATACTAAAAAAGTTTTCTTGCTTTCTTTTTCTCAGATCACATGTACTAACCTGTTCTCCACAGGTCCAATTACAATCAAGATATATGAAGCCAAGAAGAAAGGATAAGTAGGACAGAGCTGAGATTGCAGCTCAGAGGGCCATGAGGGATGAGGCCTCCGATCTGAGCAGGAAAAAGACACTCGTAGTGGTTTGGTGGAGGACTATCAAGTAGACATAAATGAAATAGATGAGCCACGAACCACTAGCACACGGGCCAAGGCTCAGGCCATAGGTGCTTCAGCCACACGACCCAAAGCTCCCCAGTCTAAGGAGGGAGCTGAGGAGTAGCCTCAGGAGTCTGGCACTGGCTTAAATGAGGAAAAGGGGTCAGAGAGGCTGGATCTAAGGAGGGGGGATATAAAGATGATGATGACCAGACCATTCCCCCAAAGAGCCGCAATGTTAGCTAGAGTGTGCCCGATGCTCGGGAGATCTATGAGCAAGGCCTTTCTCTTACCTCCAAGATGCACCCCAGGCGGAACATTAAGGAGGAAACATGGATCCTAACCAGTGCTTTGAATGAGGTCAAAGAGATGAAGCAACACTTCGATTTTTATGGGTTCGAGTGGATGGCTAGAACCCCTGACTACTATGGTGTTGACCTGGTCGGGGAGTTCTACGCTAATTATTTGGTGACTTTGGCGCAGAAGGCTAAGGATGGGCAAAAACGGAAAGAGCAGCCCCGACTTGATAGTGTCATGGTCTAAGGATGAGTAGTTGAAATCTTTGAGTGTACCATTGCCCGCATGTTGTATAGGCCAGATTATGGGGCTCCAGCTTCCATAGTAGAATTTGACTGCATAGTTGAGCCCCTTAAACATGTTAAGCAACTGAGCTTAGAGGAGAGACAGAGGAAGGAGTGGTGGCTAGCTGGGGTAATAGCCGAGGAGAAGGAGGATGTCGAGTGGGTGACTAGTGAACGACAGGTCACAAATCTTTACTTAACTTCATAGCAAAGGCCTGCTAGACATTGGTTCGGCGCAGGCTAGCACCGACGATGAATGATAACACCCTGAGCGCCGATAGAGCACCGTTGGTGGTATGCATCACGTCCAGATAAGCCATCAACAACCTGAGAGTAATAGTAGTTAGATTTTGGATCATTCTCTAGGCTTGAGCACCACTATCTTATTCCAGAGTCTCGTCTATAGACTATATAGGGAGGCTGGTATGAGGGTAATAGCTGAGATTGATACTAGGGTTGGAGGAAATTGGACTGCTGACATTGGGCTAATCCAAGATTAGATGAACCTAGTGACTCGAGTTAGATTACTAGCAAGGGTCCCACCACCACAGCCAGCAGGGGGTGAGAAAGTAGATTGCCCGACCTCCATTGAGAAGAGCGATACACCGGCCACTAAAGCCTGCCACGTAGCAGCTTCCCCAGGCACTTTCTCTACACGTCCACTGGCGACATTGAGACAGGTGCCTTCAGGTTGCATTTTGGTCGCCCATGACTTCCTGTAAAAGCTTCCAAAAGGCTGACTTTGATCGAGAAAAAGGTTATTTGATGATAAAGCAGCTCAAGCCTTGGGTCAATGGTGAGATTTAGGAGGATGTGAAAGGGATACATAGCAGGCTGGATATCTTTAAGCTTTATCTCAATGAGCGGTTAGTGGACCAGTCGGAGATGGGGAGCTTTAGAGATGAGATTGGGTCTCTACGGAGCTAGGTAGCTGAGTTGTCATCTAGCTAGCCGACCATATTGCCAGCTTCCACTACATCGCTGTTTAAGGATGAGCCAGATGAAAAGCTTGATCTAGGAGCATTCTGGGCTCCTAAGCCATCCAGTGGAGATAAAGGGGAGAAGAGAGCCGCGGAGGTAGTTGATGAGGAGACCTCCAGGAAGAGGAAGAGGAAGAGAAGAGAAAGGAAGGAGCATAAACGAGTAGTAGCAGCCAACCTGCAGTCTCATGACGAGCACCTATTTGCGCTGCATGAGAGAGTTATAGGAGTCGGGAGCTCAACTGGTGTACTCAGAGAGCTTGTGGGTTGAAAGGACCCTTCGGGTGAGCCATATTCAGCCCAGCTTGTTGCGGAGGTCGTTGAGGCAGCCATAATTACTGAGGGAGTGACCAAAACCCTTTAAGCCACACCATTGAGTGCACCAGCCACCATTGGTGTCATGATTAAGGTGGAGGGGAGTGTGCCTTCACACCCACCTCCACAGGATGACAAGAGTGCATATAGTGCCACAGGTATGTTCCTCTCTCTCAATTTTGTATTTTATTGCTTTGGGGACAATACATACTTTTCAAAAGGGGGGTGTATCTATCTTTGAGGTTTTGATTCATTCGAGGGCTTCTTTTTCTATGTTTATTTTCCCTCGGACATGCTATCTAGTAGAATCGACATAATTAGGATGTGTTTGTTTTTGGTAAACTAGAAGTAGCTTAGGAGTACTTCACAACCAATAAAATGCATTTGATTCTTTGTAATTGCTAAAAAATGACCATTTTAAAAAATTTCTGTTGCATAGTTAGTTGTTCTTGTTGACTGCGAAGCATGACTACAATGGATCTTTTTATGGAATTTGATAGATTAGCATATGTATTTGTAGCATAGTTGTGCATGAACTAGACAGATAGAATAATGCAAACATGTACCATGTGTGATTGAGGACTCTTACCTACTTCAATACTATATAGAGGATCTAGAACTAGCTCAAATTATTTTTACATCGGTTGTACTACTGTTGGTTAGGAAAGGATCGTAGCCATTTTTGATTTAGCCCACTTTTAGCTTATATTTCCCTGCCAAATAAAATGAACCTTGATCCCATGTTTAAGCCTAAAAGTTGACTTTCTTGTGGATCATCCCATTAACCTTCCTTATTTTGTTTATAATGAACCTATTTTGATCCTGGTCCCTCCTTGGACATTGTGAACCTCAACTTAGGCAAAATGCCTAAGTTGAGGGTGGCTATTCTAGGGGTGCATCGACTAGGTGCAGGAGAAAAGAGAAAAAAAATAGTTAATGAAAGATTGGGTGTGGTGAAAAGAGAAAAAAATAGCCAAAGCTGAAATAGAAATGAATAAATACACCATACCCACAAATGATAGTTGAATAAAGAAAGGAAAAAGATGAAGAAACAAAAAAAGAGTAAAAAGTGAAGCAAAGTTGTGTAGTTCGAAAGAAGGTTAGTCACTATTTTCATATCTTCCATACCCGTCCTGAAGCCTACATTACAAGCCAATGAAAGTCCTATAGTGATCCGAGTCTGATTGTCTGAAAAAATTGAAGTAGAGAAAATAAGGGCAAGCCTATGGTATCATCTGTACAGTATATGGAACTTCATTGTCAGCGTGAGAGTCTTACTTGTTAGTCCCAGCTTCGTATATAGTTATATCTGTGACTGTTGGGGACCTCATTTTTTGTGAGGATACATGGTTTGCACTGCATTCTGCCAGTTGTCTGTGTGAATAGAACTAGCGATAGCTCGGTCCACTGTTAATAGTTATACGCCATATCTTGATCCCTGTGTGTCATGAGTTATAGTTGTATGTGTGCATAGCTGGCTTGGTTTTGAATGAAAAATAGGTCAATATCTGATAATGGTCATGTGTGCAAATTTTGGTATTGTTGGCTGCAGGACTTCTACTTTACCTTCTAGTTAAGCGTCATGTTATAGTTCTCTTTTGTTTGCTTGAGGACATGCAAAAGTTTTAAGTTGAGGGTGTTGATTGTTGTGGGTTTACAACACTTTCGATGCTTAAAACCTAGAAAAGATGCATGGTCTTAGGTATGTTTATACAGATAAGAGGTTGTTTTACCTTGTTTTTAGGAAAATCATGTTTTGGAGTTGAATTCTGGAAAAGAAGAGGGGAAAGTGTAGTAAATGGGCCAAGTACAGTTCTTTGTACGAACCGTACCTAGGTGGTACGAGTCGTACCTTGCACTCGAGATAAAATTCAGAGGAGCTGCATAAGTGATTGGCCAAGTACGACTCTTGGTACTCGGCCAAGTACGACTCTTGGTACGAGCCGTACAAAGGAGTCATGGAAAGATATAGAAAACCTTCACTTGTCTATGCTCCTGGTACGAATGGAAGATATGAGTCATGATGACAACATACGGCTCGTACCGAGGAGCTGTGGTGAACTGCATAGAAAATGTAAGTTGGTAGATCCCATGGTATGACAAGATCCTAAGA
The DNA here is from genome assembly GCA_035772735.1 of Datura wrightii. NCBI lineage: Eukaryota > Viridiplantae > Streptophyta > Magnoliopsida > Solanales > Solanaceae > Datura > Datura wrightii. The sequence goes on along the minus strand of JASDFA010000010.1, from coordinate 156,155,599 downwards.
CTAGTAACATCTATGTACAAGTTGTACCTAAAGGCTCGAGAAAAATTTCAGAGGATGCCATACTTCACAAGAACCAACCACGACAAGCATTATACAACTTGTAGTCACATTGTACGAGTTGTACCAACTCTCAGGACTTAGAAGATTTCATGACTTCCTGGCATAGTACGAAGGAAAGCCATGACCCGTAGCTTCATGCTACGAATCATAGACTTGGCAACAACAGTTTTGGTAGTTTCCCTGTTAATTTCGGAAAGATTTTCAATTATTTGTATAAATACATTTTAGGTTATTTTCTTTAAGGGACCGATTCTTTGGAGTTGTATTCATGATTCTTGAGTTGTCCAACATTCATGGATACCAACTACATGAAATTCTTGGAGAATTTATTCATTGTTCTTGAATTGTTCAAAGTTGAATTGTGCAATAATCAATTGGGTTTTTATTCAATCACCATTATAAGTTAATTATGTTTTCTTCCTTGAAATATAATCTTTTTCTTGCAATCATGAATAACTAAAACCTCCACAACTAGGACTGTGGGAACCATGATGGAATAACTAACTAGGGTTAACGTAAGGTGATTCTAAACCAATACACATGCTTGTATTGTTCATCTTTTCATCTTAAACGTTTCTTAATGATGCGCAATGTTAGGACTTGCCCTAATTCTCTACTTGTTTGAACCTAGAGTAGAGATTAGGAAAAGAGATGAACAACAAAGCCTTGAACTTTAACTTTCATTGAATAACTTGAGCTGCATTTCACAAGATAGTTAATTTTGAATAATTTATTACGGTTAATGTGAAAACACTCAGGAGACCCAATGGATATAGTCATCAAATAGGAACAAATCAATCGTTTGGATAAATCCATGTTATCAGTAATGCAGGCTATGTATTTGGATAGATCACTAGTTTAATAACCTGAAGTTATTATGGATCAATGGGGAACACTTCCCTGGTTAATTGTATAAACTTGATCACAACAACAATTTATAACATATTTACTTAATTCTTTCTTTAAAACCCCCATTAGGAAATAATTGAACTAAAAGCATAAATAGTAAGCATTATTCTACATCTTGACCATATTTCCTGTAGGATCAACCTTAACCTTAGTTGGGTTCTTTATTGACAACATTTGCATCATACTTTTGCAGGAGTGCGATTTAAGTGTTATCACTTGAAACCTCTAGTTCTAGCTATCTTTTTAAGAAAGTTTAATAAATAGAAATACTTATCTTTTTCATGTCCTCAACTCCTACTAAAAAGGATTATTTTCCCAGCTTGTCACTTCCTTAAGAGAGCAGAAGAAACACAACAACAACACCACAACAACATCACCAACAAGTCTTTCTGATCTTCAAAAACAAGATGATATCTTTCATTGTAATTTTTAGTGGAGTTTTCTTGATGTTTTTACTTAAATTATTTGCTAGAAAGTAGAGAGAATAAGGGGTGTATGTAAGTAGCTTAAACTGGAAAGGGATGGGAAATGAATTCAAGATAAGTCTATGTGATATATATATAGGACTTCAGGTGGTGGACACGGCTCCGTTGCACGCTAGCCATCGCAGAGATTCTCCTCCGTGACACGTTGTCCAACGCCCTTCTTTGCTAGTCCATGCATTTTCGACTTCATTCATCACGTCTTCTATGCATTCGACCATCAATACTTCCTATTGTTTACACCTCATATGCTTCACTTTTCTCGACCTAAATGTACAACAACCTTGATCAATTTATGTAACGTACTTATGACACTTTTCAAATGTCAAAAATTTTTCAATGTGTAATACTTAAATTTCCTTGTGGGACGAAATATGAGACAAGTCAGGTCAATACAAACTCAACATAGACACATGAAGGATAAACTGTAGCATAGACACTTACGATGGTAACTTCAACTTATAGGCCACTTTCCCAACTCTCTTTACAATTTCATAGGGACCAACAAGTTGAGGACCAAGCTTTACCTTCCTAATGAAACACATGACACCTTTCATTGGTGAGATCTTAAAAAACTCTTGATCACCCACAATAAATTCTAGATTGTGATGTAATGATGTCCAAATCCACTCCTCACAAGGAGAAAGTGTAAATGGTCATCTTAATATAATTACCCAACTCGTGAGTCAGGGTCAAATCCACAGAAAGTAGAGATTTGATGGCACAAAAGTTGTCTATCGAATTGAATTAAGTTGCATAATTGTCTTAAAAATGGAAAAGTAAATATTGGGGGTGAAAATGATCTCAAATAGATGTAAAATTCAATCAATCAACTACAAGGAAACCAACTTGAATAAGAAAAGATGAGCAAGAGCTAGGGGTGTGCTATGGACGAGGCATTAATTGGATTGGAGTTAATTGAAAATTCCAAACATTACTCACAAGTATAAAGAGTTATGGACAAGGAAAAACTCTATGTTTCTCAACCTCTTGAGTATCTTTTGCCTTGGGTTTCTCAAACCCCAATGTTCCATACACATCAACCACTACAACTTGGGAAAGAATTGACTATCTCTAGCTTCAATTCTTTAATGGATGTATGAGAATGGATTTTGGCAATGTGTAGCCCAACCCTACAAAATCAAAACCCAAATACCCACCATTGTATTCTCACCCTTATTTTATTCTCCCTTTTCAAGAAACAATAGAATAATTAAGCACAACCCATATTTGCAACTATAGATATTTCAATTATCAATTGGAGAAAACAATAGATTAATGCTAAATAAGTATGTCCTCGGGAGATGAGGACTCACCAACAATGGGAACAGAGATGAAATGTGGGGAAAGCTGGACTAACGATGGAACTGAGTCTAACCGCTCGGACCTGTACCATGAAACGATACATCATAGAGTATGCGGTCAGTACATAGAATGTACTGACTATGCAAGGTAAGTAAAACATGATGAGTAATTGTTAATTGAAATCATGCATATAAATATAAATTAGTAGATCATGAGAGTAAGGACTGTATGTTAAAATATAAATTTGAGACATATATATAGTTATAAGTTGAGTATTATATCTGAATAGAATGACCCAAAGCTAAAAATAGAAATCATATGACTTATCATAACTGAAATCATATGTAAAAGCTCATAAACTGTTCATTGGGTCAAACCTGTTGTATATAATATCATAGGTTATGAACATGAATAAGTGAAATCATCAGGAACAATGGGAGAATCGTCATAACTGAAACCATCACGATAGAGCTTACGTGATGCCCAAACTATCACACTCAAGTGGGTAGAGCCGTTCAAAACTATGTCAGGGCTAAGGACACTACCACAATATTGTTATCAAGCGGAACGCCCCTCGTGGGCGGGTAAAACTCTCAAGGGAGGTCCTAATATATATATATATATATATATATATATATATATATATATATATATATATATATATATATATATACCTACGTGGGCGCGTAGTTCTGAGACCCAGGATTTACCTGGACGAAGAAAAAGAGATTACATTAAGAAATAAAACCATATCATTCATCATCAAGAGTAAATTTCAAGCTCATGTTTGTTCTTCAATGGAGGTTTTTACCTTACAGAAGAAGAAGAAGATGAAGAAAAGATCTCTAGCTTTTTCACTTTCTAGAAAATCAAAACAATACAATACAATTCAATATTCTAGTGGGAAGGAAAATTTGGTACTCTCCAAGGAGTGTACAGAAATAGGTTAAAGCTACTCCTCTTTTTTTGTGCCACACAATTTCACCCTTCTGATGACGGCGTCACTTGCGAAGTCATCGGTGTTCCTCTGGTGCCCATCCGTGGGGTGCCGCTCTATTGCAATCGGGACCAGTGACTCGTATACTAGTGCGGCGCTAGCATCGGTAGTTCGCAGATGCTGAACCGCATTCCATCGGTGTACCTCCCACTTCAACATAGTTCTCTCCTACGTTTGGCTGGGGTTTTTCTGGTGTCATCTGGTGAAATGCAGGTCCCCTTCTTTAAGCTCTATGCTTTTGTTCAATTCCTTACTTTCTCTCTATAAATTGATTGCCTACAGAACCTAAAGAGAAAGAGCATAAAATCCTTCTAAATGAATTGAAAACCAAGTAAAAGCTCATGTTTAAAAGCCTAATGAGTTGGTGAATTACCAACTCATCAAACTCCCAAACTTGAACAATTGCTTGTCCTCAAGCAAGGAAATTCTTGACAACTGAACAATTGAAGTAAGCGTGTAACACTACAGGAGATTTTGCATAAGGGACCACTTGGAGTCAGACAATCCCAAAATCACTCACCAACTCAATGAAAAGAAAAAAATCAACCGTTTAAGAAAATGCTTTAACAGGTGACCAAAAACAATTTGCATGATTCACAATGGGTTCTTTCATCCAAAACAAGAGTCATGGTTGATCAAAACAAGCTCATATAGCATCCAGAGTCATTAAAAATTCACATTCAAAGCTTTCCTTGAAGCTCATTGCACTCTTGTCTCAATCACATCTTTTGACACATTCAAGCATGTTCTCCAAGGAAGTGATGCCACTCACAACAAGAGAGTATCCCATTTAGTAGTCAAGCAATTAACACAACAAGGAATTATAGAATAATACAAGTACTCTCACTCTCACAGAGAAATTCTCATGCCTACACATTGACCCATAGGCTTTCCCTTCGTGCAATGCCACTAATGTAGAGTTGCCACACTCAAAATCAATTAAGACTTGGGGATCATAATGAAGGCTAGGAGTAAGGGTAGGACGAATATTTAGCTCTAGTGACTAAAACCTCCCTAATGCCTTTTTGTGAATACTTTTACATCCCATCACCTATTGAGGTCACTCCACCTTATCTTTCTTTGTTCATCATCTTCATCTTTTGTTTAGCAAGGGCCACTATTATAGACCTTTGAATTCCACATTCATCCTCATCTAGGCAAGAGGTATCACCTTTAAACTATTCTTTTTCTTCCAAGGTTTAGAGGTTCTTTCCAGCCAACTATAGAGTTACATTGTCCCAAATGTATGCATAAAGACTAAAGGAGGGTAGGAACTCCTTGAGGTGGCTACACATCCTCATCATCATCAGTCGCTTCATTTTCATCACCATCTCCTTTAACCCTAAAGGTTCCCTCATCATCCCCATCAAAACCCTCAAATAAATTAAGTTTAGGGCCCTGGGCTATAGGTGGGGCAACCATGGATGCATTAAGTGCGCTCATGTCCGGATCATCCATTGGTGCCTGGCTCCTCAACTCTTGCACTTCAGCTTGAAGAGATATTACTGTGCCCTCCATTACATCTACTCGAGAGCATAGCTTGCTCAAGCTATCAAACACATTCTTCATCTCCTTCTTCACTGTCTTGACAATAAGGGAAGGGAGATTTTGAGCAAATTTTGTAGTTGGCTCTCATGAGATAGTGTCATCTCAATGAGCTTTTGTATTTCACTTATGCAAGAGGATGTGGGAGGAGGTGAAGTCTTATAAATGGTGCTTCTCCAGATGCATGACCCGATGTCTCAGGGTGTGGCATATTAAGTTTGAGAGTAATAGGTGTCTCATCTATGTCACGAGAGGTGGAGCCATTAGGTGTCTCAAATGTTTGTATCCTCTTTCTTTTGATCTTAGGAGCATCCGTATCTCTCTATCTTTCAACATTGATAACACCAGTGGCGGAGCTGGGGGACTCATCAGGGAAAAGTGGCACCCCTACTTTGAGACATAGCTGGGTGATGAGGACAACATATGGCATTGAAGTTCCCTGTTGTTTGGCCTTGTGCTTTGTTTGAGTCGCCACTATCTCCCCAAAGTTGATGGACACCCCTATCATGATGCAGGAAATGAGTATGGCTGCATCGAGGATCACTCGTTGGTCATTTTTGGAGGGCATAATTTGGCCACAAACAAACTCCAGCCAAAAGTTGGCCTCAAACTTTAAATTATTCCTTGAGATTTCTCCACCCATGGAGGCCCATAAGGGCTGACTGATGGAGATGATGGGAGCTATCCAACGAAACTGACTTTCTTTGCTAGATACTTTTGCTGCACACTCTATTTTTGAATCGATTTTATCCTCCAAAAATAGTTCCTTTATGGCTGCCAAAGTGATATCTTCCTCCACACCCCGAACCTTGACTGAAGGGAGGAAAGGGAACTCATCAACCTTCCCCTTGTGCTTCATTTACTCTTGGTGATCTTGGTAGGATGCATAAAATGTTGGCACAAGGTTGGTGTAGTAGCCCGATAGAGGTGCAGCAAACATGTGCCATTGCCTATCATTAAACTGTGCAGTGATGTTCGGAAAATCATTCCCCATCCCTACTAGATCAAAATATTTCTCTGTGGTGATTGGCCTCCCTTCACAGATGACATAATGTGCCTTCATGTTAGGCACACAGAAGATGATGGCCTTTCTTGTGTTGGTGGGGGCTGGGGTTGCCTTGGCTTTCTCTTTCCCTCTACTCTTGGATGCAGAGGGTGCCTTTCCCTTGTACTCTTGCCTAGATGAAGTCATGATGCTAAAAAAGAAATGTTAGTGCCACATGCTACCATTTTTGTGTTTTTGATAATATGAAAGTAAAAGAAACAGATAAATTAAGCTAGAAATGAAAATCTCACAACTAGATGACAACAAGTTGCAACATCAATATTATATGCTGGGGGACCAACGCTATAGATGTGAAACACAGGTAGAGACCCGCGAGTTGCAGCTGAGCTGCCAGCCTAGGAAGACAACTGGGAAAAATGGCTCTCTATCTATGCTAAACCAGCGTTTCAATGGTCTCAACCCATGATGTGCAGGTGAAATGTGGGTACTGGGCAGTGCCCTGAAACTTTGAACCCGGACCTGCACCTCAGCCTTCGGTTCGCTGGTGCTAACTAGTGACTCGACAATGAAATGCAGTTCAACATCGATAGCACCCCAACCCAGTTAAACAAGAACACCTTAATTTCATGCTTTACTCAACACACCTATACATTATGATTAACCCACTTCAGAAAGCACAACAAGATAGAAATGATGATTTGCCCTTAAGAATGACATCAACCTATCTATCATCGAGCAAATCGTGCATTTTAAGCACACGGTGTTACTCAGACTTCATCCTCGACTATTAGACTAAACACACAACTCTATATAGTATTTCTACCAACATGAGTACCCACACCAATATTATGCAATTATCACTACCCCCAACATACCCACACTGTTATAATCATTTAGTCAATGTAAGAGTAAAATATGGGAAATGAGGAACATGGGTATGGAAAATTTGGAATCTGGCATGCTTAATTTTGGACTCACATTCTCAAATATTGAGCAAAGTAAGAGCAATAAACACACATATTGATTGAGCAGTGAGAAAAAGCAACTAAATTGGAACTTGGTGTCCTAATCAACAATGGTTAATCTCCAAAGAGTAGAAATTCTTTTGCTTAGTGAGAGTTGTGTGAAGTAAGGTGAAATGAAGAGAATGAGAAGGGGGGATTTTATAGGATGAAGAGAGTGAGAGTGATTGGTTGGTGAGAAGGTGCGTTTAATGGGAATTAAGTGGGAGAAGATTGAAGGGTGGTAGTTGGGTTATGGGGAAGGTGAAATAGTGCAAAAGAAGGGTTTTTAGGGAGTTGAAAAGGTATTTTACCGATTTGGGAGAGATATGGATTGGGTCGGTAAATGGGTTTGGCAAATATTTTAAATTAAGTACCTACCTACGTTTGCGCTTAACTTGTGGCCGCTAGTGGTGATCGACGTTTCATAGTTCCAAGCGCAGGTGACCACTGCTAATTCCCAGTTTACTGCTTTGCGGGCTGCATTTTTCCAGCGTTTCGTGATTTGCTTCTAAAAATGACAATAATTGTAAAACCAAAACACAAGATGCTCAATTAATTCAAATCAACAATCAACTAGGAGCTATCTAATCCTATTCCCCGGTAATGGTGCTAGAATTGATGAAGTTCGAATCCACTCCTCACAAGAATAAACTATAAACGGTTGTAACTCGTGAGTCGGGGTCGAATCCATAGGGAACAGAGATTTGATGGCATAAAAGTTGTCTATCGAAATGAACTAAGTTGCATCATTGTCTTAAAAATGGAAAAGTAAATATTGGGGGTTAAAATGATTTCAAATAAAATTTAAATTCAATCAATCAACTACAAGGCAACCAAAAAGATGAGCATGAGCTAGGTGTGCTCTATGGATGGGGCATCAATTGGATTGGAGTTAACGAGAAAATCAAATCATTTCTCACAAGCATAAATAGTTGTGGACATGGCAATAATCTATGTTTCTCAACTTCTTGAGTATATTTTGCCTCGAGTTTTCTCAAACCCCAAGGTCCATATACATCACTACAACTTGGGAAAGAATTGACTATCTTTAGCCTCAATTTTTTAATGGGTGTATGACAATGGGTTTTGGCAATGTCTAGTCTAACCCCACAAATTCAAAATCCAAATACCCACCATTATTTTCTCATACATATTCTATTCCCCTTTTCCAAGCAACAATAGAATAAGTACGAACAACCCATATTTGCAACTATGGATAATTCAATTATAAATTAGAGAAAAAGACATATTTATGAAAAATAAGTAAGTCTAAGATTAAAATTGCTACACCCAGTCCAATTTAGCCCCTATCATGCACATACCCCTAGCAATATGTTTAGTTACTCATGGATGAAGAAAAAGAGATTATATTAAGAAATAAAACCATATCATTCATCATCAAGAGTAAATTTCAAGCTCAAGTTTGTGCTTCAATGGTGGTTTTTAGCTTAAGGAAGAAGAAGATGATGAAGAAAATCTCTCTAACTTTTTCTCTCTCAATAAAATTAAAATAATACAATACAATTCAATATTCTAATAGGCAGGAATATCTAGTAATTTCAAAGGAATGTATAGAAATAGGTTAAAATGCTCCTCTTTTCTTGTGCTAGATGATTTAACCCTTCTGATGATGACCTCACTTGTGAGTCACCGATATTCTGCCAGTGCCCACTCGCGGCACACCACTCTATTACAAATGGAGGCCAGTGACTCCTGTAGCAATCTGGTCTAGGCGCCGGTGGTTCCGAAGTACTGACTCGTGTTCTGCCAGTGTACCTCCAACTTTAACATGGTGTTCTCCTGCGTTTGGCCGGTGTTCCGCTGGTTTCATCAGGTGGAATGCAGGTCCCCTTCCTTAAGATCCATGCTTTTATCCAATTTCATGCTTTCTCTCTTTAAATTAAATGCCTAAAAACCAAAGAAAAAGAGTATAAAATCCTCCTAAATGGCTTGAAAATCAAGTAAAAGCTCATGTTTAAAAGTCTAATGATTTGTAAATTACAAACTCATCACGACGTCTTATGTTAGTATACGAATTTTGTCGACTTTGAGCTATCTTGAGTCGACTCACAATAAGGTTTACTTTCTTGATAGATTAATGAACTGATTAAGGAATCAATAATTCTACCTCTATCAGTTTGAACCGACCAATTGGGATCTACAACTTTGCTGATAAAGAGCTTCATAGGGAGTCATCTGGATTCTCGCCTAATCACTATTATTGTATGTGAATTTGATATGAGGAAGGTGTTCATCAAAATTACCTCAAAAATTAGTCTCACACACCCTCAACAGGTCCTTGAAAGTCTATATAGTTCATTCTACTTGCCCGTCCGACTAAGGGTGGACAATAGTGCTCAAATTGACATGAGTTCCCAAAATCCCTTGGAACAACATTAAAAAATAAGTAGTAAATTGTTTACTTCTATCTATAATAGATGTCAGAATTCCATGTAGCCTCACTATCTCTTTTAAATATAGCTTAGCATAGTGAGTCACAGTATCAGTCATTTTCACAAGAAGGAATTGTGCGAATTTCATAAGCCTATACACAATCACCCAAAAATCGGCTCATTCTCAGGCCTTACAAGGGGTAAATCCATAAAAAAGTGCAAATACATCATCTCCCATTTTCATTACATGATTTCAATATTTTGAGCCAGACCACCATGTCAGTGATGCTCATCTTTACTTGCTGAAAATTTAGACACTTAGCCATAAAATTGGATATATCAATTTTCATGCTCTTCCACGAATAGTATAGTATCAAATCTTTATACATCTTGGTATATCTCCAATGCACGGAATATTTGGAGCAATGTGTCTGCCCCACCTTGGGATATGTAATTGGAACCTGATGCCACACTAGACCCTGATTTGACTTAGCTTAAATATGCACCTCTGGTGCATACCAGTAGTACATAATCAAGAAAGCAATCAAGTATATCTCGACTTAAAGAATCCCTTGACCGGTAAATCCACAATATAAACACTAGGGTAGATATTCAACTGTCCCAGCAGTTGATGATAATAATAACATCATATGTGAGCCAACAATACTACCACACTGTCTAATATTACAAATCCCTATGTGAGCCTATGAGACCACCATGATATCTAAATCAGGTAAAACTAAGAGTAAACATATATACAAGGGACATTAAGGCCGTCATACTATTGACACAAAACAACAAAGAAACATGGCCAATAATGTACTTTTATATAATCCCATAGTCTGCAAGCATATAATGAGTAAATTCATAGTCAGGACAGGGCCCCGACCTATCCAAAAAAAATTGTACAACCAAAGATAGGCAAACCTCTAAAGTGTGGAAACTTCAAAAGAGAGGAGCTGACCAATGTTTTGAGCCTGAAGTGCTACTTAGGAGGTCTCTGAACCTATCTATCAGAACCTACATGCAAGAGTGAAGCACCCTAAGGATCGAGTGTTAGTATAATAAAGCATTGAGTATGTAAGACAATGATAATAAGCTAGAACTGAACTGATAGAAAGAACTAAACGTAAACAGCTACAAGAATAAGCGGACAACTTGAAAGATCTTATTAAGTTATATAGGATGCTAAATAGGCTATAATCAAACAGGAACCTAACTTGGCCCACAAATGATTGACTGGTATAAACAATAAATAATAACCTACCTGAGCCCCCATAAGCCCTAGATGGTACACCTCTAACTATATATCCCTATTGATAACGTTGTAGCCCCGCATGTAAGTTGTAACTATATCTTATGCACATTAGGTCCTGCATTTGTATCTTGAGTCTTTTGGCTCCTATAGTTGTATCTGAGCCTTTTGAGCTTCTATAATTGCAACCTAAGCACACAAGGCTCAATTGAGGGTTAGTAATGCCAACTTGATCATAAAGGAAGTCCATAAGTGAGTAGACTTCAATATGGATCTTCTAGGCTCAATATGATCTTTCTATACATTTTATAGCTCTTATAAGCAAAGTATAGCCCCATAGGAAAGGTATGCTAGCCAATAGACTTTCTAGGTAACTTTTAAATAGGCCCATATACATGTATTGATCTAAGACATAGGCCCCAACACTTATAGCTAACAAGATCCAACGAAGGCATCAAATAATCTTCTATTTTATCAGCAAGTAAGATGGCTTTCTAAGTGATCTACACGAAAATCTGTATGTTGTATTGAACTATAAGGTTGTTACAAAAAGGTGGGAAACCTGGAAGCTCACCACCATAACTGTATAGGTAACCACGATCAGATCAATGCAAAGGTTGAACTACAACACCAATACTTTAGCTCTATAGGCGCCAAGATACACCAAAGGCCCGTACGCGAGCTATATAAGTTATACACGTCACAATACTGAGGTTCTATGCCAAAATAATAGTTATGCCACCAATAACAAAATTAAATGCAAAATAGCTCACCATAAGTCCCTTAGGAAATCAATACGGCAACAAATTTTCAATAGCCCATTAAGCGATGCCAATACAGAGAAAAAACCACTCATCAATCGGAGTTCGAAGTAAAAAGTTATGCTCGTTTGAAGACAGCACTGTCAGCTGGGAAATATCCCAGGCGCGCGGGTACCGAGACTGACAGGCAGCAGGCACGCGCGCGCGCACGAGGGTGTGTTGCACGGGCACCGCCCAAACCCTTGCCGGCCCGTCTATACGAAGTAAAATTGAGCTAGAAAGCTCATTTTTACTCTGTTTTAGTTGATTTTTTTTAAGAATTAAGAGAATTCAAAGCCCTATCATATGGTGAAAAGATATCCCAGGTAAGAAACTTCACTCTTTTCTCTTTTGGGCTTTGAAAAGAGAACCTTGGAAGGAAGTCATGACTTGTTGTTGGCTTGTGGTTGATTGTGGTATTGTTGCATTTTTAGATGATTCTAGGCAGAGGAAACAATAGGAGTTTACTCCTACTTTAGCTGATAACATCTCCAAGAAAGGGTAAGTAATTCCCTTTTTTATTTTTTTAAGTTTATGAGGTTATAACTTGGAGAATGTTGTAGTACTGTTTTGTTGTGTCTTTGTGTGTTTTTGTGGCATGTTGCTGCCCAATTTTTCCAAAACTTTGGTGAAGTGAAGTTGCTTCTTGTTGGGTTTATAAATTGTACTTTGAAGGATCCTAAGGAGTAAGCTTGAAAGGAAGATTTTCGGTAAAATTAGAGTCGACGTTCTAAGGTATGTAAAGGCATCCCTTTCCTTGTTTTTCAAGCACGAAACTAAGTTATTGAAAGGATCAATATTCTTATGTTTTTAAAATCATATGGAGGCCTGTATGATCCATTCCAAAGGGTTGGAAATACTTTTCATAAATCTTGAATCATTAAGAATGGTTGAAGCGAGCAAATGTGAAGCGAAAGGTGTAATTTATATACGATTATTGTCGTAGTTCCAAATCGATTCTGAAGTCCCATTAACGTGGGCACTGTGAGCTGGTCCTTTGCAGTATACTGTATATGTGATGTTTAATATATGTTAAGATCTTATCACTTAGTGAAATTGGTAGGAAATGCTAAGATGACGACATGTAATTAACTTAAGCTAAGAAGATGACGCTAAGCCTATTGAGGGTAAAAGAGCTTATTGAAATGACATTTTAATAATATTGTTAATCCCTCCTTTATGTTTATATTTTAAAGTACATAAGATAAAAAATAGATTTTACGTTTTTCCTCTTTAAAGCTAAGCAAGCGGCACGTAGCGAATAAGCTAAATCGATACATGTTAACGGGGAAAGCGTGGCTAAGTTGTCAATTAGGCAAAGAGGTAACTGTGTATAAGAAGTGATGGAATAGTGAACACGAGGGTAAAGACTTAAGTGTAGAGTGAATAATTTTTGGCAAAGAAGTTAAGATGAATAAGGAATGTAGAGCTAAATATTGTTAAATTAGATGATACGGGTTACGATTGTGAACGAGGTAGGAAACAACTAGGAAGATTAACCCTGTTCTAAAGACGTTTAGCAAAAGAGTTATAAATTAAGTTGTTTATGTTCAGTATGTGTTACGTTGATGAATAACCACTAAAGTTTTAACCTTCTACGAAATAATTATAGTTGAACATCTACAAAATAGTAACTTAAGTTGAGAAGCTCTCTTCTATACCCCTAAAGGATTATGTTAAGTTATCTATTCTAAGTGTTGAAATTTTTTACCATGTCTGAAAAGGGTAATCCTAGGATCTTCTAAGTAACTTATGATTATGTAAGCTTTCTTAAGCTCCGCAGATAATTGCAAAGTTATGTAAGTCAATCCAGCATCACCCAAATTATGGCTATATATCTTTATTTACCTATAAGGCATCACTTAGAGAGTTACTCACGAGTTCCCAAGTTATAGAGCTCCAAGTCTCAGATCCTTAAGTTATGTCTTTACCTCCCTAATTTATGTTGAAATGTGCTAGCTGATCTAAGAAGTTTTTGAGAGATCATATTTCGAGAATTATGCTAATGTCTCGGTCAAGTATCTGATGTTGTATACAAGTCTAAGAACTCAATTCTTTATATGTCTTCCCAGTAAGAAGTCTTAATGTGTACGATTTTCATGTTATAACATACAGTTTAATTCTTTTAGTTATATTCAAGTCATGCATCTTTATGTTTAACTCTTGTTGAGTTATCAGTTGAATTTCCTAAATTCAGAGGAGAGATTCTCCCAGGCACCAATGTTCCTAATGTCTAAGTAAGTGTAAGTGCAGGCTATTATAATGATCAGTTAAGCTCAGAACTTTGAATACCAGGAGGTCTCCTGGAGGTCACCTAGTTAACTAAATACGAGTTATACATTATATAGAAGTCTTATACGTTGTATGTTTGTAGTTTAGTTCTCAGCTCTATGTATATGACAAATAACTCCAAGTTCCTAGTTATAATTTCCATGTTTTCCTACAAATAAGTCAAATGAATTAACAACCATATGTGCTTATCTACATGATAAATTTGGTAATGAAATTCCAATGTATAGTTGCCGATACAGGTTAAAGGATCCACCTGGTAGGCAGTATATATTTGTAGTTCCCAAATGTTAATCAATTGTGTAGAAATGAGCTCTATGTGTTTCTATCCAAGTAATATGTTCAATTGGCAGGATTATTTGTAGGACATTGTTTGTAAGCCTACAAAAGTTCTTATATTGTCTAAACCTCTTGAAGGTCCTTCAAGTAATTGAGTCGACATGTTCATGTATAATTTGACTACTTTACATGATATATATACATATTTTCTAACTTTACATGATATGGGTGCTCACTTGCATTTATGGTTACGAAAGAGCCTATTTCGGCAACAGATTTAACATTTGTCATTTATATGTCATACGTGTTAAATTGACTCAATATAAGCCATATCGACCCTATTTATGATTATGATTGATAATTATTTTTATTTTACCCCGGTGTAGTACATCGGCTGGAGATATTTATATTTTACCCCGATCTGGTACATCGGCTGGAGATATTTTTATTTTACCCTGATGTGGTACATTGACTGGAGATATTTTTATGTTACCCCGGTGTGGTACATCGGCTGGAGATATTTTTATGTTACCCCGGTGTGGTACATCGGCTGGAGATATTTTTATTTTACCCCGGTGTGGTACATCGGCTGGAGATATTTTTATTTTACCCCAGTGTGGTACATCTGCTGGAGATACTTTTATTTTACCCTGGTGTGATACATCAGCTGAAGATACTTTTATTTTTCCTTGGTATGGTACACCGGCTAGACAAATTTTATATATGTATTTATGGATGGTTGGTTGTTGGCATTACAGTTATAGTTTTTATTGTGCATCACTTGGTTACATTTGCACTTCAGTATTGACTTATTTCCAAGTTTCAGCTCCAGGATTCCAGGTTGTTGTTATTCCTTATTTCTGGCTCAGTTATCATTGTTATTTTACATGTTTACAGTTTTCTGCCTTACATACCAGTACATTTCATTCGTACTGAAGTCCCTTCGCCTGGGGACCTGCGTTCGTGCTGCAGGTACAGATAAAGGTCGGTATTGCCAGTTGCAGTAGCAGTTCGTGAGACTAGTGGATGCGTTGGTATGCTCATTTCTTTATGGAGCTAAGACTGGTTTTGTTTCAGTTAGAGTTTTGAGATGCAGTTATGGGTAGGTCAGAGCCCTGTTCCGACCATCAGTCAGTTTACTCTTTAGAGGCTTTATGGACTTAGTTTGTACAATGGTATTCAATTCGTGGCCTTATCGGCTTTTTGTTTTTTAGTTTAGCATACTCATAGCCTTGTTTGCATTTTAGTTGTTTACCATGTATTATTGAGAAATTATGGGTCCAGTTTGTACTCTAGTTGATTCTGACAAGTGGCCTGGACGGCCTAAGTATTACAGTTACAGATGTCATATAGTCAGCTTCCCAGTCAGTCAGGTATGGGGAGCCAGTCGCGCGCTCCCCCAATTATGCGGCGTGACAGACTTGGTATCAGAGAGAAGTTGTATCCGAGGCAGTCCACAAGCTGTGTCTAGTAGAGTCTTACTTATAGGTATATTGTGCACCATACTTATAATCAGGAGGCTACAGGGCATTTAGGGGTTGTTTCACTTTGTTCATTAATAGATCGTGCTATAGAGCAATGATGTAAGGGTTGTTTGAAATCTAAATCGTGCTTATGTTTTAGAATTCAACTGGAGTAAGAAAGATGTCTATGAGATTTTTTGACATTGACGCTTGAAAGGGTCCTAGTCGCTCTCCTTTCAATTCGAGAAATAGATTAGAGGCTCGAAGTGAGTTTCCCATTCCTTGTACCATAGTTCCTACAAGTTCCAGTTGGAATTACTGCGGGAAGGGATTCAGCCCCTCCTATTTTTCAGATTCTAAAGCTAAGAGAATGTAGAGTTATTGATCCTTCAGCACCTGCTGTACCTTCAGGTATATCAAAGGGATGAGATTTTGAGAAATCGTTTCAAATGTTAGCCTCAGCAGTGACGTTTCAAAATAAATAGTTAAAATTAATGGTAGGGTCCAAGGGAACTTTTGAGAGCTCTAGTGCCCATAGTTTTTGAGCCTAAATTCCCTAGCCTTCACGAATCAATACTTACCACGGAAACTTCGACGGATTCTAGCTAATAAGGTTTTGTACCTAGAGCAGGGCAGCATGAGTATTCGTGAATATAGTCTCAGGTTTAATTCTTTGGCCCAATATGTTACAGATAGGGTGCGGAATACAAGGGATAGAGTATATCGATTGTATTAGGTTTGGAACCCCATTTGGTTTGAGAGTGTTTAGGAATGTCTACCCTGACAAAAATATCTACTTCTTGGATGCTAGTATTTGCTCAAAAGACAGACAATCTTATTCATCGTCTCCCAAGTAATGACAAGGTAGTAGAACAGAGTAAGCAAAACTAGGTCTATAAGTCTATTTAAGGACCCTCGTGGTGCCTAGTACATCTTGGTGGCACCTGGATGTATAGAATACCTGGATCCATGAGCCTCGTGCAACATCTGATTCCTCAAATCATAAACATCCAGAACACATAAGTGACGTTGGTATCAAAGCACACCATCTCCACCTTTGGAGAAGACCTCTACCTTCTGATTCTACACGGCCTCCTTTAACTTTACCAAAATAGGGTCCTCATCTTATCTAGCTTTTATGTCTGTCACCAAGGAAGATTTTGATCTGTTATGAACTACAACTCCGCCATCGGTCGCATCAACCAAACAAACTCCCAACCTTACAAGTCGATGCACGTCCTTCACCAGCTCTTTCTTTCCCTCATCTACATGGGACACACTTTCCATAGATAGTCTACTAAGTGCATCCGCTACTACATTAGCCTTGTCCATATGGTAAAGGAAACTCATGTCGTAATCCTGAAGTAGCTCTAACCACCTTCTTTGCCGAAGTTTGAGATCCTTCTAGGTAAACACATATTGTAAACTCTTATGGTCCATAAACACATACACATGAACCCCGTACAAATAGTGTATCCATATTTTCAAGGAAAATACCACCGCGACCAATTCAAAATCATGAGTCGGGTAATTCTTCTCATGAACTTTCAGCTGTCTGGAGGCATATTCTATAACCTTTTCGTGATTCATCAATACACACCCATGTACGATCCTTGAAGAATCAAAATATACCACCAACCCATCAGTTCCTTAGGTAAGGTCAACACTAGTACCGAAGTGAGTCGATCCTTCAACTCTTGAAAGTTCTTCTCACAAGCCTCTAACCATTGAAACTTTATATTCTTCTAGGTCAGTTTAGTCAATGGTGTCGCGATAGATGAAAACCCCTCAACAAACCTCTTATAGTAGCCAGCTAAGCCCAGGAAACTTCTAATATCTGAAGGATTCACCGGTTTAGGCTAATTCTTCACCGCCTCTATCTTCAGTGAGTCTACCTGAACACCATCGCTAGACAACACATGACCCAAGAACGCCACAGAATTCAACTAAAACACACACTTGTTGAATTTTGCATACAATTGACGATCCTTCAAACTCTGCAACAGCACCCTAAAATGAGCGGCATGTTCCTCCTCGCTCCGAGAGTATATAAGGATGTCATCTATGAACACAATCACAAACATTTCTATATATGGCTTAAACATCCTGTTCATCAGGTTCATAAAAGCTGCAGGAGCATTTTTTAGTCCAAAAGACATAACTACAAACTCATAATGACCATATCGAGTTCTGATGGTTTCTCTTGGAATGTCACTCTCCCGAACCCTGAGCTGATGGTATTCGGACCTGAGATCTATCTTTCAAAAGCATTTGGCACCCTGAAGCTGGTCAAATAAGTCATCAATCCTAGGAAGAGGATACCTGTTCTTGATGGTGACTTTGTTCAGTTGCCGATAGTCAATGCACATCCGAAGGAAAGTATCTTTTTTTCGGACAAATGGAACTGGTGCACCCCATGGGGACTTGCTAAATTTGATGAAACCCTTGTTTAGAAGGTTCTTAAGCTAATCTTTCAACTCCTTTAGCTCATTTGGAGCCATTCTTTAAGGAGGAATAGATATAGGCTGCATGTCGGGTAGGAGGCCAATACTAAAATTGGTTCTCAGGAGGAATACCTGGTAGATCATCTGCGAATACTTTTTAATACTCATATACCACTGGAACTGACTGGATAGTCAGGGTCTCGAACATAGCATCCTTAACCCTAACTAAATGGTGCACACAACCTTTAGAAATTATCTTTCTGGCCTTAAGATAAGAAATGAAATAACCTACAGGCATAGCTGAACTACCCTTCCATTCTAAGATTGGATCACCCGGAAATCTGAACTCTAACGCACGGGTTCTACAATTAATGGAGGCATAACATGGAAATAGCCAATGCATGCTGAGGATAACATAAAAATCGGTCATGGATAACTCTACTAAATCTACTGAGGTGACTTTCTAGAGGATTGTGACCGTACAACTTCTATATACCCATCTAGCCACGACTGAATCACCCACTAGAGTAGAGAAAGAGAAGGGTTCTCACAAGGTTTTGGGACTGACTCTGAAACTACTAGCCACATACTGTGTCACAAAAGACAAGCTAGCCCCTGGATCTAACAAAGCATATACATCAAGCTGGAAAACTCTCAACATACCAGCAACCACATCGGGGGAAGTCTCCTACTCTTGTTGTTATACAAGGGCATAAAATATGCTCTGGTGTCGGCCACCAGATGAACTAGTCGAAGCAACCTGCTGGGAGGACGTTCTTCTAGAGCTGCTAAACTAGAGGTTGGCATACGTGCTCCACCATCTCCTGATCTGGCTGAAGGGCAATCCCTGAGTCTGTGTTTGGGTTTGCCACACTCGAAACAGGCATCTGAGCCAACTAAGCACCTCCCTGGGTGATTCTTGCCACACTTCAAATAGGCTGGGAAGGTGTGCTCTATCTGCATGCTACCCTGGCCCCTCGAATCTGAGGCCCTACTCCTTTGATCAAATCGTGTTCTAGATGGAGCACTAGATGTTGATGGTGCTGGAGCAAAAGACCTGTGATGGGACTGCTGGCTATGTCCGCCCCCCGATCTAGGCTAAGAAGTCCCATAATTGTTTGTTCTGGCCCTCTTAGCCTCTCTCTGCCTTCTATACACCGCCTCTATCTGCTAGGCGTGTAAAACTATGCGGGTAAAATCCATGTCCTGATGCAGCATGGTGATCCTACAATCCATATCCACTTAGTCCGCCAATCCATGTACAAATCTGCTCACCTGAGCTCTGTGATCCGCCACTAACTTTGGCGTACACTTGGATAAGCGGGTGAACTCCAGAGCATACTCCTGAACTGACATGTTACCCTGCTTCAGATTCACAAACATGGCCGCTTTTAGCTCCCTTATCTTATGAGGGGAAGAACTGATCTAAAAAGGCAACATGAAACTCATCCTAACTGATAGGGCCTGCCCTATTATCTTTCCACTATTTGAACCAGATATGCGCAACCCCTTTCAGTTGATAAGAGGCCCAGTCAGTGCACTCCCCATTTGCCACCCCCATGACCTGGGTGATCTTTAGAATCTCATCAATGATCTCATATGGGTCCTCATCTACTTTTGACCCAAGAAACTCTAGTGGGTTCATCCTAAAAAAATTCCTGACCTGAGCCGCCGCCGCATTCCCGTTCTGAAGGAGATGCGCCATCGCCTGCTGATTGACCTAGGCGGTTAAGGCCTGTGCTAGAATCTGTATGGCTGCCCTAAATTTAGCGTGGCCAGCCAGCTCTGGTGCGTGCTCCTCATGGGTTGGTGGGGCCTGATGGTGCCCCTCTCTATTGCTGTTCTCGTGGCCGTTTCCATTTCTCCTTCCGTTTACTCGATATGGAGGCATGATTCTGCAAACTTATATCGATGAGTTAGAAGGATAGAATGATAGACATTTCATCGCACAACATGAGAACATGAATGAAGGGAATATTTGCTAAATGTTTCGTAGCCTCTTCGTCATAAGTGTGGCGCACTTCACATCTATGAAAAAGACCCTACTTAACGCGTCTTTCAGACACCCTAGGGCACTTCAAACCTATTTCTCTGATACCAAGTTTGTCACGAACCAAACAATACATCTAATTCAATCAATAAAGAGGAATACTCAACATAATAACATAGCGGAAGCATAATCATGACATAACATAGAAAATGAAATGCACTTCATACATGACCGTTGAATACTACATATAGTTTGAAAGCCTCTAACATATATGATGGATTGATGGGACAACACTCCCAACTAACCTGAAAAGTCTAGAAACTGAACATAAAGGATATCTATAGCAACTGGTCCTCAGGAGATGAGTACTCACCAACAAGGACTGATGCTAACTTCAAAGCTGGCTAGTGGCGGGGCTGAGTCTGATGGTTGGAGCCTATGTCATAAATGATACAACATAAAGTATGCGTCAGTACGTAGAATGTACCGAGTATGCTAGGTAAGTAAAATGGACATTTAAAATACATAGAAGTGCATAAGAGTAGGACATCATGATCATAATGTATACATGTCGTAATGTAACATAAGGCTCAAGGATTCAAAACATCCGTAAATCATTCATAATCATGCTCACGAGAGAAAAGCTTTATTAAACATGACTTGAGACAAAGTATATATAATCATAATAATATATAAATTGGGAGGAACAGTGGAAGATTCTTATAGCCGACATACCCATATAAGCACACATAGAGCCTGACCTGTAAACCCCTAGCCGGGAGGGTGTTCATACCTTTCCAAGTTTAGAACCATAAAAGGCGTGATATCACTCATGAAAGGCCCATTTGGGGCAAAGGGGACAGTCTCAAGGGAGGTCCCATTATGACCTACGGTGGCACATAGTTTTGAGATTCAGGACAAAACCTGGGTCTCAAACCTACTTGGTGTTAAATACTACTCCCAAAAGATATATACTACTAATAGGATACGTACATAAAACTCATGGGCTAGTTAAATCATGATAATCATAAGCATGCTTAAAATATGTGAATTAGCAATGAAATTTAACGAATGGGTGTGAACAAATTCACCGACTCATAACCCTACATACAAGAGAGACTTGGATTCTATTACTCCCTTACTTTCCCAAGAGGAATTTAAGAACAATTGATGAAAAACCTTAGGGTTTTATTCTTGATCACCCTATAAACTCTTGAAATTTGCATGTATGGATTTTGAATAGTCTAGAATGCCTTAACCTATCTTAATAGACCCTGAAAATAGCTTAAAATGACGTAGTATAGGATCCTAGGGCTTAGGGATGACGATAATACCCTAAATAAATTTGCAGTTAAAACTGAATTTCAGCTCCAATGATGGATTGGATGAGTCGTCGTCCCAAGGAACAAGTCGTGGCCTGTAGTCGTCGTGTGCACTATCCATTTTGCTCAACGGGTCCCCACGAGGGACCTAAAAAAGACCACGACTCATGGTTACCTCTCGTGGTCTCTACTGTCTAAAATCCCGCTGACCCTTGCTGATCTTGACCACGGCTGACTCAACGAGTCATAGGGTCTGACCGCGACTCATGGTCATGCCCCTGGTGTCTTCACATCACAAATTTCAGAACATGAGGCTAACCCCTCGCCACAAGTCACCTAATGACTCGTGGTCACCCTCCCTCCCACGGGTCATAGAATGACTCGTTATATGACCTGGTGCAAATTTTTTTATTTTTCTCCATTTCAACTCTCAGGTCTATTCTTAGGGCTTCCGGGGCATTACAAAGGCTCTAATCATTGTTTAATGGATTCATCTAAACATAAGACGAATCTAATTAGAAAAATATAATCGAGTAGAATGGAGTTCTACCAATTTGAAAAAAATTGGTGTACATTGACATTGTTAGGACCGTTGAATGACCTAATTATTGCCTAAGTTGATTGCTTGCATATTCATTATTAGCCCATCATCAATTTCCCAATTTGAGTGATTTAGGGGGATTAACTCAAAAAAAACATCCCTAGATTCCCTACATATTGATTACAATTTAATTTTGCTAGTTTTAATTATAATCACACTTTTTGACCCTAACTTGAATAGACTTTCAATTCAAAAATCATATTTGATTTTTTCTTTATAGTATTGCCCTAACAAAGTGTATGTGAATACGGTTCCTACTCTAAAATTCATTAATTATACTATATCGACTGCATGTACACTCACTAGTTAATGTGGATTAAGGGTGATATTAGGTATCAAAGTCGGGCACGAGGGCTTGAATGGGCAAAAAAAAATTTGGAGGGGCCAAAGATTGTCCTGCAGTGATGCTAGCTGCGATGCAGTCCACATCGCATTTGCTATAAATGATACAAATAAGCTTTATATTATAATACATGGACTCAATGATAAAGATAAGCTTATGTAATGAAAGAAATTGATGGAAAAGAGAAAACTTTCTGTAGTTGCAATTTTTGAAATTTCAAATTGATGGAGGAGAAGAATTTATGGTTAATAAATAGGAAGAGATGAGAGAGAAACGTTGTGAGTATTTTTATGTTTTTTTACCGTAGGAGTGATCTGATGTGGCAAAAATATTACTCGCTCATGCGCCTAACTAAGCTGGTCACCAGTTTCTAAGCCATGTGGACATCAAAGGTATTCACAATGATTGAAAAAATTACTTCAGAGGGTATTTAATCTGACGCATAGTTTTGGTGTTCACTAAGTAAAAAGTTATAACTTTAGGGGTGTTCCAAGCATTTTCACCTTAAGAAAAATATTGAATTTATAATTGTTATCTTTATAGATAGAAAATAATATAAAGAAACAAATAAGAAAATCCAATTAATATTATGACTTTTTTTCAAATTCTTTTGAAAAGGGAAGTAAAATAATTTTTTTTACTTTTTTGTTATTTGTGTTCATTTTTCATCAAACAATGTGATGATTTTACTATAAATACATTTTTTGTGTTGAGAACCAACATAACATTTTCTTATTTTCCCGAATTAGAGATCTAGAAATGGCCGGAGCGAATCCTCTACCCAACCCTAATTTTTCTAATAAGGTAAAAGAGCTTCAAGAAATGTGGATGAAAATTCCACTTGAAGACCTCAGCCATCTTCAACTTCATCAACTACGCGATAAACTAGAAGTCAATCTAGAGATAGCAAAAAAATTGGCACTCCAACTAGAGGAGCATGGTGTCGTATTCGATAAAAGCGTCATTGGATCTGCCCGGGCTCCTTTGGGGCCGAGGTAAAGCCCTTCGTATGGTTTGAATGACGGGTCATCTGGATCCCATTAAGTTATTTGTTTATGTTATTTTAATCTTATATTTTTGTAAGTTTATTTTGAAATGGAATGAATAATATCTATGTCTATTTTTTAGTAAGCAATAATTTGTCATTCATTGAAATTGTTATGAAAGTGTTGATTGTAAATGTAGTACAAGATAAAATTTGAATAATACAAAGAACAATTATATCAGTTAGCTTGAATCACAAATGATTTTATTAAAAAAATTCCTAAGCATTGATTTACATGTTATATCTTTAAGTCTGAAAATGTTCTATCCATTCAATATTCATGTATTAAGACTAAACGTTTTTTCATTAAATTTTGTTATTTAAAATTTTTGTTAGAACAAAAAGAATAGTAGAACATGCTTTAACATAACCGTATTAATTTCTATAGCAATCTTTTTATTGTTCCTTATGAGTGATGATAATACTTTATTCTATTTTTATTGATAAGTCAAAAGTACAATGATACAAAATTGACTTACCATTAAAGAAGGAGTGCACAGTTGGCTGGATTATACTAACCAGAAAAAACCTAATTGAATATAGTTAAGTCGTCATCTTAGCAACTGGCAAAACTCATATTTCTTTTATAAATGTAGAGCATGTCAATTTTATAAACTAAACTTGTCAATAGACGTTTGATATATGAATACTAAAGAGAGAAGTGAAGCTACTTTTTTTCATTGATAAGGATTTTCCAGTAGGAATTGAATGAATCATATCGGCTGGAGGTGTTAACCTAATTTGTTGGAAAATTTAACCATGTTATATCTCAGTGAATATTGGAATTGGATAGGAGTGCTTGACATATTCATTGATCGTGGGCAAAATAGCATGCCCGAGTGATGCTTTATAACTTAGTGTTGTCTTGTTTATCGAATTAATTATGCATTCTCATGTGATTTTATGTAAATGTGAATATATACTAACCAACATGATTAGTCCTTATTTTTGAAGGTTAATAATGCATTTTAGGAACTAATTCATGATTTGGTGAAGTGGAGGAATGGAATCAAGAGCAAAACGTGAAAGTCAACAAGAAAACATGCAATAACTGGCACCCTGCGCGATAGGGGCCATGCCACGCTGCCAACGCGGCAACACTTGGCCAAAAATTGCATTTTTTTGACACATTCCAGTGAGGGCACGCGTTACCTCCGTGTCACAGAGGTCAAGTAGGGCGTTCAGCTCCGTGACACGTTGTTGTTCCACCATAGGCCAAATTTTGCATTTTTCAGCATAGTATAAATTGAACCCTTAGCTCCTAAAATCAGATTGTCACATTTTATTCTGGAAAACTACCTAGGAGTGAAGGGAGAAGCGGGAGAACTCATCTAGGGTTTGGCAAATTCCCTTCTCATCTACCAAATTCTTGTATGTATATTAGTTTAGTTGTAGTTTCTTGTAGTTTTACGAACATGAATGGCTAGAACCCTTCCTCTAGGGCTGAAGCCATGAATTATGATTGTGATTTTATTAAATTATTTTGGAATTAAGTTAGTGATTGTTGTTTTCGTCTTGCATTCTGGATTGTTGGTTGCTTTTATAATTGATCACCATGAAAGCATATATGTTAGCTTGGGCATTGGCTTGAGAAAGCATTACCTAGGTCAAGACATGAGAATGTGAGGAGCATGTTTGTATCTCACGATATAATTTCGTATTAGGATAGAAATATACCTAACACCTTGCTTGGTTGATAAAACGGGGGTTATTATAGACCAACTTAGGATTATCGCATCACCACTCGAAGAAGTAGTTGTGGGGCTAAGTTGAATTAAATGGTTAGACGCACGAAAGTCCCTAATCATTTCCAAGTAAACCACAACATAATTAATTGCCCACGAACTAGAAATTAGCATCCTCGCTCACAATGATGCAGTGAGGCTAGTTTGTCGTGTTTAGAGGCTCGAAAGACCATGAATATGAAATTCTAATTATGTGAAACAACAATCGATAGTTTCATTCTTAACCCATTGCAAATCGTAGTATCGCATGATTATCTGGTTTTAACTCTATGTTGCTCCTAGAGTAAATTCAAGATATTTCGTTGACCAAAACTAGACTTAATTAAATCTCCCTCGAAAACTTCTATAACCAACACTTGCGAAAGTTAAGATCACACTTGAAATGGATAGTTAGATGATTGGATCCAGTCCTTGTGGGTTTGACATTCCGGTTCTCTAAAAGAGCCACTATATTACTTGCATGACCCGTACACTTGCGGGCCCGAACATTCATTTTCAAGATCCCACCTGAATACAATACTATTGTATCTCAAATATACTTCATTTAGTGGGAGTTACCTCAGAAGAATTGAAACGTCGGGGAGAGTTCAAATGTAAAACTTGGGGCTATTTGAGTAAAACTTTAAGCTAGTGTTGGATTGAATCTCAATCTTATTTTGTTGAAGTTTGAATTTACAATTGAACTATATCAAAATTATATTCAAAGTTGTATGATAATCGTATGTTGAGTTGTCTAGAAATTACATTTAAAGTTTTGTATATTTTTTTTGTTATATTAAACATTTTCTACATTGTATGAAAGTTGTATACAATATTATTGTAGTTGTACTAAATTTTCCGAAACAAACATGAATTTTATACAAAATTGATACAGTTCTATACATGTTTCATATTGAATTTATACACTTTTATACAAGAAAATTATGAGCGAAATTCTATGCCTTGAGTGAAATATATATATTTTTATACTAATTTTATACAGTTTTCATAAGTTTTTAGCTTGCGCACATCCCTTAAGAAACTACTCACTTCTAGAAAGTAAAATACATTTTTACTAACTTACTCTTAATAAATACCTTGAAAAAGATGTAGTTCTTTAGTAGTTTATAAATTTATCTTTATTTAAATAAGGGTAAAATTGAAAGAACATCATTAATGTCTTAATTACGTGAAACACCACTTATTTTGAAACAAAATAAAAAGACTAAAACACCACTTATTTTGAAACAGAGGGAGTATTTTATTTTATCCATTACTTATCTTTTTATAGTAGCTTTAACCCATATCCTATTTTCTTAAGGTTTATCCTTTAAATTGTTGATATAAGGCATTATGTAACGACAAACTTCATATTCGTCATATTCGTTATGAAACAATACGTAACAACCATCCAAAAAGAGTGTTAGGCATAATTTTGTGGGTTCTAAAACTGAATTTATGCTTCTATTAACATTAGTTATGTAGGAACTAAACGTAGAATTTATGAATTGTGAACTTCTTAAGCATAATGCTCTAAAATTAAATTTATGCCTTGTGATTTTTGCTTTGCAAAATCTCTGTCTTGTAATCCATAAATTGTATCTTGTGAACATTTTTTTGGTCTTTTAAGGCATGACTTGTGCCTTTCAAATTTTTTTTTTTTTTGATATTGGATATTTTTTTTTTTTATGACTTAAAATATTAAATAATAAAAATTATAGATTATAAATTTAAAAAATAAAAAATAAAAAATATTTAAAATTAGGAGCATTCGTCCGAATGACCTATTGGAAATTGGGCTAAAACCTAAAAAGGACTTGACCCAGCTTATCTTTAGGCCTCGGAAATTGTTCAGACATTCAGTTCGCTTGATTGGTTCGTTCATCTTTACATTATGAGTCTAACGTTGATAAGTTCAAAGCCCATTAAAGGTGGTGTTCATGCACGTCTAAATTTTATCTTCATTGGCAATTATATTTGTACCCAATCAATTATTAGATGAGTTGAATTGGACGAATTAAAATAAATAATTTATATTTTCATGCACTAATTTTCAGCCTCCACCTTTTGCTTGTCTGCCAAACCAGGGTTGGCCATTGATTCCTTTGAGTGTGTCAATGTTTGGAAATTAAAAGAAAGAGAAAATTGAAAGTTTATACTATATTCTCTTCTTAAAGAAAACTTTTATTAGATTTTCTTCTCTTGTTTTAGTGTCAATGATGAGATATAAGAAAACTTGCAACTACTCCTTTCTTTGTTGGTTTCAGAGATTCAACTTATGAGATGAGGAAACAAAAAGGTTCTTCTAGTCCTTCCCTTGCCTTTTCAACTTAAACTAAATTAATTAAGGGGTTTTGAAAGGAGAATTGGAAGTATTTGAAGTTTGAATTGGAGATACACTTTTGAGTTCATTAAAGAGAAAGAGTTTGTTATCAATGCATTGAAGGCTATTTAATAAAAAGAAGAAGAATAAAAATCTAATACATGTCATATATTTATTGGATAGTTAGGTCCATTTTAGTTGTGTACAATATTTACTAGTAATACGTAGAGATTTTGTAATGATGCAATATAATATGCGTGGGATTGGGGTAAAAATTTTGAAGTCCATTGAGCAAAAAGCGTATCCGGTATTGGAGTGAGATCTTTGCCAGATATTCGGTAAAAAGATTGGACAAATGTGGTTCAACCAAGGCGTACACATTTGTTTCGGCAACTGTTGCTGCGTTTGCCTTAGAGAGAAAGAAAAGGAGAGCGACTCAGTCACTCCCCACCATTTCTTTTCTTTCTTTTCTGTTGGTTTTAATTTTTCATTTTTACCTACAACTAATAAATTTTGTGCCTTTTAACGTCCCTTACTAATGGAAGTCCCAGTAATTCTCTATCCACCCTTTTGGCCCCACATTGCCCTCTTTTTATTCTCCTTCTCATGTATTTCTTGATCTGATCTTCTTCTAAGATTCCCCATATATATATGATGAAAACTATCTTTTCTTCCATCTAATTACCCTTTGTTTTTTGCTGAAAGCATTTCAGATTATTCTGTAAAATTAATGGAAAACTTGCTTCTTGTATGACTGCCTGTTTTCTTCAGATATGCTTTCTGTTTCTTGCACCAAGATTGAATTTTGGCATTTAAAAATCCCTTCTTGAATTGTAATTCCATGTGGTCTTGCTCATTGCTACTGATTTCCAGTCAAAAGAACCCATCTTTTGAGGTGGGCTGATTAATTGTTATGGCTACTTGAGGAAATGTTCTCATAGCTTTGGTGGAAGAGAATTTGGGTTTGTACCGGTGAACATGCTTGGACCTGGAAGGTCTCGTGACTCAACATTTGTATAGTTTAGTATTTTAACAGTAGTATACAGGCGTCTTTTGCGACATTAGTGGGTTTAGTCGTTCAGTTGAACCACCTAGAAACAGAAGGATGAAGGTAGGAAAGGAGGAAGAGAGGTGTATGGATCCCCTGTTTCCGAGATTACATATAAATGATGCCGATAAAGCAGGTCCAAAAGCACCTCCAAGGAACAAAATGGCTCTTTGTGAACAGTCATCCCAAAGTTTCACCTCTACTTCTACCCCTTCCCCTGGATCAATGTCAATGCTGCCTCTCCCACCTAATGGTGGAAACTCTATTCCTTCAGCATCTTCTAGTCTTGTAAGTACTTAATTTAGAGGATTCTTCTCATACTAGGAAATATACGAACTTCCCAAGTGTTGCTACAATTATGTTATTTGGTAGAATTATGATAACTTGTTAGCATCAATTAAAATCTCCTTTCGTTCTCCTACTATAGACCTTTGCGGCCCTTTTAGGAAGTCACAGATAAAGTTTTTCATAACTATGGCATATCACAGTAATACTAGAAGTTCAGTCAATTGCATTTTGTATACATGTATCAAAAAAGTAGAACATTGATAAACAAAAATAATCTATATGCAGTTCATATGATCTTTAAAAAAGAAGAGGTAAACTAAGTAAAAATAAAATTACAGTAGAAGCATGCACTAAAATCTTTTTTGTGATTATTCCTCATCCAAAACCTTTTTATTTCCAATCTACTTGCATACCTTTTGTTTACTTATTAATTGTCCTGTTTCAGATTGAGTGAATCTGTTTATCCCCTTCATTGCCAACTCAAGGTATTAGAAAATTGTCCTTTAGATTCATAGATTATGCAGTGTCTTCCCGTAGATGGGAATTTCTTGAATGCTTTCGACCCATTATGACTGCTGTGGCCAAAAAGGTTCATTATGCTGTTTCATTCGATCTGCTCACACGAGCTCTTGGACAACCTGTAGGTTGGTTGCAACAAAAAGAGTTTGTTTTCTCTACCCCACAATTCATCTGAGTCTTCCCATTTTGTTGATATACTTCATCCGTATTCTTCTGGAGGGATGAACTTTACAATGAGACGTCCTGATGCACGACCAATGAAGTCTCTAAGTCCTCAAGTTTTATGTCTTAAAGGGAATTTGCCTGGTAGATCTCAGTTTAATCCTATACAGTCACACAGTTTATCATACTCTAATAGTAACCCTTCTGCCAACAAGTTTGGAAGGGAAACTGATTTTTGTGGTCCAAAGTTCGTCGCATCAGGGAAACCTCAATATCATGGTAACATACATAAAGGCGCAGACAAAAATAAAATGGCTATATCAAGCTCCAAACCTACTTTGAAATTTCAAAGCGTTTTCGAAAAGCAATTTAAGGAGACAGGCAGTATGCAACTAAAGTGGAGGGAGCATAGCATAAATCAAGCTGGAGATCTAGCTAATTGCCAAAAGAGAATGCATTGTGGTAAACTACCTGCTCCTCATCTGTCAACTATAGAGAAGACAGCAGTGCATGAAGCTCCAAGTCCAGGACATAGCGAGCTAAATATCAAATCATTTGTATCAAGTGCTCCAGAAAATAGATGTGGTCTGGTAGGTGATTTGAATAGGTGTAGTGATTCTAATTCTGAATATGATGAAGACAGTTGGATTCTGCATAAAAGGAAGGCCACAGAAGATGTTACATATGCAAAGAATGAAGATGCCAAGACAAATAGATGTGCTTCCATAATGGAAGGTCCGTCATGTTCCTTTGTACCTCACGGAGACAACCATCAAAGTCCGAAGAGAGTTAAATCTTCTTCCGACTGTCCTGAAGACCATATTAGTGGTCCTCCAGAATTAGGAGGTACAGACAGAAGTGAAGGGATCTCAGAAGCTTCATCCTTGAACTCTAAATTAGTAGAAAAATTGTCTTCAGATAATGTCATAGCATTGATAGGTCAAGAACTATTCTGGAAAGCAAGAAAAACCATTGCACAGTAAGTCTCTATAACTGGTGACTTTTTATGTATATCCAACTCATTTTTACAGTAGAATTGAAAGTGCGACTTGATATCGGGATAGTCAATGATATGTGCTGATCCTAATTTTTCAACTTTTAGCCTGTGTCATGCACATATCATATCATATCATATCTTTTTCTTTTCGCTCTATTCTATCTGTTTCATCTTTATAAAGGAGTTAGTTTCGGAAACTATGACCAGTAAAAGTTGATGAAACTAAAGTAGTCAAATTGGCATAAACACTGTTGTTCACACATATACAAGAACCTCGAAATTGTAACTATCAATAGGAAGTTTCATGTTAGTTTAGCCTCTAAGTCTATGTTTTATAGTCTGTCACTGCTTCACAGCATAAACCTTAAAATCATATTCTTCAACAAATTTCTGAGAAATAATCTAATTTGCAGGACAGAGATCCCACCTTTACTATGTCAGAGTTGTTGCCCCCTATGATGGCTTGCTATAATGAGAATAATCTATTTATGATAGGCAGATCTTATTCTGTTTCCTCTTCCAATATCTTTTCTGTGATCTACCATTTAACTCACATTTCACTATTTTTCAGCCAGCAGCAGATCTTTGTGATACAGCTATTTGAGCTACACAGGCTAACAAAGGTACTTTGGACTTTTGTAAGAACTTACTAATAGAAGGACAGAAAAAATAGTCCAAGTCTCCCGGCCATCAAAGACCAAATCCAACAAAATCAATAAATAGAAAGGGGTTAAGGAGGTTTTTTGTTTAAATTTTGTAAGAACTTACTTATTTTTGCATCTTTGCAGGTACAGAAAATGATAGCCAGATCACCAGATATATTTTTCAAAGACAACTTCTATCTCCACCAACCTTCTATCAAATTTTCTTCCTTGAAGAATCTGCCATGTGATGATGTTCTTGAACCTCCGGTAGTGGCTGTTGAACAAAAGATTTCTTCAAAACCAAACAATTTTGAGCTTCCAACAGATGATGCTTATCTTTCCCTCCGGAAAGATAATGATAAAAAGAATATATCACAGCAGTCAGCTCAAAAATTAAATATAGGGACATCAACATCGAGATCTTTTGTATCTGATCCAAAATTAGCACCTCGGTCCTTCCAACCACCTCCTGGATATCAGTGGTTAGTTCCAATAAGGTCACCTTCTGAAGGACTTGTTTATAAACCTTATACAGGACCTTGTCCACCGCCTGGAGGGATCATAGCGCCAGTTTATGGTAGTTGCAGGCCTGTGACCCTATCTCCAATAGGTGAAGACTTTGCAAATGTGCCTTATAGTGTACCAACTTCTCACAAGCAAGGTGTTGGGATTTTTCCTGGTCCTCCAATCTTTGATCAGTCCTGCATTCAACCTTGTTCCATGCCTGTGATAAAGCCATCTGCTTCAAGTTCAGCCATCGAGCAAATAAATCCACTTTCCAGAATCAGGTCAAGTGAGAAGGAGAATAGTCCATTTATGCATGATGTAAACTTAGTTAGGCCTTATCAAAAATCATGCAACATATCATGCCAGAAGAGCGTGGTCATGTCAGATTGTGATCGAACTTTTCAGGCGGATAGAGGGAGTGACATGCAAGGAAGTACTGCAAGTAGTCCTCCAGAGAGGGTGCAAAAGGATGCACTCTCGCTTTTTCCTATCACACCAACTGCAAAAGGTTCAGATCAACCAGTTCAAGATAGTGACACGGAGCAGCGAATTCAAGTGATCAAGGTTGTTCCCCATAACCCAAAGTCAGCATCTGAATCTGCAGCTCGTATTTTTAGGTCTATACAAGAAGAAAGGAAATTGAATTACTAGTATGCAAAACCTTACAAACTTAATCTTGCAAGAGAAGCCCTTTCTGGTGTACGTTTTCCCTTATCTAAATTTCCTTCATTTTTTAGTTTCCCTCTTGGATTAAAGGTTCTTTATTGTATATATATTCAATGGAAAGTGAAAAGCAACATAGGTTTATTCTTTTTCTACAGTTTCTTCCTTCTCTTGATTTTCTCTTTCAATTATCCTGCTCCGTTATACTTTCTGACTCTGTACATTGACCGGAAACTTGCTAAATGTGTAGGACTACAGTAAAGATACACGAGAATGAACAGTCTTAAAAATGTTTTCTTAGTTAAAAAAAGAGATCTACTTCTCTGAAACGAAATTAAGGTGGGAGTCAGTGGAGAAAGGACATGTTCATGTTCTTATCTTTCAACAGAATGCACAACCTAAACTTCTTCCCAATGACACCTGCCCATAATATAAACAATGTCTCGTAAGTGGACTCAACGAGACAGTCTAGGAAACATCTTTGATATTTTCTGTTGGAAGCTATGCTGCAAGTAGCTTTCTTTAATTTAGTGATTCTACGCACATGGATATTGTTGGTACGTAAATGACTCCCTACAACCCTTTGTTGAACAAAACTTAAGTGCCGATCATTCAAACTTCAACACAACTGACCAAAATCATAATAGTAGTGATGTATCATACAGTCATACTGCAAATAGAGCATCTAAATTGTGATAGATGACAAAAAAGTTTGCACATGCCAGTACGGTTGATAATACTGCCTAGTACTAAATAGGATAGATAAGAACTGAGAAGCTATTCCACTCAGATATTTTTCTTGATAAATAGACATTCAACTCAAATATTAAATATTGGGATTTCATATAATATTATCATCATAATCAAGAATATCGATACATCTTTTAGTATAACATGTGCCTTTAATATTCTGTAGCCTCCAAATAACTGTCAATCATGTGGCACAAAGCTTGTTCTCATACTTGAATATATCAGGTCACAAAGCAGTGGACTTTCAGAAGCCCAGATACATGGACGACCCTTTTAATAAAGGATCTAATGTACTAGGAGAAAATTTTCTAGCAAATAGGAAACAATGTGAAATCGTCTGGTTATTGTAGACACACATCCTATGTTCTTCCGAAAGTTTCTTCAGAAACTGATCTGTAACATCAGTCTTTCCAAATGTAGCAGGATGAGCACCACCTCTAGACCAGTCTACCCAAGTGAGACTCGTATTTGCCAGGAGATGAGGAGATTGGATGTGCAGCATTGTTGCAAAATAGTGCTCATCAACATAGCATGATGGTTTGCAGAACTGTTTAAATTTGGGGTAGTATACCTCATCTTTAACTATGTCAATAGCTAGTTTCCTGTTAACTTCAAACCACTGGGATCCTTTACGCCATTGAGTGATTTTAACCAGGGGTGACATCTTCTGATTGTAACGCCCTCTTCCAACAGGTCCAGGATCATCAAATGCACTCACAAAGCTATACCTGGATTCTGATATGTAGCGATAGACAACACTGAAGTTGTGGATAGGAATGCACGACTCAGATAGGAGTATAAACCATTCGTTGGAGATATCAAGCAATGCATTTGCAAGAAGCCGTCTTTCAGCATCAGTGATGCTTATTTTTCCCCACTCTGCCACCTACACGTAATGGAAGCCACACATTTATGACCAGAATACATATTACTTCTACA
Organism: Datura wrightii; assembly: GCA_035772735.1. Lineage (NCBI taxonomy): Eukaryota > Viridiplantae > Streptophyta > Magnoliopsida > Solanales > Solanaceae > Datura > Datura wrightii. The sequence goes on along the minus strand of JASDFA010000010.1, from coordinate 156,121,503 downwards.
GTATACTAACCTCATCAGTTCTACTCATCTTATATCGACGTCTAGAATAATATTAAAGCAACTCGGGTCACTGAATCTTGCAAAACATGGAAATAGGATCAACAATTATATATTTGACATACGGATTTGGAAAAATTGGATCAACAAGCTTCAGCCTTGTGTCACCAAAATAACTCAAATGAATCTACTAATATAAGTAAGAAATAAATGAAAATATTTATGACAAGCAACGGTGCTACTCTCCTGAAACCATTGAAGATAAACTTGAATAAATTCTACCCTCTCTAACGGCATAAATACTTTTAAATGTGATGGTAACACTCTTCGACATGGTATCATAGCATACAGAGGTTCACGTGTTTGGCTCATTAAAAAATAAAGCTACCATGTGAGAAGACGTGTTGAAGACGTAATTATATAAATAAAATATGCTCTCTCTAACATGGTTCACACAAATCAAAAGTTGCTTTGCATAATTTTGAACAAAATATGTACAGTCACATTACCTGACTAGGAATTTGCCTGCCATGAAACACTGATGAAGTTGGGAAATCAGATTTGTAGGACGGCAAGTTATGAATGTAGATTGAATAAAGGCCTTCATTCCCCTTGAAGAACCTCTCCCACAAAGGCGCCAAAGGCAGAGGTCCTCTCGTCAAGAACATGAAGGCCATCTTAGGCGTTCTCTTAAAAGGCCAAATTTTCAATTGAGGAACAAACGAAGCTCGCCAAAAAAGCTCAGCATCATTCATGGAGTGCTGCAAGTTTGATGGAGGCCTAATCCAACTCTCTAAACTATTTGGTTCTTGAAAAGATGGCTGTATTCTTGATTGTTGTGCCACAGGGAGCACTACATTCTGCACTTCTGCAAATCTAAGCATACACATACTTAAAATTGAAAAAGAAATTCCTAGACCTAAAAACAACAGGAGAAACTGAAGTACTTTTAATGATACAGGCTTGTTCTGATTTATCACTCCATTAGCAGAGTCTTTGCCCTGCTCCGAGAGCCCCATATTCCCGACTCAACTTTCAATCAACCCCAAATCGGCAAATTCTCCTCAGTTCTCTTTTTATTTTCTTTTTTGCAGAAGTGCTTCTCACACCAAGATTTGGAAGAAAAATCCAATCTTTATTGTCTTACCAAATTGATATGGAGAGAATTTGTATCACCAAATGAGTGATTCCTTAAGAAACTTACTTAAATAGAAGATTATGAAAATCCATATAGGGGAGGGTAGAGCTGTTGCTTAGCATGAAGGGACTCTATGAGAACATGAAACTGCTATTTTTGAAAGAAAAAAAAAACGAATAAAAAGGATGAAAACTAAAACCCCAATACTTGGCTGTTTTTTCTTTTTCTTTTTTGGAGGGGACTTAATAAATGAGAGAATTTATGAAGAAGAATGAAAAGACACTAAAGACGTTTGGGTTTGAAGAACAAAACAGATTCTTGTTTTATTTCATGATGGGAAATTTATTCAAGTGTTTCCCAGTTGCCAATGTTGATGCTCTGTTCTCCTCATGGGCTTTTATGGGCTGTACGCAAAACTATAGTAGTCGTAGGAGTCGTCTATGCAAAAGGGAAAGAAAAGTATATTTGTCATCGTCTTTGAAAGAAACTAGGACATGTTGCATATCTGTCTTCTAATTTTGCCTTTAGAAACTTCCAATTGGGTGGCCGTTTGTTCAAAATTTTAATGTTCCGCGTGTTCAAAATACTTATCATATTTCGCTTTTGCATTTTTTTTTTCTTTCACTCTGCTACACAGAAGAATAAATAGTAATTTTCTATCTGACGTGACTCAAATTCTTAGTCAACATGTTAACTAATTGATTACGATAAATTAGATTGGATTTTACTGTTTTTTTTTTCTGCAGTACCTCAACGTCACCCGAATCACCCCCTCTATCCTCCTGAGGAGGAGTTTGGTTTCAAACCCCGGTTCGAACAGGAGGTTCCGGGTATTCCTACCATTTTTGCTTATAGGTTACTCTTTGAACTCAACATTAAAGCACTGGAAGAGAATCGCTATCCTCTTTGGGGATTTGCTGAGGCTAGCTTGACTTCACTCACTTTGAATTGTTGATTGTGTCATAAAGACCCTTATGTCCACGCCCCAATGGCCCCCGCTCCCCCCCCCCCTCCCCCCGGAGGAATATGTGCATCTAAAAGATCATCTAGATTCTAATATTGATAAATCGATTTTAATTAGCATGTTTACTACGTAAGGTATGATCTTGTTTGCAAAACATAAGAAATCAAAGTTTTTTGGCCTCTCTCATATCTCCTAAACCAATGCAGAAGGGGGTTGATTAGAAAATTCTGATCTCATTCTTTATTCTATTCTATTTCTGCCGAAAAAAAAAGGGTGACTCAACTTCTCAGCTAGAGCCGGTGGTGGGACCGGTTGGCATAAGAAATTCAATTGTTGGTCATTAAAGAATACAAAAGAAAGAATTTCAAATTTACAAGATACGATCTATCTGGATCTAAAGTGTCAATTTCAACAAACAATTTCTATCGCTTTCCCCCTCTAGTGGTCATTCATTCTTTTGAGGACTCGCAGTCGAAAGAGTTGGTTGGCAATTCAAACCTCAGAAGGAGTTGAAGAGAGGCCGAATACTCATAAGGTAGGGTCGACGCCCGCCTCCCCCCAAACTGTACTTGCAAGTTTCCTCGCAAAAAGCTCTCCACGCCTACTCTAAAGTGTCAATTCCAACAAATATTGAACTCAAAAAAATTTCTTGATTTCGAAATGATTTGCTATCTGAGATGAATCTATTATTTCGATTTTTTATTTGTTATTGAATTGCGTGGGTTTGCATACGCATAAAGACCAGGAATGAGGGAAGCTCCAATAGAAAAATATTGAAAAGGAAAAATACTTCGAAGATGAACCTGTTCCCATGCAATAGTCAAGAATTCTTGACGGTATCGAGCTGGAACAACCTGTTCTGTTCAGTGGAGCACCGAAGTGCGGAGGTTGTTCCCATCATTGAAGTCAGGGCGTGGGACTGAGCCCCAAAAAGTGAATTCCACTCTAATAGCGCCGAATAAATTAAATACGTGTATTAAAATACGAAGGCTTCTTATTCCACAAAAACGAAAGCACTTTAGTCTACCATGGACAGTTAAAGGCAACGCGCTTAAGCACACCTAGCTTGTCTTGTTTTTATTTTTTAAAATCAATTTAACCATTTTTCTTTAGATTAAATTAATTTAATATTTTAAAATTTAATATTAAATTTAAACATTTAAAAATTATACAAAAATTAATACAAACTACAATTTTTCTCCTATATCGATTAGAAAATCGTAAAATATTGGGTCAAAGTCATGCCAACCTCAGAAGCAAAAAGTAATAAGTACAATGGAATGAAGGGAGTAAAATCAAAAAAAAAAAAAAGTAAAACTTTTACCAATTAAACTTCAAGTAATTATTTAAAAAAAAAAAGTTTGTAAAAAAATACTTTTCGACAAGATAACAATATGAAAAAGGAAAGAAGAAAATGATAATCATGATGTTCGAAACAGTGTTACATGTGATTCTCACTTGGTCACCCTTGGGTGCTAAAAAATTTTAAAATAATAATAATAATAATAATTTTAAAATGTGAAATAAAATTTCCCAAACAAAAACCACCTTAATATCAAATGAATGACATTATTTATATTTGGAAACATTGGCTATAATTTTCAAATATTATTAAATGCTTTGAATCATAAAGTTTCCATCAGTTGTACTATAATATATAGTTTTATTTAAACAATATATGTGAATTCACATGAAAATTTAGATGTGTTGACTATTATATATAATCTAGTCTTGCCATTAATTCTTTTCAAACAATTGAGGTTTACTAAGCAATTATCTTTAGATTATTGTTCCTTCACATTTTTATGTAGTATACGTTTCAAAGTAAGTGTACTTTTTAGATTAGATATATTTCTTTTTAAAAAAAAAAATTAAGATGTATTTTTATTAACTTATTTTTTATAAATATTTTTAAAAAGATATAATTTTTTAATAATTTTTTTAATTATGTAAAATATTATTCATGTGTTTTATTTAAATAAGAGTAAAATTATAAGAATATTATTAATATCTTTTTGATAATGTAAAACACTATTTATTTTGAAATAAAATTAAATAATTTTTAAAATAAAGAAAGTATTTCTTCTCTAGTCGTAATCAAATTTCAGTTTGAAGAGTATATAGTTAGTTATTCATGTGTATAGAAAAGTCAACATGTAAAATAAAAAATAAACTTTAAAACCATAATTTTTTTTTACTCTGATTGGGGATGCATGGTCTATTTTTAGGACATATATCTTTTTCTCTATTTCTTAATAGTCAGAAAGTGCCTAATTTATCCCTCTCTTCTTGTCAACTGCTACAAATTAGGACAGAAATAAATTAAAACTGCTGGACCTCCGAATTTACTCTTTTTTTTTAAAAAAAAAATTACTTTTATATTTATTTCAATTTATAAATAGCATAACGATTTATTTACGTGTCGTCAGATAAAGCATACACAGAGTATTATTTAGACAAGGATTTATAACGCATGGGTAGTTTATACAGTGATTAAATGAACGAATTGTTAGTATATAATAATAAATAAGAAAAGAATTATCATGCGGTGATTAATGAAAGGATTATTGTTATACAAGAATTATTTGCTCTAAAAACATTTTTTTTCTCTCTTTAAAATAGTCTAATCTGCGTATGGGCTAATATATACATATTCACATTTCATATTATATCTCATATAAAATAATACATTAGATATTTATATAACTTAACGTGAGTATTATTAGATATAAGCAAATGTTGTATTTTGATAATGTGATAATTAATTTTCTTATACAACCAAACAAAACTTTACATTATATTAATTATGCGAGATCTCATGATGTGGTTAGGTTATACTACAATTAACCAAACACTCCTTAAATTATTATATATTTGGTACTTCAGAATACAGGGAACCTAAAATCATTCAGTCTATTTTTAGCCAAAATTTTACTATTTCAGTTCCATTTAAAAAAATAAATAAATTTACGTTCACATTCGTGGGTACTTATAGTAATTCATATCTTCTGGAACTTTTGAATATATAATTACAATAGTTTTCGTGTTGAATTTGTTCTTCTAAGAATTACTGTTAAATATTCTTGTTTCTTCACATAATTGGACGAATTTTCTTATGTGATTAATTACAAAGAAATTGCTTTTCATTTATCGAGAGTGACTTTGTAAAAATAAAACAAGAAACCTTAATTTTCTACTGCAACATATTACATATAATATTGTCACATAGTCCATCAAACTTATAAGATACAATTTACTCAAAATCGATTTAAGACAAATAAAGGGACGATAATGCAAAAAAAAAATCAATAAATATATAGTACTATATAGCATAGTCAGGACATATTAACAACCTTTTATTTACAATCTTTTTTTGAATTATCAATCTAATGTTTAGTATATTTTAAGAAGTAGAGTTACTTTGGCCTGAATATAAGTCCTTTTTGGCACTAATGAGTTGTAGAGTGGAAAAAAGGAAGTGTAGATTCTCCCATATGGGCAACGACTTAGAGAACAATTAAAATATGTGTCTAATTAATTATTAGCTGTCAATCTTTTTACCTAATTTCAGGTCCAAGCTGACTAGTTTGGCCAACAATCTTTTAATTTTGCCACTTAGAGTGTATTTTCTGGTACTTGAACATCATAAGATAGAAAAAAGAGAGAACATGACTATAGTATCTGCAATACCATATATCTTATTGTAAAATTGTTGGAATATAATCACAAAAATATTTTTCAAGCTTGAGCCATCTGGGTCTTTAATGATATTGTCTTTAAGGATATGTATTTCTTTTAGAATTTTAACACGCTCTTCTAGTATAAAACTCTAGTTTTAAAATTCCATATATGAATTAAGGTAATTTTTTAAAAAAAAATTAAATCCTTAAATATACACATGATTGCGCGTGTCATTCCCTGTTAGTAATGTTTTGAATTGAGCATATCTGGTCCAATTAACAAGTGATACTTCATAATGACCCTAAAAACTAATGATAAAAGAATCAAAGTTCTGTATGTTAATTCTTCTCTATTTTCAGCTTGCCTCTCTCATTCGGAATTGAAGAACTAGGGCAAAAGATTGAGAGGCATAGTTGTGGGTTATGCTCTTCTTCGGTTCTTCTTACCAACGGAAAAAATCGTCCAAGAAATTTAATGGGTCTTGAAGATGACGTTCCATGAACCAGACTCATGTTACATATTATATATTTGCTCTGGCTTAAGAGATCTGATTTGTTTAGACTGCATTACATATATCAAATCCAAAAATGTGGGTACGATGGGCATTTGTATTTTGTTTATATATCACTTCAATTTCCTTTTTTTTTTTGTTTTTGGTGTTAATATGTTATCTATTTAAGGTGTTATATGTATTTTTTTTTAAAACTGAAGTATACCAACCTAGAAGCTTATTAATCATTATCTTTAACTAAGTTTTTATTTATCACAGCTCAAATACATGACACGTATTATTTGCTTTGACTCAAAACATCTCAGAAATCAAAATATGTCTCCTAGGCTCTATCAATGGACTGAAACTGCGCGTATAACCTGAATTTGTGACATTTCTTATTTAGCACTATGTTCTTTTGAGCTCTATTTTTAATGCATCATTTGCCTGAAGTAATATGCAGTTATGCATCATTCTTTAAGAGCTTCTGTAGAAATCTATCAATTCTTCTCCCTTCATCAAACACAAAGGACAATAACAAGTTGAAGAAATAGTTCACAAGTTTGCATCGTGATTGTCTCTCGTGAAAAAGCTTATTCTTGTCGATATACAAACGTCTTTCATTTTGCTTTTATTTATTTATTTCATAACATTCATTAAGATCTTATTTGTTTGCACTTAACAGAGATATGAATTCAAACCTCAGATTATTAAATGCGTTTGTTTTTATTAAGATTTGAGCACTTATTTGGTCTGAATAGATCTTAATCATTACTTCTTCCGTTTCAAAATAAGTGGTGTTTTAGCCTATTGATTTTGTTTCAAAATAAGCGGTATAATCAAGAGGTCATTAATGTTATTCTTCCAATTTTACCCTTATTTAAATGGAGATAGTTTTACATTGTTACACCCCGTAAAAGTTAATGATTAGTAAATGTACACGTGGATTTGTGACGAGTAAGAAGAGCTTGACGCATATGGAAAAAGCCTCGGGAGCAGGGTCGGGCGAGACTAGGCCGCGAGGGGCCAGCGCAACGCGCCAACCAGCAGTGCACTGGCCAGCGCGGCGCACCAGGCTTACTGCCTCAATGGGAGGCGCAAGGCGCCAGGATGGTAGCCTCAATGGGAGGCGCAAGGCGCCAGGGTGGCAGCCTCAATGGGAGGCGCGAGGCACACCCCTGCCACCGCCCATGCTATATATATAAAAGTCCCTCCTTTTAGTCTCAAGTCATTTTCCAAAGGTAGCTTCGGCTAGAGGGAGTAATAAACAAGGTTTTCAATGGTTTTCATCCGATTACGCTACCAAACGCCGTCCAAATTCAAATTAACTGTCACGCCCCAAAACTGGGGGTAGGGCGCAACTGGCACTCAATTCATGATTGATCGAGAAACCGGCTATATGACATCTGTAACTGTAACACTTAGGCTATCCAGGCCACCTGTCACAATCAACTGAGGTATAAACTGGACCCATAAGGTCTCAACAATACGGGGTAAACAATCGAAATACAACCAAGACAATTAGTGTACTAAACCAAGCAACAATGAGCCGATGAGGCCACAAACGGAATAACACTGTACACACTAAGTCCACAAAGCCTCTAAAGAGTAAACTGACTAATGATCGGAACAAGGCTCCCACCTACCCGTAACTGCATCTCAAAACTCAAGCATAAATAACTAAGTCGTAGCTCCAGGAAGAAAGGAGCCTACCAACCATCCGTTGATCTCACGAACTGCTACTCAACTGGCAATCCTAACCTCTACCTGCATCTGCGGCACGAACGAAGGTCCCCAAGCAAAGGAATGTCAGTACGAATGAAATGTACTGGTATGTAAGGCTGAAACTGTAAACATGAGATAACAATCTTGTAATAACCGACTCAACACTTAAACATATAAAGGATAGTTATAACCTGGAACTCTGCAACTTGTAATTGATAAACTTACTATAATATAAGTGAACTCAAGATAACTGAACCAGGAGTAAAGAATAGGAACAACCTGGAGTCCGAAACCTGATAATAACTCTATAATGAGATGAAAATGCAACTAAGAAATGCACAAGAAAGAAACTATAATTGTAATGCCAGTGACCAGCCAACCATAAATTCATATATAAAATTCGTCCAGCTAGTGTACCATACCAGAAAAAAATAAAAATATCTTCAGCCGATATACCACATCGGGGTAGAATAAAAATTTCTCCAGCCGATGTACCACACCGGGATAAAATAAATATATCTCCAGCCGATGTACCACACCGGAGTAAAATAAAAATATCTCCAGCTGATGTACCACACCGGAGTAAAATAAAAATATCTCCAGCCGATGTACCACACCGGGATAAAATAAAAATATCTCCAGTCGATGTGTCACACCAGAGTAAAATAAAAATATCTCCAACCGATGTCTCACACCGGAGTAAAATAAAAATATCTCCAGTCGGTGTGCCATACCGGGGTAAAATAAAAATATCTCCAGTCGGTGTGTCACACCGGGGTAAGATAAAAAAATAATTCTCAATCATAATCATAAATGGAGCCGATATGACTTACATTTAGTCAATTTAACACGTATGACATATAAATGACAAATGTTAAATCTGTGGCCGGAATAGGCCTCTTTCGCAACACATAAATTCAAGTGAGCAAACATATCATGTAAAGCTAAAAAAAATATGCATATATATCACGTAAAGCTGTCAAATTATATATATACGTGCCGACTCAGTTACTCGATGGACCTTTAAGAGGTTTAGATAATATAAGAACTTTTGTAGGCTTATAAACAATGTCCTATAAATAATCCTACCAATTTAACATATTGCTTGGATATAAACACACAGAGCTCATTTCTATATAATTCTTTAATATCCGGGAACTACAAATACATACTGCCCACCAGGTGGTTCCTTTAACTGTATCGATAATTATACATTGAAATTTCATAGCCAAACTTATCACGTAGATGAGCACATATACTTCTTAATTCATTTGATTTATTTGCAGGGAAACATGGAAATTATAACTACTAACTTGGAGTTATTTGTCATGACGCTTAACATATACATAGAGCTGAGAGCTGAACTACAGACATACAACGTATGAGACTTCTATATAACGCATAACTCATATTTAGTTAATTGGGTGACCTCCAGGAGACTTTCTGGTATTCAAAGTTCTGAGCTTAACTGATCATTATCATAGTCTGCGCTTATACTTACTTAGACATTAGGAACATTGGTACATGAGAGAATCTCTCCTCTGAATTTAGGAAAATTCAAATGATAACTCCAACAAGAGCTAAACATATAGATGCATGAATGTAATATAACCTAAAGAATTCAACTGTATGTTATAACATGAAAATCATATATATTAAGACTTCTTAGATATGCTAGCACATTTCAACATAAATTAGGGACGTGAAGACATAACTTAAGGATCTGAGACTTGGAGCTCTGTAACTTAGGAACTCATGGGTAACTCTCCAAGTGATGCCTTATAGGCAAATAAAGATATATAGTCGTAATTCGGGTGATGCTGGATTGACTTGCATAACTTTTGCAATTATCTGAGGAGCTTAAGAAAGCTTACATCATTTTAAGCGACTTAGAAGATCTTAGGATTACCCTTTTCAAACATGGTAGATAATTTTAACACTTAGAATAGATAACTTAGCATAATCATTTAGGGGTATAGCAGAGAGTTTCTCGACTTAAGTTACTATTTTACAGACGTTCAACTCTAATTATTTCGTAGAAGGTTAACATTTTACTGGCTATTCATCAATGTAACACATACTGAACATAAACAACTTAATTTATAACTCTTTTACTAAACGTCTTTAGAATAGGGTTATTCTTCCTAGTTGTTTGTCTAACTCATTCACAATCGTAACCCGTATCGTCTAATTTAACAACATTTAGCTCTACTTTCCTTATTCATCTTAACTTCTTTGCCAAACATTATTCACTCTACACTCAAGTCTTTACGCTCGTGTTCACTATTCCATCAATTCCTATGCCCACTTACCTCTTTACCTAATTGACAACTTTATCTGTTAAACCTCGTCTTGCTTATATTTTAACGTCGTTCAAAGGTTCTAGAAAGCAATTATGAGCAGAGTGCATATTACTCACATATTACCTTAAAAGAGATAACATTTACTCTTATCTTCCCTTTTTATAATGTCACAAAAAGATTAATAACTTAGCCACGCTTTCCCCGTTAACATCTATCGACTTAGCTTATTCGCTACGTGCCGCTTGTTTAGCTCTAAGGAGGGAAAACATAAAATCTACTTTTTACCTTAAGCACTTTAAAATATAAACATATAGGAGGGATTAACAATATTATTAAAATGTTATTTCAATAAGTTCGTTTACCCTCAATCGGCTTAGCGGCATCTTCTTAGCTTAAGTTCAATTATATGTCGTTGTCTTAGCATTTCCTACCAATTTCATTAAGTGACCAGATCTTAACATATATTCAACATCACATATACAGTATACTACAAAGGACCAGCTCACGGTGCCCACGTTAAGGGACTTTAGACTCGATTTACAACTACGACAACAATCGTATAAAAATTACGCCTTTCACTTCACATTTGTCCGCTTCAACCATTCTTAACGATTCAAGCTTTATGCCAAGTATTTACAACCCTTCGGATAGGATCATACATGCCTCAATATGATTTTAAAAATATAGGAATATTGATCCTTTCAATGACTTAGTTTCGTGCTTGAAAAACAAGGAAAGGGACGCCTTTACATACCTTGAAACGTAGACTCTAATTTTGCCAAAAATATTCCTTTCAAACTTACTCCTTAAGGGTCTTTCCAAGTCCAATTTACAAACACAACAAGAAGCAACTTCACTTCACCAAAGTTTTGGAAAAATTAGGCAGCAAAATGCCACAAGAACACACAAAGAAACAACAACACAATACTACAACATTCTCCAAGTTATAACCTCATAAACTCAAAGAAATCAAAAAAGGAATTACTTGCCCTTTCTTGGAGATGTTATTAGCTAAAGTAGGTGTAGGCTTCTACTCTTTCTTCTGCGTAGAACCAGCTAAAAACGCAGCAACACCATAATCAACAATAAGACAACAACAAGCCATGACTTTCTTCCAAGATTCTCTTCCCAAAAGCCCAAAAGAGACAAGAGTAAAGTTTCTTACCTGGGATATCTTTTCACCATGTGATAGGGCTAGCTTTGAATTCTCTAAATTCTGGAAAAAAAATCAACTAAAACGGAGTAGAAATGAGCTTTCTAGCTCAATTTTACTTTATATAGGCGAGTTGGCCTAGGTCTGGGCGGTGCCCGCGTGCGAGGCCCGTGCGACATGCCCTCGCTCGCACGCGCACCTACTGCCTGCCTATCTCGGTGCCCGCGCGCCTGGGCACTTTCCCAGCCAACAGTGTTGTCTTCAAACGAGCATAACTTTTTACTTCGAACTCCGATTGACAAGCGATTTTTTTCAATGTAAACTAGTCTCAAATACCTTTTATTTGATAGGTTATGGGACTTCTGAATTATTATATGTTTGTAGATATGTCCATTTAAAGTTGACCCTTATTTACAAACTTCACATGCTCTTCGCTTTTCCCTTTGCACATGTTTCCCTCCTCACCCACAGACAACATACAATCCATAATTCCCTTAATATGACATATAACCATCAAATAATCATCAAAAAATTTTCAGGGTGTAACATTAACTTCGGGTTTTGAAGTTTAAGCCCGCAGGGAGCATTACTACGGAGTTATTTTCGTAAAATTCGCCCGACAAATCATAATCCCCCCGAGCCAAAGCTGTCAGAATTGCTTCAAACTTATTTCTATACGATCACAAGCTTCAAGTAAGCATTTCTCCCTGCTGAACTCTCGGGAAACAATACGTTTTCGGTCGTGTTTCGTTAAGCTGAAGTATAGTCAATATTGGTATTAAAAGTTATCATTTCACGCCGAATTTGGTATTGAAATTCATCTCCTTCTCCCAGTATAACGGTTACAACTGAAGAGAGCTGGAGAATACAAGTGGAAACCCGATGGTTATTCAGGAAATGACAATCGAGGTATGTAAGGCTTAACCCTCGGCAAGTTATTCTCGTCGTACAACGTTACGACTTATGTTCTCGAGTAGAAATAACGGTCCCATATGCTGTAGATAGTCGCTACTAGTAGATTGTAATTAGACATGTTATAATTAACCGTCTTCGGTATATAAAGATCAGATATGTTGTTATTAGCTGCTATTAGTAGACTATGGTTATATAGGTTCTAGTTAGCTGCTAGAAAACCTATATAGATTATACCGCAGTATCTCTCGTCGAGAAGGAGCATGTTAAGTGTGTCACACACTACGAGCGTCATAGAAATTCCTTTGTCCTTTAATTCAGTGTGTTAGTAGAATCAGACATTATATTGTCAGGCCTAGACCCTAGAAGTTCGTAGATAGTTATTGGGCCTGAGTTAGTAAATTAAATAGCATGGGCGCAATCAGGCGATATAACAATCAATTCGGCGCCTGTATTATCAGTAGAGCACGCCCAGAGACCATTGGCGTATCTTGACGCTTCCAGGGCCAGAATTATGTGAGTATGGCCGCACCCCAGAGTCAGTGGCACCGGAGTTGCCTGGAGAGTTAAAGGTCAGTCCGCCACAGTCACTATTGCCAGTAACAAATAGCTTTAGTCGACGTAGTGCTAATCGCATAAATCACTCAGGGCACCACCTCAGTTATATCAGCCTGATAGAACAGTAGATACCCTAAGGGGAGGGAGTTTTATTAGTAGCTAGATACGGGGCCAACGCCCCAACCTACTCTTGTCAGATATTCAGGTATAGATTACCGGAAATGACTAAGTCCAGATATCCACACCTACGAAGTTAGAAATCACCCAAAGAAGGCATATGAAATCTGAACAGACTCAGTTAGCGTCCAAGGGACTAGAACAGTTTTATAGTATTACCTCCAGTAAAGAGTTGTAATAAGCTACCTAGGAGAGGTTAGGGCTGACTGCTCAGGAGCATATCCAACTAGTAGCAGCCCCACAATTGTTTTATGCATAGGGCAAGTATCCTAGAGTAAGTCTATCATGGTCAGCTATTATGAATAGTATCGAGAAGATAGTGACAACATACTCGTCAGAATTACCCCTAGCTAGGTCGGTTATCCCTTACGACGTTTGGGTGTTAGATGTTATTGTCGGTCATGCTTGTAGGGGCAGTATGATGACCGAAATCATTTGAGTGAGGCCGCGAAGGACATATTGAGTTTCGTTTATTGTGGCCGCGAGGGCCATATTGAGTTTCGTTTATTGAGGCCGCAAGGGCCATATTGAGTTTCATCTATTGAGGCTGCGAGGGCCATATTGAGTTTCATTTATTGAGGCCGCGAGGGCCATATAGAGTTTCATTGATTGAGGTCGTGAGGGCCATACTGAGTACCATTACACTGAGACTGCGAGGGCCGTATTGAGTTCCATCAGATCGAGGCCGCGAGGGCCGTATTGAGTTCCATCAGATCGAGGCCGTGAGGGCCGTAATAAGTTCTACCAAATTGAGGCTGCGAAGGCCATCACGAGTTACAGTATACGTACAATCCTTAATAGTGAGATAGTAAAAGTGGACTTATTTGTACTTGACGGGGCTTATGGGGACTCAGGTAAGTTTTTCTGTGTTGTTTGTACCTTCCAGGCTTATGGGGGCCAGGTTAGGTTCTTCTTTGTAAACTTTCCTGCTAGTTATAGTTCATGAATGTGTTATCATATGATCTAAACTCACATACATGTAGTGTTTATTAGATGCAGATTACGAATAAGCAGGCTTACAGGTTAATCTTTCTGCCCCTTCTTTCTATTTATTTCCATTCCTATTCAGCTTATTTACTGCCTTACATTTTTGGTACATATTGTATAAACGCCCTCCCCTGGGCACTGCATTACATGCCTGCAGGTTTAAACAAACAGAGTTTAAGGCTTTCAGCAGCAACCGTTCAAAGTCAGCAGTTTGGCCAACTCCTTCCATTCGGGGTTGCCAGGTGTAAAGATTCAATCTTTTATTTGTATAAGCATTTGGGCAGGCCGGGGCCCTGTCCCGACCACTATCTGTATTCTTAAAGGCTTGCAGACTACAGTTGTCAGTTAGTTAGTTATTTTTGGCCGTGTGGGGCCCAATTTTTTATGTGTTGGCCGTGTGGGGCCTAGTATAGCGTCTGATTTCCATTTCAGTTATAACTAAATATCATGGTGGTCTTGTCGGCCCGCATAAGATTCTCTGCTATTGTTGTTGCTGGTTAGATGTTTTCTTTTACAGATGGCTATGTGGCCTTGTCGGCCGGAGATTGTGTTTACAGCCGAGATATAGCCCGTTGTTTCTTGAATTGAGTTAAAGGCCTGCACCAGACATGCATAGGCCTAGTCAGTTCAGCCAGATTCAAGTGTGGCACTAGGTGCCAGTCATGCCTCCCAAGGTAGAGCGTGATATACATAATCAAGAAATATTAAAGAATTGCATCTTTTTCAAGATATTTATTAGGGTTAAGTGGGTAAACCTACATGTTTCTCTAGGAATGAGTAGTTTTCTTAAGGGTTGTGTCCAAGCTAAAAGCACCACTTATTTTGAAACGGAGGAAGTAAGATCTAGAACAAAGTCTTAATATTATAATATGTATATTTGTGTGGGTAATTTTCACTATCACTCTGTCCACAACCACCAACCACCACTATTAACCACGTCTATCATCTCAACTACTACCATAATTACTATCGCCTATCATCATCCGCCACCACCACCACTAACCACCTCTGCCACTACTGTCAACCACTATTACCGCCTCAATCACCCCTAATATTACAACAACCACTGACAATCACCACTGCTACTAACTACTATTTTCAATCATTATTATATATATCACCTCTATCATTATAATTATATGAACTGTCAACACCACCATCACCACCACCGTCACCACCTCTACCATCATTATAACTCACAATCACCATTGCCACCAATCCCTACTATCAACTACCTTCACCATCACAACCAGCACTGCTACCAACTACCACCAACACATTGTCAATCACAACACATTCTTCAACTATCACCATCAACACTGTCAACTAATAACATCAACCAACTTCACCGTCACAACCACCACTACCAACTGTTACCATCATATCAGTCACTACAAAACCAACCAACCCCATCATCATAACTATCGCCACCATCATACTAGTAACCATCACCACCACAATACTAGTCACTAACACTAATCATTACCATGATCATCAGTACCACCACTGCGACCAATCCCTACTACCAATCACCTTCACCATCACAACTAGCACCACCGCCAACTACTATTAACACATTGTCAACCACCACACATTCTTTAGCTATCACCATCAACACCGTTAATTACTAACATCAACCAAGTTCACTGTCACAACCACCACTACCAACTGTTACCGTCACATCAATCACTACATTACCAACCAACCTCATTATCATAACTATCACCACCACCATTACTAGTAACTATCACCACCACAATTACTAGTCACTAACACCAATCATTACCACGACCATCACTACAAACCACATCTCCACCATCACTAGCAAACATAACTATTTTATTTTTTATCAGATAACAAATTTATTCTATTAAATTTTATACTTTTTCTAATATTTAATTAGTTTTACATTTGTCATTTATATATTTAATATATTTATAAATAAATAAAATACACACCTTTACATTTTGAAAAACAAATAGTTTTAATCATTCAATATTCCGACGTAGAAACAACATCTTAATTATTCAAATATATATTTAGATTCAGACGTTTTAAATTTGATGAAAACAAATCAGGCATGAGTAGTATAATATTAGGATTTCCTCAATGAATAGTTCAGTAAACAAAGTTACACTACAAACTACAGTTTATGAGTTTGAATCATAATAACATTGTAAATGATGATCACGAGGGGAAATATTTTCCCATGCCTAAATATAATTTTAATAAAAGAAATGATCCTATAAAGATCACCACCTATATTACGTAGATATACAATTCCAATTTAATAAAAGAAATGATCCTTCAAAGATTATTCATGTTATGTTTTATAGACAAATTAATCTTTTGTGTTAATTTTACAGATTTTTATGAAAAAGGTTATGCTAAACTAATATGTGTAATGAACTATAGTGTCAAATCTCGCATCTTAATTATAATGACTTGTGCTTAGTTAGAGTTTTTTGTTTTCTGCATAGTTTGCAGGAAGGAAGATTCAACTTTTTAATTCATTATAAATATTATTTTAATTATACAATCCTTTTCACAGAGAATTTGTAGTTAAAAAAAACATAAATAATATTTGTAGATACTGTAGGATACAGGATTTATTTTTAATAAAGTTAATTTTTTTTTTTATCTTCAAACTGTGAGTGGGTACTTGAGATGAGAATTTTCCTCATTGGAAAAATTTTTTTTTTTTTTTTTTAAAAAGAGAGAGGGCAGTTCCGGTAATATAATGCTTCCCACGTAGGGTTTCACACTTTCACTGCCATCTTTCTTTTAAGTCTATCAATTGCATCTTCCTGCATAGGCCGTCGAACCGAAACTCTACCGACCCTTTTGCTTCTCGCAGTAAATCCCTAATGCATCTTTGCTTTTTTGCATTCCTTGTATATGCCAATAACTGTACAGATCAATCGATGTGATTTCTAACGCTTAATTTGTGATCCATTGACAGGGTAGGTGGTGTTGAAATGACGACAGTTCCAGGGCAACTAGTTTGGGAGATTGTCAAGAAAAACAACTCATTTTTGGTGAAGGAGTTTGGTAATGGTACCGCCGGTGTTGTCTTCAGCAAAGAGCCGAACAATCTTTACAATCTTCACTCTTACAAGCATTCTGGTTAGTATTGTAAATAAGATCCTGTACTTTTATCGATTAAACAAATTTGGTTTCTGTTATGAACGGTTGTACGTTGAGCTTATACAGTAGTGCATTGTGTTAGAAGTTCATGGTACCATGGTTGGTAATAGGTTTTGAGAAATGTTATAGCTGTGGGTTTTTTGTTTTATTTACTAGAACACTGTTGTTTGAGCTAAAACTGGTAGCTGATTTGTGGAGCATAGTTTTTTCTGTGTAATGTGATGTGAATCATTTGAACTGATTTTTAGGAACTTGCTCTTAAAATTTAATTCGAGAAATATATACATTAGAATTATATGATAAACTTCAGCTATTTTTCAGTATTCTATTAATATGTTTTATGAGGGAAAGCCGCGGTAAGAAATGGACCTTGTGCCTATCTCAGTCCTCAAAGTGAGCTAGCTCATGAGGTGAGGATTTCTTAACCTAGTATTTGAGAAATGGACCTTAAATTGCTCAACCAAATATTTAAGAAATGCTAGCTTATCAGCCATTGCTCAAGTTGTGGCTCAATGCTTGATTAAACAATGTGCCTTGGCCTAATCTCAATTCCAAAAGCTAGCTCATGAGGTGAGGATTGCCAACCTAATATTTGATCCCACAACCAATTTGGGAACTCAACACCCCCGCATGTCTAAGGCTGGACATCTAGATTGCGAACAATATAACCTGGTGGCCTAACATCATGTAAACTAAAAATTGAGATGTGTTTGGCTCTAGTACCATGATAAAAGAAACTAACCTTGGGCCTTTCTCAATCCTAGAAGCTAACACATGAGGTGAAGATTACTTAACGACTATATAAGAAGCCTAATATTTAATCCCATAGATGTGAGAAACTTAACAATGGTAGAGTAGCTTTCCTGGTGACCCATTGGTCATGGGTTTGAGGCTTCGATCCCTTGAGGCTATTTGCAAAAATACAAGGAGAAGGCTGCATATAGTATTTGTCCACTCTCCCCCTACCCCACTTACCCCGCACTAGGTGGAGAACACATGGCATGTGGGATGAGCCCCTTAAGCCCGTTAGCATGTCGTATTGAATGAAATTGCATTGCTTTGATGAGTTAGATTTCTTGTTTTAGGTGTTTTAGTTTTGCATTGTCACATTACACATTAGTTAAACTGCAGCTGTTACGATTTTGTAGGCCTAGCAAACAAGAAGACTGTGACTATCCAGCCCGGGGGCAAAGATCAATCAGTGCTGCTTGCTACATCAAAGACCAAGAAACAGAATAAGCCTTCAAGTTTGCTGAATAAATCTTTAATGAAGAAGGAGTTCCGACGCATGGCCAAGGCTGTATCAAACCAGGTGATTGACCTCATTGATCAGTAGAATGTGAATTACATGCATTTGTTTGGTTTTAAGCTGCACTCTAGCTACTTATATTGATCAAGAGTTAGGTCGTTCTCTGTCTGCTAGTTTTTAGAGGCTTAAAATATGGCAGGGATGCTGTTGTACACGTCGTTATTTTGGATGAATAGAAGTTGTAAGCCCAATTTAAAAATTCAGATCCTAGGGAGATGGTTATTGTAGTAATTTGAGCAGTGAAACATGTCTGGTTATTGGAGTGATTTGAGCATTAAAACATGTCTGGTTATTGGAGTTATTTGAGCATTAAAACATGTCTGGTTAATGGAGTGATTTGAGCATTAAAACATGTCTGGTTATCAGAAAACGTTTACTGTTTACCTTTTTCCCAGTATTAAAACACGGCTGGTTATTTGAGCACACTCGATCCTTTTGCTATCTGAAGAATGTGCACTTGCCCTTATTATTTGATTTAATTTAATTATTGTTCCTTTCATTGCCACATCTTTTCTTCAGAGATTTTCTCATTATTCTGTCAATTTGCATGGTTTCGTGGTTGAGTACTGTCTCAATATGCATTTTGTTTATATATTACTACCTGACTACAATTATTGGAATTACACTTGTTCTCAGAAATCCTTTATATCATTAGTATCTTTGTTAGGTAATTTGATTTTTTTTCCAGTAGGTTCTTCTTTGCCCTCAGTCTCTCTGATGTTACAATCTTGAATCTGCATAAACTCGTAATCTCATATGCAATACAGGTAGCTGATAATTATTACAGGCCAGATCTGAAGAAGGCATCCCTTGCAAGGTTGAGTGCTGTGAACAGGAGTCTCAAGGTTGCGAAATCCGGTGCCAAGAAGAGGAACAGGCAGGTCTAGAATCCCATTCTATAAAACGTAACGTTGCATGAGCTGCAGTTGATTTTTTCCCAATGTCCTCCGGTACCTGAGGTTTGCTATTTGAGTTCATATTTGGAGTTTCTTGAAGTAGCTATTACCATGGCCATCTTAATGATTTTGGGCTAAAATATACGTTCCATTTGAGAATTTATAAAGATAACAGTTATTTATAAATGTTTGCTTTTGCATTGTTCAGTCCTTTCTTTTACACAATAATGGTAGTAGTTTTATTTTAGTTGGCATACGAGGGCATGGTCCATGTTTGTTAGCTGCCCTTTTTTCACTATTAACCGGAAATAGTACCTGAAATGATACTGACAATGAGAATAGTGTTTCTTTTATGTCAAAAGGGTTGCACTGAACAGACAGCTTTTACAAAAACTCATGGCCTATTATTCATACACTTGAAGTAATGTTGCTTACAAGATAGCTGATGGTGAAAAATATCATAAACGAATTTATAATGTTTAGGAGAAGAAATTAAACAGGTTATTTCTACTCTTGCGTAGTTGATTAATAAAATAGAAAGAGAATACTCCTTTCATTTTAATTTATTTATCTGATTTTATCTTAACACGAAATTTAAAAAAATAAAAAAGATAGAAAATTGAAATTAAAGAGTCATGCAAAAATAAGAAAATAAAAATCTTGAGGTAGGCCCGTTCCCGTTAAATATGTAGTGAAATAATCTTTCCTATTTTTTTTTTCCAAACCTTGCTACTAAGAAGGATCTTTACTTCTTAAAATATCCTATATACGTGGGCGGGAACACGGCAGCTAGTAACAATACAATTTATAATGCTATAGCAACAGGCTGTAGGTATCTAACAAAATAGACCTATTTATATTTAAGCTATGATCATGAGCAATTACATAAATATACTTCTAATGAAAAATTTTGAAGATTATCAAATAATACATAGTGCAATATGAATATTTTTTTAAAAACAAATTTTAAAAAAATCAAATAAAAAAATTAAGACGTGAAATGTATCATATAGAAAGAAAACCTTCTCACTAATAATTCATGGACCCATAAAAATGGAAAAGGAGAGTAAAAAGAAGCAACGCGTAGAAGAAATTGATTTCTTAAACCCTACGCAAAGGATACAAGAATTAGTTAAATTGCACTTTCAATCCTTCAAATATAAAAAAAATTTAATCTAATCATTATAATATTTAATTAAATATATATTTAATTTTTAATTAATTTTAAAATATATTTTTATTCCCTTTGTTTGTGAAATATTTACAAATTTAATAATTTGCTAACTAATTACGTCATTTAATTATAAAAAAAAGTAAAAAAAATATCCTTAACCTATTAAAAATGACTTTAAAGTTTAAAATGTCTTTTTCTTATCTATTCTTAACGTAAAAGGTATTTTTAATGTACTAGAAATGTCTGAAAATAAAGATTAAGATAAATTCTTAAAACTGTTGGTACAAGAATTAATCGAAAGTGGGAGGTGAAAACAATAATTTTAAAATGATTTTGTATTGGGTTTGGGTTATGAATGGATCGAATCTTCTTGGATTGGATCAAAATATTATATGGACTAATGAATTAAAATCACATATTTAATTAAAATTTAATCAAAAGTCATAAATTACGTCATTAATAAAAGGATAATTTTAAATTTAAAAATCACGTCTAGGATAAATTTAATTTAATAGGGGAAGAAAGAACATTATGAATCATTTGTCATATATAAAAGATGTATCTTTTTCAACTCTTTTCTGTTTAATTTTCCATATGTTATATTAAGTATGTGCTGTTAATTCGTTTATGAGAGTGATATAATTTTAATAGATTCCAAGTGTGGGTTCCGTAACATGGAAAATATTTTTTAAAAAAATTAAATTTTTCAAAAATGAAAAAAATAACTTACGCAGTAAAAATAAAAAAAATAAATTTCACAAGTGACATTCGCCAGTTATTGTATTTTTCCACTCTCCAACCACCTCATCTTCACTCTATTCTCGTGGCCGCCATCCTCTACCACCCCATACCACCTTGTTCACTTACCTCACACAATATTTGTTGTAAATTATATTCGTATATTTTTAAGATAATATTTTTTATTCGTGCCAAACATAAAAAAAAGTAACTTATTTTTTAAAAATATTTTTATAATATATTTTGTATATGAAGGGAGAAAAACACACTTTAATTGATTGAAGGATTAATGCGCTTAATCAAAAAGTACGAGGAGCAATATCGAAATTTTGTCAGAAACTGAGGGATCAAAAAATCAAGTAAAGAATAAGCAACGAAGTAAAGAAATTCAATTCAATTGTACTTGGCCCTACAAGGTGAGAGTGGCAATATCCAAATTCCCAAATCAAAAAGGGAGAATTACGAACCCTAACTTAAGAAATTGAAAAGGCGATTGATCGATCAAAGGAGAAAAATCGCCAAAAACAATCGATTCCTCTCACCAAATCTTAGAAAATGGGAAACGCCGAGAAATTGATGAATCAGATCATGGAGCTGAAGTTCACATCGAAGAGCCTCCAACGCCAAGCCCGAAAATGCGAGAAGGACGAAAAGGCTGAGAAGCTCAAGGTCAAGAAGGCCATCGAGAAAGGAAACATGGACGGCGCTAGAATTTACGCCGAAAACGCCATCCGCAAGCGCAGCGAACAGATGAACTATCTCCGTCTCTCCTCTCGCCTTGACGCCGTTGTGGCTCGCCTAGATACTCAGGTAATGGCCGATCCAACATATAAACAGTGGCGCACATGCATCCGCATCTCGATCCTGGACATATAACTAGTAAATTATCTGTTAATCACTAGATAGTAAATTTAATGATTTTATATTAAGAGGTGTATTTACTGTCTTCAAATTGACGCGTCCGTGTACGCAGGCGAAGATGACAACGGTCAGCAAGTCAATGTCCTCAATCGTCAAATCACTGGAGTCTTCGCTCAATACAGGGAATCTACAGAAGATGTCAGAAACCATGGATTCCTTCGAGCGTCAATTTGTGAATATGGAGGTTCAAGCTGAATTTATGGAGAGTTCTATGGCTGGAAGCACTTCCCTATCGACTCCAGAGGACCAGGTCAGTAGCCTGATGCAGCAGGTGGCTGATGACTATGGACTCGAGGTGTCTGTGGGGCTTCCACAACCAGCTGCACATGCTATATCTTCTAAGAATGAGGAGAAAGTCAATGAAGACGACCTGTCCAGGCGGCTTGCTGAGCTCAAGGCGCGTGGGTAATTGAGAAACTAAAGATTCTTCTGTTAATACAGAAGCTTTGGTATTGGTGTAATGTGATAAAGTATATGGAGTTTTATCTGTTGCATGATTTAACTACTTTTATGTACATTTTATTTAAGCTCCTGTGATTGTGTAGTCAATTTTCTTTACCAATTGAGCTTATTCCATCTGTATGTTTGCGTTATTACACATTCCGGCAGCAGCTTAAGCCCACTTCTAGAGGTAGGGATTCACAAAATGAAAATATGTTTTTTTTGGTTGGGGGGAATATGAATGGCTGCATTTGATTTCTTATAAGCCTATGAAGGACGGCCTTAAGTCTTTCATGCATAACTGTGGACTGTTTGCAATTGACAACTTTTATATAGAGTTCTTTGAAATTTGACATCAAGTGCAGCTTTAAAACGTTGCCCCAGGGTGGAGTGGGGATATAGTGTAAGATCGTTTGGCTAGAAAATCAGATATTTTTGTTTCAGTTATCATTTGCCTTAGTTTGGTTGTCCTTGCATGTCTATGAAAGGAAGTAGATATAGTATTCCTGAAGGAGCATTTTCCTTTGGCATGTATGGAAAATGGAAGATCTAGGTTGACTTTATAATAACTCTTTATCCTTTTAATTTATTTTCCTAGAGAGCCAACTTTCTATTATTCTTACTAGGACTATCAGGAATCTAGTCCAATTATACTTTCCTTTACTACTGGTAAATTTTTTGAGTGATAGACAGGCCGGAGTCGGGGAGACTGTTGGTAACTTGGTATGTTTGCTAAGTTACCAGATCTATCGCGTCGTGTAAACAAATAGCTGATAGTGAAGAGTATAACTGGTGTAGGGTTGCAACAGCCAACTTTACATGCTTTATTTGCAAGTATGCCCTTCTCTCCTCATGGGTCACCATGATTGATTATACTTGGTGATAAACTGTATGTTTATCAGTAAAAGGGTTGCAAAATAAAGAAGTTATCATGCAATTCTGCACATTAAATATACTAGGTAAGAAGTGGAGGCAAGTGAAGATTTGGTATATTTGGCTGTGGATTGTAGGCAGTGAAGGATTAGAGATTGGCTCGGTAGAAAGCCTATTTGTCAATATGCATTTTATGTACATATTACAAATGAAATAATTTTGTACTTCTATCTCTTATATGTTTATGTATCTCACCAGTGATAGCCTATTGTTCTGGTGTCACATCCATTTTCACGCAGAGGTATTCATGACTAGATTTAGAGATGTGCACGCTAAGTTCTTCAGAATAGTAGCAGTTGCTTAAATATACTATCTGAATGGATATTGGCTGACCTTCTTTTAAAATACTAACACGAGTGACATTGTTGAGAATCTATGCTGTGATTGTGAAAACATACAAGTCTATGGAGTCTAGCTTTTTTCCTTTAAGCCTTTGCTTTTATAAAGGAATAATAAACTGAACTGATCTCACAGTTGCAGAACCAACAAAAAAAAAGGGATGAGGCTGTGGTTGGCTT
The DNA here is from genome assembly GCA_035772735.1 of Datura wrightii. Classification (NCBI taxonomy): domain Eukaryota; kingdom Viridiplantae; phylum Streptophyta; class Magnoliopsida; order Solanales; family Solanaceae; genus Datura; species Datura wrightii. The sequence goes on along the minus strand of JASDFA010000010.1, from coordinate 156,097,341 downwards.
TGGTGTTTACCCTGCTGTAGATAAGATGTGTACCAAACATCTAAGTTTCTCTTGCTGAGCTTTTGGTATATCCCTGAATGGTCAATTTTGAGAAAGATGTGGGGGGGGGGGGGGTGTTAAAGGTAGTTGATTATCAAGTTTGATACTCACACAAAGTGGGAGCTGTTTAGTTAAATTTGTATCCATCCTTGAGGCTCTCTAAATCCAATGATGTGTAACTTCTGATAGTTGTGGTTCTTAGGGATGATAACGACAGTTTACAACTCTTATACAACTAAGCAACTGAGAGTATTAGGATTTTTCTAAATTCAATGGTTTATGTTTCTTCAAATAGATTCTTACGAATTTGCTTTTGTGGTTGTGTTCGTCTATAAATTTTGTTATTAGATTGCTGATATAAGCTGTGGTTCTTTGTTCTTTCCCTCATGTAAGTCACTCTTCAATCTTGATAATTGTTGTTCATCCTTGGCTTATTTGAAGTTTTTTCTTTGAAAACCTTGTTATGGAGGATAGGTAAAATGTGCCACCTACTTCTAGTAGAGAAATTGAAGTTATGAGGCATTGTCCAGGTACATGTATCTATTTATTACATACCCCAACTATGTACTGAGTAAGTTGTTGCTGCGCCCAGCTGCTACTATGCAATGTTTCGGTCGTCTGCATTTTTTTGGTCTGGAACAAATTGAGCAGATAAGGTGAGGAGAATATAAAGCTTTTTCCTCTTCTCTGAGGAGGATCATGAATACTGAACATTTTTTTTTCTTTTTTCTTTTGGTGTAAATTCTTGTACTCACCCAATATATTAGTGTATCTGATGGAAGGTGGAAGAAATATATGAAAGCATCTCCAGATAGATAAAGCTATATACAGTTACATAGTCGCTATAATTTTACAGAAGTGTGAGACGCTATAAAACGACTCTAATAGTAATTATGTGATCTGTGTCTCGGCGATAAACAAGAAAAATTAGATGACAAGGACAATGTGAAATGCAGACGATTGGTATGATTTTAACACGTCAAATTTTAGTGGTGGAGTGGTAAATGCTCCATCCTTGATCAGATGTATCGTGTTTAAGTCCTGAGTATGAAGTCGCCTTTATTAGAGAGCATTTTATCCCACACCGTGAGACTTTGATGTTCTGAATTTAGTCAGATCTTAAAAGCAGGTATCAAAACACCGGACAGTAGATTAAAAAGCAAAGCTACAATTTTTGAAGTTGATCACAAATTCCAGAACAATAAACATCTTGTATCAAATCCTTATTTTTTTTTCTTTTTACCTTTTCCTGCAATAAAAAGAAATTCCACCAAAACCAGGCAACACCAGCTCACATTAAAATGAATAAAAGATCAGTGACAAGGGAAATCAAAAAGAATTTTCCCCACAAGTATACTAGTATATGTATAGCCAAAAGCTCATACCTAAAAGCGTCTTGCCTTTGATAATAATTCACAATTTCACATGCAGACAAATTGAGTCATCTCAACAAAGCTACTAAAAATGGCTGTATGACAAGTCTGATGAACAAAATGCAAAACTACCAAACTGTACCAAAAAATGCATATATCAAATAGATAAAAAGAACAGCATGACGAGCTTGCTAACTGGAGGTAGAATAAACTACTCATGTTTTTCCATACGATGAAAGAATGTGATCCAAAATTGTCTTGGAAATTTGATCTATCCCTTCCATGATTGTGGTGTTGTATGGAGATATATAGTCGACTTTGGGTGCTTGGTAAAACAAAAAAGTGCTTAGAATAAATTTAAAATTACTAGAAAGAAGTCAAAAGACAAAAATTGGCATCTTAACTTTTTACTTTTTAGCTTAAAAGCCATTTTAGTTTGACCAAAGATTTTACCTTTTATCCCCTTTTATTTTTTCTAATTTCAAAATTACCCTTACTCCCATAAAACCCTGAAAGTATCTCTTTTCGAGTTTTGGGCTAAAATCATCTTAGCTATGACTCAAACTTGAATTACATCCTTGTATTATAATAGTGGACCAAAAACATCCTTTTAGCATCTAAAAGGTTGCAAGATTCAACCTTCTGTCAATTCCTGTTAAAAAACTAACGGTGGAGTCAGCAAGTGCCAAAAACGTGACATTCTCTCCCTCATATCCCTATTTAGTCCTCCTGATTGTCTTCCTTATTCAGAATATTCAAAAATTGAACTTTTCTTAGAAAAACATCTGCCCAACTCTTCTACATCATAACCAATTGAATGAGCTATGAATTTGACTCTATTTGTCTTTAGTTTCTGTTTTTTCATCTGTGTTGTTGCTAAGATAACTAGAAATAACCATATGATGATCAAGATCATGTTCCTCATGTGTTTGATAAAATTTCTGAAAGAGACTGAATTTCTAAATGTCATAGCTTTTTTTTTTTTCTAAAGTAAATTTGAGCAACTTTCGTTTATGTAGTAGGCTGTTGGGTATGTATTTTTGGCTCAAAAGAGCCTCCGTCTTATCATCCAACTAATTAAGGAGCTACAGAAGCAATCTGCGGAAATAAAGAGTTTGGAAACCACTAATGGCAACATGAAAAAATGTTTCTCCGGCATTGTTTCTTGAGTAGACCTTCAAAGGTGAAGCAACAATGAGAGTGTCAACAACAACTAATTGGCCTGTAAAAGCAGCTACATGTAGTGCATTGTTGCCTTAATTTATGGAGCAGTATTTAGAAGAAAAAAGAGAAAGAAGATAGAAAAACCTTTGAGCAGTATTTGTAAGCAGTAGACTTAAGATATAACCATATTTCTTTACCTTTTTAATAACTCTTATTAGTTCTATATAACTATGCCTATTGATTCTTTCACCTTGTTTTTGTATAGCCCTACCTGTCGTTGTTGTAGAGGAGAAAAACTTGTATTGTTCTAGATTATTTTGTGAAGTTCAAAAAATTCAGAAAGTTTCCTTCCATGGCTTCGCCAAATATGGAATATGATCGAGAGGGATTTGAGAGGGACAAAATCGAGAAAATCTGGATATGTGGGAGACAAAGTCATGTGTTTTGACACGTGCTGACACCACCGTTAATTTTTTTAACAAAGAATTGACAAAAGGATAATTCCTTTTTTTGTTCACTATTATAATACAAGGATGTAATCTAAGTTTGAGACATAGTTAAGGGATGATTTTAGCTCAAACACTCGTTCTCTTCTCTTATTTTCGTTAAGGGTATTACAATTATTTTGAATAAATACATTAATATTTTCTTTTTATTTTCAACATTTTTATTCAAATACATAACTATTTATTTATAAAATAAGTTGTAACACTTGGAACATAAGATCCGAGTTGCCGCCAGACATAAAAGTCATATTGTCAACTAGGGAAATTGGCACAACCAAGCATCTCAAACATTGATTAGGAAATAATGAGAATGAATCAAGACAGACAGCAAGTTGTAACTTTATGGAATTGTTTTGCTTTCTATGAATTCCCAAGAGGGGGAGAGACCCCAGTCAGCGATACAGAAATGATTGAATCAGAGTTCTTGAGATTAGATTGGTGTCATCTATGTCTTTCCCGTCTGGCTCTCACCGGTAGACCACCCCGCCCTATCACATGCCAATGAAAAAAGAACCTAAACCGAGGTGCTTTCTCGGGCTCGGGAATGAGTGGTGAACCAGAACTTTAAGGATTTATATTTAAAAACTATTTTTCCAACTAATCCAAATGGGCTCAAATTAAATAGGTAGTTTTCACTTTTCATTACTGATTGTGATGTGTGTTTATGTGATGAGATCTGCCAGTTTAGGTTTGAGGTCTTTAATTGTATCTTCCTTATTTGATTTTATTAAAAATAAGTGTTATTCCTTTTTGTTTCTCCTTACTTTCGAAATTTAGTTTATTTCCATATACTTTGAGTGATATTAATGTCAGACGAAAAAAGTCTCAGGTCATGACACAACAACCAAATATTAGAAAGAAACACATGCCAAGAATATACATACTATCTATAAAGAAGTATAAGGTAAAATATGAAATGACGTGTTTCTGGTTCAATAAGTAAAAATGTAATTACAAAATCTAATGAAAGTGAATTATTTGGCTACGAGTAAGACCCTTCCCTCCAATAAGATCAACGGCGTTAGATTGCCAAAGAGATGTTTCGTCATTCGTCCCATCGTGCAACTGGTAGCTATCACGTAAAGTCCTTGACGATGCATGATCACACCAAACATAACAATGATCAATCTAAACATTTGTGATTGGTCGATATTGTCCATTACCATTTAGCTAAACGGGATAATTGATTATGCACATATAAAATGTCGTCAGCATGAAACTAGTCGAATCTGTCTGTGTCCCTAGATACCAAAATAAGGGATCAATATCTAAATCTTTCATATTAAGATAGAAGAAAGCACTGGCTTATTTACACTACAACGAGTCAGTAAACACAAAGAAGATGATAAGACAACTGTAAAAGAGATGCATTCGAATAAATTGTCAAAAGCAGGCCAAAAAAGGAGAACCACAGACAAAGAAAGACGAACAAGGAACAAAGAAAGTATATATTAACACGAAAACATTACAGTATGCATTGGACCATTAACAAAGTATTCAGGAGTCATTTGGTTGGGAAACAATCTATCCTGGAATAACTAATTCCGGGGCTAGTCATCCCGAGATTGTTATCCCACCCTCAATGAGAAATAAGAAATAAATAGTCCCGAGATTAATTTTTAGATGGATTTATCCTACATTTAGTTGGGATAAAATCTCGGAATAACTTATCCTAGGTTAGTTATCCCGAGATTATAGTGTTATTTTTTTACCACCCTCAAAGTGGGATAACTAATCCAGGAATAATTAGTGTTATTTTAACAAATGCAGTATCTAAGGGGGAAAAATGCATGACATCAATTTCGTACCCATGGGAATAAGTGGAAATGCCATTTTGTTGTGACATCTCCTAAAGTATAAGCTTATGTGTGTAGATACTGTAATGAAGTACAAAGGAACCATCCTCGTGGATCTTCAATTGTCTCCAATTTATCTGTATTTGTGAGAAAGTAGTTTCTCAACTCCAATAGCTCCATAATTGTAAAGTCTTGCAACGTAACTTTCTTTAGCTCATGCCTCCAGCATTTCCAAGGAAGAGATGCACAACAAGGTTTCTCATCCTCATCATCAGCTGCATCTCTATATGTAAACTACAAAACAAGGAAAACCAATCACAATCAAATATGCATGATAGGAACAATGGTAATTGTTAAGTTTCCTCAGGAGCTAATTTTTGGAGTTGAGTTAGGTTAAGGGGTCATATCTTCACATGGTATAAGATATAGATCCATCGATCCCTATTGTTATGTTTCTCAATGTTGGATCCCATTAATCCACGCCACAGTTTAATCCTTAGCATGTGAGGTAGTTAAGTCCCACATTGGCTAAGAGAATAGATTGTCGTCTCTTCATATGGCTTTTTTTTGGGCAATCCTCCCACATCAGTTAGCTTTTTAGGATTAATTTCAGCCCAAGGGCCATATATTCACAGTAATAAATGTCTCCATGGAGACGAGGGTCTGTCGAAAACAGTCTCTATCTCAAAAAGATAGGGCTAAGGTCTGCGTAAATTCTACCTTACTCAAACTCCACCTTATGGGATTACATATGTTGTTGAATAAATGTCTCCATGAACAATCAATCGTGACGCCAATATAGGAAAGGTTAAAATTCTTTGGTATAGACAACTTATAAATGATGCGGAACTCCCACACCTTGGATAAAGGAAAAGAAACAGTTCCTTTGACGGGAATGGGAAGCTTCATCCAATTAGGTAGATCAAAATAACATTCAATTTGATTAGATAAGAGATGCATATGTCATGTATCAGCTTGTAAAAAAAAATTCGATAGTCATGGTGTCCGGGCCATGGGAAAAAATTATCTAGTCTTTTTATCTCTGGAAAAGGGCCAAATATACCCCTTTACTATCAAAAATAATTTAAATATACCCCTTGTTATATTTTCGATCCAAATATATCCCTCATGTTATATTTTTGGTCCAAATATACCCCTCCCATTATACTTTGACACAAATCTGCACTTAATTTTGACGGAGAAACACGTGGCCAGCTTAGAATCAAATGACCCGCCCCCAATTTTATATATCCGATTCCTTTAGAAATCCACCCGTATAACCCATCCCCGACCTCCACTTTGAATTCTTGTCTTTTCTCCTTCTTCTAATTAGTGGCTCCTTTCTATACAACCTTATTTCTTGTTTTGATAATAGTTCCTTTGTCCAGCGCAACTCTTGGAGTTCAATACCATGATCAAACATGTTCTCATGCTGAAGATACTATCTATCAAACAATTCGAAACATTTCGATTTATGATATTAAAGTCCTCGCACATATTCTCAGGATGTTCTTCCATGATTTTTTCATTGGAGTACTCTCCCCCCTCCCCCCCCCTCTATATATGCATATAGTAAATGTGTTTATGGTGCACATTGTGCAAGCTATTATGCATGCAAATGATGGAAGTTCAAACTGTTTTGCTAATGATTTACAGGGATGTAATGCATCAGATCTATTGGATTCAACACCAGGAAACAAAGTACAGAAAGATGGTCCGCCCAACATCTCTCTTGGAGCTTTCAACATGATCGAAAAGGCTTGACCATCAAACTGTTTCTTGTGTTGACATAGTTCCATAGTCTGTTATTTAAAATTGGGTGGGTCATTTGATTTTGAGCTTGCCATCCTCCGTCAAAATTAAAGGCAAATTTGTATCAAAGTATAATGGTAGGGGTATATTTGGACCGAAAATATAACAAGAGAGGCATATTTAAACTATTTTTGATAGTACTTGAGTATATTTGGCCCTTTTCCGTTTTATATCTGCTGAATATTGAACCCGAGACCTCATGGTTCTCAGACCACTCCATTGACCACTGTGCCACACACTTAGGTGACAACTTGTAGAATCATTGTCCATGCTTTTCTAGTTATTATGAAATAAACCCTTGAGTTTATATTGCTTCTTGGAGCTGACCAAGCACACAACAACAAGAACAATAATAACAACAATTCGTCCTCAATCCCAAGCAAGTTGAACTCAAATATAAGAGTCCTCACTTACCATACCGCTCCAATTAGTTCATCTCATACCCGCAATAATAATGACAATGACAAGTACTTGAAGTTCTCTATATTTTTGTACAGGCAATAAATTTCAGATAGAATTCAAAGCCTCTTATAATAAGAACATACAAGTTAAAAAATGTACTGAATGTGACTAAAACATAGTCCCAAAGAATAGAACGAGCAGACAAAACTTTAAATTTATCCAATCGGTACAATATCTCTCCAACTGTTACACATCAACCAAGAACCCCTTACCCTTAACCAGTCAACAAACCAATATGTTTGCAAATATTTCTGGGAAAAGAAGTTTATAAAAATAAATTTTAAGGGGCTACAAAGAGTTTTGTAATCTCGCTAATCTTTATAATAGGCTCAAAATGACTAGTTTGTAGGTGATTGCAATTTTTGCATATGTTGGTTGACTAACTTTTAGGTTTAGGGTAATCTGTTCATAATTGGACTGTTAGTTAAACAAAAAAATTAAAACTACGTATGAAGGCTTTGTCACTAAATTAAAGAACCAAAAGGCATGTAAAAAAGGGAATTAATTGCAAGAATACCGTACACAAAGAATAAATGTGCGAGAAACCTTAGAGACCAGTAATTTTTTTGCACATACAACAAAATTCGTGCCTTTGAAAGATAAGCATATTACCTTCAGGGTCTTTAAGTCTACAGTGTGGCCAAAAGATAGGGTGTCCAGTTGAGGAGAAATCCAAAGCATACTATCAATAATGTCGACAACTGAATAATTTGATTGATCATGAAGCTTTACTTGCAAAATATTAGTATCATACAAGGGAGGAAGGAAGCTTTCTCTCAGCTCTTTTGGTATAACTAACACCTGCACAAACAAAAAGAAGAATTATGAGAGATCCAGAACTATTTCTTCAAGCAGAGCAAGTAGTTTGCACGTACCTTGTGATCGTCACAGCATAGTGTAATAGTCTTGGAATGAATAAAGTTACTGAGTGACCTTGTGAGCTTAGAGTACCAGTTAGTGTCGAGGGTTTCTGGGATCAAATTGAGACTAGCTTCCAGCACACGTGAAGCTTTCAGATGGAATGTGGGCAATGGATCAACAATATCTTTTCCATAACGAACATCAGACGAGAATCCTAATAAGTTAGGAGTATCCAGATCAACCTCAGTCAGATTGCCGCACGAGACTACTTTCAGATACTTGAGCCGGTTACTTGAGATCTTCATGGTCTTCAACAACGAACAAGAAGATAAGTAAAAGATTTCAAGGTTAGGTAGATGTGGTAAAAGGTTCTCTAGCCATTGGTCAGTCACAGCCACACCATGAAGGTTCAAATGTTGTAGGGTTTTGCAAGAAATTATTTTAATCACATTTAGGAACCCACTACTAGAGCTAACGTAAAGGTCTTTCATATTGGGTGCTGCAATATCAACCATCTGGAATTTAAGAGGGCAAGCTACCAAATCTACCGTCCTTAGTTTGGGTAAAGTTCTTGCAACTTGTAAACTGATTGGTCCATAAAATCCCCTTAAGGACAAAACTTCTAAATCACTACAACTTATGCATAGAGCTTGAATTAATAGCTCGTCAAAAACTGATTCAACAAGGTGTAACTCTCGCAAAGATGAAAACTTTATGCCATCCGAGGGTAGTTCAATCCAAAATCCACATAAACAAAGCACATTTAGAGCTTTGACAGCAAAGATTGCTTCAGGCAATTTTTTGTAAGCGTATGTTGTGTCAACCTCTAAATACAGCTCTTTGATATTACAGGCTACCAGTATTTTAATCCAACTATCTAAATTAACATAATTTGGTACATTTACCTTGAATCTCTTTATAGAAATCTTCTGGTTTAGCCGTTTTTCCAGAATTTGATCCACAACTCCTCTGATAACATGATAAAAACCATAACCAAAATCTAAGCAGGAGAGGGAAGTCCAAGCATTGTTCCAAGTCTTGGACAATACACTAGTTCTCGCAGCATCTTTAATAGCAAGAAAAGACAGAATGTGCTCCAAAATTGGCACTGGCAATTTCGAAATTACATCTATCCTTTCCATCACTTTAACACAAAGTGTAAGGAAAAGGAAAGTTCAAGTTCTTAAACGGATTTAGCAAGTGTAAAAACCAAACCTCAACACAGGAAAAAAGGAAAGAGGAAGAAAGACGAACATAAAAGACACCAAACAGCTCTGCTCCCCTCTCCTAGGTTATACTGCTGAACGATTCACAAGTCTCCGCAATTTTTATAACTCAGCCCCTTTTCTTCTTAAAGTTTTATATTCACCCCCAAATTGCGATTTCCCGGCGAAATTCTTGGAACTGGATTTGTCGAGGGAAGGGGGAGGGAAAATAACGAGTTTTCTGCTTGCTCACTTCGAATTGAAATTATGCCATTTGCAAGAAGCCGCATGAATTTTTGTGGGTGAATATATTTGGAAAAATCACAAACCATGACTAGATAAGAATCAATATTACTAATAGCCCCTTTGAATTAGTCGAATTTAAGCATCTTTTAATTTTTAAATATAAAAAAATATTTTTTAACTGCTGAAGCTTTTAATTTCAAAGTACCGAAAAATAATTATTTATGGTAAAAAAGTTAACAGAATAATATTTTTAAAAACTTAATTTAAAAGTTATTCTATTTGTCAAGCGTTTTAAAAAGTTGAAAAATATATAAAAGCAACTTTTAAGTCAATTCAAACAGATTTTAAGTATAGAAATTTTTTTTATTTATAAATAATAGTAAATTTGTACTTTGACTCTGTATCCACGATTTTGGAGTAAATTTAAGAAAAGAAAACTTAATTTTTAATTAAGCCAAAAATGATCTTTTACTTTCTTTTTTTCGACGACATTCATTTTTTTCTGCATATAATTTCATATTCTTCAACACCATTATTGTATTTGAGTTCCTTTTTGTGCAAAAATGAGTAAAAAAGAAACTTCGATCAATCTTCCTCCCTAAAAGCTTCAATCAATTAACTTGCTGACTTGATTTAACCGTGTTATTTATAGGATTGAAGTTTTAAATCAGAAGAAATAAATTGCGAATTTTAGAGTTCTAATCGAAATCAAATAGATTTTAGGGCATTTTGAATTAAGGAGAGCATATTTATTTATTTTTTCAATTCAATTTCGTTCAATCCTCAGTCAAATTGTATGTAATTTGTATATAAAAAAGATTAAATGTAATTTGTGTATAAAAAGTTAAATGTATGAATGAAATTTGTATAAATTATATATACATTAGTTATTGGATCCTATTTTATATATATATAAAAATTTTCCATTCCCGAAATGTACTTTGCTTCTTATACAGGAATATCTCTATTTAAATATTATGTATCATGGACAGACACATTTTAATTATTCATGATGTCCCTCTTATAGGATTATAAGAACCCATAGCAATACGTTACAGACTAGTTCATAACAACGCAGCAAGATTGGTTCCACATCTTGTATCATTATACTCCTTGTAGAGAACAAAAAGGTCGTTGACAACAGAACTGAAAAGTTGTAGCCATAAAGTATAACATGTAGATCGATAACCATCTCAATAAAGCTACCAAAAATGGTGGTACTACTAATGCTGATGACAAAACAATTCATGAGAGAAAATCGGTTAGTCGGTGGACTATCTAAACTTTCATCATATTGGTGAGAGTTCGATTCCCTATCTTATAATCTCTTTTTCCTACCTTAATTTTTTTCATGAGCAAATTGATTCGAAACATAACAGCTAGACGCAACTAATAAGAAGGAACCATGAAAACTTATTTAAAGTACATCTAGTGAATTAGAGTACAATTGCATCTTGATGGACTTCAATTATCTCCCATATATTTGTATTTGTGAAGAAGTAGTTTCTCAACTTCTCTAGCTCTGTAAATGTAAAGTTTTGCAATTCAACTTTCTTTAATTCATGCCTCCAACATTTCCAAGATAGAGATGCACAACAAGGTCTTCTTTCGTCTTCACCATCAGACGCATCTCTGTATGTGAACTACAAAACCAGAGGAAACAACTCAGAATCGAAGGTAACAAATATCTCGACGAACAAAGCAACCAGTATAGGAAAGGTTGAAATTATCTCTATCAGCTTATAAATAGCACGAAATCCACCCCACCTCCACACCCTGGGGTTAAAGGAGAAAAAGAGGAAACTGTCACTATGAGGGAAAGGGGGAAGCTTCATCCAATTAGGTCTATCAAGAAGAAGGTCAGTTTGAGCAGATAAGAGGTGCATATGTTATGCATCAGAAATTCAGAATGTGGAATCTTTGTCCCCTAATTGCAAGAAAAATCATACACAAACTAAAAGAAGTGCACGGAACCTTCGAGACCACTAATCTTTTCCAACATCGTACAAAATAAACATATTACCTTCAGGGTCTTTTGTTTAGAGCCCTGCCAAAAGATAGGGTATCCAGTTGAGGAGAAATCCAAAGCAAATTTTCAAGAACTTCCACAACTGGATAAATCAATCCATTATTAATATTTACGCGCAGCTTCGTACCATAAAGTGGAGAAATCAGTTCTTTTCTCATGTCTTTTGGTATAACTATCCACTGCACAAGGAGAAAAAAAAATTATGAGAAATCCAGAAGTACTTCTTCAAGCAGGGCAAATAGACAATGCGTTGCATGTACCTTGTCAGTTTTGCAGCTTAGTGTAATAGCCCTGGAATGATTAAATTTAATGAGAGTCTTGGTGAGCTTAGCGCACCAGTCATCAAAGGGTTCTGAGATCAAATTAAGATTAACTTCCATGAGATGTGAAGCTTTCAGTTTGAATGTGGGCAAGTAATTGCCAATAAATGAGAATCCTTTCGTGCCATAACGAACATCAGACTGAAATCCTAATAAGTTAGGAGTATCCAGATCAACTTCAATCAAATTGTGGCACAATACTATTTGCAAATACTTGAGCCGGTGACTTGATATCTTCACAGTCTTCAACAATGGACACAAAGATGCGTAAAAGACGTCAAGGTTGGGTAGATGTGGTAAAAGTTTCTGTAGCCATTGGTCAGTCACAGCCACATCAGAGAGGTTCAAATATTGCAGTGTTTCGCAAGCTGTTATATTAATTACGTTCAGTTCCCGACTAAGGGAGCTAATGTAAAGATTTATGAGATTAGGTATTGCAATATCAACCCTCTCGAAGTCAAAAGGGCAATCTAGCAAATGTAATTTCCTTAGTTTAGGTAAATTCCTCCAGCTTGTAAACAGGTTAGTCCATCAAATCTCCATAAAGACAAAAATTCTAAATTACTACAACTTGCACATAGAACTTGAAGAATTGCTAGTCCAAATATGAGTCCTCAAGGTGCAAATCTCGCAAAGACGAAAACTTTATGCCATTTGAGGGTAGTTCAAGCTTAAATCCACCTAAACGAAGCACTTTTAGAGATTTTGCAGCAAAAATTGCTTCAGGCAACTTGTTGTAAGGGTATTTGCAAACCTTTATAAACTACTCTTTGATATTACAGGCTACCAGTAATTTAGTCCAATCATCAATATCCTTAGACCGATTATTAGGTAACTTCAGCATGAAATTTTGTATGGAGATGTTCTGCTTTTGTCGAGTTGCAAGAATTTGATCCATAATGTCTTTCGACTCCCTGAATATTTTAGCACCAAAATTTAAGTAGGAGAGGGAAGTCCAAGCATTGTTCCAAGCCTTGGACAATATACTAGTTCTGGCAGCATCTTTAACTACAAGGAAAGACAGAATATGCTGCAAGATTGGCTCTGGCAGCTTGGTAATTTGATCTGACCCTTTCATGGCTGCGGAAACCTATTTTCTGTAACCTTTTAACACATGGAGGTGCTGCCACAAAAGATATATTTATATGAATGACACGCATCCTAATCCAATTAGTGAAAGGACTAGGAAATGGAGAAAACCAAGTCCTTAAGGGATTTCGGAAGTGTAAAAACAAAAAACCCCACAAGAAAAAAGAAACCCAAGAGCAAGAGGAAGGAAAACAAATAGTCCGACCAAACAACTCTGCTCCTCGGTTATACCTGACTATCATGTTTGGTCATGTTCTTTTGGGATCAAAAGTAATTATTTTAAACAAAAGAGGTGTCAGGTTAAATTTTTAGGAGAAAATAAGTGTTTTTAGAGAGTAGCAGAAGTTGTTTTTCAAAATCTAAAAAAAGTAGTTTCTTTCTGTTTAGAAAAATATACTTATAAGCAGTTTTCGAAAGCTCAATCAAGCACTAATTACTGCTCAAAAGTGTTTTTTAAATTTATTGGCCAAATACAAATTGTTTCTTACTAAAAGTACTCCCTCCATTTCAAAATAAGTAGTGTTTTAACTTTTTGATTTTGTTTCAAAATAAGTGGTATTTTACATAATCAAGAAGACATTAATAATATTATTTCAATTTTACCCTTATTTAAGTGGAGGGAATTTTACATAACCAAAAAAAATAAAAAGTTAGTATATTTTTTTTCAAGATATCTATTAGGGGCAAGTGGGTAAAAGTACATTTTACTTCTTAGAAATAAGTAGTTTTTTTAAGGGGTGTGCCCAAGCTAAAAACACCACTTATTTTGAAATGGAGCGAATACTTTTTTACTAAGTAATTTTGGAAAAATCACTTTTCAAAATAAATTAATTTTACAAATTTGACCAAACAGACTAGTAGAAGAACTACCGAAACATTTTTAGTCAAACTTGTCCTTTATCTATTGGAATAAGTCTTTACTCCTTCAAATATAACCTTAAAGGGTCGTTTAGTCGTGAGTTAGAGTCATGCAAGTATTAGTAATATATGAATTAGTTATGCTGGAATCTATATATTATTTTATGCAATGATTAGTTGTACAAGTTTTAGTTATTCATGTATTAGTTATGTATGTATTAGTTATGTATGTATTAGTTATGCAAGTATTAGTTATGTATGTATTAGTTATGCAAGTATTAGTTATGTAAGTATTAGTTATACAAGTATTAGTTATGCAAGTATTAGTTATGTAGAGATTAAAATATATGAATTATTTATTATTTAATATTTAATTTCTTGTAAATTAATATATATTATTTATAAATAAATAAGTAAACAAATAATATAAATTAAATTCTGTTGTATAATTGATTTTCTTTTTAATTAAAAAAAATAGAATATTATAAAATATATTATCCACATACATATTACTAAGCATATTACCAAATATATTATTCACTTACTAAGCACAAAATATTGCTTAATTATATATACAAAATATACATATACCCACCCAAAAAAAAAAGACTTTTAATTTTAAGAAAGTGCTAATTAAAAAAAGATACTGAATTGCAAAAAAATTTATGGGTGAATCCCATGAGTACTTTTCACTATTATTATATATGTGTATAATTCAATAGTATCAAAGTCAAAATATGGATTGAATAAAAAAAGAAATAGTATTAAATTAACGATTACAATTAAGTTGATAGGGGTAAATGTGTGATTTTATTATTTTAATCCACATATAACTAATACCCACATAACTTATCCTTTTACCCTGTATAAACTTATTAGATTTTCTCATAAGTTATGTGAGTATTAATTATGTAGAATTACTAAAACACAATCAAACACCGTATAAAATTAATACATGAATAACTTTTATACAATACTTGAAACCTACCAACCTACCATTATATAAAATTAATATATGAATAACTTTTTATCCTATTTATAAACCAAATAATGTATTAAATTAATACATGAATAACTAAGTTATTCATGTATTAACTTAATTCTTATCCAATAACCAAATGACCCCTTAAAGTATTCTAGACACTCTTTACCGTGAAATTTTCAGAGTTGGAACACATCCACCTAGGCATATCTCACTGATCTCCTGTATTCACCAGCTCCACTTTGCTAAGCACATGGTCTGCAATTTCCTGAGAAAGGCGCTGTTGAATTAACATTTAATTCCATCCATCTCTTTCCATGAAATAACTAAGGTTAACAATTCTTCCATTATAATGAAATTCAGGAGGTATTCATTGGTGCAAAGGCCCTAGTCTAGTCCATTGTCATACCACACAATAGATGAACTTATCTTAGGTTCCCACCAGATACATTTGTTCTTGCCTCAAACATATTTTCCCATAGTTGTGATCCTCCTTTTAATTTTCATTGGACTAAAGTTGGAATGTGCTTCTTGCAATATTTGTTCCACGTAAAGTTAGTCCAAAGTGATCTAGTGGTCCTGAATTTTCACCATAACTTGGCAAACAAAGCTTTTGAAATATCCACTAGGGATCTGAATCCTAGACCTCCTTCCGCTTTTGGTATACACATATTCTGTCAGGCCACCCAGTGTCTACTCTTACCTTCTTCCTTAGTACTCTAATAAAATAGTGCAGAGATTTTATGAAGTTCATTGATAGTGTATTTAGTATGAGCAAGTGCTTATAATAGATAGACAAACATATTATGAAGTACACTATTAATTAGCTCTGCTTTCCCTCAAAATGATAACATTCTGCCCTTTCAGTTTTGCAGTCTCTGTTTTACCTTCTTGATTAATTCATTATAATAACAGTTCTTCTTCTTAGTGTGAAATATAGAACATCATAAGTATTTGATGGGGAACTCTCCTTTGACAAAATCAGTTATTCTCCCCACCTTCTCTATTTGTACAGCAACATCATTTCTGAACATATAGAATGCACGGTTCTCCTTGTTTATCTTCTGACCAAACACTTTTTCATATACTTTAAGAGTCTTCATAATCAGCTCAAGAGATGAAGTATCTGAAGAAGTGAAAATGATAGTGTCATATGCATAAGCTATATGATTAAGGTTAACACTCCATTTAAGCATCTCATATCCTTTATATAAACAGTTACCAAATAGAGAATTCAGTACCGCCCTAAAGAGTACTTCAACAAATATGACAAACAAGGCATATAATAGAGGATCCCCTTATTTAACCCCCCTTGTTGAGTGAAAGAAATCATGGATCTGGTTGTTTATCAAAACAGAATATCAGTTGTTAGCAATAAGTCTCCAGACCAGATCTACAAACACATCTGAGAATTATGCTTAGTACTTCAGAGAAGTATAACCATGATATCCTGTCATAAGCCTTAGCCATATCTAACTTGATCACCACATTAGCTGGTTGCGTCTTTTTCTTGAGTAAGCAGTACATTTTCGATAATATATCTTTCCTTTACAAATTCAAATTGATTGGAAGAAATAATATGAGAAAGCATCCCATTAACTCTACCATGGACCACCCTAGAAATAATCTTATTGATAAAATTACTCAAGCTAATTGGCCTAAAGTCTGAGAAAGATGGGTAGATATCTTTCTTATGCAATAGGACTAAATTAGTATAAGGACTTAAATTATGCAAGAACCTTCTTAATATTCTTCACTTTCTGTTTAAATATTAAGAAAGCGTGTCCTTCAAAGTCTGCTACCTAATTCTGTCTCACCACTATTAGGAATTCCTCATACTCTATCCAAAATTTAAGAACCTAAAAGGTTTCTTTATATTAGCACAACCATCTCCCATCCTGACTACTTAGAGGTGTGTGGTCTAATCCAGTTCTGCTAAGGTGTTCAACTTCTCCAACACCATATTTATCCTATAGAGATTAATTAATTGTCACCCTGTCCAACCTTTCAAAGATGCATTCATTGTTACTCCTCCCATTTCACCATGTGAATGATCTTTCTTTGAAGCCTACATCAAATAGATCAGTTGAATTAATACAGTAGGCAAAGTCTTCACTATCATTCAAACAAATTGAATTTCCTCTTATCTTTTCCTCTTATCTTTTTCTCCTCATTGAGTATCACATTAAAGTCATCTCCCAGCAACTATGAAAATATCATGCCATCAACCAATTGATAGATACTATCCCATAAGTGTAGTCTCTCTGCAGCCTCACACTTTGCATAGATCAAAGTGGTAATGATAGTGTCTTTTCCTCTTCAAAAGTCAATTATAGATTAATCTGTTGTGTTTAATATTCAAGAACCTCTATTTCAATATTATCTTTTATAAAGAACCAGATTTTTCCATTTATGTTAGTCCCAACAATTTGTATGTTTAATTTTCTCCTGTATTTCTAGATATATCTTGCGTGTTGAAAAGGTTCCATTAGTGTTATTAAGAAAAAGTGATGATGCCTATGAAACATTTGTAATCTATGAAATAATTAATGAGTTTTAAAAAATCTTATATTTTATATAATAGCCTTCTTCATCATTTAGCATTGAATTTATTACCTGTCCTCCTTATAACCACCCCTGATGGTTGTTGGAGATCCAAAAGAGTGTTTTTCTTCACCTTCTTACCTCCTTTAACAGACGATTTTGGGGACACGTCAGCTTTCCTACCTGCTTGCTCAAAATTTGTTGCCTTCTCTGAGTCTACTTCCTCCTGGATTTTACTGCTGTTGTTATCAACCTCATTGTGATTGCATATGTAATGTAAGGGCCTGTTGGGAGATTCTATTCTTATATCTTTAAATCTACTTACTAGATTAATATGTTCTTCTGTTTCACTGATTTTTTTCCCTTTCCACTCTCCTTATCTCTTTGTACCTCCATTGCTTTATATATGTTTGCATCATCTGATTGTTGCTTCTCCTCTGCCAACTTTATTTCTTCATCCTCTTGGATCTGGTTTTCATGATCTTGTATGAGTATAATTATCACCTCCTTTTGTACTTTTTCCTCAAATAATTCTTCCTCAGCTTCCTCTTCTACCCTGTCACTCCACTTTTTAGGATCTCTTGCTTTGCTAGTTGATCCTCCCCCTGGACTGCTGGAAGAAAAATGAGATTCTTCGCTTATTTCTCCTTAGCTATGGGCTTATTTCGACTCTTTTGAAGACCCACCATCGGAATTATGCTGTTGTATTTCTTCCTACTTGTCTTCTACCCCTTTGTTTGTATCTTCTATTATCATCAAAGAATCAAATTTGTTAGAAAGCTCTGTATTTGGAACTGTTAACATCTGTTTGTCTTGCTTGCCCTTTTCTTTATCCTTACTGTTGTTGTTATTATTTTTGATCTCTTTTCATACTGCTTTATCTCCCACTATTCTACTACTTGTGAGCATCTTTGATGAAAAGTTGGTATGTTTATTGTTCAAGATTTATATCTGACTCTCCCCTCCCTTTTGTGTTTCACTTTGCAGATTATCCTTATGTGCTTGTCTAAGTTTTGGATGAAGTATCCTGCATTCAGCTACATCATGTCCTTGAAGGCTGCACTTCTTGCAGTATTTAGGAATACAATCGTATTGTATTTTGATATCTATTGTATGAGTGTTATCAGTACCTTCATCTGTAATCTCCTTTCATGCTATCTTGGGTAGATCATCAAGTAGGTCTACCTGAACCTTTACACTCACACAACTAGGCCAAGTTTTATTAATCATAGCCATATCAAGTTGTAGTAGCTTGCCCACCGTAGATGCCAATGAGAACAAGGATTCCTTAATAGAAAACGTAGGCAAGATATTAGAAAATGAAATTCAGGTCATTGCTTGTTATATTTCTTTATCAACCCTAAAAAAGAATCATAAATTAGTGGTCTCGTCTGAAACGCATCTCCTTCTTTATTATTAATGTAGTATGCATTCTTCGACATCAGGTTGACAAAGTCTTCCTATAGGGCACACCTGATAAGAATATATCTGTTTCGAAGCACTCCAATATGACATGCACTCTTAATTCCACATTGTTTAGATATATTTTTTCTGAGGTCCTCTAACTCTGGCCACACCTAGGAAAATTTATCTACGATAGCATATTGCAAGTTTTCAATGACATTCATCGTTTTTACCTTTGCTTCTGACCACTGTATTACTGGCACACCATCTATGTATTGCGCTTTTCTCATTGTGATTGGTTCTATGTTTACTTTATGAGGTTGGGGTGGTTGTTAAGAATATTTGAATTTATTAAATTACCAAAATTCAACATCGTGCTTGGTGATTTCAATGTAATCTTGTCCATAGCATCATGTTCAGTGAAAATCTGTTTTCCACCATGCATTTTCCTAGTGAATTGGTTCGAAGGAAAATGAGTGGGAAAATCATATTTTATAACACAATTTTTTTCATTGATTTGCGGTGGTAAAATTCTTTATTTCTAGTAGTGAGGGTTTTGAAGAGAGAGAAGAGAGCATTTTCTTTTTTCTCTACTTGAGGTACATTTTGCCTATATATAGTGATATACAATTGGTTTACGTACTCATAAAAAATTTTGTATTGATATTTTTTTTTCTATTATTTCTTTTTGCCATAATTTTAATAGTTGTTGGTTACACCTACAACCGAAATGGAAATCGAACGTTTCGTACTTCAAAAATGTTGAATCTCATCATTATTTATCCAGACTCTTTTATCTAAGTTTTTCTTGGTTTGGATAGTGCATTTAGTCCATATTGTTTTTCCTGCATTCACTCAATGGGACAATAATTACATAAAGTACTAAAAGTCAAATTTAAATTTCAAAGTATAATTAATAAGGTTAGTTTAATAAAATAAATATTTTTTAAAGGATTGTCAAGTTAACATGAGCCAAAAAAAATAAAACGTAGGAGTATTACTATTAACCACTAACCACCGTGGAAGAATTAACATAAATATCAGTCCATCTACCTAATTAAATTTAAAAATCCAGTGAATATTATATATATATATATATATATATGTGTCATATTATTATATAAGTAGAAAGACTTCAAGTTAAATGTTGGATTACTATTTTGCCCTTCAATTTAAAACTATTTCAATAATATTTTATGTACTAAAAAGTAAATATACATTTACAAAAAATATTATTAGAGTATTAAATTAAATAAGAAATCTATAATTTTCATAAATTAATGTTTTCATTTAATTTATGTTATTTCACTTTATTCAAATTTAATTATAATTATTTATCGTTATCTTCATCAGAATGTAAAAAAACTCAAAGCCATAGTATCATGGTTATTTCTTTCATTTAATTTTTTGTTGTTATTTTTTTTAAAGATTCATATCTATATTTTCTACCAAACTATTTTGAAATACTATTTGATTGAAGGGTAAAAATATCATTTAATATTTGATGGGTATTTTAGTTATTTATTTTTTATTTCGTGACTTTTCACTTTTATAATTTAATAACTGTATTGAAATATGAATATTATAACTCATAATTTAACTTCTCTTTAAAAAAAATAGTCTAATATCTTTTAGTTTAGTCAGTTACTATTCATTCACACACACACATACATACACACATATACATACATACATACATAAATATTCATACATACATACATATATACATATATCATCTAATTAATCTGCACAAACTTTCACGTGCAACATATATACATACATATATATATATATATATATATATATATATATATATATATATATATATATATATGTAGCATCAACAAGAGTTAAAAGAGAATATTATTTTTCTCATTTCTATAATAAATTTATATTAATGAGCATTTAATAAAATATCTTCAGATAAATGACAATTATATAAGCAACTAATATAATTTATTTGGGTGCATATCAGAAAGTAATACTTTGAATTTATGTTAATTTTGGTTGATTATAAGTTACATTTATCATCTGTCAGCAACAATATATCATTCTACATATATCATCTAATGAATCTGCACAAACTTTCATGAGACAGACGTGCAACATATATACATGTATACATATATATAGAGAGAGAATGCATAAAAAAACCCTGAACTAAGACTTTAATTTTAAGAATACACTTAAACTTTGCGGGGGTCCTATTACCCCCCTAAATAATTTTGAACGGATATTAATACCTTCTTTTTTGCCACCTAGTATGGAGAGTGCATACACTCTCTTAAAGAGCGTGAGAGACCCCAAAAAATGATTAAATTTTTTATTTGTATAATTTTTTTCTTTACAAAATGTATTTTCAATTATTCTTGTCACTTTAATTTTTTTTTCTTTTCTTTCTTTCACCATTTTTGTCAAAACTCTACCCACTTTCTTGTACTACTATCACTTTAATTTTTTTCTTCTAATCCAAAATCATATTCATAATATTTTCTTAGATTCGAATTATTTTACAAAATTATTAAATTTTAAGATCAATGGAGGTAGACTTTAATTTATTTTGTTATTTTGATCTTCAACCCAACACTAGTTTTTTGTTTTAAAACTTTTATTTTTAATTGCGTTGAACTTATATAAAAAGAAGAAACTAATTAATGATATTCTAAAGTTTTGAATTTGCTCAGAAAAAGAAAAAATCACTAATGAAGAAGAAGAAAAAAATGAAAAATCTGGAGGGAGGAGTTAGTGAAAGAAAAAAAAGTGTGGGTGGGGGTGGGCTGATTGGGGGAATAAAAAGAAGTGGGAGGGTTGGAGGTTAGCTGGGCAAGAGGAAGAAGTGCGGGGTGGGGGTTTAGCTGGAGAAGAAGAAGTTGGGGGGGGCAGGGGTGGAAGGGGGTATCTGGGGAAGAAGAAGAAGGCTAGGTGAGGGGTGGGGTAAAAAAATTATTTATGATAAGTAAAAATAAGAAAGAGAACAAAAATATAATTTTATAGTTAAATAACACGTGACAAATAAGTATTGGGGTGTGATTTACACCTTCCTTTTAGAATTGGGATTGGTCAAAAAAGAAGGTAATAATATAAGTTCAAAATTATTTAGGGCGGTAATAGGACCCCCGCAAAATTTAAGTGTCTTCTTAAATTTAAGGTCTTAGTTCAGGTTTTTTTTAATGTATTCTCTCTATACACACACACACACACATAATAATTGTTTCAAAATAGAGAAATTTTCATAAATAGCATTGTATAGTAAAATAATTACATAAAATAGCATGATTTATTAAAATTACAGAAAATAGCATATATTCCTATTTTCTAATATAATTTACTGTAACCATTATGACTGTATCTAAATTTCAAATCTTGCAATCACTCCTTAACTATTGTTGTTTTTTTTTTAAAAAAAAAGTTGCGTATTTAATGGGAATAAATCACTATTTTTATGATCTTGGACATTTTTTTCTTATTTAAGATTTAAATCAATTTTTCACATTTGTGTAATTTCTAAATCTGAAATCGCAGATTTTGGAGAATTTTTTTTTTTGGTGTATCATTGTTGCTGATTTGAAAAAAAAATTCAAATTTGTGATGATACATGTATCAAAAGCTCATCTATCTAAATAAAAGTTATGTGTTTCACTAAAAAACTTGATATGTACTAATAAACATAAAAATTTTTTGATACATATACAAATATAATACATAAACACAATATCATCAGTTTCAATAGTAAATTTTTTTTAAAGAAAAACAGATGCACAATTAAAGAATCTATAATCTGCGAAATTCTACAACATTAAATGTTTTATAAAAAATGATGCAGTTGTCATACATTGATAAATATAAATGGGTAATTTTTAATTTGTAATTTATTCAAGATAATACTGATACATGGACAACAAAGTAAAAAATTGGCAAGCATTCTCTAAATTGATACACAAAGCAATATGGGTATTTTACATTCATGTATCACTGAAAATATTGATACACACTAATAACAAATTGGTACAATGTATTGATACACACAAAGAAATACATTGGTACATAACAATGTTGGAGTTATATATCAAAAATCTGATACTGATACATGTATCAATTCCATCATTGATACACAAAGAAAAAAAATTGAAAAAATTGTAGTGTATCAATTTTGTCATTGAAACACAGACAAAAGCTTGAGAAGTCCAGCAATATTATTGCTAATAAAATCTTATACTTTAATTTCTTCTTGAATCTTAGCTTTGACATTGTCAATGGTGTCTAAGCTCTCGATCTCAAGAGTAATGGTCTTTCTGGTGAGTGTCTTAACAAAGATCTGCATCTGAAATATATTGAAGCACACAATTGTCACAACTTCAATTAAAGATCAAGCCAAAAGGAATAAAAAAACAAGCAGCTCTGGAAAATAATAAGGAAAATAATTTAGATCTACAATTTTTTACATCTTCTTCGCCAAAAAGTTTGAATCCTTTTTTGCTTTCTCCAGAGATCTGCAATTCTCTGCATCCCAATCTCCATGGCTGAGAGAGAGAGAATCTGCAGAGATAAAAATTTTGGAAGAGGGAGAAATGGACATTGAATTAAAAATTTTGAAAGAGGGAAAAACGGACATTGAATTAGAGAGAAATTCTGGTAGTGAATTGGAGAGAGAAAATAGAAAAATTGATACATATGGTAACTTGATATTTTTGTAATTATTTTGCTAATTTTTATAATTTTGTAAAAGTGTTGTTATATATTATAATAGGTAGTAAGATTTGCTTAATTATGTAATTTTTCCTTCAAAATACTTGCTAGTTTCAAAATTCAAGAGATAATTGATCATGTTTTTTTCCAATTTTATCTGTAGTACTTAAAGTTATTCTAAAATGTGAAAAGAATTATTATTGCATATTTTCAAAAAATTAATAAGGTTATATTAGTCAAATTATCATTTCAATTAATTTTTTTTAATGAATATGTAAATTTTATCCTAATATTTAATATATAATTTATGTATACTGGCTATTTGTGTGAAGATACCTTGACCAGGATGCATGAGTCCAGCCCATTACTGTAGTTGTCATTTTTGCAAGTGGTGATATAAGTTGACCGCGTTTATTGTGTTCCTCATTTTGTTATTGTAATGATAAACAGTAAATTCACAAGTTCTAGAGTTAATGCATAAAATTCCTAAACAATCAACATTCTGTAAATTTCATACTTAAATTATAAAATATGTTTGTTTTAGAAAAAAAAATTATTCAAAATGATTATCGTTTTAGAAATTTCATGTAAATAAAATTATTATTATTTCTAATTATACCTTTATATTAAATTACTATTTCTTCTTAATAGTGCCTAATTCTCAAGAAACACCTAATAAATAGGGGTAACTTAATAAATTATACCTTATATTTTTTCTTCTTAGTAGTGTGAAATAAATTAAAACAACACTTATTTTTGAGCCCCCCCCCCCCTCTTCCTTATTATTATAACATCTCACTCTTTTTTTTTATTTTCAAACAATATCAACACAATAATATATTCAGTGTAATTTCATAAGTTTAATATAAAAAAAATAAAGTGTACGTCGTTGTTACTCCTGTAGCTCCTGCCACATGTGATAAAAGGGTTGTTTCAGACAGTGTGTGGAAGACAAAATATGAGAAGTAATATTCTTTCCATTTCATTCGAATTGATCTGTCCAGAACTGATTGTGGCTTGAAATGATCCACAATAATGATCTTTCACACGAAAACAGTAAATATATAGACATCTTAAACAACATCAATTCATTAAAAAAAAAAAAAAAACATTTCACATGTAAGAAAAGACAGCAATATATTGCTTGTTAGGTAAATGATGATAGGGACGAGCAATTGGAAGAAAATCAAACAATATAATGACACTGGTTGGTCCCTCAAGTCACTCTTCCCTTTCCTTGAGGCAATTAATCAATAGCTAAGCCCCTCCACTAGTTAGTGGCATGTCTTCATCTTCCTCAAGAGTTGATCAAAGTCAACCCAATTTGCCTAATTATAGTCGCATAAAACCGGACCACTTCTATTCAAAATATGAGAAACAACATTATGAATTTTCTACCTTACAAATTAAATAGACTACATTTATTGGCATATCAGAGACTAAAGTCAGAAGGCTGGAAGTAAATTTGGCTGGCAAACAGAGACTAATCACCCACACTAGCTGTAGTCTGTAAGGGTGAAGTAGCTAATAATATAGACCATTTCGTAACACATTCACTCCCACTTCTGCATGAATCATAAGTCATTTGCATCTGAAATTTATATCCAACTCTTGTCATCAATCGCGCATCCAACAATGTCACGTACACGCATGTACACATATACGGTATTTTATTTTATTTTTCAAAAAATGTTAACGATGGGAGAATCATGAGAATTGAACACACACCTATGGTAGAATAGTATACCGATATTACTAAAGCTTATGTATATATATAGAGATTTTGAATCTCTTGAATTAACAGTTTGAGAAAATTAAAAATTTATTTTGAAGTTTCAAATTCAAATCGCCAGTTAATAGCAGGCGGAGTGACAAATAGGTCCACACTCTCTCATGTGGTTTGGTTTAAGATGGGAATCAAATAAATTCTCGAAAGTGGTCCATATATAGGAGTTGTTGTACGTACCTCATGGTTAATTGTGGCCCATCTGAGATCGAATTGCTTCCTTTGACTATTTTAGTTGATAATCATCACATCTTTTTCTGGCTAGCAGCTCCACCAACTATCACATCAAGCTTCTACACAATTGAATGTGCTTCTGATTATATATTGGACAGATTTTTTGAAATATTTAATTTTAATTCTTTCTTCTGAAGATGAGTTTTTAAGTCTGAAAAGGAATAATTTTAACTAGTTTTCAAGTGAAATTATTTTTTCACTCACAAAATTTGAATATATTTTTTCTTTAAGTTGAATGCATATCTAAATACAACTCTATTTTCAAATACTTTTTATTTAAGTAATACTACTTTTTAAATATCATATTTTTGTGTCCAAAAGCCTACTAAAACGGTATGGTTTTAAGCAATTTGTATCCAATGATTGAAATCTGAACGAGGTAATTACCAAGTTAAGATGGAGGTACTAAATTGAGAAATCTTATTTTAAATTTCCAGTCCGCTTATAGGTAGATATTCGTCTGATTAGTTTAACATATCAGTTCATCAATTTCATTAATATTTACGATCTCAAATTTGTAATTACCTTATAAATAAATTGATTGGATAAATATACTTTTTACATCATTTGTATTTAAAATTTAAACTCATATATGGTAATTGCGCAAGTAGCACTATAAAGCTATACCTATTATTGGCAATAATCTGCCTATCCTGAAATTTTCTTTGGCCACTCAAACTTATAAATAAATATAAATATTTTCTTAGAAAATGCAATTTTAATGTCTCACTGTTTTAAGAGATTGCATTATAGTTGTGATGTTTGGAGCGTCTGTGGTTTAGCAATATAAACACTTAGATTATATATTTTTTAGTTGTTCGAAAGTTCAGTTAGTGTGAAAGTTGACTCCTTATCAACTAGACTAATTTAAAACATATTGAAAATTTTGTATTATGGTGGATGATTTATTTTGTAATATATTTCAGTATCAGATTTTATTGAGCTACTAAAATTAAGTATTTCTCTTCTAACAAATAAGAAACTACAGGATTCTTTATGTTTTAACAGTGATAAATATGAATCTAATCATATAGTTAATAAGATTTTATTTGATTTCAAAAATATGACGATGCTTTGCAACCTTCAACGGTTTTGACTTGTATATCTAATAGGATTTATGATGCAACTATTACTATGGCACAAGAGGTGATTGTTGTTTCCATCGATGCAGGTTTGTAAGGGACAATGAAAAGTCAAGCATTGGCATGGCGACTATAGATAGCTGTAGTCATTTATTTCATGTCTTTGGCACCCCTATTCATTTTATAGAGAAGACCATAATCATTGAAGCACTAGCAATTTCAAAAGCTTTGGAAAGAACACTACAAAAGGGTTGGTCATATACTATGATGCAAAGAATGTGGTACAAATGTTACAAAAAAAGATAATAATATCTTGAAAAATAGATATCACTTGCAAGAATATATGGTGATTGATGACTTCTCTTGAAGAAATCAATATTGTATAGTATTTCTCGAACATGGAATATGTTATCTCATATAATCTAGCTAAATTCTCTATTTTTAGTTTATATATAATTTTTGGGCATTCTGTTTTCCCAAGTTGAATTATAAATAATGCAACAGTGTCTTATGGACATCTAAAATATATTAGGAAGTAATATAATAAAGTGGTTTACCGAGAAAAAATTCTGTCTATACACTAGTCGTAGCAGCATGCACGTCTTCCATTACATACATACTGCGCCAAATACACTGTATGACTGTATCCATTTGCCTATATTATTGGAGTAACCTCGAATCTTAGGATAATGGTCATAATACACCAAAACTATTTCTCCCCTATCAACTTTTACTTATTTACTATATTAATACCACGACAAGCTGATACAGACACCCACTAGTAATAGCATGCAATCCGCAACAACAAATTTCAGAATTTATGCAACGGAAAAATATTTAAATAAAATTAATAAACAACACTTAACAAGTAGTATAACATATGCCGATCTGAACCAATTCTGGATTGAGGCCTACTTGTTTTCTTAAGTTGGCCCCAGAAGTTCTTTTCATGTACCTGATCTTTTGGTTGTTTGTTTTTTTGGATTGTGTTCGGGGATTTTGATGTCTCCTTTCTTTTATTTATTATAACTATTTCTTTTATGCCATATAACGAGGTATGGTCTATGTCAAATCCCCATCACCACGGACAGTGGATGGATTAGCTAAAAAATATAATTAACAGTGAAAGATTTAATCATTTTACTCTCATTTGCTTTCTTTTAAATTTTTATGTTGCCATTGTGTCTACAAGTTATACAAATAAGATAATATATTATTAATCGTCTAAAATTAAAATTCTAAATGCGCCTCAATTGATTCACTATAATTTAATTCTATGTTTCTTTTGCGGTCACAAAACATTTTATGTATTTATTCTTTTTTCGAATAAAATCCTTCAATTGATATCTCCACTAAGTGGTCACAAGAACTTTGCAGAGCAGCCCCATTACGTCGGCGTATATATTCATTGCATTATGCTCTCACAGTCACAAGTGGAATGTGAAAATGAAACACAACAAAATTTGCAAAAGTTTATGTGGGAAACAGCACACTTGGGGAAGTGCGCCTTCTACTGCTAAATGCCCCAACTCTTTAACCTAATATGGAAAAAAAAGGGTGTCAATAGTATTTTAGTGAAAATGGAGTATAGTGTTTGTCAAATAATGGTAGGTAACCAATGAACCTTTCTCTCTGCCCATCACGTGTGTACTGAGATACTAAAAGACTATGCATTGTTATGAGTTCTCCTAAGCATGACGCCAAAAATGGCATCAATAGGACCCCAGTAAAAAGAAAAGGCATACACAAAATTATCAAACATTGTAGGTAAGTTTTAGTTTGATTTCATCATTCATTATATATGAAAAGCTTAACTAGTATTTATTGGCTAGTCCACTTGCTTTTGCATAGCATGTGAAAATGGCACGGACTTGAGAGAAACAGAGCTATGCGTACTGTTTGTCTTGTGATTCTGCTTCCTGGTTAGTATAGATTCATTTGCTACTAGCTAGTATATACTGCTCCGTCCAAATCTCTCTCTTTTGTGTATTCTCGATTTTCATTTTAAACAGATGAAGAGAACGAGGGGTCATCCCATCTTTTCCCTCTCAATCTTTTATTGGGTCCTCTCTGTTTCTGCGCCTTGCTTCGTTTCACCTTATGGTAATTAATCTCTCTTGAATAAGCATTAGTCTAGTTGTTGTGTTGCTACTACTTTAAGATTAGTAACAGTTGTAATTTACTGCAGATGGGCCACTCTATGATTCTTCAGCTTTCTCCGAGGTAACGAATTTTAGATACATGTATTTTTGAGGGGACCAGCAATTGCATTTCACAAATTTGAGAATTTATATGTATTATTATCATTTTATGATCTTAATGTATGACTTGCTGTGTAGTGCAAACTATACCCGGAGAAGCCACTTTATGGTGGGGGAGTTCTAAAGGATAAGTTGCCCGAGTTTGACAGGTTTATGGGGGCGGATGGAAAGACAGTCCATTTACCTATTTTCAAACTGCAAGATAGCACCCCTGGCACCATTTATTCTTTTTCCAGTTGAGTACAGGGCTAAGTAATGAGTTTTTATTCCAAAAATGATTGTTGCAGAGGTGTTAAAGTTAATAAGATTCCAACATATTTTATTCTTTTGACAGCTTGGATTAAGATAAACAATGCAGATTCTGCTCTCATAACAGCAAGTGTAGGTGAAAAAGATTCAGAAGAATTATGTGTAGGCACTGTAGATGCTAAGCGTGGATGTTGGTCCTTCCTCAAGGGTGGATTTGTAGCTTCTACACTTAATTTATCTTCTATATATTTGAAGGTGTGTCCTTGCTGATATAATGTGTTGGTATATAATCTTGCACTTTTGATGAATAAGAACTGCAAGAATCTGAGGGACTACATATCAAGAATTTCTTTCCTCTTGCAGTATTCAGATCAACAAGACTTAGAAATTGAGATTGCTAGTGCTTCATTGCAGCCTTTCACTGAGCAACAGTGGTTGTTGAATCAGCAAAAAAAAATTAATATGGTAAATCTGTTTTACTAGTGCTTTCAGTTTGAAAAAATAAGAATTGTCACAAAAGAATTTTGGTTCAGGCAAGGAAGCGCGCTGTTACTATCCACATCTCAAATAAGCAAGGTGTGAGACTTGAAGGTGCATCACTAACAATAGAACAAGTCTCCAAGGATTTCCTCCTTGGATCTGCTATTGCATATACCTTTATTGACAATACGCCCTATCAGGTTTGTCTGAAAATATCCATCAAATTGCATTAGAGACGGATGCAACATATATAGGCAGTTTAATTGTTTTGTAAAATATGTCTATGCCCCCACTGTTTTTAAATCTTGGATTCACCTCAGACAATAAGACATCTCTGTCGATTCTTAACATTTGATATTGCCTGCCTTCAGTATCAGAAACTGAGTTTTGTTCCTGTTTCAGAACTGGTTTCTTGAGCGATTCAATGCTGCAGTTTTTGAAGATGAAATCAAGTGGTACACCACAGAGCCCAGACGCGGGCAACTTAACTATACTCTAGCAGATCAGCTGCTGGAATTTGTCCGAAGAAACCAGATCACAGTTAGAGGTCACAATATTTTCTGGGAGGACCCTAAATATACGCCAGGCTGGGTTCAAAATCTTACAGATTCTGAGCTGAAATCAGCTGTAAACTCCAGGATTCAAAGTCTTATGTCCAAATACAAAGATGAATTCGTTCACTGGGATGTTAACAATGAACTACTTCACTTTGATTTCTATGAGCAAAGGCTGGGACCAAATGCCACACTTGAATTTTACAGGACAGTGCACCAACAAGACCCTTTGGCAACCTTGTTCCTGAATGAATTCAATGTGGTAGAAAATTGTGATTCTTTGTCCACCGTTGATAAATATATCTCAAAGATGAGGGAGCTCAAAGAAGATGGCATGTCAATGAATGGAATTGGCCTCGAGGGTCATTTTGGAGTCCCCAACCCCCCTCGAATAAGAGCTACTTTGGATAAATTAGCAACATTGGGGCTTCCCATATGGCTCACAGAAGTTGATATCAGCGATACATTTAGCAAGGAAACACAGGTGAGACAGCTCTAATATTTCAAAGCCAATATTCCTACAACTGAGCAAAAGCAAGAAAACAAATATTCTTATGTTTTTCTAAAAATATGTGTACTTTTTTACCATGTTCTCACCCAGGATCACAACAAAGTAGTGGCTATATGGTGATATTTCCTTCTACTAATTTAAATTCTTTTATTGACAGGCTATTTACTTGGAACAAGTATTAAGGGAGGCCTTCTCACATCCAGCTGTGGATGGGATAATGCTGTGGAGTGCCATTAGGAGAAAGAAATGTTACAGAATGTGCCTTACAGATCCGGACTTAAATAACCTACCAACTGGTGATGTAGTGGACAAGCTTCTGAAGGAGTGGGATACTGGGGTTCTGAAGGGCCAAACAGACGAACATGGCTCTTACAGCTTCTATGGCTTCCTTGGTGACTACAAAGTTACTGCTAGTTATGGGGGTAAAGTTGTGGATGCAGCATTCTCACTTGGCCGCAGTGAAGAGACTAAGCATTTTAGCGTTCAGCTGTGACCGACTGACTAGTAGTAGTAAAAACACAATGCAACTGTGAATACATATTAGCGTAAGCTGCATTTTCTTTTTCTTCTCAGAAGAAAAGAATACACAAGATGTATTAGGCCAATCGCAAGCCTGACTATGAAAATATTGTTATTAATAAATAGTTAATTACTATCGTGCATCTTTCTAGTTCAAGCCTGTTGCCCTCCTTTGGGTAAACAATGCAGACTCAGCTTTGCGCTTTTAGCTGGGTAGTTGGACACGCCCAACAACTCATAAGGCAATCTGCAATGAAATTTCCGATCACCTTGTCTGAACTAAAGTTCTTAGCTATATCTTTCTTCCATTCACACACTTTAATAGCTTAGATTAGCATGTTCACTTTTTCTCCAAGGGGATTTGGACCCAAATTAGGAGGGGCAGCTAAGCTTTAACAGCTTCAATTTCTATCACTGGACCAAATACTTACTTTGTTAGCGGGTTCCCAACAGATATTTCTTATACATTTAACGAAGTTTTCAATAAAAATACAGTGTCTGGATCAGCCCCTGTTCTTTAGTACTACTAGTACTGGTACAAGTTCTAATAGTAATAATCTTTTAGACACTAGTAAGTAGTAATTAACTACTGAAAGCTTGAACCTGGGGTGTAAATAGCAAGATCAGCCCAACTATTAGTACTACCATTCCAACAATTAGAATCTTCAACATTCTCAACACCCAAATATTCATCTCTACTGTTATTCCCAAATTGAGGCGCAGCATCTGATCCCGAATTGGGCCCGTTGGGATTCATAACTTTTAACAAATTGCCAATCTCCGGCCCGGTCGACGACAATAGCGAGCTGAAAGGCCCGTTCGCGGCAAGAATTGGGCTATTCTGATCAAAAGCTGGAACAGCAGGGGTAGCAAAAAGCTCTGCTTTCGGATTTTGAGCTGAAGAAGAAGACGACGCCGTTGAGGAGCGTTTACTACAATTTGAAGAGGAAGAAGATCGTTTGGTGTTCTTGCGAGAGCTGCCACCAACTGGGATGTTCCTTAAAATACCTCCTTTGGTCCAATACCTTTTACAGTTCTTACAGAAATGGCGCGGCTGAGAAAGGTTGTAATTGTTGTAGTAGCAGAACTTTGTGTTGATGGAGTCACATCTAGGACATTTCAAGATTTCTTGATCTGGGAATTGAGGCTTCATCTGTGAATATATTGATGATGGGTCTTGCATAGTTATTTATATATCTCCGTAAACTATATAAAGATTCAATTTTTGGACTGATCCCCCTAATGTGCACCAGGTTAAAGGTTAAGATGAGAGAAATTCGTGTATAACGCCAACAAATTTTTAGTTCTTGAGTGATTTTCTGTTGTGGGTTTTGTTTGTTACTGAAAAGAAAGGGAGAGGAAAATGCAACAAACAAAATCAGTACACACAGAGTGGAGAGACAGAGAGGGAGATATATAGATAGAGATTTTCACTTTAACTATTGTTTGCTCTCTTCTCAATGTTGGACTTGGTGTATATAAAGAGGACAAACTTCACTTTATCTATCGAAACATTTTTATTTTTTTTTTAATTTTGTATATGTACAAAAATCACCTGGTGAAAAACTTTTCCGGTTGAAAAAAAAAAAGGAATGATATGATCAAATTGAACGAAATGATTTTAAGGTCTTCTACATTAACGAAGTGGTATCATTATTTTTAGCACTGTCAAGAATGAGCCAGAATGATGTAAAATGCTTTCTAAAGTGATAAAATTTAATAAATTTTTAACTTTGACTCATGGGGCCGAAATATTCTTGGTCAGGAGCAAATTTATGTATTAATTTTGGGCCTGTAAGTTTGTTGTTTTTTTTGTAAAATTATATATTTTATATATTTTTTAAAAAAATTCGTATAATATTATATGTTAACGCCTATTGTGTAGAAGGTTAAATGATGTACTTGATTGAAGATTGGGTTATTTACTTTGAATGGTTTATTTCAATTTCTACTTAATAGATTTTTTTTTAAATGATACATTGATATTTTAAAAATTCTAAATTCGCCTCCGTTTTTTATTTGGAAGTTTATCTCCATGAAAAATTTAGAAGGTACGTCGTCTTCTGCATAAAGTTTAAATGGTAAAGTGAAATTTACTCCATTTGTTTTTTCAAAAAATAACTCTAAGAAAATCTTAGGAATAATTACATTCTTCCACTCTTGTCGAAGAGAAAAACAACACCCAATTCGTCAACGAAATTGGCGTATCAAATTTCAAACAAAGAGACAAAAGGTCAATTCTTGTCATCAATATGTTTTACCAACCTTAAACAATTGATCATTATCCTTTGCTCTCTTTCCTCCTTTTTTTTTTTTTTCTTCACATATAGAAAAAATAAATACTCCAAACAAAAGATTTTAGAGGATTTTTATTTGAGAAAGTTACACATACATATATGGTGTTTGATCAAAAATATTTATATTCGCTAGTGAATCCTAATGTCATGGTCCTTCTAATTCTTTTTCCTTTTCTAAGGAAGAGTATGACGATTGCCTAAGATAAATTCTAAATTCTGGTAAGAAGATGCATGCTCTGTTTATTCCTTTTCTTCTTCTAGAAAATACACATACAAAGTCCTAGCCTCCCTACTAACATATATCTCTCTCTCTTACTGTGATTTCTTTGAACAGAATAATAAAGAACGTTTAAAAAGTAAATTATTTAGTACGGGATGAAAATAGATTTGATTGAGTCAAATAAAATATATATTATTACAATAAAATTAACCTCAACTAATTTGAAATTGACATGTGATTGATAGGCATCAATCAAGATTTGTAGGGTAATGTGAAAAATGAGTAATGCATGTGCAGATGTGCTTGATATCTGATGAGAAGGAAGGAGAAAATTCAAAGGGCATCTTGAAAAAATATGTGTAGCACTGTTTGTGTCATATTTGTCGTGTAAGAGATGTCAAGGAATGCGTTTAGTCATAAAAAAGAATGTGTTTAGGAATACTGGGGTTGTTTGCTTCACATATTAAAAGTTAATTTTAAATTATAATTTTTAAATTAATTTATTCTGTTGGATAGGTTGGGATAAATAACATTTAAGTTTGATGGATAAGGGGGATATTCAGGATTGATATTCATTTATTTGCATTTAATAGAGATGTAAATTTAAATGATTTAAATTTTAGGTCATTAAGTGCATTTATTTATATTAGGACTTAAGCATTTATTGAGTCTAAATAAATTTTATATTCTGTTCGGTTAATTTTTTGAGAGGCCAACTATTTTTTTAAAATAAGGTGTTTGACCAAACTTTTTGAAAGAAACAAGTGCATCTGCGAAATGACAGAAGTTATTTTTCAAAAGTTAAAAAAGCCCCAAAAGCACTTTTGAAAAGAAAAAAAAACACTTATAAGCACTTTTAAAAAATCTAGCTAAATATTAATTGTTGCTCAAATATGTTTTTAAAATTTATTTGATCAAATAAAGTATTCCTTATCAAAAGTACTTTTTTTAAAAAATACTTTTGAGAAAAAAATACTTTCCAAAGATAAACTGATTTTAAAAATTTGGTCAAACTGACTATTAATTATTAAAATCGCAAATGAAGCATTAATATCATTAAAAAGTATTTTTATATAAATAATTTTTACCATCACTTTCTCCACAACCATCAATCACCACCACTAACCACCATCATTGCCAACCATCAACCACAAGTCATCGCCACCATCAACCTCAATCATCACAACCGCTAGTACTGTCAATAGCTATCATATCTACCACCTCTATTATTATAATTATATTTACTAATAGAACATTGTCGCCATCACCTCCTCCGCTACCAATATCACTACGACCATCACTATGATCAATGCCTACCACCAACCACCTCCACTATCACAACTAATATCAATGTTAATTACTAACAACACCATTATTAACCACCACACATTCTTTTGTCACCACAATCAACACCCCAACTATTAACATCAACCAACTCCACCACCTCCACTATCAACTGCTACCATCAGGCAAGTTACTACAACATTAAGCATTTCCACCATCACAACCATCATCGCCACAATTACTAGTCCTAACACCAATTTAGTACATAAAATCTAAAAACATCTTAAAAATTCAAATATCCGTTCAATCTAGATATCTTAATTTTAGTGCAAATAAATGGGCCTAAATTTGAAACTAAATTTATACTTTGTTTCATTGAAAATATAAATTTATCCCTTAATCTTAAACCAAACAAATGGGTTCCAAGTTTGGAACTAGACCCCAACCAAACTAGTGTACTATACTCCACTACATTTACAACCTTTAGTAGTCCATATCCCTTAGTCATAAAAATAAAAAATAAAAAACTTAATCCAAAATAATCACTTTATAAATCAAGAGAGTAGGAGTATTACTAATCCTCTCATTTAAATTTCAAATTACACTCGCCTTCAATAATTATACGTCAGAAGCAAGTATTTTCACGCACTTGCTCTTACGGACACAACCACAGGTGTTCATAAAATACATCTATATCAAGTAGAGGTGCTTATCCAGTCACTAATTAACTTGAAGTGGCTAACAGACATGACAATTTATACCAAGTTTGAGAAGCTGTCAAATAATTTAGTTTTTTATATTTGAGTTAAACTAACTTTTAAGTGTAATATAAGCTCCAAATCTCAAACTCTGTGTACTTTATACATTTGAGTTAACCAACTTTAGGATGCAAAGCACTAAGGACCCCCTAAGTGATATAAACGTTGGCAGTGCAACTTTCTCTTTACCAAAGCAGATAAAATGCAGGTAAATAAATACCAGCGCCCTTGAACTACATTTACAGGAGAGAAAAACAAAGCTACTTTAGTCCATATCTAGAGCAAAAAAAAAACATCAAATTATCCTACAAAAATAGTTCTACCCAATAAAGTTAGCCAGCAGGTGTTTTCCAGCAAGATTTCAAGTAAACTGCATTGACCTTACATCTAGTGACAATTTCTGCACATCTATCAGTTTTGCTTGAGGGAGAACTATTATGACATCTCTCCTGACGTTAACCCGATACATAGGAGATCTTGACAAGGGTGAAGGAGAATATGGTAAGAAGAGAACAAGAACGCCGGGTAGTTGACAAATAAGTTGCTAATTGTCCATTCTTTGAGCCATTTCTGCACCTTAACATTAAGAGCATGTAATATATGTCGAACCTCAAGTTGATTTGAAAAGAAGCCTTCTGAAAAAGCAACTCCAAGAAACGCAAACCAAGAGAACCTGATTCCTCCTGTCATGACTTATGCATAATACATGTACAAGCTGTTTGCAGCAGCACATGCAATTGAATTTTCAGTTGGATGCCATGTAAGGTGGAGCAGTTTGGTTGTGAAATCATATGAGTTTCCAATAACATCAGCCCCAGGACTTTCTGATCCTGGAATGCATCATAAAGATTCAGATATATTTTATAGTATGGATCAAATTTTCAAATGTAGATAATGAACATACTCAGACATAGGAAGAAACTATATATCTGTATCTAGAAAAGTATACCTCTCCTGACAACACGAGTTATACTGCTGCCCAAGGACCTGGAAGGCCTCGAAGGGGTCTGAACTTGTCTTCTATAGGAGAACAATCAAAGGCACCAAAAACCATGACATTATGACATATCCAAATAAATTAACATGCTGAAAAACTTTTAATGCAGGTACCTGGGGTTTTTGCTCGCTTCCAATGTCGTCGCTTCCGTGCTTCCCGCAGCACAACCGAACACACGAAAAAGATTGCTGAAATAATACAAATTATTTGTTGAAAACTAATCACATTGGTAAATGAAAGGAAAGAAAAAAAAATAGTCTACACACCTATAAGATCCAGTTGCTACTCGCGAACCATCACCACTGAGGCAACACTCAAATTTATCAAAGATAGAATCATTCTCGTATAAATCACCTAGCTGCATAGCAAACTTATAAATCAGCTCAGACACAAATGAGAAACTAACCAAGCGCAAGCACCTAGCTTTGGGAGAAGCAATTCACCTTTGGTCTCAAATACTCATGAACCTGAAAAGTTGAAACTGGACCAGAATCCATGTTTATATCCCAAAGCTGCAAGGTAAGGTGAGTTTCAGTAACAAAGGAACAATCTTTTCTTCCATATAATTAGGTTTAGATCACCTAGCCAGGAAAAAAGAATCACTTAATTTAAACTGAAGACCAGTCCTTCTATCCACCTCACTTCTTCTCATTCTTTCTTTCCTTAAAATGAAAAAATTGACGAGTAGGTCCACCTAAGCTAAAGCAGAGAGAAAGTAGAGATCTAGCAGGAACTTGAATATAATAATTACCCTTATGGCGTAACATATGCAAATGAAGCTCAGCCTAATGAAACTATGAGGTGTTCCATGTAATTAAGCTTTTTGAAAGATAAGAGTTAGCCTTGGGAATACTGCAAACAATTTCCATGGGGAAGCACAAGGATTAAAGCAGCAAGCCAATCAAATTCCAGAAAACAATGATAAGAGAAGGGGTGGAATGTGTAATAAGTGATTCATGCATGAAAGGATTGAAGAATGTGACAATTATTTGTTTTTACATCTGACATGACTAATGAACTGATGAACACGACCTTTCCATCAGGGAACTGAAAAGAACTGGAGTAACTATTTTGCAATTGGAGAGGCTCTGTACTAGTTCATAAAGAAGAACATTAAGGCATTTTCCTAGACAGCTCATCTATGCATTTTGCGGTTGCTACGAAAAGAAAAGAACTGAAAATGCTGGGTTTCAGAGGCACTATACAGCTTGAAGATGAATGTCTTGGGATTTTATATAGTTGCATAACCAAAAATTATGTAAAAGGTATAAAGTATCTTTTTTGAACTCTTTAGAGATGTACAATCTTGAGAAATTTTGCAATACTCGTTTGGTATCATTTTTTGTGAAACAATTCTTTACTTGCAAAAATTAAACAGAGAAGATAAGAAAAGCACCACACACACGGACATAGTTCCATCTTCCAGCAAGTCTTCTAACTAAATAGTTCACCAAGGAAAACTCTAATTGCACTATAAAATGTTTATCGATGTGCCTTTTTCGGGAATAAGTTAGTATACTAGCAAATTAGATCACACTCCGGCAGTGAAGAGTTTGCCACAGCTCATTCATTAAACATGTTCCTAAACCAATTAGTGGGAATGTAACCTAGAGATGCATGGACTTTGCCCATGGACGACAGTCATGTTACCTTACTCTGAAGTCTATTTTCCTTATGCACCTTTTACATATCAGACAGTTTTCCCAGAGTCAAGAATAAAATACGCGACGTTGCACATCTCTCACATCAGTCAACTGAAAAGGTTAAGGCCTAGAGAAAAGACTGAAAGACCAACCTTAAGGGTCATATAGTCACGACTAAGTATGTATCTTCCACCCTTTGCAAATTTTATATCAGAAATTGAAGCAATTATCTCGGTAAAAAAGGATCGTGAGCCAGGAGCTTCCTGTTCCTCAAACCTGCATATAGGAGAAAACCAACATTTCAACTTGTTAAAGCTATGAGAAAGTAATTTTAAAATAATCTCAACTTGAAGAACATCATTTGCCAGGGCCCTTATACTGGTAAGAAACTAGCTCTCTTCCAGAATATTTCTTTGCAGGTGATATCTTGTTTTGATATACAGGATAAAAAAGAAAAACACCCATCAGCAAAGGACTACAAGTTAAGTAAATGTGATACTCACAATTTAGAGTGTGAATCACACAATGCTGACTGCCGCATATCTACCAAACGTATTGATCCTTTTGAACTACTATAAGCCAACATGTTACAATGAGTAGGGTGAAATTCAGCGGAAGTTATCACCTCTGCAATAACAAACATTACAAACTTCTAAACAAATTTGAGCATTCATTTAAACAAGTGTTGCGACAAACAAATAAGCTAATAAAACTATCATGCATTGAGGTGCCCAACAAGAAAATGGAAGTTGGGATCATATCAAAAGCTCACCAGTTAGATCTTCCATATTTGCTGGCTTAACATCAACAATATTGAAACTTTGATTGCTTATTTGCAAGTTCCAAAGGTTTATACGGAGATCATCAGCTGATATAAATGTTTCCCCATCACTACGTGGAAGAAGGAAAAGAACAAAAATTACTATTAAGTTCTCACAAATAGAAGAGACATGGTAAATCAGATTTCAATGTCGCATGGATCTTCACCAGTTAGTTGAAATAGAATTGATATGATAGTCATGTGCATGGGCATACACTCTTTTACATCTAGCAGCAAGGCTGGACTCACTGCTAGTAACCTGCAATTCAGATTCCAAAGCTCATAGATGCAGATGAAAGAGTAATAAACACACAGAAATAAATTTCAACAAACAGCATTTGTCAGAGGGAACATGAGCTAAAGCCCCATGGAAATCCCTACAGCAATAAGGAAAATATTTAAGGAAGAACGAAAGCATAAAGGGTTTTCAGTTACCCAGCCTGAGAAGTAGAGGATACACGCACCTATGTGCTGACCCATATCCATGTAAGCACATATACACATTACATATACACATGTACATATGTTTGCTAGCTTGTATGCATAATTAATAAGTATTAAAAGGAACAATTTGGAATATACCAATAAAATGTGAAATACAGACATATTTCTGGCTTCTTGTTGCACTTTGCACCAAAACATAGTTGAACAAATTAACCAAAATGATACACCTTAACAGATGTCCTGTATGCACAGTCATCAAAAAAGATTCTCCAAATAAACTGAAATAAGGAGTATCACATACGAGTTGAGCTCAAATATTAATTCGTGAAACTAAAGTATTTTCTTTCCGACAATTATATGCAACTTTATACCAATGGAAGTTGCTGTTTTCATAGGTAATGCAGGACATACTTAAGAAACTAATGTACATACTTGGAGAGGTTACAACCAATGCACATAGAAAAACTTGACATCCACATGTAGTACAAGATAGGCAGTTGCATATATAGCTTAAGTACAATTACCACAGGTAAACGTAATGCAGGAAGACCCCCAGGTGGAAGCGACAAATCATTGCCTAGACATTCGGAAGATGTGTAGCACCCATTAGCAAGATACTGTTTTTGACTGGAAGAAACGCTTGAACTGGGCATGCTACCGTTTGCAACACCTCTGGAAGGGTCAATATTCAGGTGAGATATTTTCTTAACTTTCTTCTCTTGGACCTGAAAAATTCAGGAAAAATAATTAGGAAGCAAATTAGCATGTTGTAGGCAGCCTCAACATAGATAGTCACAAGAAGAACTAGGTGCTTCAACAGTAGCTTCTCAAAAAATTGCACATCTTAACTAACATGCATCCACAAGAATGGAAGAAGGGTTTCGTACATAGCTGATGTACAACTATGAGGGCAACAATACACCCTACAAGAAGACAATTTCTCCAAAGCATTCAACCAAATATCACTTTTCCCAGGTATCCCACCACAACTTTCTCAGCCTCTTCCTAATACAACATAATTCTAATCACGAATTTGAAGATAAAGACATGTCAGACTACACACTTGTTGAAATTGCTTCCTAGTATCACTCTGCCACGCAACAGTACTGTGGGAAAAGTAAATAAGGAACATGATACATTTTCATTTTACCTGATAGGGTAATTAAACAAATATGCTACATTTACTACCACTGAGAATTGTGGAGAAGCAAATCTAATGAGATACCTTACCTTCCAGAACTTTATAGTTTTGTCATTAGTAGACAAAAGAAAGAGCGCACCATTAGCCATTTGGCACCACCGGATCTTATTGATCTTCTCCTCAATCTCCAAACTCTTCAAATAGTCAAACTGAATGATGCAGATGAGGAAATTAGAGTTCTACTTGTATCAGCACAAGGAAGAAAATAAGAGCAGATGAAGAGTGAAAACTAGCAGTAGAAAAGCAGTAATCCACTTGCACACAAGAGTGTGGCATAGTGGTTAATGAAGTGGGTTGAGAACTATGAGGTCTTAGGTTCAAGTTCCAGCATTCGCAAAAATGTTAGGTGATTTCTTCACATTTATCCAATCCTTAGGGGACAGAGTTACCGGTTGCCTGTGTTGGTAGGGGGTGGTTGCCTGTGTTGATGGGAAGTAGCAAGTATCTCATGAAATTTGTCAAGTTGTGCAAGTTGTCTGGACACCACATTTATTTTTAAAAAGGGCAGTAATCCACCATTGACACAGGAAATTGGTGGCTCAAATATCCATCTCTTACTAGGACACAGGAACAATAAGGTAAAATTTTCCTCAAGCTCTTTTAAACATTGTTTTCAGACAAGTACATGATGCAAGAGTTCCTAAGAAAGAAAGCCAGCAGGAAAGAAGGTCAGCAACAGATATGAGTCACCTACCTCAGGCTCATGGCTTTGAAACTCTGTCTTGTAACGGAATTCTGGATGCCGAATGACTGGATAATCCATTCTCTCTAATTCTCTTCGGCTTCCAACATGCTAAACAAAAAATAAGTGCAAGAAAAAGACCCAGTCAATCAAAAGAATCTCCAAATCTGAATAACTACAAGGTTGAAGAAACAACCTCCTTTGTATCGGTCCTTTCAAATAATACCACCCTACCCCCTCGATCCCCAGTGGCAAGATGGTCGCCGGTTCTATCAAACTCAATAGCTGAGATGATATCAACTGCAATAACAGAGACAGAAAACAAATCATGAGACTCAAAAGGAGTGTCAAAAAATCTAAAGACCTATGCGTAGTAAATATTTTCCCACTATTTGAGAAAGTTATGTAACTGCAAAAAAAATCAGCAGCATTATTATGAGTAAACTATCAGCAACTATCTTTGGGTAACACAAACTGCTTAAAACTACTAGTCAAAAAAAGCTATACACCAAAGAACAGGTTGGGTACTATAAGTGGAATCCATGCACAGTATTGAGGCATCTCTCTGTCTCTTTCTTTTCACCTGGATATTGCCATATCAGCATAAATGCTGCATTATCCTAAACTGTAAAATCCTATATTAAATGAACTCAGATGAATGCAACCATGAAAAAATTTCCTGCAACACAGAGCGTTATTGACAGCAAATTCACTAGACACACAGGAGCGGATCTCAGGTATCGAGTACGGGTTCCAGGAACCAGTAACTTTTGCATAGGCCATAAATTAATATTGAGAAATCCATTAAATATATAAAAACTATTTGTTGTGAACCCAATAATAAAGTAAGCTCTTGGTCTAGCGGAAGAAATGGAACCTGCTTAAGCTCTGTTGCCCTCAGTGAGGGTTCGATTACCCTGGGGCATATATATATATATATGTATTTAGAGCTAATTAAATTAGATGGTTCTATTTTTTTCTCAATCTTGCTGACTTGCTCCCTACGAAACCAAGGTCAAAAAGATTGAAAAAATCAATCATTCACAACCATTGATGTCTTGATGAAGGATTCCCTAAGAACACCCTGTTGTGCCATCATCCAGCTCCGGCATGTCAGCTTAGTTATCCTCATCAAACCACTTACTTGTTAAGGATTAGTAATCCTTTTTAGAAATCGAACTGATTCGGTCTTATACATACGCAAGGAAAGTAATCCAAAAAGAAAGAAAGTGGGTTCTTCTTTCTTTTATCACTTAGGAGCCATGTGAGATGAAAGACACATGCACAGATTTGAAGGGAAGGACGAGGTTAAATTAGTGAAAGATGGTTATCGGTTCAAAAATGTAAGGTGTCCCTCATACAATGCATTTCAGACATATGATCATTACGCTTCAACATCAAGATGTGAACTATCCAAAGCCTACATTTTCTTTAGTAACTATACAAAGTCTACACTAAATGAACTCACTCAAATACCATGCAAAGCAAACTCTGAAATGACGATCTTATCCTTATAAAGACATGACAAACATTTGCATGAATTTATTAACACATCTATTGAAAAGGAAGTGTTATTAAATGCCATCACTTTGCCGCTTAAAGAGACAAAACAATGCAAAGAGAGGGGTTATCGCTTCATGAGTGAAGCCACGTGCTTTAGAGAAGTGTGCGCTTCATACAATGCACGCAAAGTGATTTAATGAGAATCGGTTGATTATTTGAATCTCAACTTTGAGGAGTTAGATTAATATCAACATATAGAATGCTACAACAAGCATTGCTAATTACAATTTGATTATTATAGTACTAAATTCGTATTTTTTGTAATTTTTAAATTTTTCACACCTTGCGCGCCTCAGTTCAAAAAAGTGTTTCACTTCTCGCATTCTGCTACAAGCTCAACGTAACTTTTCGTTTCTGTATGCTTTCACTTTTAGAAACACTAGAAGAAGGGGTAAAATCAAAATCTCAACAATGCTAGAGCCAGACAAAATCACAAAAGAAAGAGGACAAGTTATTGTAAACATGTAGTAAACTCTCGGTGCTGTTCTTCAGAGTTGAAGTGTTTATTACTATATGTCGCTTCATTTTCTTTGCATCTTTTTTTTGGTGGTTGTTTTATCTTCTTATAATTGTGCTTCGAATTCTTCTTTTCTTTTAATCCGAGGGTCTACTGGAAACAAACTCTCTGCCTCACAAAGGTAAGGGTAAGGTCCGTATACATCCTACCTTCCCCATATCCCAGATTCCACTTGTGGGATCGCACTAGGTATGTCGTTGTTTGTTGTTGTAATAAAATCTCAGAGCACTTCCTTTAAAGAGGATTATTGTTGATGGAATGCA
Source organism: Datura wrightii (assembly GCA_035772735.1). Taxonomy (NCBI): domain Eukaryota; kingdom Viridiplantae; phylum Streptophyta; class Magnoliopsida; order Solanales; family Solanaceae; genus Datura; species Datura wrightii. The sequence goes on along the minus strand of JASDFA010000010.1, from coordinate 156,053,600 downwards.
ACTCTTCTACTGCTAATAAACATAGTAAATTTGGTATTGTCATGGCTTTCCTCAGAGCGTTGCAACATAAAAGAAGTTTCCTTGCGTCCTATATTACAAAAGCAGACGACTTTAGATAGAATAAGGAGACTGCCATGAGTCAAGCAAACTAACTCCATGAACTAGGACTTCTACAACTTCAGCGATTGTTTTTAGGTACTCTTCAACAAACTTCAAAGATCCACTATTTAGGCACACTTACTTTGGCAAACTTCAATGATTGACAGTATAACATTCGGTGCCTCTTTTCTTCCACTGTGCACATTCTGCATGTTTGACCAATAACCATGAGGAATGAAGGAGAAGGAACCAAGCCTAAAAAGCGTGATGATAAAGGAGCTTGAGTGTGGTTTCTATTGAGGCCAAATGACTTCTACAACAATCCATGTTTCTACAAAAAAGGAACCCCAATGGCTGAATAAAGTCGGAAAGAAAATTCTAATCTGGATTTAACTTCTGTAGGAGTCGCATTTGGGCCCAAATTGTGAAAATTGCGAAAAGGCTACCAGTCAATCCAACTTCTTAATACTTCCACCTTTTACTTTTTTACATTTGTTAGGTGCTTCCATCATTATTTAACTGGCACAATGAACTAAGCTATACCAAAGGTCATAAAATATACTTCTCCGACATAAATAAACTTTTCAGCGTTAACTAAACAAACTAAAGGGGCATTCGCTGTATCTCTGTGTCAGAGCATCAACGATTAATTGTTATAGGAGATATCTTAAAACACATAATCTAGCTGGACCCTTGGTTGGACTTAATTTCCCCTGAAACATAACTTCCCTGAAATTTTGGTATGACGTTGAAGGAAGATGCAACAATTGTTGAGTGCTCGAGTAACAAAGGTTGGACTTTTGGCTTGAGGAGAAAGTGCTCCGATTAGGAAGCAGAGAACTTTGCACAACTGTTATCTAGACTAGAGGGAGTCTGAATACAGCCAGAGACTCCTGATTCTCTAGCACAGACGGAGGACAGAAAAAGTAACTTCATAAAATCTTGCTATAACTAGCTAAATTGACCATCAAATCTGAGTTGCCTGAGATGAACTTACTCATTCGAGCCCTTGGCTCAGCAATCATCTCTGGAGCATACCTGGACAGGTGAGTAAACTTAAGAGCGTACTCCTTAACTGACAAAGAAATCTCCATTGGGCAGGAGACATGGCCATGGAAAGCAATGTGGAAGACAAAAGAATTCCCAAGAGCACCTTGCTTTCGTTGGCTACAAAAAGAGGTTTTCAGCTATGCAGTAGGTGTTTTCTATGTGAAGCCAACAGTGAATCTCCCGCTCATCTTTTTTTTGTGTCATCAATACACATGAGAGGGCATGGACCTTGTTCCTTAATGTGTTTTCGATGCAATGGATGCATCCAGAAACACTAAATGAGGCTGTAGTGGAATGAGCAGAGAATGAAGAAGCATCTCGAAGACTTTTGGAACACTATCCCTCTTTGCATTTTTTGGTCAATACATAAGGAAAGAAACAATAGGTGTTTTGAAACAAATACTCAGCAATATACTCGGTTATATTTAGCATATAACTCTAGCTACCTCAAGATTGAGTGCAGTGTAAATAATTTTGATGACTTTCCGGAATTAGTGGAATCCCTTCTTTATTAAGGGAATTAGAAGTCTTTTCATGTACGTACTAGCACTTTCTTGGTGCATTCAATAAAATTCCACTTACTTAACCAAAAAAAATATGGGCAAGAAAATCAGGATAGTTCTAAAAGAGAAAGCTAAAGCACAAGGGTAGGAGCTGCAGAGGGTTACAAAACTCAACAGATGCATATGAACTTTTTCTAACGAGTTGTCTGTCAATCAAATTCACGATGAACAACTTTATCACCCATCAAGAGTCCTCCGATGTAGCATCTCGACAAAAGAAATAAAAAGGCAGTCTGGTGCACAAAGCCTCAGCGTGAATGCGGGGTCCAAGGAAGGGCCGCACACCCAAAGAGTGAGATGTAGATAGCCTACCCTAATGCAAGCATTAGTGGCTGCTTCCACGGCTGAACCCGTGACCAATAGGCCACAATGAGACAACTTTATTGTTGCTCCAAAGCTCTCCCCTCCACGTAGCATCTCGAAACCACTAAAAAAACAGAGCAAATACAAAATACTTTCAGGAAACCTAACAATGTTGAATAAATTTTCATCAAACAACTTTGGAACTATGTGAAATGGATAACTTCTATAGCAGAACAATCTTGAACTGAAGTCTTCCCACTGGGACAGTCTCCATTTCTCATGTGCACTTAAATACTTGGCTGGATTCAAGCCGACACCCCCATGTGCAATCTCCGATCTTTCCAAAACTCAAGAAAGGTGTTTTGTCTACCTTGACTGTTTAGGCATCTCAGCCAGTATAAATTTCTCTGCAAGCAGCCCACGGTATTGAAACATGCCCTGCAATCTCAAGAAACTTACTATAGGAGCTAAAAAGATCTCCAGTGACTGCATCACAAAAGCTTGAACAACCTTAAGCAAGAGGGTACATGTACCCAAAACTGATACAGGTGGGATGGGGAAAGTATACCTAGCGGAAAAATATGGAACCACCTTGTCATACAAATGCATCAGTGGCAAATTCAGGACTGTAACTAGCAACTTATGCTCTAATGATTTACATTGAAGTATTAGAGTTCTACATGAACAGCAAGGTAATACATCACCCGCACCATCAATTGACCACCCTTGCAATTGAATAAAGTTATTACAGCTCCATAGCCCTTCAGTAAATCAATAACAAGTACTGATTCACCAGCCAAACATGAGAGACATCAAGACACGAGTTCAAGGATCTCCAAAATTAGAAAGGAAAAAAAAAAAAGAACTTTAGCTTTAAAAAAAAAAGTGAACTTGGTTAGTTCATTGATGGACTGTTCATATCCGTTGTGTGGGCTAAACTGCGCATGCAAATCACTCCATCAAGTCCCTGATCAAAATCTAACAGATTTTCTCTGCTGGTCAATAATGAAATAATTCTTCATGCAATTAACCATCAAATAGCAGATAAGAAACTGTTAGCAAAACCTAATTGTAATAATGACACCAAAATAAGAGTGGATCCGCAGTAAGCAAAGGGTGAGTGAGATGATAAAGTTTACCTTCCTGAACTTCTTCGCCAGCCGTGCGTTCACCAAAGACCTGAGAGAATTTCCACTCCAACGGAAGTGGTGGTCCCTGCGGAGCTGCAACATCACCACCGTTCATCTTTTCGCACCGAATAAATCAACAGCCCAGGAGAAGCACAAAAGCGAGGATCCAAATTGGAAATCTAGAATCTGGTGAACCACAACAATAATGAATAAGATAATCACTTCATCGACTTTTAGGTTCTCGAAATCTCCGTAGTCGGTTAAGATCGCTTAACTTCATAGAAAAATGCTGGATTTAGAATCAGCTAAATTACAAGTCCAAACACGAATAACGACACATGGCTTGAACACGAGATTCTCGCAGCGTTATCCCTTGCCTCTTTCGCTCTCTGTAATGGTGATGATGAGGATTGGAGAAAGAGAACAAAGGAAATTTGGAGGTAGCAAACCGCTTTCAGCCTTGGGAGAACACTGTTCTCTCTCTACAAACCTCTATCAAAATCTCTCTCTCTCTCTCTACTTTCTATTTTTTTTCATAAGCCCTGCTTTAACCTTACATCGTCGCGTCAAAAGAGAACCAAAAAATATTAAAAATATATATATATATTTTTCAGTGGCGAATCAATTCTGGGAAAAAATTTAAGTCGAACATGATAAGAGATATATTTAACTCGGTCATAATTAAGTGGATATATTTAATTAATCATATAATTATATAGTAAACCTTATTAAAAAAAAGACACATTGTATGTATATATTGATTTGTACATACAGTATATACATTCTTTAAATTTTCTTATTTCTACATTTTTTTAACAAAAGTTGTCAAAATATTTTGAAAATAACCTTTCTAAAATTAAATTTGAAGATAAAAGTTATTCTTTGAAGTACAAAAATATCATTATTATAATAAGATAATAATATAATGATTATTAACACTTAATATTTATTAATTTAAAATTTTTAAATTTGTTTGTTAACACATCTTTCACCGATTAGAGTTTCAAGGAGGATAATGCTTGTTTTTGCTGATGGATCATATGTATATCTATATCCCAATTGAGTGAATACAGTTAAATAAATTTAAATATACCGTGAAAAGATTAAAATATAAATAAAATAATATAATATTTTTGTTCAATAACATGATAATAAAACATAGGAAGCTTTAAATAATTTTTAGTTTTTTCGTATTATTATTTCATGAAACACTTTAACGTTTAACCATGGTCCATAAATATAAACCTTTACGTAATAAATTAAAAAAACCATGAAAAAAAAATGTTATTAAAATTCTCTTTTCTTGAAATAGTTGATACCATTTAGAGAATTTGTTAGTTTGAAGACATAACGTATATGAGCTTTTAGAGATTCTTTTTTCTCCAAAAACAATTTACCAAATGAAGCATACTGTGGATTTCACAAAAGGCCAAACAAAAAAAGATAAAAGGAATGCACAAAGAACGTGACCTTTTTTTCTTATTTAAAACTTAAAAAATTTTATTTTTTGTTTTTTTTGCGCGTTCAATAAAAGCATCGATGATATCAAAAATTTCTTTTATTACATATATTTTAAATTAAATAATGATTTTTATTTGACAAATTTGCGTTATTTTGTAATATAAATTTATGTCCAAATACAATTTTAATTTGCAGTTTCAACCTCAATACTTTTTAAAAAGTTTCAACTAGAAATTGTCGAAATGCCTGTAAATATTAAAAAGTTCAATTTGTTCGTTAAATTTTACAGATTTACTAAAATGGACTAGTCAGTGGGTGCCAGCCCAATCAGATTCATTTCGGGCCCAGTACAACATGGACTAGCCACCTATCTGGGCTGGCTATAAAAAGGAATCAGAAATGTGAATGAAGCAAATAGAAAAGGAGGGTGGCCTTTCATCATCAAAACGAGCAAGTGAAAGTGTGTAAAGAAAGGAAAAAAGAGGTGAAGTTTCACGTCTTGTCAAGAACCCCTGCCATTACTTTTGCCCAAACATAAAGATATTCTTTTAGATAAGCATGTTGTTTAATAGTAATACCATTAACTATTTTGTCATGAGCCACAAAACTTAAAACATCCACCAAAATATTTGGGCTTTGGTTTCACTATCTATTCAGTGTAGGCCCGTTTGAAATTGGTGCAGTAACCAGTAAGTGATCAAGTTTTTGCATGGATCGGCCCCTATTTTAGGGTGGTCTTTAATTTTTATTCGTACAGCTTATTTAATTAAAATTTTATGTTCAAAATATCCTTAATTATAATTTAATTTCACAAGGTAATCCTTTTTAGAGATATTTGCTTGAAGGCATAAATTAAGTGTTATATAATTCATAAGGCATACCTTTACTCTTAATATTTTTAAAAGAATTCGTCAGACACGGGTTTGCCCCGGAAGGCACAAGTTAATTCTGTTGAATATATGCCCAAGACACAAATTCATAACATATGTTGTTGAATTTATGCCTCGTGCACAAATTCATGTTGCTGGACTTTTGTCTTGCTACTAAACTATGTCTATGGTGCATAAACTATGTGAATTTATGTCATAAGACATAACTTGTGCCAAAACTTATGTCTTGCGATTTATTTTTTTTTGTTAGAGGCATTTTTGATTATTTTTTTGTCACTTAAAGAGCCGAAGGGAAAAATTTAAAGACTGTGAATTTGAGGAAGACAAATCAAAGACCACTTTAAAATAAAGGCATTTGTGCGAGTGAGCCGTGAGTGATTATAAATAAGTTTTTGCACAAACTGCACCTATTTCAGGGTGGTGTTTAACTTTTATCCCTGGTGCTCATTTAATGAAATATATAGTCAAAAATCTTTAAATATGACTTAATTTCACTATACAATTTTTTTAAAAAAATATTTGACTGGAGGCATAAGTTAGGTGTTATTTAATATGCAAGACAAACCTTTACTCTTAATATTAAAATCAAAAAAGAAATGGTCGGCATAGGTTAATCGTATAACTTATGCCTCAAGACACAAGCTATGCTAAGGTATAAGTTCAATGCATGAATTTCTTAAGACATAATATTCTGAAACTGAACTTGTATCCCAAGTCATAAGTTCATGATACTCGACTTATGCCATACTACTAAATTTATGTCCAAGGTACAAGTTCATGCTACTGAATTTTTGTCCAAAGGTAGAAGTTTATGCTACTGAACTTTTACTTCTAGACACAAGTTCATGCTACCGAACTTATGTCGTAAAACACGAGCCCATGCTACTAAATTTATGTCCTAAGGCACAAGTTCATGCTACTGAACTTATGCCCCAAGGTATAATTTGTGTGAATTTATCCTCTGAGATATAACTTGTGTCAAAACTTATGCCTTACGTTTTTTTTTTCTGTTAGGGGCATTTTTAATTATTCTTTTGTTATTTAAAGTATCAAAAGATAAAAACTAAAACCATAAATTAAAAAGGTCAAAAATTAAAATTCATTCCAAAATAAATAAGTACATTTGTGTGAATGACTGAATTATAAAAGCCTGTCTGTGTAGAAGGCACACAAGTTATGGGCCGAGTATTAAATGGTCCATAAGACACTGAAACCATACAGGCAGATTTGCACAAATAGAATCGTTTGAGACTATTATTTAATTTTTGTCCCGTTTGAAGAATTTGTGCAAAATTAACCTCGGCACTAAACATTTGGAAGAATGGAAAATTACTCTTTTAACAGATTATATCGGGAAGGGCATAACTTTTAGGACAATTTTTATGATATTTATCTTTGTTATAATGTTCATAATTCTTAACGGATTTATATATCATGTTTTGTTCACAAGTAGTCACATGGGTCATAACTTTGGTATAAATTGTTTACAAAGTCTTTTTGGATTGAAAAATTATATTTTATTCATAAATTATATTAAGCGAAATATAATTTTGATCTAAATTATTCACAAATTTTGTAGAATAGAAAAAACTTGTGTTTTGTTCAGAAGTTATACATGATGAGTGTAACTTTAATATATTATTCATAACTTCTGCCTGATCATCAAAATTTGCATGTATTGTTCATAAATTTTGTCTGTCTAACAAGAATTTATAATGTATTCGTTCTATTGATCTTGTTAAATTATTCATAAATCTTGCCGGATTGACAAAACTTGCATTTATTGATCAATTGTTCACAAATTTTGTTTGACAGATTAGACTTGATACTCCATTCATTCTACTTGTTTGCCTAAATTGTTTGCAAGTTATGCCAAAATTCTTGCCGGACTAATAAAACTTTTATGCATTGTTTAATTGTTCAATCATAAAATTTTCGATCTGATAAAACATGATACTATTTCCATTCTATCATTCTTATTAAATTATTCACAAAATTTTAAAAAAAATTGACAAACTTATCTGCATCATTTAGTTATTTATATCTCTAAACAAATTCTCTTCTAATCAAGTTAGAATTCATAAAACATAGAAATTTAACAGATAACAAAGTAAAAATTATTCTCAATTTCAAATACTTTTTGTGATTGAATGACTAGTTTTGCGGATACATAAGATACAAAAGTATGCAACATCAAAAGAGAAATAGAGAATTCAGAGAAGATAGAGTGTGAGGAATGAGAAACGAGAAACGAGAATTGAGAAGGAAAGAATTCATCACTGTATTTATATTTATAACTTTTTTAAAAAAAAATAAAGATAAAAATTAAATACCTATATCAACAAAATAATGAAATAATCTTTTTTTTTTTGCAAATAAATAAGATTAGATGATAAGTATCCTCAAATTTTAATTTTAAAATTGTGAACTCGAATCGAAAAAAGATTGATTTTCTATATGAGGATTAAAAAGAAAGGGATGGAATGTTGTTGCTCCAAATCTCCAATTGGTCCCAATAGTGCTTATCCTATATGCATTTCACTAAAGAGTAGGATGAAAAATATTTCAAATATTCATGTAGGTTTGTATACAGTAATAGAATAAACCATGTTTATCATCACAAACAGTTCTTTACATTATAATTGATTTTAAATGTATAATTGGTATTGTAATTCAAAACCATTACACCGTCCATATATGAAAAGTAAGCATTTAGAAACATATATATATATATATATATCACATTCATAATGGTGCATTAGAGAAACATCAAATGAAACTGGAAAGATGAGTTGAAAAATAAAAGCTACTTTATGCCCTTTATCTGGTGGACGTGTCAAAAAGAATCTGGATGCTTCTTAAATCAACAAACTCATGGACTTCTCCAGATATCCTCTTAATTATTTTTTTAGTGAAGATAGTCGTCGCACTTAATTAATAACAAATTATTAAAACTATAATGAGTTTCGTTCTAATGTTTTAAAATAATATTTTAAAATTTATATTTAATTATTTGTGTATATAAAATCAATATTTATAGAGTATATAATTTTGATTATAGGAGTTAATTTTTAATCGCATAACTTTATAATAATTTGATAAAGCTTCTATTTAACGGATCACAAGAGGTAAATATGATTTAAAAATTGAATGATAAAGATATAATATGTTGAAAAAGTACAAATGAAAAGTTACGCCGATCGAATAGATCTACTTGGACCAAGACTACTAAGACCACTCCAAGTATGTAGAGCAAGTCCTTCAATTCATGCCTCGAATAATACATAACAATTGAAAACTCAAGAATAATATTTTATTTAAGATGACTTTAGCCTCAAAATATGACTCAAAAACTTAAACATCGGCAAAAACCTCAATGTCACCTAATCAAAAGATCGAATACTTCATCTAGCTTTTGTCAATCAGTGTGCCTTCGCTAAAAAAAAAAGAGTCAGCACAATATTCGTTAGTAAAAGTATAAAAAAATCACATACAAAGAGCACAAATATGACATCCTCATTTTCCAACTCCCTTAGTAAGAGAAGCAGGGAAACAATTATTTCAGCTATAAAAAGAAGAACAAAGAAGGGATAGCAAGAACTTCATTATTTTCATTCCGATGCGCCGAATTAAAATTATATATATGAGCTAAAGAGTGTGCACAAATTTTTTTCTAAGAATACAAAGATAAACTTAATCCTTTTCTTGCGATTATGCTCGAATATCTCCTAATCTAGAACCACCATTTGCTCTCTTATTCAGATTACCTTCTTGCTACTGTTAATATAAACAGTGACCCATGTTTATATCAAAAAATAAATACAATATATACACATAGATTTTTAATATTTAATATTTCTAATTTTTTATTATATAAAAGTTATTCAAATTTTAAAATTTATCACACAAAAAATAATTTTTTATTTTATATCATATAAAAATTATCCAATTTTAAAGTTTATAAAAAAGTCAATTCTTTTTTCTTTTTATCGTATAGTCATTCAACTTTTTCAAATTACTTAAAAAAAAAAAATCACCTATATTGTTAAATTTTATCGAAAAATGACATGACACTTCAAAATAAATTAATTATATTTGAGATAATTTCAAAAATATCTCACGATGTTTCATTTCATAATATTAATTTTTGTTGCGATTTATGATATTACATTTATAATTTTTTATTTTGATTTTTATAATAATTTTCACTTATTATCATTAATATAATTTGACTATTGTGCCCATATTAATATACATATTTATTTAGTGAATTTCATAAACACCTTTTTTAATAAGCAAAAGATCTATTCCCATAGAACCAAAAAATTCAATGACACCCGCAAAATCTATTGATATAGTCAATGGCTTCAAATTGTTATAAAAAAATTAAAATAAAAAGGTAAATATAATTTCATAGATCACAAAGAAGACTAATGTTAAGAAAAAAAATTTTGGGGAAGGTCTGTGGAATTAATTTGTTATATGTAATATGTTTTATTAAGCTAACTAGCTATTTTGAAGTGTCATGTCATATTTTTAGTACAAAGGTCAGCTAAAATTTATTTTTTAGTTGATTTGATAATATTGAATTAATTTATGTGACAAAAAGTATTAAAAAAATATTTTAAAGTTTGATAATTTTTATGTGATATAAAAAAAAAAATTGTATGATAAATTTAAAAGTTAATTAACTAATGACTTTTCTATAACAAAAAAAAAACTTCTAGCGTGACAAACTCAAAATTAGATGACCAAGAACAGGAATAAAAGGATCCTTATTCTTTCCTCTTTTCAAAGGAAGGATAGGATTCGGACAAAATCGATAAAACGGAAAAAATCTGAGTGAATAATCATAAAATTTGCCCTTAATTCCTATATTTGATACATCACAAAAATCTAGATTTATTTTCCTAATAAAGAGAATTCGAAGGATGTTAGGGATAAAAATTGAAGGATTTTGTTCAATTCTAATTTGTGGAAAACTGCATTCCCCTTTATCGAATATTCTGACATATTCCCAACTAATAAATGAAAAATTATTTATACCCTAAAGCAGAAAGTATGTATCCACCGCACGATGATCCGTGACAATAAGGTCTACCAAAATCTAACGGCTAATATCCAAAATAAGCTGAGGATCCAGAAAGAAAAAAAACCAAGTGACAAAAAATTGAGTGGCTTTGCGTTAACTTTCCATAAACTCATGTAATATTCCCTTAGCATCTTATTTTTTGTACCTAATTCCCCTTTTCCCCTCCCTATATAAAGCTCCCTCTTGTGGGATTTTTTCTATCTATTCTGTTTGCGTTCCAAAAAAACTAGAAACTTTTCTCCTCACTAATCCCTCGAGAAGTTACTCAAAAATGGCTGGAATCGTGGTGGTTTTGGACTTTGACAAGACGATCATTGACGTGGATAGTGATAATTGGGTGGTGGATGAGTTAGGCGCCACTGATTTGTTCAATCAGCTTCTCCCTACTATGCCCTGGAACTCTCTCATGGTTAGTTTTCATTTTTCTCTACATGTTATGCCCTGTTTTCGTACAATAATTTTACGCCCATTAATATGCCGTTTGTGGGGAAATCACACTACTATATATAGAGAGTACATGTTAAATCCTCTGATTGATAAAATGTTTGCTTGTGCTACCGCTACTGTATCCAGCACTTCTCCAACCTCTGACATAGTCAGAATTTTGTGCAGCGGCCTGCCCAACAATGATGTAGCATCAAATGTACATTTTTGTCTGATTTTCATCTGTTGCTAGAGGCTGATAATTTGTGTTCTGTTTCGAATTACAGGATAGAATGATGAAGGAGCTTCATGTAAATGGCAATACTATTGGAGACATTGAAGAGGTACTGAAACGGGTTCCCATACACCCCAGGATTGTCCCTGCCATTAAATCAGCTTATGCATTAGGGTACGTGTCTTTCAAGTTCAGCTTCTTTTTTTTCATGGCCTGCTATAAATTTTGTATTTCCTCTGCTATTTTATCTGCTTCATAGAAATTAGAGAAGTTTTTATGTGTTTAAACTAATTCAATGTGTTAATTTAGGTGTGATTTGAGAGTAGTAAGCGATGCCAACGTTTTCTTCATTGAAACAATCTTGAAGCATCTTGGAATTAGGCATTGCTTCTCTGAAATCAACACAAATCCAGGCTATGTCGATAATGAAGGCAGACTTCAAATCCTCCCTTATGTTGATTTTAAAATATCCCCTCACGGCTGCAATCTCTGCCCTCCTAACATGTGCAAGGTAATTACCTATATTTACAATTTAATGTGAAATTATAGCTAATTCTTGAACTAGTTTTCCTAATTGAGATTCTGTTTATTGCAGGGTATGATAATAGAAAGAATACAAGCTTCCATGGCTAAGGAAGGGAAGAAAAAAGTAATCTACCTTGGTGATGGAAGTGGCGATTTCTGCCCCAGTTTGAAGCTCAGAGAAGGAAATTTCGTCATGCCAAGAAAAGATTTCCCAGCCTGGAATTTGATAAACGAAAACAGGACAATAGTAAAAGCAGCGGTCCACGAGTGGACTGACGGGGAGGAGCTTGAGCATATTCTGCTACAACTTATTAATGCTATCACCATTGACGAAAGCCAAATGCTGTCAGTTGACTGCAAGTTCCACACATTGTCCAAAGCAGCTCATGGAGCCTTGCCACAGGCTCTTCCAGTACCTTACTAATGGCAAGAGTCATTTTCATGAAGCCTCTGACTTGCAATTTGGTTTTTATTTTAGGCAGTTAAAAGCGTGGTTTCTCTGTTGATTAACATCATGAAAGAGATCAACTAAAAGTGCACAGACGTGCTCACTCTAACTTGTTTTGCATCTATTGCTTTTTTTTTTTTCATCAAAAGTTAAAAAATGGTCACTGTATTTAAACATGTGGGTTGAGTTTGATTAGAAAGACTGAACATATTTCTTAGGAATAGGAGGCTATGTAGTATTTTGGAGGCTATACCTTATGTTTACTCCAATTTAATCACTCTTCAATATAGATCTATGTTCGTGGAATCTACAAGTTTTACCTGCACACAATTTTAACTTAATTGATTCAAGTGGATGAAATGCTCTGTTTTACTCTTATCGGCAAGAAGCGCAACTTTCACAATCAATGAAAGAGTTACTTATTGCGACCGGATAATTAAATGGTAGAAATAGATTCTACTACAAGTATTGCCAAACCCAAAAATTTTAATGTGACTCACAGAGTTCCTTACTCAACTATTAAAAATTATTTTTTAGAGTTATATTTTTTTATTCAAGTTATATTTTTGTTCTTTTTTGTAATAAGGTGTGATATTTTATTTAGTACATATGAATTTTTTTTTCCGCAATGCACATGACATTAATGATTCAAAACTATGAACTTTTTTTTTTCCTCAATGCACGTGATATTAATGATTTAAAACTTAACATACATCATGCGAACTTAATGTAACCTGAATTAATCCTATTTTTGAGTTTGATTACTATATATAGCTAGTAATAATGTGGAATATTTACGGAAGCTTTATATTTTATTTGATAAAACTCATAAACTGTGTTTGTTGGGGAATAAATTAAAGAGTCAATAGCTTTCAAAATAATTAAGTTTAGTGTGAATTCGAATATAGAATTTTTAATTTTTTAAAAATAAAATTTATATACTTACAAAATTATAGAAAAATAATTATAATTTAACTACATACAATGTAAAATGTTTAGAAAGTTTTTGAAATAATTATGATCAAATTAGATATAATTTGACTCTCCAAATAATAACAGAAATAAATTGATACATTAAGCCAGGTATATTAATCCCTGCCACCAATTTGTTTATATATTTATCTGTGTTTTGCTACATCATGGAAAATTCTCTTTTAATATATACACCAAATAATGTTGAATTTTACTACATAATAATCGAATTCCACTTGATACTCTATTTAAATTGAGAGTGAATAAAATTAATTCGAGTTATGACTTAGGGTCGGATAGGTAGTTTATGTTAAGTTTTAAATTATTAATGTTATATGGATTAATTAAAAAAAATAATTTTATTTTAATTAAGAGTGAATAACGTTAATTCGAGTTATGAATTAGGGCCGGATAGATAGTTTATATTAAATTTTAAATTATTAATGTCATGTGGAATGATAAAAAAAAAATTATGTGAATTAAATAAAATATCACTTCATATTTTGCAGGCCAAATTAGAGTGACTTTTGAAGTGATAGGCAAAGTTGGATGACCTTAAAAGAAAATGACTTTCATAAATAATTCTCAATAGCTTAGTGATCTTCTAAGTAATGAACTAGTGACTTACACAACTGACATTAATTACGTGAGACTTCATTTTATTAAACAAAAAATGGACCATATCTTTTGTCAACAAATTCTAGATACATTTTTTTTTTTCAATCTTACAAGTAATAAGCTCACACAATTAATATCAATCATATAGATACATATTCAAAATTTTCGCAAAAGAGTATATGTATCTTTTTTTAAAGAAATATTGTCACTTAATTAAGTTCGGTGTTACTGTTGGGGTTGCGCTCGTTGCGGGACTTAACCCAACACCTTACGGCACGAGCTGACGACAGCCATGCACTACCTGTGTCCGCGTTCTCGAAGGCACCCCTCTCTTTCAAGAGGATTCGCGGAGTGTCAAGCCCCACAGTGACAGAAATCAAAAATCAAATTCACTATGATCCAAAGACACGATGTAAGACAAAACCTAGTACGGTATTTATAACTTTGATATTGAGCATACACATGCTATTCCTACATTTGCAATGTGTCATGTGAATTGTGATACTATTTCTTGATAAGAGATAAGCATTAATCATAAAAAATATATTTAAAGTATTTCGATTTTTTGAGTTTTATATTTGAATAATCAGGTGTGTGAGTTTCTTATCTGAACTATCACTAACTGTTTATTAAAACACACATCAACTATTAATTATTCCTTTTTTCTACCTAAATATATCACTATCATTTAAATAGAAAAATAAAAAAAATATAAAACTCAAAAAACTAAAATATTTTACATATACTTTTTATGATTTAAAATAAAGGATCACACCAGAAAGAGTCTCATAAGTCATAACTATTCAGAATCAGCTGATTCATTCCGTGCTAATGTTGAACAGTAGGAGCGCTGAACCACTTGTCCGTTTTTTGAAGACTCGTACTACTTTCATGAACACAACGAGATAAAGGGTGTGTTTGCTAGGAAAGGAAGTGCAGAAAATATCTTTTTAGTAAAACAAATGAGTTTTTAATTATACTATATATATATATATTTTTATATTTGGTGCGTAAGTAAAAAAAAAAATCTTAAGATCAATTTAACTTAAATTCGGCACCGCTAGGGTGGTGAGAATGGGGCTAACAGGGATAGAATGGAGGTAAAGATGAAGTGTGTAGAAATTGGGAGGACACAATTAATATTTCATTTTTTTTAATTTTTAAAGATATAATTAATATGAAATGCCAATTATTTTTTAATGTTTGATTAGTAGAAAATATTTTTTCGCCATATAATGAAACTTTTCTTACTAACGGAGGAAAGTCATTTTCCAAGAAAAACATAAACAACACCGTAAAAACAAATGATGGTTATTAATTCCTATATTACAATCAAATTATGATATGAAAAGTGAAATGGAAACTAAATTAACCGAGAATAGATTGACATTAACAAAAACAAAAGTAGTACTACTAGATTGACAAAAACAAACGTGGTTCGACATCTTATCAAAATAATTACATATTGTAATAGTTGAAACATAACTCAGTTCACATAGAAGAGATGTTTGAGAGATATTTTTTTATTACAGGTTAAATTTTTTTTTTTAAAAAATCGGCCCCAGGAGTAAGGGCAAATTTATAGCTAAAATTTGGAGCACGTGAAATATATATATATATATATTTATGTATATATATATATTAGTATTGGTATAATATTATCTGCCGGCAATTATGCTATAAGAAAACTAAATGGTGTACTTGATTGAATGTTGAGTTATTTATCTAGAGGACTATGAATCAATTAACAGCTCAATTATGTTTTAAAAATTCTAAATTTGTCTCTGCCAAAGGAAGTGCAGATCCACAATAGGCATACAGAAATTATCAATCTGTGCTGATTCAAAGGATGTTAGCCATAATAATTGAATGATTTTTGTTCAATCCTAATTTGCGGAGTCCGCATTCTTGCATCGTATATTCTTTTATATTCCTGCATATGTCCATAAAACCTCCCAACTAGTAAATGAATAATCAATGTATCCGCCGTACGATGATCCGTGACAATCAAGTCTACCAAAATCCAACGGCTAAATATCGAAAATAAGCTGAGGATTATAACTTTTCCAGAACCAACTGAGAATAGGAATTTGATGAGTGGCTTTGCGTTAACTTCCCATAAACTCATGTAATATTCCCTTAGCATCTTATTTTTTGTACCTAATTACCTCCCCCCCCCCCCCCCCCTCATTTTTTTCTTCTCCTCCCTATATAAAGCTCCCTCTTCTGGTTTAATTTTTCTCTCAATTCAGTCTCAAGTCTAAACAATAGTCTGTGTTCTGAGATTAATCTCTTTTCTTGTCAATAACTATTCAAAAATGGCTGGAATTGTGGTGGTCTTCGACTTTGACAAGACGATCATTGACGTGGACAGTGATAATTGGGTGGTGGATGAGTTAGGCGCCACTGATTTGTTCAACAAGCTTCTCCCCACTATGCCCTGGAACTCTCTCATGGTTAGCTTTCATTTTATAGTCATGTATGCCCTTTTTCGTATAATAATTTTACGTATATCAGTAGTATGTCCGTGCCACGTCGAACCCAGCACATAGTTATTGCTTTGTGCAATGTCCTGTGCTTCCTATTTTCTGCGGTCAGGAGATTTAAGATTTTTAGTTTATGGATTTTGGAACATATTCTTTTTTATTCTTATCGGATTTTGGATAGACTAATTTATATATGTGAAAAGAATTTTCTAACACAGGTATAAAGTTTAAGTCAAAGTTAGATTCTGCAGACACCTATTTAAAATGCTGGCTTCGCCATTGTCGGTGGTCCTAACGAAAATAATGATGTGCAAATTACAGGATAGGATGATGAAGGAGCTTCACGCACAAGGGAAAACTATTGAAGATGTTGAAGAGGTACTGAAACGGGTTCCCATACACCCCAGGATTGTTCCAGCCATCAAATCAGCTTACGCATTAGGGTACGCATCTTTCAATTTCAGCCTTATGTAAATTTTGTATTTCCTCTGTTTTTCCATCTGCTCCATAGAAATAAAGAGAAAATTTTGTGGGTTAAAACTAATTCAATGTGTTAATTCAGGTGTGATTTGAGAGTAGTAAGCGATGCAAATGTATTCTTCATTGAGACAATCTTGAAACATCTCGGAATAAGGGATTGCTTCTCTGTAATCAACACGAATCCAGGCTACGTCGATGAGAAAGGCAGGCTTCAAATCCTCCCCTATGTTGATTTTCAAACATCTACTCATGGCTGCAATCTCTGCCCTCCCAACATGTGCAAGGTAAATACTCCATCCATTCTCTTAAGAAAATGAATTAAGAATTTAACATGAAATTGGCAAATTCTTGAATTAGTTTTCCTAATTGAGATTCTGTTTAATGCAGGGCCTTATAATAGAAGGAATACAAGATTCCATGCCAAAGGAAGGGAACAAAAGAATGATCTACCTTGGCGATGGAAGCGGCGATTTCTGCCCCAGTCTGAAGCTCAGAGAAGGAGATTTCGTCATGCCAAGAAAAGATTTCCCAGCCTGGAATTTGATAAACGGGAACAGGACACTAGTAAAAGCAGCAGTCCACGAGTGGACTGACGGGGAAGAGCTAGAGCACATTCTGCTACAACTGATTAACACAATCACCATTGAAGAAAACAAATTGTTATCAGTTGAATGCAAGTTCCACACAATGTCGAAACCAGCTCACTGGGACTTGCCACAGGCTCTTCCAGTACCTTACTAACAGCTAGACTGTCCAAGTCATCATCTTGAAGCTTCTGACTTGCATCAGATTTTAATTTTTAGGTAGTTAAAAACTTAAAATGGTTTCTCTGTTGATGATCAACATCAGCAAAGAGATCAACTAAAAGCGGGCTATGATATTGCTGTAACTTGTCTTGTATCTACGGCTTTTTCTCTATCAAAACTTAAAATAGTGATCACTGGATCTGTATCTGTGGGTTTGAGTTCTGAAGATACTTACATACTCTTCTTAGGAAAAAGAGGCTATGTATAATACTGCTCCTATCCCTTCTTTTTGAAGACTTCATGGGAAAATAGTTATATCCAAGGCATACATATTAGTCACGGCCCACGGGTATATCTGAACGAATGAATAATCCATAACTTACTGCAATTCATTTTTATGTTAAATTATGTTAAGTGTAGACAAATTCTAAGCTACCTCACAGGACATCCATTATTCTTAATCTCAATTCTCAATCATCCACTCACTTAATATATGCATGAATATAAAAAGGAAATGATAGGAAAAAAAATAAAAGAGGACAGAAAACGAGTAAATTTCATCTGTGGTCGTCAGTTTTGTGCTTATCGCACGAAAGTCATTTTGTATTTATTTATTACATACAAGTCATTCAACTTTAATTGTTATCACATAAAAGTCATTATTTTATTTTATACCACATAAAAGTGGAAGAAATTTTACTTTGTAAGTCATATAACCAATATTACTTATGTGAGGAAGTTTATTACTTGACATGTGAATTTTTGGGTCTCACAAATTTAATTTAAAAAAAATTATAAAAAAGGCAACAAATAAAAGTCTATACTATTCCTAATTACGATGCCTATATTAAAAGAAAACTTAAAAGTTAAAAAATATACTGTTGTAGCTTGTCTGAATATTTGTTTTGATGGTAGAAAAATCATGCAGGGACCTGGTTCAGATGTTTTATTAAGAGTGTGGTAGTTAGCACACAAAAGTTACAGCTGTAAAAGTGTACTACTGTCTGTGTGCGAGAGGGACTGTTGCTGTGCGGGAAAAAGGGCACCACTACGTGTCAGAGAGGCAGTGTACTATCCAACAGAATTTCACCTTCGGTTATGTCCTCTCATATTTATTCTCCTTGGACACCTTTTCAAAACCTAGGTTTTGAAAATTTGAAAAAGAAGCTTCTCTTTTCTCATATTCTTCACTGCTGTCGCCATGGAGAAAAAGTGAAGATTCGTTTCTCTGAAAGCAAAAATGATGGGATGCTTTGAAGAACTAGAATATTCTTTTACTCCTTGTTTTTGCCTTTATGGTTGATTCTGAATGTACACCTACTCTTCATTGTGACGCTTGTATAGGTATTTCTCTCTTGTATACAACTTGTGTGTAGAGTTTCAACTAGAGTTGGTTGAGTGATAGCTAGAGTTAGCTGTGTTGGCTGGCTAGAGTTAGCTGGTTGTGGAAGTGCAATAGAGTTGTTGCATTAGAACCTTGTAGTAGAGTTGCTTCAAGGGAGTTTGGGATTAAGGGTTAATCTCGTGAAGTGCTTGAGTCTGTAATCACTCTTTGCTCAGAGTTTTAGTGAAGATGATTGGTAAATCCTACGAGGTAGGTCGTGTTTTTTTCTTCTTTTAAGCAAGGAAGTTTTCCACGTGAATATCTGGTCTTTTATTTTGTCTCTATTTTATTTGTCATATTTGTGTTGCATAACTCTAGGAACCCGGTCCATAGACTGTTAGTGGACTCTTCTAAGTTAACAATTGGTATCAGAGCAGGCTCTTTCTAAAAGGTTAACACCTAGGAAGGATCTTGCAAGGATGGCAGCTCCACCGAATTCGGAAGAAGGGCAGTCTAGCACAAGACCTCCTCGTTTCAATGGCCAATACTATGATTGGTGAAAAACTCGTATGCATGACTTTATCATGATTGAAGATAGTGAACTTTGAGACATCATTCTAGATGGACCATATGTGCCCATGAAGACTGTTACTGAAGGAGAGATTACTACATCTGTTCCCAAGACCAGAAAGGAATACAATGCCAGTGACATGAAGCAGATTGAGAAAAATTTCAAGGCTAAAAAGCTGTTGGTGTGTGGGATAGGACCGGATGAATATAATAGAATTTCTGCTTGTGAATCTGCCAAGGAAATCTGGAATTACCTCAAAACTGCTCATGAAGGGACCAATCAGGTTAAACAATCCAAGGTTGACATGCTGACCATATAATGTGAAATGTTTGCTATGAAGGAAGGAGAGTCGATTCAGGAGATGCATACCAGATTTACTTCGATAACTAATGAGCTTTATTTCCTGGGTGAGATAATTAAACCAAGCAGACTAGTTAGAAAAATTCTCAGCATACTTTTCAAATCTTGGGAAAGTAAAGTAGATGCTATCAATGAAGCTCGAAATCTGGAAACTCTTACAATGGATGAGCATATTGGGAATTTGAAAACTTTTGAGCTCAAGAGACAGCAGGATCAAAGCCGGAATGAATCAAGGAAGGATAAGAGTCTAGCTCTCAAGTCTGCTCAAGCAAACTCTACTGATGAAGATGAGGATATGGCTTATCTGACACGAAGTTTTCAAAAGTTTATCAAAGGGAATAGAGGTCTTCAAAGGAGGTCAAGTGCTGACAAGTTTCCAAATGGAAATGACCTCTGTCACAAATGTGGTAGACTAGGACACTACATTAAGGATTGTCCTATGCATAAAATGGAGTACAAGGAATATCTGAAGAGCAATGCTGACAAGGCCAGAAAGAAGGACCAGGTCCCTTACAGGTTCAAAAGAAGGGCTGTTGCAGATCATACAGTTAAGAAGGCTCTTGCTGCGTGGGGAAATTCATCTGGAGAATCGAAAAATGGTGAGGAACCTGGAAACGCCTCAATGATGGACGCAGAAAATAAAGATACCCCTTTCAGCTCAATGTTTGCTCTCATGGAAAAATCAGATGAAGAAGAAGAAGAAGAGGTAATCTTTCTTGACATTAAAAAAAATCTCAAAGACTATAATCTTAAGGAGTTAAGGTTTCTTGCAAATGTTTTAATTGATTCCCTTTTTGATGTCTCTAAAGAAAAGGATGCATTAAATTAAAGTCTTGATGATTTTGAGTCTGAGAAGGTTTTGTTGGTTGGTAAGTTGAATGACATGAAGGAGACACTTGACAGGTTGTTAGTTGAGAATCTCACACTAAATGGAAAAATTAGTGAGATGTATCAAAATGGAGAAATCGAACTGATGAGATTCAAAAATTTCAGGCTGAGCTTGAAGTTGAATTGAAAAGAACTCAGCTGAATCTCACTGCTTCTCTGAAGAGAAACTCTGAACTTGAGAGGGATCTAGTTGGAATCAAAATAGATCTTGAAAAATCTCTCAAGTGGACTGCCTCCTCTCAAATCATGACAAACCTAACAAATCAAAGATCTAATGGTAGAGAAGGGTTAGGGTACAGAAGCATTAATCCCCCTTATAATCCCCATAGCAAATATGTGTATAACCCTGGCAATCTTCTATGCACTCACTGTGGTAGAAATGGTCATCTTAAACAAACCTATCCTGCCAGGCATGCTGCTGAGAAAGGTTTCTCAAAAGTTCCTGAAGCCAAAAGAGATACCAGGGTACCTATTCCCCAGATGTCTAAAATTAAGATACCCTTTTGGACTAAGAGGAGCCTGATATATCCCTTATCTCATTTTTGGAAACTCAAACTTAAATGGGTTCCCAAATCTAATTCATGACTAATCTTGCAGGGTGGAGTGAAAGGAAGCAGCCAAAGTTAGTTTATGGATAGTGGCTGTTCAAAGCATATGACGGGAAAGATGAAAGATTTTCTCTCACTGAAGGCTTTTCAAGGAGGAAGTATTTCTTTTGGCAATGGAAAGAAAGGACACATTTTAGGTATTGAAAAAATTGGAAAATCTCTTAAACATGCTATAGAAAATATTTTCTATGTCAATGGATTAAAATACAGTCTTCTAAGCGTGTCTCAAATCTATGATAAAGGAAATGAAGTCAAGTTCTTGTCTGCTGCTTGTACAGTAACAAATCTTTAGTCTGGAGAGGTGATCTTAATCGCCAAGAGATGCAAGAGCATGTATGTTGTAGATCTTGACTCCATAACTATGAAAATCTCACCTGTTTGAGTGCGATGGAGGATGATTCTGTTCTATGGCATAGAAGATTAGGACATGCAAACTCCTCTCTTCTGAATAAACTGATTTCCAAAGAGTTAATTCGTAGAGTGCCCAAAATGAAGTTTGCAGAGACCAAAATCTGTGAATGCTTGTGTGAAGGAAAAGCAGACCAGGTCTTCCTTCAAGAAGAAAAAGGATGTAAGCACCTCAAGACCGTTAGAACTTCTTCACATGGATTTATGTGGGCCTGTGAAAATTGCAAGCAGAGGTGGAAAGAAGTTCATTCTTGTTATTGTTGATGATTATTCAAGGTTTACACGGACAATGTTTTTGCGATCTAAGGATGAAACTTTCCCTGTATTTGAATCTTTTGCAAATCAAATACAAGTAAAGTTGGATTGCAAAATTGTGGGGATCAGGTCTGACCATGGGACAGAATTCGAGAATGCAAGATTTGATGCCTTCTGTGCAGAAAAGGGTATTAGTCACAACTTTTCAGCTCCAAGAACCCCTCAACAAAATGGAGTTTTTGAGAGAAAGAACAGGACCTTGATAGACATTGCCAGGACACTGCTAATTGATGGAGATTTGGCCAAAAACTTCTGGGCAGAAGCAGTGAACACTGCTTGCTACGTGGTTAACAGATGCCTAATCAGGTCCCTGCTTGCAAAGACTCCTTATGAATTGTTATACAAGAAGAAGCCTATGCTAAGCCATCTTAGTGTATTTGGATGCAAGTATTTCCTGCTGAATAATGGCAAGGAACACTTGAAAAAATTTGACCCCTAAAGTGATGAGGAGATTTTCTTGAGATACTAATCCAACAACAAAGCCTACAAAATTTACAACAAAATGACACAGTGTGTTGAGGAAAGTGTCCATGTGATCTTTGATGAATCCAGTAATCTAAGTGGTGCTGATAACATAAATGATGTTGAGTTGGAGGAGATGTGGCAAATACAAAGAGATGCTTTGGACGAGGAGGAGTCAAGAGATCCTGTCAAAGTTGATGATGATGATGAACAACCTAGCACTGAAAAAGATAAAACTCCTGGAGACCAAAATGTCATGAGCAATTAAGGTCAGGAATCTGTTCCTGAAAACCAGCTGGACATAAATTCTCCTGCAAATTTCCCGGATGAAGGACCAAGTACCTTACATGATCAATAAGAGACTGGAAGATCAAACTGGAAGCACAAATCTTCACATCCATTGGATAATCTATTGTCTCCTTCGGACTCTAGCATTCAAACAAGATCCAGGTCAAGAAATATGTTTACTTTCACAGCATTCGTCTCTCAGATTGAACGTAAGAATCTCAAGGAGGCTCTGGCAGATGTAGAATAGGTGAATGCAATGCAGGAAGAGCTTCATCATTTTGAAAGGAATAAGGTATGACATCTAGTTCCTAAACCCTCAAACCGAGCTGTTATAGGGACCAGGTGAATTTTTAGGAATAAGATGGATGAACAAGGTAATACCACAAGAAACAAAGCCAGGTTGGTGGTTCAGGGATACAATCAGGAGGAAGGCATTGATTATGATGAGACTTTCGCTCCTGTGGCAAGAATGGAGGCAGTAAGAATGCTAATAGTCTTTACAGCCTTTATGGAATTCAAGCTGTTTCAAATGGATGTCAAAAGTGTATTTTTGAATGGGTACTTGAAAGAAGAAGTTTTTGTAAAGCAACCTCTCAGGTTTGAAGATATTGATCATCCACATCATGTGTATAAGCTGGATGAGGCTCTATATGGATTGAAGCAAGCACCTAGGGCATGGTATGAAAGGCTTTCCAAGTTTCTCCTAGATAATGGTTTCAAGAGAGGGAGAATTGACAACACTCTCTCTTTGAAATTCAGAGGGAGAAATCTTCTTATTGTTCAAGTGTATGTGGACGATATCATTTTTGGAGCTACAACCGACTCCCTATGTGAATATTTTGCTAAACTCATGAGGAGCGAGTTTGAAATGAGTATGATGGGAGAGCTAAATTTTTTCCTTAGACTTCAAGTGAAACAAGCTCAAAATGGCATCCTGATCAGTCAACAGAAGTATATCAAGGAGCTTCTTAAAAGGTTCCACATGGACAGTGCCAAACCAATTGATACACCAATTAGTACTTCATTAAAACTGGATGCAGAAATGAAACAATGTATAGAGGAATCATTGGATCTCTTCTATATTTGACTGCCAGTAGACCTGATATAGTCTTCAGTGTGGGCATTTGTGCTCATTTTCAAGCTTTTCCAAAGGAGTCTCATCTCAAAGCTGCAAAAAGAATTCTCAGATACTTGAAGGGAACTCCTGATCTATCTCTCTTCTATCTATCAGGTGGTTCATTTGATTTAGTGAAATATTCGGATATTGACTCTGCTGGATACCTGGTGGACATGAAAAGTACCTCTGGAATGACTCATTTTCTTGGCTCATCACTGATCTCTTGGGGTTCAAGAAAACAAAACTCAGTAGCTCTTTCCACTGTTGAGGCTAAATATATTGCAGCGACTTCATGCTATGCTCAACTATTATGGATAAAACAGCAACTTGAAGACTATGGGATCCTCTCAGAGTGTGTGCCCCTTATGTGTGATAACACTAGTGCTCTTAACATGGCTCAAAATCCAGTTCAACATAAAAGAACCAAGCACATAGATATTCGTCATCATTTCTTGAGAGACAATGTGGAGAAAGGGAATGTTCGGGTGGAGTTTTGCAAGACAGAAGACTAAATTACTGATATCTTCACGAAGGCCTTGAACAGGGACCAGTTTGAGAAAAATCATATGAAGTTGGGGTTAATAAAGTTGTCTTAATCTCTTATTCCTTTATTTTCTCTTCTTATCTTTTTTTATCGTTTGGTTATGATTAGACAACAGGTGTTCGAGTGAGTGCTTTTCAATCAATGTGTAACTCAGCTCCATACCTTGACAAGGTATACATGCATGGTAAGCATGAGCAAAGAAGGGAAAAGACAGGACAAAATTGGAACAAATGATTCAATATTCATCAGAGGTACCAGGTCCTCCTTAGGTTAGTATTTCAAGTATTGCTTGCAAAAATTTCATTTAGACATCTATAGATAGTCACACGTAACATCTGTTTTCCCCCTCTTTTTGGCACCCTCGGGTTTCCTGACTTTTGATTTGAACCATCACATCACTTCTCTTCTCATAAATAGTCTTTGTTCCTCTCTCTTCTGTCCTCTAACTTTTCTTTTCTCTCTCTCTTTCTTTTTCATCCTTCAAATTTCAAAACTTCAAAACCCTTGTCTTCCTCAAGTTTTCATTTAAAAAATGTCACTTCCTTCCTTTCCTACTTCTGCCTCTCAAATGACTCCATCCTCAACCCTTCATTCCGAATCAACCCCAGACTCGGTCTCATTTGAAAACTCTTTCTCGAAAATTTCGGATTCTTCTCTAGCTACTCTTGAAAAAGAGGGCTCGGCAAACCCTCTTCAAGGTGACTCCTCCTCTGCTCCGGTTGATCTCAACACCTCAGTAGATAAAAAAACTGAGGTTTTTGCAGTAAATATCTCAAGAGGCATGGTGACTCCAGGTGGTCAACCAGACTCTCTTTTGCTTCCTAGCACATCTGGTCCCTCTCTTCTCCAAAATAATAATGTAGAAGGTGCTGCTGAAAAGGGCTCAATGGAGATCTTTTATGATTATCTCTTTGAGGAGGACTTACCAGTTGAAAAAGGAATTTCATCTAATGTACTTGCTCATGTGACCAATTGATCGTTCAAAGTCTCACTCAAATGGACTTAGGAGGAGAAGTTCTCCCAGCAGTGAACGAACCCTGTCTCGATCTCCTTCCTCAGTCCCAAAATCTCCAGTTCTGATATCTACTCCCAGATAGGATGGGACTCCAAGGGTTCTGAACATGCAACGGAATATTGAGAATGAAGATGATTTAAGCGATGATGATCAGCCTTTAATATGGAAAGTTAAGAAATTGGAAATTCGCTCACACCAGAAGGAGTCAGGGCACCAGGTTCCCTCCCCAGTTACCAGGTCAAGTTTTAGAAGGTTGATGGAGGATGCATTAAAAGACAACCAACAGAAAATGACACAAAGGAGAAAATTCAAGAGAAAGATGATTGTAGAGGAGGATGTACCAGTACAACCAGAAAATGTCCTTGACACGGAGGAAGTAGAAAAAGAACCTGAAGACATTGTACTCACTACAATGAAGAAGGCAAGAGGTCATCACCACCTACCTCCAAGAACCGACCCACAATGACAAAACGATTCCCTACTAAGAGGATTGCTTACAGTTATCGAAGGCGACCAGGAGATGCACTTGCTGAAGATGTTCCTGCAAAGAGTGTCACCTCCAACAAATCCTAACAAAATCCATCGTCTACCAGTAGAACTTCTGAGGGACCAGGTACCTTCTCTGTTTCTAAAGTTCTTACTAGAGCAGAGCGTCAGGCATTAATGAAGCAACAAAAGGTATTGAGAGGCAGAGTGTTTGATCCCGATGTGGCTAGTATGCATGGGATGGTAGATTTAGTCGAGATGGTGGTGTATCAGAATTGGAAAGATCTCTTCTCTCCTCCCATACCTGACCTGCATGAGAAGGAAGTTCGTGAGTATTATCATGAAATGTTATTTACTGAGGAAGGGTTAGAGTTAAGCGCAATGGTTCATGGTGTCTCTATTGTTTTTGATGAAGCCATACTTGGAAAGATTCTAGGAGTTCCTAGGGAATTAAGGATGAATGTGCATCGCGAAAATTTATGGAAATGATTGGAAAGCTGGATACTCTATCTGGTGAAAGGCTCCTCAAGAAGTAGTTAAAAGGGGAGTATCAACTGGTCTTTGAATTTGTCAACAAAGTCTTGCTTCCTCGGATTGAGAAGAGAACTATCACAGGAGTTGGTGATCTCTACCTCATGGAAGCCCTAAGTACATTTCAAGCCATAAGCTTGCACACAATTGATTGAACATATGTACAAAATCTTGACTGTCAAGGATGGAAAACACGGCTTGGGATATGGCTTTCTTTTGAACAGAGTGTTCGACTATTTTCAAGTCCCATGTGAGAAAGGAATTGCAAGCTCGAAAAAGCAAATATTTATGCTTTCTACTCTTGAGAAATGTGAGTGTGTTAAAAGAAGGGGAGGTGTGGGCTCTCAATCGATCATATCTGATTTGATCGCCTCTCAAGAAAATTCCACAAAGGAAGAGGAAAGCCTGACTGCTTTGCTTTCTCAACGTGATGCTGAAATTGCCAACCTGAGGCTGCTCAGACTGAGGGACCAAGTCCAACGCAAGCTCGTCGTCAAGAAAATGATGATTTAAAAGCCAAGGTTCATGAACCCACCCAGAAATTGCTACATGCACATGAAGCTGCTAATGAGCGCATGTCTCTCTTACTCCAAAAGTTTTATGGCCCTTCCTGTCCTTAACTCCAGATCCTGTCCTCTTTTTGTTTCTCTTTGCCTCCTATGTTCTACTCCTTTTTATTCATGGCCTTGTGTGTTATTCTCTGGATGTTTTAATGATGTTTTTTTCTGTTAGTGCTTGTAATACTTTTTCTAACTGTGGTTATTGACATCATGCTGGTTCCTTCTCTACTGTTTACTTCCTTATTCTTATGCTTATTGCTTATTCATATTAGTGTTGCCCCAGTGGCCATGAGTTATCTTTGAGACAAATTGTACTCTGCTTGATTTACTGTGTATTCTTTTTAATGATGCCAAAAGAGGAAAGAGTCTGAAGGGAAGGGAAAAGATTTCTAGATGGGGGGAATATGGAGTCAGGGGGGATCATAGGGAAATCAAAGGGGTTTGTCATCATAAAAAAAGGGGAAATTGTTGTAGTCTGTCTGAATATTTGTTTTGATGATAGACAAATCATGCAGGGACCTGATTCAGATATTTTATTAAGAGTGTGGTAGTTAGCAGACAAAAGTTACAGCTGTAAAAGTGTACTATTGTCTGTGTGCGAGCGGGACTGTTGCTGTGCGGAAAAAAGGGCACCACTACGTGTCAGAGAGGCAGTGTACTACAATAGAATTTCACCTTCAGTTATGTCCTCTCATATTTATTCTCCTTGGACACCTTTTCAAAACCTAAGTTTTGAAAATTTGAAAAAGAAGCTTCTCTTTTCTCATATTCTTCACTGCTGCCTCCATGGAGAAAAAGTGAAGATTCGTTTCTCTGAAAGCAAAAACGATGGGATGCTTTGAAGAACTTGAATATTCTTTTACTCCTTGTTTTTGCATTTATGGTTGATTCTGAATGTACACCTACTCTTTATTGTGACGCTTGAATAGGTATTTTTCTTTTGTAATCGTTCTTACAACTTGTGTGTAGAGTTTCAAGTAGAGTTGGTTGAGTGATAGCTAGAGTTAGCTGGTTGTGGAAGTGCAATAGAGTTGTTGCATTAGAACCTTGTAGTAGAGTTGCTTCAAGGGAGTCTGGGATTAAGGCTTAATCTCGTGAAGTGCTTGAGTCTGTAATCACTCTTTGCTCAGAGTTTTAGTGAAGATGATTGGTAAATCCTATGAGGTAGGTCGAGTTTTTTTCTTCCTTTGAGCAAGGAAGTTTTCTACGTGAATATCTGGTCTTTTATTCTGTCTCTATTTTCTTTGTCATATTTGTATTGCATAACTCTAGGAACCTGGTCCGTAGACTGTTGGTGGACTCTTCTAAGTTAATATATACATTTTAGATGGTGTACATTTTTTTTGTACATGATCTTTTTCTAGCTTTGATATCGTAAATCATGTAAAGAGTGTATGAACAATTTTAAATTTCTCATTATCACAGGTTAGAACTATATTGGTTTCATGTGATCATGAGAATTGTATACTTTTTGCATTATATTAAAGCTTGTTATTAATTTATGTAGTAAATTAGACATTTTAAAAAATAGTGTAATTTTAAGATAACATTAAAAATTTATTGAATTATACAAATATTAAAGAGAAACCAAGATTGTTGGGATGATTTTGAAAAGTTTAAATTTAATTAATTATATATTAATAAAGTAATCAAAAAATTAATATAATATAATTTTTTAAAAAAATAACCGGACGAACCATATCATTATAAATTAAGAAATAAAATTCTATTTCTAAATTAAGAAATAAAGTTTTCTTTTGCTCTTAATTGATTGCACGTAAAGAAGTTAAAATATATAAATATAAAAATTACTTATACTTTTAAATTAGATTTAAATATTAAAATAAAAAATCATCAATTATAACATATGAAAGATAAATTTTGCCTAGCTATTAAAAGTGCTACTATGTCTTTTTTTCATTTCATTTTACTTTGAAGTTTTCTTTTAATGTAGGCATCCTAATTAGGAATAATATAGATTTTTATTTGTTGGCCTTTTTATAATTTATTTTAAATTAAATTTGTGAGATTCAAAAATTCACTTGTCAAGTAATAAACTGCCTCACATAAGTAATATTGGTTATATGACTCACAAAGTAAAATTTCTCAAGTGGAAACTAATAGCCCGTTTGGCCAAACTTCTCAAATCAGCTTATTTTGAGAAGTGCTTTTTTCAAAAGTGCTTATCAAAAAAAGTACTTTTGGTGAGAAACAGTTTGTGTTTGGCCAATAAACTTAGAAAGCACTTTTAAGCAACAATTAGTGTTTGGCCAAGCTTTTGAAAAGTGTTTCTAAGTGTATTTTTCACAAAAGTGCTTTTCAAATAAGTGATGTTGGGAAGAAACTACTTTTTTTAGCTTCTGAAAAACAGTTTCTGCTGCTCCCTAAAAGCACTTATTTTCTCGCAAAAGCTTGGCCAAACACCTCATTTCTTTAAAATAAGTGTTTTTTAGAAAAAAATAAGCACTTTTGGCCTCCCAAAAGCTTGGCCAAACATGCTATAAATTAACAAAGATTAGGCTTCTGTTTGACCATAAATTGTGAAGTTGAAATTTGAGTTTTTAAAGTTGTGATTTTTAAAATTTGAAGTCGTGTTTATAGTCTAGACATGCAATTTATTTGGAAAAAATTTAAAATTTTGTGAGTGAATGAAAACTTGAAAATATTTGAAGATCAAATTTCATGACCAAATAGATATTTGAAAATAAATTTTCAAAATCATTTCATTGAGAAAAAGTATGGTGGGAAACAAATTCTCAATGAAATAGCGGGAAGCTTCATGATTTTTCTATGTGAAAACAATATTATGTTTTTTTTTTCGCCGATTCAATTAAAATATCGGTGGGAATAGTTACTCAACATTTTTCTTTGAAAAATTTTAATGACAAAATAGTGATTTTTTAGTAGTGTACTACTATATTGACAAAAAAAAACACGGTTCAACATTTATCAAAATGATTATAAATTATACTCCCTCTGTCTCAATTTGTGTAATGTATTTTAATTGGATATGAAGTTTAAGAAATATGCAAAGAGTTTTAAAATTTGTGGTCTAAAATAAATCAAAAATATGCGTGTGACTATAAATTATCTTATTAAAAGTGAAATGTGTAACTTAAAATTAAATCTATATAAAAATTTATCTTTTTTGGAGACTGATCAAAAAAATATCACATATAAATTAGGACTGAGAAAGTAATAGTCGAAATACAAGTGATGGGTTCACATAGAAGAGATGTTTGAGAAATTTTATTACAGATTATTAATATCTAAAAAAATAATCGAGATTTATTTTCCTAACAAAGAGAATTCAAAGGACATTAGTAATAAAAATTGAAGGATGGATTTTGTTCATCGAATATTCTGTCATATTCCTGCATGTGTCCCTAAAACCTCCCAACTATACCATAAAGGAAAAGGCCTGTATCTGCCGTACGATGATCCGTCACAATCAAGTAATACCAAAATCCAACGGCTAATATTGCAAATAAGCTGAGGATAATAACTTTTCCATAACCAAGTGACAACAAGAATCTTGAGTGGCTTTGCGTTAACTTCCCACAAACTCATGTAATATTCTCTTAGCATCTTTTTCTTTTGTACCTAATTCAAATGTACCTCCTTTTTTTTTCCCCTCCCTATATAAAGCCCCTTCTCTCAATTCAGCCCAAACAACAGTTTGTGTTCACAAAGACAAATAAATCCCAGAAAAGCAAGAACCAGAGGATTTCTATATTCATTCCTTTTTCTTGTCACTAACCCCTCCTCAGAAATGGCCGGAATTATGGTGATTTTTGATTTCGACAAGACGATCATCGACGTGGACAGTGATAACTGGGTGGTGGATGAGTTAGGCGCCACTGATTTGTTCAATCAGCTTCTCCCCACCATGCCCTGGAACTCTCTCATGGTTCGTTCTCTTAATTCTCCTCATGTTATGCCCATTTTCGCACAATATTGTTATGTCCTATTGTCCTCCATTAGTATGTCCCGCCCATTAGAACTTTTATTTTTTGGGTTCTAGTTAATTAAGTTATTTATGTTTTAACACAAATACAGAGTTTAAGCTAAAGTTAGCGGATTCTGCAGCCACCTAACTACGCCGTTGGCTACTCTCCTATCGGTGGTCCTAATGAAAATAATGATGTCCAATTTTACGTTATTGATAAAGAAAATATACTTACGCAACGACATACGAACTATTCAATTTCCTAACATAGTTTAAGGGTTTTGTCCAACTTTCATCTGTTGCTAGAGGCTGATAATTTCTGTTCTGTTTAAAATTACAGGATAGAATGATGAAGGAGCTTCATACACAAGGCAAAACTATTGAAGACATTGAAGAGGTACTGAAACGGGTTCCCATGCACCCCAGGATTGTCCTTGCCATTAAATCAGCTCATGCATTAGGGTATATATCTCTCAATTACAGTTTTTTTTTTCATGGAGTATGCCGCTGTAAATTTTGTGTTTCTTCTGTTATTCTATAATTTATGGGTTCTAACTAATTCTATTTTGTGTCAACTCAGGTGTGATTTGAGAGTAGTAAGTGATGCAAATGTATTCTTCATTGAAACAATCTTGAAACATCTCGGAATAAGGGATTGCTTCTCTAAAATCAACACGAATCCAGGCTACGTCGATGAGGAAGGCAGGCTTCAAATCCTCCCTTATGTTGATTTTCAAACATCTTCTCATGGCTGCAAGCTCTGCCCTCCCAACATGTGCAAGGTAAATACTCCATCCATTTTTAAAAAAGAAAATGTATTCCGAATTTAATATGAAATTAGCTAAATTCTTGAACTAGTTTTCCTAATTGAGATTCTGTTTATTGCAGGGTATGATCATAGAAAGAATACAAGCTTCCATGGCTAAGGAAGGGAAGAAAAGAGTAATCTACCTTGGCGATGGAAGCGGGGATTTCTGCCCCAGTCTGAAGCTCAGAGAAGGAGATTTTGTCATGCCAAGAAAAGATTTCCCAGTCTGGACTTTGATAAATGAAAACAGGGCACTAGTAAAAGCAGCGGTCCACGAGTGGACTGATGGGGAAGAACTTGAGCAAATTCTCCTACAACTGATTAAAGCAATCACCATTGAAGAAAGCCAAATGTTATCAGTTGAATGCAAGTTCCACACAATGTCCAAAGCAGCTCATGGAGCGTTGCCACAGGCTCTTCCAGTACCTTACTAATGGCAACACTGCCAAAGTCATTGCCATGAAACTTCTGATTTGCAATTGATTTTGATTTTAGGCCGTTAAAGTGTGGCTTCTCTGTTGATCAACAATGAAGAAAGAGAACAACTAAAAGCGGGCTACGAGATTACTGTAACTTGTCTTGTATGTATGGCTAAAAATTTTCTTTTCGATCAAAATTTAAGAAATGGCCACTGAACTTGAGCCTATGGTTTGAGGTTCTCAAGACACTTACATATTTCTTAGAAAAGGAGGCTATGTAGTAGTATTGCCCCTATCTCCTCTTTTTACGCCAATTCTTTTGCTCCTTGTCCCTTTGAAGACGGAGATCTATTCTCATTAATGAAAACTTCAAGTTTTACCAGACAATTTTAAAAAGCTCAGTTGGTTCAAATAGAAAAAAAAAATTTCCCTACTCTTTCAAGCTCCATTGTAGTTGCTCTACCAGAAAGAAGCACAACTTTAAAGGGACAGATGGTATAATTCAGAAACTAACAGAATATATCCAAATCACTTACACGGAGGCCATTTAATTTTGATTAGGTTGATTAGTGACAATGATTCTACTAAAATTATTGCCAAGACAAAAGTAAAGGACTACTACCATTGGGACTGATCCCCTCCCGTCTACATAGAAACTGCAGGTTGATGTCCAGAAGCTTTTTCTGCAATTGAATGTCCCACAAATGATTAAGATATAAATAGGATTCACAAGTTTTTTGAGTGAAGATAAAAAGAGATTGAGGTAAGGTTTGACCATCCCATCAGAATGTTTGTTTGTTGAAGAGCCCCTTTTTAACAAGTAGAGACGCAGGATGTCAAATGCATAAGATATGCAGGCTGGATGATAAACTGTTCCCTCTTACCAATAAGCTTTCCTAGCATTCAATTAGCCTTGCTTTTAGATCACTCTTGCTTCGGAAACAGAATCTGCTTCAAAACTATAAACACGTATGGGTGGCTATTTCTGGTAATAACAGATGCTACAGACCCAAATCATATGCCCATGGTCCATCATATCCTGGCTAAGAATCAAAAGAGCTGTTAATATACCATTTGGACTAACTCTGGTTGTCAAGTAAAGCAGGCAGAAGTACCAGGCCTCTACATAAGCGTCTTAGCAGTTGACCAAAGTGATGGAGTAGGCTAAGGACATATGTTCAATACTGGTGCATAAAAGTCTAGGTACAGGCATGTGCAATTCTATATTAAAATTGATTACATTTCAGACTTCACGCGAAGTAGGAAGTAGTTATACCCAAGTCATACATATTCTCCATGGGTATGTCTAAAACGAATAATCCATAACTTTACATTTCATGTTCATGCTAAATCTTAAGTATAGTATTTTGAATTCTTTGGGCATGTTAATTCTCAATGCGGTTAGCTGTATCATCATTCATTCTTCAACAAACAGGAAGCGCCATATGCCACTACTAAATATGAATTCACATAGCAGTCAGTTCTTCCAATGGAAGTGTATTCCTTGTCCGAATCATGAAAGAAGCCAGTAGTAAGCATTAAGAATACAATTATCATTACAGCGATGGCTAAAGGTGAGTCCTTTGTACACACAAATTGATGCAGATTGCTAGAATTCCAGAAATGGAGAGCAGTAACACACCCAACCACACATTGTGCCAGTTCCAGAACAAATATAGTAGAGCAAATTTGCTTACTTCTACATTGAAGTTGTTCTGGAATGCCTGACGTCTAGAGATGCAGAATCTCACAGCAGCTGAGACTCCCCATCACCATTCACCAGTGCCTTTTGGCGAACTCTCTTTTGTATAATCCAGGTTATGGCTTCCAATTGCATTCTTTAAGTTGTGGAGCTGCATGACATATTTCAGAGTATAAGGTGAAAACATGAAGAACATAAGAGAATATACATGCTTACACAGACCTAACTTCCCATCAAGTAAGCAGAAAATTTCAGAACAAGTTGAGAATTTTCACCTTTAAATAGGTCCAGTTACTTCCATCAGTTCAACAATTGGATAAATCTTGCCAACACAGGCCTGTGCAAGCTCACCAGGAAAAAGAAAAACAAAAGAAAAAAGCACACAATATTCTTAGCAACTATGACCATTATCTTCAAAATTCCAATTTCTATGGGCTAATTTCAACAGTACCAAGAAGCTCACAGTGAGATAGAGAAATAAACTGATGCTTTGACCAGATTATTGTCAAAGAAATCTCAGTATGCAAAAGATAGCGTAAAAAATGAAAATAAAATAACAAGGTTGCACCATCCTCTTATATAATCCTTCAGCATATTTCTTCCGGACCACCCTTCTATCTCCCTTTGTTCGTTCTTTCTTTCCCGACCACAATGCAATAGGTTATTATGGTAAGGACAAATGAAATAGCACATAGATGGTGTTCACAATCCGACAAGCCATCAGCTCCTCTGTACAAGTTGAAATATGGAAGGACTCTTGCATTTAAGCTTTTGCACAAGGACTTATTCTCGTCGAAGTTCACTTTAATGTAAAATGTTTCTCTGTGTTGTTCAGAAATCTTGCACAGCTGATCATTGGATGGCATAGAAAATCAATTCAATCAGAAAAATTTACCATTTTCTGGATATATATACATATAATGGAAACAGAGAGACAAGTGAAAAAAGTTAAAAAAAAATTAAATGAAAATCCTTGCTAGAGAGATGTATATAACTTATGTGGGAGGGATACAAACTTTGAGAACTTGAAGGCAAGTTACTGCCTCTTTTAAATTTAGTCCAATTGAGCTAAAACAACATTTTTTTAGGACGAAACATATCAAGTAGGAACCAACAAAAAAAAAACATAGGCAAAGAAATTTGTTTATCTTGTAAATTTGAAATAAAATTTTCCTTGAATTGCAGAGACCTATCTGCTAGATTACACAAACTATTAGTGGAATATGATGTTTTAGACCGAAGGAGAACCTTAGAGCAGCAATACCTATAGGTCACGGGATCAAGCCGTGGAATTAATTACTAATACTTGCGTCAAGAACTCAGGATGGGCTGCCTACGTTATATCCCTCTTGAGATATGGACCCTTCCCCAGACTCTGCATGAACAAGGGGTTGCTTCGTGCATCAGGCTGATCAATTTCAGCAGCAGTTGCATAGACCGGATGTTCAGCAGAAATTGGCAATTTAAAAACCATTATAACAACAGTGGATTAAAATAGGTTGTTAAGTGAAACATATATACCCTTGAAACATGGTCTAAAATTGGATGAATTGCACTTAGCTACAGTACTCATGTCGTGGTGATAACAACAAACTGTTCTTGCAATGTAAACGAGTCCTTCAGTAAAGTTAAAGAAGTATCACCAACTTGAAAACTGGCAAGTCCATCAAATCACTGCAAAGACAAAATCTCTAAATTGTAGCAGCTTGTGCATACAGCTTGAATAAATTCCTTGTCCAAAAGTGCATCACAGAGGATATACTTTAACTTATCGATTATCAGTTTATAGACATGCTAAACTGTTAAAAAACCGTTAGAATATCGGTTCGGGTATCGGGTTAACCGTTAAGATCTCACGCGAAAATTTTCATAAGTCATAAATATGTTTAGCTAGAAAAAAGTGGGTAAAAAAAGAAACAACATATAGAATTAGCCCAACTAAAGGAATCAATTCTAATTTAGATTCGAATAACATCACATTCACTTGTCATTGACCCCACATCATCTTCTTGCTAGAATAAATTAAAGGCTAAAATTACAATTTAATAAATTATTATCGGGTTATCAGTTCACCCGTTAAAAAAAGTGGTCAAACTGATAATCAAGCCAATAATCCAATAATTTGGATATTAAACCAATAATCAAACTGTTAAACTAATAACCCGAATTATTAATTCAATAACCTAATTATCAGTTCGGGTTATTAGACCAATACTTTCAGATGTATTTTTTCAGTCATATTTATATGAGAAAAATTACAATCTATAAAAATTTTGGGATAGTTTTTGAACATCTTTAGAATCGGAGGGAATAACAATTTTCGTGTACACTCCTTCCATAAGTTGGTTAGGTTTAGCAGCAGGGGTGACAGACACTCTTCTAAATATTTTCAAAGGCCTGAGTTAGGGGCGGCTGAGGAGATGGAAGGGAAAAGTGATATAGATGTAACAGCTGATGATCGTATTTCCAAATTGCCAGAGCCAATTTTGCAGCACATTCTGTCTTTCCTTCATGCTAAAGATGCTGCACGAATGAGTATATTGTCTAGGGTTTGGGTTAGTGCTTGGAATTCACTCTCCTACTTAAATTTTGGTGATAAATTTTTGTCCGAGTCAAAAGACATACCAAAGCTTCTGAATGCTGTGGATCAAGCTCTAGCAAATCGGAAAAAGAGCAAGATTTCCATTCAAAAGTTCTCTCTAAAGTTACCACATCATCCTTGGCTTTCTTATGTGGACAGCTGGATTACGACACTCATAGCATGTAATATCAAAGAGTTGAATCTAACAGTAGACAGACCTATTTATCAAGCGATCCGCAAATACAACAGCTTGCCCCATGCAATCTTTGCTGTCAAAGAATTACATGTGCTGAGTTTGGGTGGATTTAAGTTTGACTTGCCCGCTGGTGATGGGATGATAAAGTTGTCATCTTTGCGAGAGTTGCACCTCTCTGATGTGTCTTTGGATGAACAATTTATTCAGGCTCTGTGCTCAAGCTGCTGCAATTTAGAGAATTTGTCTCTGCGGTCTATTGTTGGACTTACCAGTTTTCAAGTTGGTGAAACTTTACCTAAACTGAAAAAGGTTAATTTGGAATTTTGCCCTTATAGATTCTGTTGAGTTATATGGGTCGACCACCTTACTCAGGACCAGGTCCCTCTATCAGGTTACACAGAGGCAGAGACACATGTACACGAAAATACAACAATAAGAAGAAGACACACGAAGTTTTACGTGGAAAACTTCCTTGCTCACTGGAAGTAAAAAAACCACGACCTACCTCGTAGGATTTCTCAAACTCCACTACTAGATCTGAGCAACAAAAGTTACAAAACCTAGTACACAACTAAGAGGTTAACCTCCTAACCTCCCACTTGTAATACCTCTATTACAAGACTTCAATATTCTCTACTTCAGCTAAAACTCAACTGAAATACAAGGCTAACTCTAGCCAAAATGTCTACTAGCTCTAGCAGACCAAAACGAGAAAAACAACTCATGAAAAACAAAAAAGTAAAACTTGTACAAAAGACAAGGTTTTTGTTTTTGCAGTGCACTTCTTCTCCTTCAATGGCAGCCTCAAAAACTTGAGCTCTTTTTCTTTGATTCTTGCTGAGGAACAAGGAAACAATGGCTGCCTTTTTGAGAGAAGAATAAGCCTATTTTTCAGATCTATTTTTGTGAATGATTTTTCTTGATGGAAAGAGTTGTTGGGTTCTATCCTTTTTATCTTTCCAGCTTGCTTTCTTGTGCACATGGGTGAAAGGTGAGAGTATTATGATACCCACTAGAATACCCACTAGAAAGCTCTCTTTTTGGTCAAGCACATGTGACCAACTTGACCTAGTTGCTGCTATGATTCCATGCTGCTCTGTTGCACACTATTGTCTTCACCAACTGACAGCCAAAAAGCAAACTTTCCAACTGTAAAGTCTTTTCCCTTCCAGCTCAAAATTGAGTCACACCAGCACAAGGGATCAGGTCCCTGTATGAGGTTGACAGCATCAAAACCAGTAATCTAACAGATTCCAATTGGTTGATATTGCTGCAATTAATCTCGAAGACCTTAAGATCCACAGCATTTATAGGAATCTAGAGGTTGTTAAAATAACTGCTTGCAAAGCCCTTAAGAGTTTGCACCTCAATGGTGTGGACGTGACCAAAAATTGGTTAGAGAAACTATTTTACGGCCTACAAAATCTTGAAACGTTACACTTAGCTAATTGCAATAACTTGAGGACTACGAAGATCACGAGTGACAGCCTCAAATGGCTGACAATCTCATGTTATAATAATCTGATTGTTGCTGACTTTGACACTCCTAATTTATTGAAGTTCCAATGCAGTTGTGATCCATTGTCAACATTCAAATTGAAAGCTTCAGTTTTGCTGGAAGTCACTTTACACTTGTACCCAGAACATGGTGTGTTTGATTGGCACTCTAAGCTCGTGAAATTTCTTGCTAACTTCAATTATGCCAAGGCTATTGAATTAATGTGTGACGGCTACAAGGTATGTACCCACATATTCTCTAGCTACACTGCTTAAAGAAGCAGTTTATTGTGGGTTTCTTATAAATTGTTTTGGATTTGCTGGGTGCAGGAAATAGTTATACCAAAAGATCTGAGAGAGAACTTCCTTCCTCCCCTTTATGGTACTAATATTTTGCAAGTAAACCTTCAGAAGCAATCAAGTTATTCTGTTGTCCACATTATTGATAGTATGCTTTGGATTTCTCCTCGCCCGGACACCCTGTCTTTTAGACTACCTCCCGGCTTAAAGTCTCTGAAGGTAATAGTTTAAGCACTGAGTTTATAAAAGATTGAAAATATTAACTGTTGAGGTTTCCTTGAACCTATATTATTATGTAGGGTTTCTGCAGTTCTTTTTCCATCTCTACATGCTTTTTGAATCTTTGTTTGGTGACTATAATTGGTACGACGACCAACCAACTAAAGACTCTATTTCCTGCAAACTAGTCTGTTTTAAGCCCTGTCTAAGAACAGATGAGGTTCAAAATTGTTATATTAGCCCTTTAAAAGTTGTTCATACAAATAAGTTTGCCCCAAATATATTTGGTAACATTGCTTTATTGTCTGGTTATGGTTTTTGGTTCTCTGGCTTATTTTTGATTATTAAGAGAAGAAGTTGTGAATGGATAAATTCAACAAGAACAGTAAAACATTAATGAATTAACTGATAAGGCGCAGGAATTCTTCAGGCCTTAAAGATTTTATATACTTGACATTTGCACCTCTTACCTGCTCAAAGTACTGAACATTATATTGTTTTGATCTTTATCTGATTGGATGAAGCGTGACTATTTCATCCTTTTCTTCAGCCTAGAGCCTGGGTGCTTTAATCTGGTTCCAGCCGTGTATGTACAAGTGCAATGGAAACTCTGTTTTGCTATTTGACTGGGCAACCTGCTTATAGTTTTGAGTAAAAAGAACTTTCCTACTAACACTGCTAGCTATTGGTAGTCTTCCGCTGGCTATTCCTGTGTATTGTGAGCCTTAGCTTCACCTGGTGCAGTGGTGGTGCTGCTGCTTCCTTTAGTATTATGTTCATTTTATTGTTTGATCATTAGAAGCACCCATTTGTTGTCCTCATTGAGATTGATCCCGAGCAACACATAGGCTAACACCAATAGAGTTTTAAACCTTTCTAATATTGATTTCATGAATGATTAGTCTTTATAACGTTAACTTTTTTACCTTTCTTCCCGTTGTTCATATAGTCAATACTGAGTGATTTTCCTCGTTTGACAGTTCATATATAAAGATGCATCGGATGAAGATGGGAAACCTTGTTGTGCATCTCTCCCATGGAAATGTTGGAGGCATACGTTAAAGCAAGTCAAATTGCAAAACTTTACACATCTGGAAGAAGAGAAGCTAATAAAATACTTTTTCGCCAATGCAGATAACTTGGAGATGGTTGAGACCAGCGTTTTACAGATTGTGCATTTCTTAGCATTAGTATCTTGAAGTGCATTCATAATTGTTGCACCTTTGACCAGTGAATGACTAACTTTAATTGTATCGCAAAATATGTTAGAAAAACATAGATAAGTATTTCAATATCCAGATGGATATATATGTTACAAAATAAGAACTGGTAATGACAACACAAGAACAAAATAACGAAATATAAACAAAGAAATATTGTCTAGTATAAAAGTCCCAAGTAGTAGTAGACTACCAAATAGTAGTAAATTTTTTCTTTTTCGAAATTGGTAAGTAGGGATTTTTCAAACAACACACGTAGTAGAACAGTGCAAGATCAGAGATCCGCTATACAAAAACAAGAAAGAAATTCTATTCCTGTACTTCTTGAAGGTTGCACTTGAAAGCCAAGAACTGTATACGGTAAAAATGGACTTGACATGTGGACCAATTGAGAAAAAGACATATGTTTCACATATACCATGACGGTTCAGGAACAGACATAGTCAACACATAAACAAAGGAAATGGAGGAAAGATTAGATAAAGACAAAAGTCGAACGATCATACCGTAGTCATCACCAAACATTACTATGCAATGATTGTTAGACTTTAAGACCTTAAATGTATGAGGATCTATATAAAGCTCAACAGCTATATGAAGAAAGGATCACCTGAGAACAGTTTAGAGATCATACTTTTAATTTCTATCATATAGCTTTGATTCCTTGTTATCGCTCAACAAACAATTTCACAATCCGCTAAGGTTATTGTCTGAAATTCAAGCCATCAGGCTAAATCTTTATTCATTATTATTTCATTTATGTTAATTGTGTTTTATTTCATTTATTTGATCAAAATCAGTTTCGTATCCTTTTAACCTAACTACAAATTCGTACACAAGGATAAACAAGAAAACATCTAAACTTTAGCCATCGACCTGTCGTATCGGGTTGTTTTCCTCTTCAAAATATCTGGAGTTCCTTGACTCGACAAGAACCGGCAGACACAATTTGGCTCTACGTTTCATATTCTTTTCGGAAGCTTTCTAATCTTACCACAACCCAACTTAACAATAAGGAGCATTTAGTTACGGGTTAAAGTTATATAGGTAGTATTAGTAATACATGAATTAGTTATGAGAAAATTTATTTATTATTTTATGTAGGGATTAGTTGTGCAGGTTTTAGTTATTCATTGAATTTATGCAAGTATTAGTTATATAAGTATTATTTTTTTATAGGATTTAGTTACGTAGAGATTTCAATGCATGAATTATTGATTAGTGAATATTTAATATAAATAGGTAAACAAATAGTATAAAATTTTATTGTATAATTGATTTTTTTTTAAAAAAAAAAACGAAGAAGGTGGAGGTGTAAATATATATCAAATAACAAGACTACTACTTCAATTGTATTATTAAGCATATTATTATCCACATACGCAAAAATATCACGAAATTATCATACTATTTAATTGTATTAGACGATAAATAATCGATCAATTACTTGTAGATGGTTAATTGTATCATACGATAAACGACTGGTCAATTACTTGTATATAGTTCTATTTTCTCATAAAATTTTATTTTATCTTTTAAAAATGCAAGAACATTTAACAAGTAAAGAACTAAAAATGTTAAGATAAGAAGTAGAGAATATCAAAATGGATAAAATTTTTGGTTACCCGCTCGATTCAACCCATTTTTAAATGGGTTGGGTATTCAATTATTTAAAAATAATGATTTAATTATTTATATATACATACATACATACATATATACATATATATATATATATATGTATATAATAAGAAAAATGTGCATACAGGGATATTGCAATATTCTACAACTGTATTTGTAGATATAGGATCTGCTATAAATTTATTTATTCTCCATGTATTGAGAAAGTTTCTTATGTTATTTTGGAGAGAAGGGTAAAAATGTCCAAAAAAAAATTATTTATAGTGGGAATAGACAATACCATCATATATTAGGCCATTGTGGTAAAAAAGAATTCAGCAAAATAGCATGGGAGTGAGATGGAATGTTAAAGAAAGTCGGAATCTGGGCTGGCAGGTAGAGATAGTGATGGCAATGGGGCGAGGCAGGTACGGAGCGAGACGAGTTTCATGCTATGCAGGCGGAGCGGGTTTTAGTCTATGCGGGTGCGAGTTGGAATATTTTATAAAAAAAATTTAATGCGGGGCGGAGAAGATTGCGGATCTATACGGGTTTAATAATAATCTTTTAAAATAAAAAATGTATATTATAAGAATTTATTTTTAGTGACAAAATATTAACACAAATACATTCTCTTTTTCTTATTAAATTTTGTGTCCCATGAGAATTTTTCCTCCGTTTTAAATAAGTAGTCAAAAAGAAAAAAATACAATTGGAAATTATATGTCACATTTAGGAAGTTATATACTCTTCACTCCCTTTTAAATGGGATTTTATTATAATCTAGAAATGCATTGCAATGAGTTGTGTATTCTACCTTAGTTTGAACAAGCATTTTGATCTTTTTCTCCTCTGACTGTATGATAAAACAGTTATACAAAAGTTTGAAGAGGAATTTGAAGCTTAAAGTGCAGAGAGTTACTTAATTTTTTAAAGAATTACAGTTGTCAATTAATCTTGAAGAGTTTCTATATATATAAATTTTAAAAAAAAAATTTAAAAATAATTAGCAAATTGTGCAGGACGGATTTATGCGGGGTAAGGCAAAGCGGGTTGAAAATATCAAATTTATGCGGTGCAGAATGCGGCGGGTTGAAGTCTTTATGGGTTTATGCGGTTTTGCCCCTCAATCGCACCATACCCTCCCCATCGACATCCCTAGGTGGGGATATTATATGAATGGGAGGAGATAAAGACTTAAAATATCCCTATGAAACTTATTTTTCATACTTCCAATAGAAGAGTCATTTTTTTTCATTTTAGGAACTTATTTTTTTAATTTTAGGAACTTATTTTTTTAAAAGAAAATACTTTATAAAATATTTTATCCAATCAATATGAAAATTTAAAAACCTTTCTAGAAACTATTTTTTTTTATACCAAGCACATTCTAAATGTGTGTGTGTGTGTGTTTGCATGTGTGTGTGCAGTATTAGATCGTTTTAAAAATAACTATATGTAATTATTTTTTTTTATTTTTAAGGTAATTTTTAAAATTTTAATACACCGTTAAAAAGAGTCACGTAATAGCTTTAGTTAGATAAATTATTTTATTAGCATATGTTTTTAATATATACCTAGAAAAATATAAAGAAGTTTTAGAAGATTTTTTAGAAATTTGTTCAACATATTTTAGACAAGAGTAATTTTAAAAATAAATTAATTAATACTACATTTTTGATCTCTTAAAAAAATCACTTATTTTAGAATAAATTAAAAAATTAGATGGAAAAAATAATAGTCTACGGTAAATATGAAATTAATAATTTAGAAAATAAGGCAATAATCTGCTAAAATATGTTCAACACGCTATAATTTTTTTTTGAAAAAATGTCATGCCCCACCTTGGGAGGCATGACTAGCACCTAGTGCCATACTGGAATCTGACTGACCTGGCTAGGCTTGTGCACATCCGGTGCATGCCTGTAACTTAATTCAAGAAAACAACGAGTTATATCTCGGCTGTAAATACAGCTCCCGACCGACAAGGCCATATAGCCACCTGTAAACGAAAACAGCTAACCAACCACAAGCAATAAAAGAGAATCATATGTAGGCCGACAAGACCATCATGTTGTCTAGTTATAACTGAAATGAAAATCAAGCAACTAGAACTAGACTACAACCGACAAAGCCACTATCTAACAGTTATACAAGGCTCCACACGGCCAACCACAAAACAAACAACTGAAAATATGTAATCCGTAAGCCTCTAGGAGTAAAATAATGATCGAGACAAGGCCCCCACCTACCATAAACTATACAATCAAGAAGAGCAGATCTTCTAACTATTAGCCTCGGAGGAAGGAGCTAACTATACTGCTGACTCGGGCTGAAGGCTAAGGAGGTCATGATCCGCATCTATCCGCACCTGCAGGCAAGTAATGCAGCGCCCCAAAGATGGGCGTCAGTACAACATGTACCAAATATGTAAGGCAGTAACGGAAAATAACTGAATAAACTTGAAATGAAACTGAAAGTAACTGAGTTGAAGGGATAGGGGTATAACATGAATAACTTAACTTCCTGTTGTCTAATTTATCCGTAATAGTGCAAACAAGAACCTTACCTGATCCCCATAAGCCGAAAGGTACAAATAGCAGAATAACCCACTCGGGGCCCCCATAAGCCCTGGCGAGCACATTTCAATCTATATACCCCTAACAAGGTCAAAATGAGTCAACTAGTAACTATAGCTAACCTATCGATCCCCTGGATCTGCAACTGAGCCTACTCGGCCCCTGAGTTGTAGCTGTGTCTGAATCTAGTGGACTCCTGATAACTGGACCCCGAGCACCAGGCTCAACGGGGGTGTGATGTCGATACGCCATAGAACTGGTAATCCAGCCATGAAATGAACTGTATAAGGCCCTTGGTCCTCATCATCATCCCTTGGGATGACACATTACTCCTTGGAGCGACGTCATATAGCCCCTGGCAGGCAATGACACAGCTAATAACTCTGGGGTTGGTCATCAAAGTCTATACAAGGAAAAGTCAATCCCAAACTAAACATAGAGTACTGGTCTCAGCTAATAGCAAGAGCTAATCACAATAACAATACTTCTGGCTCTTTTACTGGGATTCAAACTGTATTATAATGCTATAGAAACTAACTTACCGGAGGAATTCACCTTAACATACCTTAACTATTGATTCCCGATTATCTAACGAGTTTCAATTTGTATTCAACAGCTCTTTCCAACTGTAACCGTAATATTGGAAGAAAGAGACTAATTTCATTACCAAATTGGGCTTAAAATGATAACTTTTAATATTAATAATAATAATACTTCAATTTCGCAGAATATGGTTGAAAACCCATAATTTTCTGGGAATTCAAAAGGAAGGAATGCTTACTTGAAGCTTGTGACTGTATAAGAATCAATTTGTAGCAATTCTGATCACTTCTACTCGACGGAGTTCCGATTCTCCGAGCGTATTTCAAGA
The DNA here is from genome assembly GCA_035772735.1 of Datura wrightii. NCBI lineage: Eukaryota > Viridiplantae > Streptophyta > Magnoliopsida > Solanales > Solanaceae > Datura > Datura wrightii. Next base: position 156,008,641 of record JASDFA010000010.1, on the reverse strand, counting down.
AACTAACTCTGTAGTAATGCTCCCTGCAAGCTTAGAACTCAATACCTAAAGTTAATTTGAGTTTGGACCGCGTTTAGCTGCATAATCGGCAGAAATTTGCGTGAAAATGTCGTATTGCTCTCTCTCTGGACGAAGGTATCTTATTTGATATTAAACCAAATGAATCTATTGAATTTATATAACATTGGGCGGTGGACGGGGGGGCTCGTATCACGGACCCCAACGCGCCGATTTATGGGCGTTTCACAACGCCCAACACGGAGGAAGGGGGTCCGTGACATGCTGTCCCTGTTGCAGCCTGCTCCGGCCTTCGTCCTCGCTACCTTGATTCCACGCTCAAACGTCCTTTCTCCGGACCTTTTCTCGTACACGTCGTACTCTGAAACTCTCGACTTACGTACGAATATGAAGACTAAATGATAGAAACTTACAGGGTGTAACAAAAAAATTGATCTCTTTGTTTCAAATTATCATGCGTATTTATTTTTTACACCCACTAAAAAAATATTGATTGGGAGATTTTTCTAATTACTAGTTTACCGTCATTTATGTCGTAAGATATAATTTCTTCTCATTAAATATTAGTTTTCAAGTACAATTACTATTAAAGATAAAATGAAAAAAATATTAAATTCGTTTTGAACTTTTAAAATGAAAAATAATTTGAGATAACTATTTTGAAAAATCACGCAGATAATTTGAGACGGAAGAAGTATCAATGCATATGAATAATTAAAAATAAAAATATCTCTTGGTAGCAAACAAACTTGGATGCTTCCTTTTATAATTTTTTCTTAATGGACGTACAAATCTTATCCTTATTAAATTTTTTTTAATGGATGTGTAAATCTTATACTAGCAATTAAAATAGAACAAAGGGAGTATTGTAATTACCGAGGAATAATTGTCATTAACACTAATTACTCTTAAATTGATGAGGAAATGAAATTTGGAAGGGAAGGATAAAAGTATTACAAGAAAACTAGTTTATAGTGTGAATGGATAATTGTAGCCGAATAGACTTTTCATAACTTTTACAACATTTGAAACCTGTCAACTAAACATAGTATAAAATTAATATATGAATAATTTTTATTCTATTTAAAAATTAAATAATGTATAAAATTAATACATAAATAGTCAAGTTATTCATGTATTAACTTGGATTTTATTTCGTAGCCAAACTAGCCTTAAAAATATGAGTTAGGGTTTTAAAACGCGAGAGAATAAATTTGGTGGCCGAGGGGATGGAAGGGAAAAGTGATATATATGCAGCAGCTGATGCTGGAATTCGAGCCAAGTTTGCAGCAAATCCCGTCTTTCCTTCATCAGGTTATTACATTCAAGTTTCCTTTAGGAGAAGAGAATGACAGACACTCTTATAAATATTTTCACAGGCTTAGAGTTAGGGTGTTAAAACGCCGGACAATAATTTTGGCGGCTGATCGAGGGGATGGAAGGGAAAAGTGATATAGATGCAGCAGCTGATGATCGAATTTCCAAATTGCCAGAGCCAATTTTGCAGCACATTCTTTCTTAACTTCATGCTGAAGATGCTGCACGAATGAGTACATTGTCCAAGGTTTGGTTTAGTGCTTGGAATTCACTCTCCTACTTGTATTTTGGTGCTAAATGATTCTCCAATTCAAAAGACATACCACAGCTTCTGAATGCTGTGGATCAAGCTCTAGCGAATCGTTAAAAGAGCAAGATTTCTATGCAAAAGTTCTCTATACTGTTACCACATTATCGCTGGCTTTCTTATGTGGACAGCTGAATTACAACACTCATAGCTTGTAATATCAAAGAATTGAATCCAACGGTATACAAATCTATTCATGAAGGCACCCTCGAATACAACAGCTTGACCGGGGCAATCTTTGCTGCCAAAGCACTTAATGTGCTGAATTTGGATGGGTTTAAGATTGAAATGCCCTGTGATGATGCTGGGATAATGAAGTTTTCATCTATACGCGAGTTGCACCTCTGCGATGTATTTTTAGACGAGCAATTTATTAAGGCTCTGTTCACAAGCTGCTGCAATTTAGAAGATTTGTCTTTGCGGAAATGTGATGGACTTGCCAGTTTTCAGGTTGCTGAAAATTCTTTACCTAAACTGAAAAGGGTCATCTTGAAATGTTGCTCTTCTGTATTCCAATTGGTTGATATCGCAGCTATTAATCTTGAAGACCTCGAGATCCACAGTATTCATGGGAATATAAATGATGTTAAAATAACTGCTTGAAAAACCCTCAAGATGTTGGACCTCAATCAGGTTGCTGTCACCGAGAAATGGTTAGAGCACCTTTTTTCCAGTCTACCCGACCTTGAAATCTTTTGCTTATCCAATTGCGGGACATTGAAGACCATGAAGATCACCAGTGACAGACTCAAACAACTGACAGTATTTGATTGTTACGATCTGATTGCTGTTGAATTGGACACTCCAAATTTAATAAAGTTCCACTACTATTATGATGCATTGTCAACATTCAAATCGAAAGATTCAGTTTTCCTGGAAGCCACTTTGTACTTGTTCCCGAAAGCTGAAGACAGTCATTGGCACTCTAAGCTCATAAAATTGCTTGCTAACTTAAATCATTCCAAGGTTATTGAATTATTGTGCTACTTTGCGACAAGGTATGTCCCATAAATGCTCTGGCTTCACAGATTAAAGAGGCAGTTTGGTGTGTGTTTCTTATTAATTTTTTCTTTTTGCTGGATGCAGGTAATAGGTATAACAAAAGACCTAAGAGAAAACGTGCTTCCTCCCCTTTATGGTACTAATGTTTTGCAAGTAAACCTTCAGAAGATTATTGGGTTGTCGACATTATTGATAGTATGCTTTGGATTTCTCCTCAGCTGGACACCCTAATTTTTACCCAAGCTCCTAGATTAAAGACCCTGAAGGTAATAGCTTGTCCTTTAAAGGCACTGAGTTATTAAAAGATTGCAAATAGTTATTAGTTTTTCTTTTTTTTTTTGATGAAGCAATGTATTTCTTAGAAACTTCCTGGAGGTACAAAATTGTTATTAGCCCATTAAAAGTTGTTCATATAAATATGTTTGCCCCAAAATATTTGGAAACATTGGCTTATTGTGACCTCTTAATGGTTTTTGTTGTAATTATTATGTCAAATTATTGCCATTGGGAAAATGGAAGTTATATGCAGTCCGTTAATTTCAACAAGGATAGTGTAAAACCAAGTAATTCAGGCCTTAACATTTGCTCCTCTTACCTGCTCAAACTGAACATTGTTTTGATCTTTACCTGATTGGATGAAGCCTTCCCCTTTCGCTGCAACTGTTTCCTCCTTTTCTCCAGGGTTGGGGTGGTTTAATCTGGTTCCAGCCGTGCATGTACAAATTGCAGCAAAAACTCTGTTTTGCTTGTAGTTTTGAAAAAGAAAAAAAAAAATTCCTACTAACACTGCTAGCTACTGGTAGTCCTCACACCTCTGTGTGTTCCCCACCCCCAAGAAGGGGAAAAGGGAGAGCAAAAAAGTCACCACCTATTATTTGTCTTCCACTGGCTATTCCAGTGATTTGTGAACCTTAGCTTCACCTGGTGCTGCTGCTGCTGCTGCTTCCTTTAGTATTGTGTTCATTTTATTCTTTGACCATTAGAAAACACCCATTCATTGTACTCATTGAGATGATCTTAAGATTGATTTTGAGCAGCTCATTGGCTAACACCAATATAGTTGTAAAACTTTCTGATACTGCTTTCATGATTGATTCTTTTCTAACTTTAATTTTTTACGTTTGTTCCTGTTGTTCATACTTCATAGTCATTACTGACTGATTTTCCTCTGTTTGACAGTTTATATATCAAGATGCATCGGACGAAGATGATAAGCCTTGTTGTGCATCTCTACCATGGAAATGCTGGAGGTATACGTTAAAGAAAGTTGAATTGCAAAACTTTACATGTATGGAACATGGGAAGTTGAGAAACTACTTTTTCGCAAATGCAGACATCTCGGAGATGGTTGAGATCACCCTTTTACCGTTACAGATTTAATTTAGTAAATAGTACATTTGTTAGCACAAGTATCATGTAGGTTGGACCTTTAACCAGTAAATAGCTAACTTTGATTGTATTGCCAAAACATGTTAGAATAACACAGACAACTATGCATCGCAATATCTAAGAAGGATATATATGTTGACAACATGAGTTATGGTAATGACAAGGCAAGAAAAACAACACAAGGGAAGTATAAACAAACAAACATTGCCTTTATAGAAGTACCACATAGTAATAGACTACTAAATAGGGAGTAATTGTTTCTTGAAAAATTAACCTAAGTAGTCATTCAGCCAACAACTTAATGTATAATATGTGTATAAAACTCATACTCTTTTTACCCTCGAGAATTATGGTTCGATAGATTAGTACGGCATAGCAATGACAAGCATCGTGTGTGAGCACCGAGCAGCCACATGAAATATGCTACCTTGTATATGCTCATTTGGAGAATTCACTAGATGATATTTGTTTTAGCTTTTATTTTATTTTTAAAATTATAGGTTGATATTTATAGTTAAACGATTTTATAACAATATTATTTATGCTAATATCTTTTGGTTGTTATTATCATAATGTTGTTATAGGAAACATATAACATATAACATAACATGAAAAATTGATTTTAAAGTAAATTCGATCTTTATAGTGAAATATTTATATAAATAATAATTGTGTTATAAGAAAGTCTGTGCAATTTTATTAATTCTTAAACATATATTTATATTTTGCGCAAAATATTAGTTTTATTAAGGAGGTCCTTGGAATAATTATTCGAGAATACCAATATATTGTTGGTATAATGACTTTACTAATTTACGAATGATATCTTTTTTATTACTTTTCTGTTGTTCAAAATACTTAAATGATTTAGAATGATTTAACTAATACCTTTGATTATCATTTTTATTCTTTCGATTTTTGCTGTTTTCTTTTTACTCCATAAATAAACATTTGATTTTCATATATGTGAATCTAATAATGTATTTCAAAAGAAACAAAGAAAACTATCACGATATTACCACCGACAACTCTGTAGTGAGATGATAAATATTATTTTATTTTTTATTATAGAATCAAAAATAAAATCGTCTTTAATAAAAAAGAATATTCTATTTCAAAAAAAGATTTTTTCTGATACAAATATAATTAATGGGGCTTCAAAATAAATATCAAACACGAGAAATTAATTTCTCTCTTCATTTTAAAATAAGTGTTGTTTTAGCTTTTTTATTTTGTTTCAAAATAAGTGGTGTTTTACCTAATCAAGAAGACGTTAATGATATTCTTTCAGTTTTATCCTTATTTAAAAGGAAAAAGACTCCAAAATACATCTCTATTTTAGTATATTAGCTAATTTTGCCCTTGGTTATACAATAGGGCCAAATATACCCCTACCGTTAACAAAGTAAACAAATTGCCCCTCGATTGGATGGAATCTCCCAAATTGACTTAAAATACCTAATTTCAACTAAATTACTCATTTTTTTCTTTAAATCCGAATCCACCCCCACTAAACTAAATAAACTCATTAGGATTTAATTATTCAAACCAAAACAAGTTCTCAAAAATTATTCAAAGAAAAAGCCTTAAAAATAAAAGGAGTTCGATCATACAGTTATTTCTCCTCCGAAAATATTGAAACAAATAAAATAGCAACCCAAAAGATTTGGTAAATATTTGATTTCTATTTTGTTTGTTCCAATATTTTTAAAGGAGAAATAACTGTATGATCGAACTCCTTTTATTTCTAAGGCTTTTTCTTTGAATAATTTGAGAACTTGTTTTGTTTTGAATAATTAAATCCTGATGAATTTATTTAGTTTAGTGGGTCGGGTTAGAATATAAAAAAAACGGCTAATTTAATTGAAATTGGGTGTTTAAAGTTTAAAGTCAATTTGGGGGATTTCATCCAATTGAGAGATAATTTTATTACTTTGTTAACGGCGAGAGTATATTTAACCCTATAATATAATCAAGGGCAAAATTAACTAATATACTAAAGTAAAAGGATATTTTTAACCATTTTACCTATATTAAATGACGCAAAGTGTTGAGTGATCCACAATAAACAAACTCAGTTAACTGGGCATCAAGTGATTGTTAGCCCGTTCAGAGTGGACTCTATGGGCTCGAAGGCCCGTGTTCGAGCTTACCCTAAAAATTCTAAACCTCCATTTCAATGGGCTCGAAACCCCATGTGTGAAAATGAACATAATGGCATGTTGCCTCGCAACGGGTCAATAAATCCCTTTTTATCATAAAATCTGCAAACAAAACTATTTAACTGGAGAAATATATCATATATTCTGAGAAGTTTTTTTTTTCTTTTGAACCTATAAAGTAATCTCTGAAACATGTTTCTTATTGGTTTTGAATTGAAAAACTAAAAATTATACGAATTATTTTTACGAATTATATATAAAAATTCTCAAATAACCTAGTTTTCTGTGAATTTTTCTACTAAAAAAATATGCGATAATAAAATTTTAGTAGGTAATTAGTACTTGCGAAGACAGATGAATTTTCTTATGAGGTAAACTGAAGCGGTGAGATTATCACTATCTTATGAACTGGATGAGTTTAAGGTTTCATAAATCCAATCAAAACATAAAAATTATGTGATAAATAACTATTTGAATTGAATATTTTATGAAACCTAAAAAGTGTCCAACATTTGGGCCCCGAATGCATCCTTATACACCTCTTTCTAAGCTCTAATATCTGAAAAAGCCTAAAAGGCCCACTTATCCAATAGCCCAACAGGCCATTACTAAGATGATAACTACTGCTTACCTTCTAGGATTTGACCCCACCTTTTTTTTGAGATTTTGGCATAAATATAATTTTTTAAAATGCTAATTATAAAAGTTATAACAACTTTTGACAAAATTACATAAATATAGATTATTTATATTTTATTTTTTTAATTATATTTTATACGATTTTTACTTTTCTTAAATGCTTATTCTAATTGTATATAAAGAAAAGATTATATACCTGATATAAGAATTCAAATACGCAAAATTTCATAAAACACTCTATCTTCTCTATTTTTTTTTCAAAAATTCGATTTTCTCTATATTTGATCTTTCAAAAATACCAACAATCCCTCTCTCTTCTCTATATTTATTTTTTTTTCAAAAATTTCAAAAATCTCTTTCTCTTCTCGATTTTTGTTTTTCAAAAAATTCTTCTCTCTTCTCTATATATATATTTTTTTAAATCTCAAGAATCTCTCCCTCTTCTCCATTTTTATTTATTTTTCAAGAATCTTTCTCTTTTGCATTTTTGATTTCAAAAATCCCAAGAATCCTTCTACCATCAATATTGTATTTTTTTAGAAACTCAATGTAAATTTAAATTTGATATATAGAATATAATATATAAATAATATATGCATAATATATTTGCTTCTTCAATATACCTAATATATGATTACAATAATTTATGTTCAAATATATATATATATATATTGTCACGCCCCACCTTGGAAGACATGATTGGCACCTGGTGCCCTACTAGGATCTGAACTAACTTAACTAGGCCTATGCACTCCTGGTGCACGCTTACTTTCCAAATCAAGAAACACAACGGGCTATATCTCGGTTGTAAATACAACCTCCGGCCGACGAGGCCTTATACCTGTAACAGAAAACCAGCTAGCCATAAATAACAACAACAGGAAAACTTATACGGATCGACAAGACCACCATGATGTTTAGTTATGACTATAAAGTAAAACCAGTGCTAAGCTAAACTATAGCCGACAAGGCCGCTAATCTTGCCACCTAAGCACGACCAACACGTAAACTAAAACACACATGGGCCCCAACAAAAGCTAACCACAGGGAAACAGAAACGATCTGCAAGCCTCTAGGAGTAATATAATGGTCGGGACAGGGCCCCGACCTACCCATGAACTGTACAACCAAAGAAGTAAACCTTCTATCTACAAGCTCCGAAAAAAAGGAGCTAACTGCTCTGGTGATGCTGGATGAAAGCTACGAGGGACCTGCTCCTCGTCTATCCGTATCTGCAGACAAGTAATACAGCACCCCAGAAAGGGTGTCAGTACAATATGTACTGAATATGTAAGGCAATAATGTAAATGACTGAAATAAAGAGATAGAACTGAAATGAAGGGGTAGAGTTCATACCTGAGTAATAGAACTTCTTACTATCTAATTAATTAATAACTAATAGCAAACAAAGACCTTACTTGGCCCCCATAAGCCGGAAGGTACAAACAGCACAGAACAACCCACCTGGGGCCCCCATAAGCCCTGACAAGTACACTTCAGTCTACATATCCCTATCAATGTCGCACTGGGTCAACTAATAGCTATAACGGTCCTATCGGGCCCCTGGGTCTGCAACTGAGTCCGCTCGACCCCTGACTGTAGATGTGTCTAAGTCTAGTGGACTCCTGATATCTACACCCCAGGCACCAGGCTCGACGGGGGTGTATAGAGCCAACCACGACATATGAGGACCTGAGACCCCATCTTCGTCCCTGGCGGACGGCATACTGCTCCGTAGAGCAACGTCATCTCGCCCCTGGCAGGCGTCAACACAGCTAATAACCCTGGGGTCGGTCATGAAGGCTATACGGGCATAATCCATCCCAAACTAACATGGAATACGGGTTTCAGCTAATGACAACAACTAATCATAATAGACATGCTTTTGGTGTTCTTACTGGGATTCAAACTGAGCTATCATGCTAAAGAAACCAACTTACCGAAGGAAACTGCCTTAACATACCTCGTTCGCCGATTACTGATTAACTGGCGAGTTTCAGTTCGTAACCAACCGCTCTTCTCAACTGCAATAGTATTACTGGGGAAAATGTCTAGTTTCAGTACTAAATTCAATAGAAAGATAACTTTATATATAAATATTAACTATATTTCATCGTAATGAAATACGGTCGAAAACTCGTAATTTCTCGAAAGTTCAGAAGGAAGAAATGCTTATTTTAAACCTGTGATGGTATTGACACTAGTTTGGAGCAATTCCAACAACTTTAGCTCGGTGGGGGTTACGATTTTCCGGGCGAATTTCGTGAAAATAACTCCGTAGCAATGCTCCCTGCAGCCTTAAACTTCAATACCGAAGTTAATTTGAATTCGAGCGGCGTTTCGTAGCGTAAACGGACGGAAAATATTGATTTCTTCGTTGTTTCCCTCTCTGGCGGAATATAAACTTGAATATGAAATAAAATCAAAGGATGGAACACATATATACTTGAGGCGGTAGACAAGGGTCCGTGGCACGGACCCTATCGCTCCAATCTAGGGCCGTGTCACGGAGCCCATCGCGGAGGGCATGTTCCGTGTCACGCTGCCCCTTTGGGCAGCTGGCCTGGCCTTCTCCCGTGCGGTCCCGACTCTGTGCTCGTTCGACCTTTCCCCGGGCCCCTTCCTTGCACGTATTGCACTCTAAAACTCAGAACCAACGTACGAATAGGCCGTCTAAACGTTAAAAACTTACGAGGTGTAACATATATATATATATATATATATATATATATATATATATATATATATATATATATATATATATAGTATATAATAGTTAATACATAACACGTAATATTATATAAAGTATATATTATACATTATGAATATAAATATATATATATAAATAACATATAATACTTGTATAATATACATAAGAATAATATTATTTATAGTATATATTAGTTAATATATAACAAATAATATTATATAAGGTATATATTATACACTATAGAAATATTTGCAGGATCTGATATTAATATTTTCTTATTAAAAAGTAAGAATAAATAATTAATAGGAAATAATTTTATTAAATATTAAATATTTTCCATATTTAGTTTACTTGAATTATGAAAAAAATAATGAGTTATCTCATATATAGAAATAATATCATATTTAAAACATTTATACCTTTACTCACTTATAAAGTATATACAAATTATGTATTATATAATTTAAAAAATAATTATAATTTTTATAATTATCATTTTAAAAAGTTAGTATTATACAGCCTCATAAACCTAAAAATGGGCACAACTGTAATGGATTGAGGAGGGAGTGGGCCCAATATAGAACCAATTTGAAGATGATGGCAAGGCCATGTCCCATTGATGATGAGATGAAAACTCTATGTAGCAGAAGCAAATGCATGGGCCTTCATATTGGTAACAACAGAGACATCTTCAACAGTCTGTCACCGAACACTGCTTCATCGTAATTATATTTTATTAAATATATATATAAATAAAATTTTAATATATGTAAAGTTTTAGAACTTCCATCGACCTTGACCTAAATTTGCATACAAGTCGAGTTATGATAATAAATTAATACTGCTAGCACAAATTCTTGTCAGATCATTGCCACACTGATTCAAACTAAAAATTAAAAATAAATGATAAGATGAAAATGACGAGGTTTATATTGTATTTTGAAGAAGCAAATTAGTGAGAAATGAATGATTTTTTAAAGAGAAGTGAAGATTATATATATTACTATTTGCATAATTTATATAGTTGAAACTTTATTTAAAGCATGAAAGGAACATTTCAACAAGAGCCGGTGCTTTTATTTAATTAAAAGTTTAATTGCATGCACATGTGAGTGTGACCAACGTTGCATTATCTCCTTTTCTCATCTACTAGCTCAAATATTTGATCCAACACAAATACACCAATCACCTCACATAACAACAAATCAAATCTACTATCAATTTTATTTTCTTTTTGAAGGCCAACAAACACTTAATTAAGTTCAATCTAGATCTAATGATTATCTTTTAATTACTCTTTCATGTGGGGGCGGGGGTTTTTGCCAAGAAGATGCAAAAAGATTGTGCGGAGTATCATTGCACTCATTAAGATTTTGTTGTTATGAATATACTATTCATTTAAATACATAATTTTTTAAATAAGTTTATAATTGAATAAGTTTGTAATCAAACAGACAACTTATATGTAGTTCAAGCAGATAGATAGCAATTAACTCAAACAGCCCATAAGCAGCTTCTTTTAAACCTTGCAAATTGTGTTTCTTTTATAAATAAAAAGCTAATTCAATTTAAAAATTGAATAATATATCAATCTCTCTCTCTCTATATATATATATTTATCTCTAGTGTATTTACTTAATATTCTTCGTTTATAGCATTTGTAATTTATAACATTTTTAGCATAGTTACTATAATTGTGTGTGTATAAATATACACATCATATATATATATATATATATATTGATTCACGTGAAATTAATATTTTCTAATCCAAATAATATATGAACTCAATCAAAAGATACATTCATATTGCTTAAGGAAAAATATAATTGAAATAGACTTCAAACTCTAAATAATTTGTTCTAAGAAAAAAATATATAGTGATTAGCAGATGGAGTGGGGGTAATGATCGACATGCTAGAATATTTTGTCTATGGATTTGACATTTATACCTTATTTCAGACCTTAATTATGTGTATATTTAATTAATTTACGAAAACAAGAAAATGGAGATAAATTAGCCTTATTAATCTTTTTGTATTGGTTTTTTCTTTCTTTTGGGTTTCTAGGTGGGAGTTGCATTAGCTCTGTTCTATGAAACATGTGATTCCGTTACGCATGAGGTCTATTAATACTGTACGTAGTCTTTTTCTGTATTTCTACAAGAGTTTATTTTTAAAATATGAATTTATGATTTTTTGATCACATAATAATAATTTGAAATTAAATTTATATTTTGTTTAATTAATAGCTAAGTATCTCATTTTATCACGCATATCAAATAATTCTTATATCTTTACATGTCGAAATTTAAAAAGTAAATACATATTTTCTAATAGAATTATTTCTTCTATTTAAGTATATTGAACAGCTTTTCCCTGTAATTTACTGAACCAGCCATTGTGAAAAGCCAAAGTTATGAAGTCAAAGGCTTGAAAAAGGTGGTGGGCATGCATGTAATGGCTGTTCGCTTTTCTCCATAAAAGCTGCCAAGCTCCTTAGTTTCATCAGTGGACCAATCGCTGATTTAATCTAGGCTCGTTCGGAACCCAAATCGGAATAGACCTAACTCTAATATTATGTAACGATATGACACCTACACTTAAGTTAATTTTCAAAGCTAGCTCTTTAAAAAAAATTGTCCAAATCCATATAAACACACTGCCAGTCCATTTTCTAACAAATGTGGGTCTCTAACCCACTCTAACACTATGAACTTGTTTTTCCTTTAAGAAATTAATTTTTCCAAAAAATATATTTTTCAATACAGTTTGATTTCCTCCAAACCAAACATAGCCTAAATGAAAATTTACTAGAGCATTTTCCGGATCAATTAATAAGTTGACTCGTACTCGGAATCTACATGAAAGTATTTTTAATTCTCAGGATCCGATCAATAACGGATACTACAATATTAACAATAGTTTTATTTTAATTTGATTTAGTTTTAATTAGTCTCAACTTTCATTAATATTTTAGAACATATAATGCATAGTAAGCTATATATATATATATATGTGGTTGTGTTGAATTTAAAAGGGATAATACTAGATTAATTGTTGTGTTTGAATTCAAAGGGATAACACTAGATTAATTGTAGACAAAAAATTAAGTAAATACTTTTACTTCAGACGTTGAAAGGTGACTGATAGGCCTATTTACTTGCATTAAAACGTCAATAACTCAACATATAACTATATAATACTACAGCATTAATGATTAAACTTATACTATCTTTTATAAGTTTAGGGGAACCATTCACCTGAAAATGGGGGAATTAATTACTATGACAGAAACCATCTCCGCTATGATTATTGCTTAAGGCCGACTCTCTTCGTCTCAATTTATTTGTGGTTTTTTTTAAAAAAAATAGTTTGGATTATTTTTTGTTTTAGAAGTTCAAGAGAAAATTAGTTAAGTTTTCTTTATTCTATTCTTAGGGTCTATTTGGAAAGCCGTTGTGTAATTGAAATTGGTGTAATTACTAGAGTAGTAATTACACCGTATAGTAATTACGATGACCTGTTTGTTTGCCATGATGTCATTACAATGTGATTAAAAGTGTATTGTTTGGTTGCACAGGTGTAATTATGCAGTTAGATTAATTTTTGAAAATAAAAGTTAATTATTTAAAATTAATATTTGAAAATATATGTTTTTATAAATGATATTAAATTAGGTATTAAGATAATATTATCTCTAAAAAATATAATAATTAATAAATATATATTTTTAACTAATATAATTTTAAAAAATAATAGTTAGATTAATTTTTAAAAAATAAAAGTTAATTATCAAAACTTAATATTTGACAAATATATGTCTTTATAAATAATATTAAATTAGGTATTTAAGATACATATTATCTGTAAAAAAAATAATTAATAAATATATATTATTAACTAATATGATTAAAAAAATAATAGATACATATTTTAAAATTAAAATATTTTAATTTAATTAATTATAAAAACTAAAATTCATATTTTTTAAGAACATCATATAATGCATATTTGAAAAAAAAAATATTAAAATTCTAAACATAATACATAAATTATTCAAATAACAAGTCAATACTACTAGAACAAATAAATTAGAACCGTAAATATAATATAAGTTCAAAAAAAAGTAAATATAATACGCTTGTGTAAAATTTCAATATAACTTAAAATAAGTCATCAATATAATTTAAGTAGATATAATTCAAAAGAAAATAAAAACAAGTCTATAATATAATTAAATAATAAAATTCTACGTTAATTCAAAAATTAGAACAATAATTTATTTTTTTAAAATTAAAAAATAAAAATAAAAAATAAAAAATACGAGCAATTACATAGAATCACAAGAAGTAAAGATCGGGAAATGAGAAGAAAGGAAATAAAAGATAAATAATATAAAATAAAAATAAAAAATAAAAAATAAACTAGAAATTAAAATGAAGAAATTAAGAAAATAAATTAAAATAATAACAAAAATGAATAAATTAAAAAATAACCTTGTAATTACACCATATAATTACCTACAATTCTCACCTTCCCCTTAGGAATTGGAGAGTGTAATCACGCCCTCTCAATTACACCAAATTCATTGCTGACCATGTAATTACCTGGCCAAACAAATATGTCAAGCTGTGTAATTACATCCAATTACACTCCAAATCCAATTGTCAGGTGGCTTTTCAAACAGGCTCTTAGTATAGTTTTTTTGAAAACTACAAAGTCCTTAATTATTAAGTAAACATTGCACTGAAGAAAAATTATAACTTAGATTTTTAATAAGATTAAATAGTCAAAAAAATTCCTAATTAATATTTCTTAATTAAGGGTCATGTAAAGAAAATATGATATATAGTTTGAAATGGAGGGAGTATAATTTATAGGTGAGTGAATCAAGTTTTGCAAAAATCAAATTCGTAAACTTAAGGGCCGTTTAGTTGTTGGTTAGAGTTATGCAAGTATCAATAATGATGCATGAATTTGTATGTAGGTTTTTTTTTTTATAATCATGGTGTCAGATCTGAGTTAGTTTTTGTGCACCTCCGGCCTCTTATCAACAACAAGTATCAGGTAATTCTGTCTACCAAGGCTAAAACAGATGAAAAGAAATTACTTAGTATTTTTATCTCTATTGAAATTTAAACTTGAGACCTTGTGTTCTCAACTACATTGACTGCGCTAGGCACATTGTTGGATGCAATTATACAAGTATTACTAACGAAGAAATTAATGTGATGCAGATATTAGTAGTGTACGAATTAATTATATAAAAATTAATTATGCATAATTTAATTATTTTAAATTCTTCCTTACATAAAATAATATACAAATTTATATATTCATAACTTATATATATATATATATATTAATTATACGAAAAAATAAAATATGAACCAAACATAACATGAGAAATATTATATTTAATATGAAAAAAACAAAAAAAAAATTAACCAAATATTATATAACTTACGTCAGATTATATTATGTTTTCTCATTTTTATAACGAATTATATTAGTTTTAATACGTGTGTAACTCCCCTTTGATCAACAACCGTTTACCTCTTAATTTTTTACAAAATCAAAAAATGTTAATTGGAATTTAGAAGTTTCTAAACACAATTTTTGAGACTCTGTCAAAAATATTTGAATCTCTTTAAGAAAAGAAAATAAAAAATAGAAAATGGGAACAACACGCCACCTTATTTTATTAGACTATTTTAGTTAATATTTTCTTTTATTTGTATTACTTAATTTGTTTTCCTTACTTTTTTAGCCAAACCATGCACACGACAGGCCAATTACAAAACTACAGCGTCCTTTCCTAGGAGGATTTCTCTCACACGCTTTACTGAGCACGTGAAAACTCACGGTCCAATTATATCAGAACATTTATACGGAGATATTTGGACTTGCGTTTTAAGCGTGTGAGATTGCGGCCAATAAGGCAGGAACAGTCCAGAATCTTTGTACATCTGCTTGAAACACCGTGTTATATTTCGCTTTTATAACAGAGCCAAACAGAGGTGTGTAAAAAGGAAGAGAAGAAGTAACTTTAGATAACTAATTCCTATATGTAAATGGAACACATAGATTTCTTCATGACCAGTAAATGTATTAGTAATACTTACATAATTTTGGATAATTAATATTTGCATAAATAGAATACATAAATTTCTTCATGACTAATCCATATATTATTAATACTTGCATAACTCTAATCAACAACCAAATGACCCTTAACTACATATCACTACTCGAGTCAACATGTAAGTGTGTTCTGTATGGAGTTTTCAATTTTCCCAAGTTCTTCGGAAAACAAGTCCTTACAAATGAAGCAAATAATTTTTCTCGTGAAAGTGGGGAAAATAAGTTTAATAAGTGACATTTCATGTTGATTGTATTCTCCCCAACCTCCAATGCACCTCATTTTCACCCTGTTCTGTAACCTTCATTCCCACCATCTCACGCCCTTATCCTTGCCCCCACCTGCTATAGTATTTATTTAGATTATATACTAAATGCTTTTAAGATGATATTTTTTTTATATATACATACGGAACACAAAAATATAAATAAATAACTCATTTTTACGGAACACACCCTTAGTATATTCTTATAAATTTTAGTATTAAAAAAGAAGCTTTAGTTCGGAGTTCTTTCCTTAACTTCATTCTTTTCAAATTTGTTACCTAAACATTTATCTTAAAGAATCTCTTCCGATTTAGCAATATCTAGATCTAAAATCTTTGTTGCTTCTTGTTCAGGATTTTTTAGAATCACAGAACAACAACAATTAGATCATTTCACTCGCACAACTAGTGTTTAGCCTCCTTTTGCTATTATCATCAATCTAATAATTTTTTTTTCAAGAAACACTTTTCACTTAACCAATTAAATATCAAAAATATTTTTCAAGAAATTACTTATTTTCTAAAGGATACATATTTTTAAATAATGTCATTTGGCCATGTCTCATTGTGAAGTCTAAAAAAAAGTAGTTTTTATTTTTAAAGTGAAAAATGATATTTGAAATTTGAATTGTATTTGGCAGTAACAAAGTTATCTTTAATTTATATAATAATTTGATACGAAAAAAATAAAAACATCTTTATAATATTTTTCAAAATTTCTAAAAATTTCAAAATTCAACTTCACAATTTTTCAAAACTTTATAACCAAAGGTGTTTTTCAAAGTTGAACTCAAGATAAAAGTAAAAAGAAGTTCATTGGCCAAACGCCCCCTTAATTTTTTGCAGTTGGATGAACATTAGGAAACGCCAAAAAATGGGACCCATAACTCCTGTACCACTTTGAAATTAATCTGTAATTAAGGTGTTTAAAAGCAGCTGCAAAAGCACCATTTTTTCGCAAAAGTCTCGGGTCCTCATTTTCCCTGAACTGTGTTTCCTTTCCTTAACGCTGTCCAAGAAAAAAGTAACGGAACGGAGAAACAAAAAAGGAAAAGAAAATTTTCAGGTTAATTAAACACAGCTGTTTCCCTTCCCGCTCCTAAAATGTTCTTCTTTCTGTCTTCACACTTCCTAGTAGAATAAAGTGCAAGCAGGAAATTAAAGAGAAGGGATAAGGTGGGTGGGGAACTAGGGATAAAGGTCTTTTTTTTTTCTTCTTCTTTTTCTAGCAAAGACACAAGCTTGAGTTTTGGAGCTGAGTTCTTGATGTTAAAGAACATGGTTTCAAGGCTAGTAAGGTCGAATGTGTTGCTGATGCTGTTAGCATTGTTGGGTTCATGGGTTTCTTCTATAATGAGTTCTGTGTCATATGACCACAACGCTATCATTGTTAATGGCCAAAGAAAAATTCTTATTTCTGGATCTATTCACTATCCAAGAAGCACTCCTGAGGTATATTATTGTGAAATGCACTTCATTGGTTTTCTTCAAGACTCTATTTTTTTTCTCCTGAACATTAAAGTTCTGTTCTTCTAGGCAAAATGAGTTCTCTCTTAAGTTATTTTCTTGACTTCTTGTTTTGGTGTTGCACAGATGTGGCCGGATCTTATTCAGAAGGCGAAAGAAGGAGGGGTGGATGTGATTCAGACCTATGTTTTCTGGAATGGGCATGAGCCTGAACAAGGCAAAGTGAGTAAAAGTTGAGACCTTTGGAGATAATTTTCATAAATTTACTGATATTTGATATATTGTGAGTAAAAGTTGAGAACTTTGGTGATAGTTTTCATAAAGTTACTGATATTCAATTGTCTATTCCTTTTACAGTACTACTTTGAAGGGAGGTTTGATTTAGTGAAGTTCATTAAGATAGTGCACCAAGCAGGTCTTTATGTGCATCTCAGGGTTGGGCCTTACGCTTGTGCTGAATGGAATTTTGGGTAACGGCTCAAACTTCTTATGCTATTTGCTAAAAACTGTGATACCCATTTTGGCGTAAAGTTAGTTTTACCTGTTTCAATTTTAGGGGTTTTCCTGTTTGGTTGAAGTATGTTCCAGGTATCAGTTTCAGAACAGATAATGAGCCTTTCAAGGTTAGATAACAAAAAATTCCTTTATGGACTTACTTCTAAACTCGCGTTGCTTTAATTGTCATTGCTTTCTAATTTTTGCCTGTAACTCTTTTCTTGTCTCGCTAACATAGGCTGCAATGCAAAAATTCACTACCAAGATTGTTAATATGATGAAAGCAGAACGGCTGTACGAATATCAGGGTGGCCCTATAATACTATCCCAGGTTGTTAGAAACTCCTTATTTCCTTTCTATTTTCCTCAATTCCAGTACAGTTTGTGAAGTATGTTTTTTTGGCCCCTACTGCTAAATCTGAGAGGTAAATTGATGGAAGTTCCTTTCTTGATACCTTTATTTGACAGATTGAGAATGAATATGGGCCAATTGAGAAGAGACTAGGTGAACCAGGTAAATCTTACTCAGAGTGGGCAGCAAAAATGGCATTGGATCTTGGTACTGGTGTACCATGGGTCATGTGCAAGCAAGATGATGCTCCAGATCCTGTCGTAAGTTTTGCTCCTAATACCAACTCATTTATTTTGCTCTTTTTTGTTTGTCGTTTTTTATCATTTCCATAAAAATTTTCAACATCCTGAATTGATAGAATACTTTAATTCCTGCACATGGGGTGTCTTTTGTTTATAAAGTCCTGTCTGTTCTCCTGTCGTTTCATCAAATTTCAATGATGTTTGTCACTTTTTGAATCACCGACTTGAGACCATGTTAGTTTGTCTTTTTTATGAAATATGAACGCACACCTCTTCTAACAGTCTGCTCATATGTTTTTATCTGATCTCTACTTTATTTATAGTGTAAAAATTCTTAGGGAGTAAATTCTATTTAGCAACAATTTGTTTTCTTATTTTTACAGCAAATATATAACTTTTGTTCTGCACTTAATTAGTAGATAAAATGAATAAACAATGGTTGAGGCAGGGCAAAATGCATGTCATTTTCTGTACTAATTTGGACATCTAAATTTTTAATTTTTTTAAAATAAAATTTATATATTTAAGAAACTTTATAAAAAAGTGCCCCATATCACAACCTTTTAAATAAAAAATAAAAAAATTCTTGAAAAGATTGTGGTGAAAGTTAATTTGTTTGATCTTCCAAAGTGAAGCATTTTCTATGTCATTCTTTTTGTTAAGTAATTACTAATTAGTACTATTTCTAATATTTCTTCCTTTATTATCTTACTCCGATGTATCTCTTTCCCTTGCTTAGATAAATACTTGCAATGGTTTTTACTGCGACTACTTCTCACCAAATAAGGCTTATAAACCCAAGATTTGGACAGAAGCCTGGACTGCCTGGTAAATTTGCAAATACATCTTTAAGAAGAAATAAGTGATCAGCTTCTTATTTTACATAAGCAACAGTACACGGTGGAATAATTTCTTATTTAATAATTTTTGCAGGTTCACTGAATTTGGAGGTCCAGTTCCTTATCGTCCTGTTGAGGACTTGGCATTTGGGGTTGCTAATTTCATACAGAAGGGGGGCTCATTCATCAATTACTACATGGTATATAGAGTGTTTTTATATTTACTTAATTAATTTTCAAGATCTATTACAGCTTCTGAATCGAAGAACATTGTTTTATGATGTTTATTCTTTTTCTTGGCTCAGTATCATGGAGGAACAAATTTTGGCAGGACTGCTGGTGGCCCGTTTATTGCTACTAGTTATGATTATGATGCACCACTTGATGAATTTGGTATGCACTTCTTCTTTAAATTGAGTTTGGATTTAAATATATTCATGCAAGGAGGATAAGCATCAGAATTCTATGTTATATAATTGCTTATATTTGAATTGGTAGAAGTGCAATTTTCTGTCTCAACTCTTTTGTTTGTTTGTTTGGTCTTTCCTTTTCTTTTAAACTTTTTTGCCAACATTTTGATTATGCTGCTTTGTATAACTTTGTATGACGATCGTCCCTATCATTTCACAACCATGGAAAAGTGGACTCTTCGACGAAGTGTTCTGTTTGAATGGAGTAACAATTTTCCCTGTTGTAGTTGAGGCTGAATGCTTTGAGGTTACCATCTTTATTAATCTAATAGAAAACCCAACCAAGAGATATATGATGGTGTAGTAAGTCATGCCAGAAGCATCTGAAGCAAAAGCTGGTGACGAAAGTCTCTACGGCTTCGTTGATAAGCTTCCTGGTTTATCAAAGCTTGAAATTTCAGTAACTCTTGATGGCTTAGCTGATATTAATTATACCATATAATGTGATTGCTCTGACAAGTCCATTTCTGCAACAAATACGATATCGCGCTTTCAAGTTAGGTTATTTATTCAAAAAGATAACTTCTTGCTGATGAGGTTTCTTAATTTGATGATTTACCACTTGAAATAAGACGAAAAGAGCAAAAAAAAAAAAAGAAGCTAAAAAAGAGATAGATTGCTTAGCTAACGTGAAGTTTTTATCCTTTTGATCTTTAGGATTATTACGGCAGCCTAAGTGGGGTCATCTGAAAGATCTGCATAGAGCAATAAAGCTTTGTGAACCAGTTTTGGTATCTGGCGATCCAACTGTGACATCCCTTGGAAACTTTCAAGAAGTAAGACTTGTTGCAATTCTTGAATAGTCAACGTATAGGACTAAATCTGAAGTGAAATTAACTGCACTCTCCTGCAGGCCCATGTTTTTACGTCAAAGCCAGGAGTGTGTGCTGCATTCCTTGCAAACTACAACCAACATTCTTTTGCTACAGTGGCCTTTGGGAACAGGCATTATAACTTGCCACCTTGGTCTATCAGCATTCTACCTGACTGCAAGAACACTGTATATAATACTGCAAGGGTGAGAAGTAGACTTTCTCCATTAAGCGTTTATGATGTTTGGTGCATGACAATGAAATTGCATCTCAAAGTCTAAATAAACATTAATGACTTATGAAATAGAGGGTACCTTACCTCATATGCATACTGCGACTGACGACTCCTAATTTCATGTGAAGGTTGGTGCTCAAAGTGCTCTGATGAAGATGACTCCAGCAGATAGAGGGTTTTCTTGGCAGTCATACAGCGACGAGCCAGCATCTTATGAAGACAATACTTTCACGGTTGTTGGGTTACTGGAGCAGATAAATACCACAAGAGACGTGTCTGATTATTTGTGGTATATGACTGAGTAAGTGCTTGTGTAACTTCTGATAATTTCTGATTGTTGCTTCACATGTCAAAAGTAGTAAAATTAATAACAATTCAATTACTTTAGCTTCCACACAAGTTTATGATCATTTATGTTTATCTTCAGTGTCAAGATTGATCCAAGCGAAGGATTCTTGAGAAGTGGACAATGGCCTTGGCTTAGAGTCTCTTCAGCTGGTCCTGCTTTGCATGTTTTCGTGAATGGTCAATTAGCAGGTGCGAATCACATGATATTTTGTTTTTTTTTTGAGCTTTAAGCTTTCATCTTCAATTCTTCGCTGATCCTTCAAACAGTATCTTTTAAGGAAGTATGAAAAAAGATGGAACACTATTACATTTCTGTTTGCTTTATACAATGAAAAAAAATCTGTTTGCAATGATATTTTTCTTTAATCCGAACGTTGAGAACAATTTGGTGTCATCAGGAACCCCCGTGTGACTAAATAATTTATGTGATAATAAATATGTCTCCGTCGGTTAAATTTGTTTTTTCCGCAGGAACTGTATATGGAAGTTTAAAAAGCCAGAAAATTACTTTCAATAAAGCAGTAAATCTGAGAGCTGGTGTAAACAAGATTTCTCTGCTAAGCATTGCTGTTGGTCTTCCGGTTTGTCCTCTCCCACCTTCCTCTTTCTCAATTCCGTATGACTGTGTATATCCTCATAGGCAGTTGCAGAGTTCTAAAGACTGCACACACACACAACTTATTTTCAGTCACACTTTGGTGCTTTGAATACACATATTCACTTGGTTTGCTTTTACTTGTGCTTGAGCTCAGAATATTGGCCCACATTTTGAGACATGGAATAGTGGTGTTCTTGGGCCAGTTTCACTCAGTGGTCTTAACGAGGGGAAAAGAGATTTAACGTGGCAGAAATGGTCTTACAAGGTTTGTCTTTTTGAAATATTCGACAGACAATTTGATTGCTTTAACTGCAGTTTTTTGACTTTTAGCTTTTTGATCAGGTTGGTCTAAAAGGAGAAGCCTTGAATCTTCATTCGCTCAGTGGTAGCTCATCTGTTGAGTGGGTTGAGGGCTCTTTGGTAACTCGAAGACAACCTCTCACATGGTTCAAGGTGCATAACTAATATCCCTGCCTTCTTCGTTAATGAATATTTAGTTATCTTAAGTTCAGTGCATTAAGCGGTATGGTGAAGTGTCTTATTTTAGCATAACAATCTTCATATCAAGCTCTTCAAAAGCCCTAAAAATGCATTACCTCTTTTTGGTGTGTTTCCAGACCACTTTCAATGCTCCAGCTGGTAATGAGCCTTTGGCTTTAGATATGAATACCATGGGCAAAGGTCAAGTGTGGATAAATGGACAAAGCCTTGGACGTTACTGGCCTGGATATAAAGCATCTGGTACTTGTGGTGCCTGTAACTATGCAGGCCTCTTTAATGAGAAAAAGTGCTTAAGTAACTGTGGAGAGGCCTCACAGAGATGGTAAGTCATGACAAACCTTGCAAAATTTTCCTCTGGTATAACAAGAAGCTCCTAATAACTGAGAATCATAATTCAGGTATCACGTGCCACGTTCTTGGCTGCATCCTACTGGAAACTTGTTAGTTGTATTTGAGGAATGGGGAGGAGATCCCAACGCAATCTCTTTGGTCAAGAGAGAATTAGCAAGTGTCTGTGCAGATATAAATGAATGGCAACCACAGTTGGTGAATTTTAAAATGCAAGCATCTGGGGAAGTTGACAGACCACTCAGGCCTAAAGCACACCTCAGTTGTGCCCCGGGTCAAAAGATCACTTCAATCAAATTTGCAAGCTTTGGAACACCAGTGGGGGTATGTGGAAGCTTCAGTGAAGGAAGCTGTCATGCCCACCACTCATACGATGCCTTTGAAAAGGTATCAAATCTTGCTCGTGATTTTGCCTCCATATTTCTAGCAGAATAACTTTATGAAAATTCACAGTTATATATGCCAGTTTCTTTTGTACTCCTTAGAAAATGACGCTGTATAGCATTATACACTTGGACCTAACCATGCCAAGTTCTGTTAAGAATTACTCTGACCTGTTTCCTCTGATTTATTAAACAGCACCTCTGAACTAATTGCATTTCCTTTTTTTTTCTATTTTTTCGCAGTATTGCATTGGGCAAGAGTCGTGTTCAGTACCTGTGACACCAGAAATTTTTGGTGGTGATCCATGTCCAGGTGTTATGAAGAAACTCTCAGTTGAAGCTCTCTGCAGTTGATGATACTGAGAATAAGCAAACAAGGAAGGTTTCAGCTAATACTGTTACATACCGCCAGCAATATTTCAGCATTCTTTTTCTAATTATTTTTTAGGAAGCAACTACAAATCCAAGAATCACTGCAATCATTCTTTGGCTTCACCGGTGGTGAAGTTGTACAGATGCAACACACCCTTTTGGGCAGAGTTCACATCAGTTGGAAAAAGAAACAGGGGAAAGATTCTGTATATTATGTTAGTTCCTATAACATTGGTGTTCCCCTGCAACTGTGAAACAGGAGTTCGAGGAGTTGGTCTAAGTGCACATCTACATGATTCTTTATGAGGCCGTGTGCTGTGTGCAGATATTTTTAGTGGTAGTATCTAAAAGCCTTTTGTCTTTGAGGAATTTCAACATTGTAATATCTACATAAGAAGGAAGCAATCTTTCATTGCTTTTGCACTTTATAGAAATGTTCGTATGACATTGCAATAACATTAGCGTCGCTATAGTTTGCTGATGGCAAAGTGGTAACAAACAACTCTGTTCTCTTTTTCCCTTTTGTCCCCTTTTTCCTGATAAATGAAAGGCTTATTAATAAAAGTAAATACAATAATAACTGCGCCTCAATCCCAAATAAGTTGAAGTTGA
Organism: Datura wrightii; assembly: GCA_035772735.1. NCBI lineage: Eukaryota > Viridiplantae > Streptophyta > Magnoliopsida > Solanales > Solanaceae > Datura > Datura wrightii. The sequence continues at coordinate 155,984,614 of JASDFA010000010.1, read as the reverse complement.
CTATACAAATTCTCATTTTACACTTAAGCTCATATCATCACCATAATATGCTAAAAGTATATATCGATACTACTACTACTACTAATAATAATAATAATAATAAAAGTTCATGCGAGTCTAAAACCTATCCTCAACTAGTAGCTATCACCTATATGAATCTTTTTCTTCTATTGTTCTCTATTTTTAGCTAAGTTTGTATTGATCTCAAGTAATTGCAGGTTATTTGAGACCACTTCCTTCCATGCAAATTTTATGTCTACCCCACCCCTTTTGGCGCCTTCACTTACCATAGTTTCATACCTATGGACTGGTGCATCTATACATTGATGCAGAATATATCCAAACCATCTCAAGCTGCGTTATTGCATTTTATCCTCAATGGTGCTACTTGCACCCTCTGATGAATGTGGTCATTTATGATTTTATCTAATCTGGTATAACCGCATATTCATGTTAGCATTCGCATCTCCGCAACACTTATCTTGTGGACATGTTGAACTTTTGCAGTCCAATATTCACTATCATATAACATAGTCGGTCGTATAGTTGCTTTATGGAATTGATATTTTACTTTGATATATATCTTTCTATCACATAACACCCCAGTAGCATTTCTTCATTTCAATGATCTAGTTTTAATTTTATGAATAACATCTTCATCTATCATTCCATTCTCTTGAAACGAGCCTAAATATCTAAATTATTTGCATTTTGACACCGCAATCTCATCTAGTCTCACCTCAATTTCTCTCCTCTCAAGCTGACTAAATCTACAATGCATGTATTAGTCTTACTTCTACTTGTGTGAAAACCCTTATTCTCTAATGTGCTTCTCTGTAGTACAAACTTTTGGATCAATTAATATAATATCATTAGCAAATAGCATACACAATAGAGTAACAAGTAGGGACTCAATGCCGATCCCAAGTGTAAACCCACCATTAAGGGGAACTCCTGTGTCACCTATCCCTATTTTCAAGCCAGTGATGACTCCTTCATACAAGTCCTTTATAATATTGATATACTTAATATAAATTCCTTTCTTCTCCATCACTCAGCCAAGAACTTTGCATGATACTCTATCATATGCTTTCTCTATATTATTAAATATTGATCTTTCTTTTTTCGCAATATTAACAAAAGTAAATACTAGATAAAAATTTGGTTGAGAGCAGAAGGTGCATCTATCAATAAACAAACAAGGCATAAATGGCCGACAAAACAGTAGCCAAAATAATTCTTGTATTCTAATTATTTCTAACTTTAGTTGGTCTGTCATATCCCATCTATTTTAATTTTGTTATTATTCATATCTTGTTTAAACTTTTTTGTTGCTCACCTAACCATTATGAGTCAACACACGGCCCATACGTTTGAAGATCTTTGGATTCTTATCCCAAATTTCTGGCATTTATGCAGCAAATGTATCACTTTTAGGCATACTGCTGTCTACTACAAATTCCAAAAATTTGAGGGCAAGGAGAAAGAAAAAAGAAATAATAGTTGCCACCCAATATTACAGAAATCATATGCAACAAATAATTACTCCATAAGACTTAAAGAAGCTCAAATTGGTTTACTTGATCTCTTGTAAAAGTTCGGGGTATATATTCCACTGGCTCATCATATATAAAGATACTTCTATGTCGAAAATGCTACAAGCTCAAATAAGCCCTGTTTTCCAAATTAGAACGAACTCACAAATTCATGGATCCAACATCAAGATTCAAGAAGATCAAAAATTTATCAAGTTCCACCGAATTGTATAGCTAGAAAGTACAATCAAGAATGCAGGGAAACCGTTTTAAGGAAAAGTATGAGGACAAGATACAACTAAGCCTGTGCTAATACCAGAAAGTTGATTGGTCAATGGTAGCCTGAGAACTTCCTCTTTCTTTAGGCCATGTCCTATGGAGCAAGAATACCTTCTACCTTTTACAGAGTCTTGACACATAAGAACCCAGATCATTTTCACTATTATAACAACAAATCATGAGGCTCCCTTTTGATCAGTCGATCTTCACAGACGAGTAGATTTTCCTAACAAACCAGAAGGAAGCATAGAATCCAATTGTCCCCGTCACCACAAAGAAGGCATATGATGCGATCAACATATAGCCGAAATACAAGATTCCTGAAACCAACTTTGTGATTTCCAACTTGGTGAAAAAATAGAAGACAGAGTAGAGAAACAGGTATAAAGCAGAGGATCCAGCAGTCAGATAAGCTCTCCACCACCAATGGTAGTCTTCACTGCATAACTGGAAGTAACACAGCACAACAGATATCTCCGCACATGTGATTATCAGGATCAGGAGAACGATGAAAAGGAAGCCAAAGATGTAGTAGTACTGGTTCAGCCATATGGAGGTCAGGATGAAGAACAGTTCAATGAAAACAGCTCCAAATGGGAGAATACCCCCAATAAGTATAGAAAAAGACGGTTTCATGTACCATGCCTGCTCTGGTATTTGCCTAGGGATTTTATTCGTCTTAATAGGGTCTTCAATGGCTGGCTTTTTATATCCAAGGTAGCTTCCAACAAACACTAAGGGAACCGAGATTCCAAACCATAAGCACACAAGGGCAAACATGGTTCCAAATGGAACTGCTCCAGAGGATCGCTCTTCCCAGATGAGAGCATTCAATACAAAGAAGATAGCAAAAAGTATACCAGGGAACATGAAAGCAGTTTTCAAGGTAATCCTTTTCCACTCTGTTCCCTTGAACATCTTGTACAGACGTGCAGAAGTATACCCAGCCAACAAGCCCATGAAAACCCATAACAGAACCATGGCAGTCATTAGTCCACCGCGATTGGAAGGTGACAAGAAACCTAGCAGAGCAAAGATCATTGTGACTAGTGTCATTGCAAGTATTTGAACACCAGTCCCAACATAAACACACAGTAATCCAGAATTAATTGGAGGACGGAAAACATCTCCATGAACAAGCTTCCATCCTGTTTCTTCTTGAGCTTCATCTTGTGTTTCCAATTGATTATAGTTTGCAATATCTCTGTACAAAGTTCTCATCATGATCATGGCAACCATACCAGACAGGAAGAGAACAATCATAAGTGAATTTATGATGGAAAACCAGTGAATCTGATCATCATTCATGAGAAGGTATGTATCCCAACGCGAAGCCCACTTCACATTGCTTTCCTGGAGACAAATAGATAATGGAGAATAAGATACCACAATAAATGAAGAATAACTTGAAGCCTGAAGCAGGAACTATAAGGATTCAATAATAGAATACCTGGAAAGAAACGTCATACGTGAATACAACCTCCTTATCTGTATCCACTTCTTGGGGAGCAGCGCTACCTTGTATCAAATTTTTTGTATTCTCATTGCACGTTGACACTTGAGGGTTCTTGTCATTCCATTCCTTGTATTCATGATGAATGCTGTTGATAAAAATCATCAGAAGAGAACAGATAGGATAGAGCTACAATTCCCCGCCCCCAGGAGTGAGAGGAATTAAAACAAATACACAACTCATAGGTGTTAAGCGTCTAAACCTGTTTGGAGTGACTTCAAACCCAACAATACGAGCAGTATCAGTTTCAGGATCCTTGTGGTACATGACTCGAAAGCTTAAGTGGTTGTTTATAAAATACTTCTCCTCTTTGCTCTGGCAGAAGCAAGTAGAATGCATAAACATTTATAATAATCTGAGAGGATTAAGCTATCAGTATCCGACAAGTCAGAAACAAGCACTAACCCCATCATAATTCCCCTTGAACCCAACACGGAAACCATGCTCATATGTAGTTGACTGACTTCCATCCCGCCTTTGTCTAAGAACAGCAACAGGAAGGTTATCCAAAATCCTGCAACACCATGTGATTCAATATTGAATTTTCATTTTCGTGCAAAAACATGAGCAGAACTACAACACATGGCAGGAGTGAACAAAATACAAAGGTAACAATGCTGAAAAGACATTACTCTTACATATTAACTCTGTATTCATCATCAATCTTTTCCTTGAAGTTCTTTGCAGATTCAGCATCAAGTTTTTTCCGACACACCACTTGGCATGACTGTTCTTGTCTCATTTGGAACTGTGAACAGATGAATAAAATATAGATCCACTCAGCTAGTGCGCGCACATTACATATAACCATCAAACTATAAGAGCATATATATGCTTACCGTATAAACTGAATTCTCTATGCGGTCTCCTCGAAGAACCTCCCCCAAATTCTCTGCACTATTCAAGACTTTAGCAGGTTTGCAGTACTTCAAGTAGTAATGGTCATAGGGAAGTTGTGTCTTAGTGGATGACAGCTTGTTCACTTTAACATCGAGTGGATCACCCTGTTAGAGAAGAAGAGGGCATACAAAAGGAAGCTTGGTTAGGAACAACTAAACTACAGAGGAAGCAGTGGGATGCAAGGAGCTTCTAGGGGAATACAATCTTTTAACCCCCCACATAACACTCAAACACGGATTTCTCCACCTGATTCTCTTTCCTAAAGGATTCTATCCAGCAACTAGTCCAAAGTCTTGTATGGAAAGATGAAACTCGGAAACTGTAAGGACTACAAGTCCAGTATTAGTTGCATAGGTCCAAAGACGTTCTGCTTAACCCAGTTGACAAACATCTGGTGATTTCAAGTAAAACAAGCTCAATTGGAAAACCAACACTTGAAGTGAGCTCTTAAATATGAAGACCTTCACGATTTATTTTTTCTCTTAAGGGTTTGGAGCTTTGACGTATACTCCCTTCATTCCAATTTGTTTGGTACAATTACTATTTGGGAATCAACAAATCTTTTGATCCTCCTACTCCAAACCCCGCGATTCTTTTAGGAACAGACACAGTACTGTGTTTCTCTACCGATTTTACCTAAGTTGACTAAGTCAGAATTAATCTATCAACAAAGAGAAAGAAATGATCACATCCATCAAGCAAGTCAAACATTTTTATTTTCCCGAAACACCAGATCAAACAGGTTACAGAAACCCACATCACAAAACTTCAGCACTTGGTCAAAAACCATAGATCCAATCATTTATCAGTCGCAAGAACTCGGTAAATGGGGAGACTTCAGAAATTACAGAAGACCCATAACTAAAATATGCTTAAATACTAAGGAAACGATTAACCATATAAGTGTTTTGATCCAAAAGATCCTATCTACCAACTAGAAAAAAAAAAGAGTAAATTATAATAGGAAGTTTAGAGTGTACAGTATGAAAATCGCGAGGAGCAACGCCGGGGAGATAGAAGGAGTTCGTTGACGAGATGAAGAAGAGAAGAGAGACACATATGGCGGTGAGCCGGCCGGATACTCCGCGACCCATCTTCAACTCGGTACTTTTTCTGCACAGAGGGACGAAAGGTGGAAGAGTTAGAAGCTTGAGACAAAGTTTTCTATATAGCACAAGGAATTTGCTATTTCCAGGTTCCTTTCTCATATTTCCACATCTTTAATCTTCTTTCCTTTTCCTTTGGTCAATATTTGGTCCAAGTTTGGAGAAAGTACTTGAAATTAAAACTGATTTTTGATAGTTTTAAGTGTTTTTTTTTTTCAAATAAAAAATTTCTTGCATTTGCTTGACAAATAATTTCTGCAAAAAATAAATCCGAAAAGTCATTTGTTTAGTTTGTATAAAAAAGTTTTTTTACGAAAACAAATAAAAGAAGAAATGTCTAGCAAAAGATTTTACCTATAAAATTTTTTGAGTGAAATGCCATCTAGAAATTTTTTTGTGATTAGTCGTAACTGATATTTAAGTATAGTTATTGTATGACTTGTAAAAATAAATTTTCTTTTCTATTATTTATTTTAAACAGTCCTTGAATCGGGATATTTTAATCGTGTGATTTGCATAAGGACAAACAAAATTGACTTTTGTATTATCTTTTTTCCAATTAATTTGGTATTGTTTAGGCCTTGTGCAATATAAGTTAAACTTTTCAAAACAGTAACCTTTTAGCAAATTGCAACAGATCCAGTTTGGATGGTTGTTATGTATTATTTTATATAATGTGTTATGTTATATTATTTTAAAAAATATAATATTTAAATAAATTATATTTTTATTTATTTTTTTTAATTTTATATATTTGTAATTTTAAAAATAAATTTATAAAAGAAGTAGAATGTGAGAAAAATTATTATAAAAAAATAAAATATATAAAATTATTAAATAATAAGTAAAGACAAAATGAAAAAACTAAAAGAAGGTAACAAGCGATCATATCAAATCAGTCGTTGCATAAAATATGACTTTTATCATTATGTAACAATAAATTTTAAGATACGATATAATAAAATTTAAATAAAAATCAAAACAAATATTATATTTAAACTAACAACACATTATAATCGATAACAACCATCCAAACAAGTTAATAAACATACTATTAAAAGTGATTGAGATTATTACGGATCTTCCATTGATGAGGATTGAGAGTGATTGAGGTTTGTAACTTGAGAGTGCAGAGTTGTAAGATGATGAAAGTGGAAAAATGAAAACTATTTCATTACTCCTTCTTTTTACAGTATTTATACACGTATAAGGAAAAAAAATAAGGATTATTCTAACTACTTTGCTAACCGCCTCATTATTGAGGCTCTAATTACAAACACTGGCACTAACAACTTTTACAACTAAATCTTAACTAACTAACCACTAATGTAAATAGTTAATCTCAACACCCCCTCAAGTTGGAGGGGAGATACTCACAGACAACTTGCTCAGAATGCGAACATGTAAAGCTCTTGGTAATGCCTTGGTTAGTATGTCTGCTAATTAGTTTGAGTGGTAATGTGATGTAGAACAATGAGGCCTTCTTGCAACTTGTCACGAACGAAATGACAATCTATTTCAATATGTTTTGTTCGTTCGTGAAAGACTGAATATCTGGCAATATGAACTGCTGCTTGACTATCACAAAATATTAAGATTGAGAGTTGGCAAGGTACACCTAATTCATTCAATAACCTATCCAACCAGACTAACTCACCAACTACTTTTCTAGTTGACCTATACTCTGCATTTGCTGATGACAAGGATACAGTGGGTTGTTTCTTTGACTTCCAACTAATAAGATTCTCTCCATCAACTAAACATAACCACTGACGGATCTTCTGGAATAAGGGCAAGCTGCTCAGTCAGAGTCACAATAGGCAGAAATTATATAGTATGGATCTTTGGATAGAAATATGCCTAAGGTGGGATCATTCCTTATGAATCGAAGCACATGGAAGGCTGCTTTGAGATGGGGTTCTCGTTGGTGCTTTAAGAAACTGACTGAGGTGTTGAACCCTGAAGGCAATGTCCAATCTTGTGTTAGTGACGAAATTTAACTTTCCCACTAGTTTGCTATAATGTATGGGATCACTTAATAACTTCCCTTCACGAGCTTTTAACATTATCGTGGACTAAAGAGGTGAGACTGCTTCCTTGCAATTATAGCAATCAAATTTCTTGAGCAAGTCTATAGTGAACTTCCTTTGAGATTTCAAGACACCATCATCTTTGTAGAGTATTTACAGAACTAGAAAGTAGTAAAGTCTTCCCAGGTCCTTGATCTTGAACTGATTATGGAGAAAAACCTTCGAGGACTGAATTTCTTCCAAGTCTGTGCCAGTCAATATAACATTATCATCATAAACTGCAACAGAGACTGTTGAGCTACCATCCGTTATATAAAATAGTGAGTAATCACTGTTTGAATGTGAGTAGCCTCTAGAACATAGTGCTTGTGCCAACTTGTAATACCACTGTCTACTGGTCTGCTTTAGGCCATAAAGAGACTTGTTGAGCTCACAGACAACTCTGTCATTCTCTACCACTGGCCCTAGTGGAACATGCATATAGACCTCCTTATTCAAATCACCATGGAGAAAAGCATTGTTTACATCCAACTGGAAAAGATCCTAACCTCTCTTGACTTCCAGGTTAATTAAGGTCCTTAAGGTAGTCATTTTAACAATTGGTGAGAAAGTCTCAGTATAATTAACTCCTGATTGCTATGTATATTCCTTTAATACCATTCTTGCTTTATATCTTTCTATGGTGTCATCTGCTCTATTTGATCTTGTATACCTACTTGCAGCCTATGAATCTTTTTCCTTCAGGTAGGTGTACCAAATCCCAAGTATGATTGGCATAAAGGGCTTCGAATTCCAGTGTCATGGCTGCTTGCCATGTAGAATCCAAACTATCCTTCTCATATGAACTTGGTTCACTGTCATGAGAAATATTTCTCATCAACTGCTGACTATCAGGATTAAGGGTGTGAGTGAGATGTGATTTTGTGGTGTTTAAGGTGGCTGAGGTGAAGGGTGTAGATTAGCAAGAAGTAGGAATAATATTGCATATATTTGGCAAAGTAGGTGTTCTACTAGATCTCCTAGGAACAAGTTGTGGATGTAGATCAGAGATGGTCGCAAATGAAGGTGTGGTATACTGGTTTGCTAGAGTTGTAACCCCACTGGATGAGGAGTTAATGGGTCCATGAATAATTGATGAGGGAGGATCAATAGAGATGAAGGTATGGCTGGAGATGGTTGTTGAATGGGGTTGATCATTACATAAGTAAAAAATGACATGATTAATGGTTTCTTTATCCAACAAAGGACCTTGATCAAAAGGTGTTACTTGTAAAATCCAACAATTTAGAATTAGTGGAGAGCTTGTTTAATATGGAACTGAAATTAGAGTTAGGAAAATACATAGCAAAAGGAAAAATATGTTCAAAGAAGGAAATATTAATTCTCTTGGTACTTAATTCCAGAACCTTGTTACCTTTTATATTGAAGGGATCATATCTAACAAATATGTGAGGAGAAGATCTTGGCTGAAATTTATTTTTATGAGTTTTGAGAACATTTGGAAAGCATAAATAGCCAAAGAATATGAGATGTGAGTAAGTAGGTTGTCTTTAGTAGATGGTTTCAAAAGGAGTTTTGTTTTGAAGTATGTTGATGGCAGTCTGGTTATTAAGTATGTTGCTATCAAGATACACTCTCCCCTAGTATTTGATAGGGAGTTTAGATTGATATAAAAGGACTCTGACAGTCTCAAGAAAGTATTTGTGTTTTCTCTCTGCCATACCATTTTACTGTGGTGTGTAGAGACAAGTTCTTTGGTGGATGATGCCCTTTTGTTGTAAGTATGTTGTTGTTTCATTGTTGATGAATTTAATCCCTTTGTTTGTCCTTACAAACTTTACAACAGTTTGGAATTTATATTCTACTAAGGACTCAAAAGATTTTATAGTTTGTAAAGTGTTGCTTTTGCAACTGAGAAGTTGAGTCCATGTTGATCTACTGTAGTCATCAATAATGGTCAAGAAATACTTGTAGCCATCAGGGGTACATACATAGTAAGGCCCCCAGAGGTCCAAGTGAAGGAGATCAAAAGGTCTGGAGGTAAAATTTTTAGGTTTTTAAAGAAAATGATAGTCTCACTTGTCTGGCCATGGGGTAAACTGTGCACAAGAAAGGTTGTCTAGGTGAAAAGGCTATTGGTATGTTGTGGATACCCTTCATTCTTACATAAATAACATGTGCTAGCCTATTGTGCCACATATGACAATATTTTAATCATTGGATGTGTGTGCTACAAAAGGATTAATAGAGACAGAATAGAGTCAGATGAAAAATTAACAGAAACATCTGAACAAATTCTCTTATTTCTGGAAGACACGTTTGTACATGGTGTATGAAGAACTTACTTATTACAATCAGACAAAGGAACATTAGACTTAGTAAGTAGAACAAAAATAGATCCCAAGCCTTATTTGTTGCACTTTTTATGAAGGAAAGCAAATTGATTAAAAGTTGCATGAATCAACATGAGATATAGAATTCTAAGAATAGTTGTGGAACTTTGAGCAAAGGAAATATAAACCATTCCTTGCTCTACCAATCTCCAGAGGGCTCTTCAGTGAAGGGCCCTGCACAAGGCGTGAGGAGCAGTTAAATTTGATAGAACCATTGACATGAGAGGCTAAACAATGAATTCAGATTAAGTTAAATTTGAAACTAGGCACAAATAATACTTTGTACAAAGTTAAAGTTGGATTTAAGAATGCATCACCAGTATCTGTCACTTTGACTTTATATCCATTTGATAAGGTGACTAGAAAAGGATAGGGCAGGATCCTTATATTTGTAAGTAGAGTTCTATTGTAGGTCATGTGGTTTATAGCTCCAAAATAAATAATTCATGAGTCAGCAGATAGATTGAAATATTTATATGAAAAATCACCAATATCAGTAATTGAGGAATAACATGCAATTATACTTGCAAAGGTCCAGCTACACCGTTAATATTGTCTACCACCTCCTTTATAGAACTTCCAGCTTCATTTCCACCATGAATATCTATATGTTGCAGGAGTTGACCACTTGATCATACTATTGTTTTGTCAAACCGCGAGTTTTCACCTCCTGATTTTGCTTTTTGTTCTCATAGCCTTGGCTTTGTTGGCACTAATAGCTTCCTTCTCTCTCACTTTCTGGCCCTGCAAATACATTAGCTGCTAATCCTGAATTTTTTCCTTTGTAAAATTGAATTTTTGTGGGAAGCTATATAGTCTCATAGTCTGTAACATTTGTCTTTGGTGTGGCCAGGTTTCTTAAAATACTGACAGAAGATGTTTGGTCTATTTGGAGATCTGTTTCCCCCATAATTTCTGTATTAAGAAGAGCTTCCCCCCATAGTTTGTTCTAAAACTGGTGCTAGCAGCATTGACAACGAGTGATGTTGATTCTAGGGATAGACGACTGTGAGGCTTGACCTCTCTTTGCTTTTCCTCCTATGATAGGATGGAGAAAGCCTAAGCTATAATAGGTAATTGATTCATCATTAGGATGCTTCCTCTAACCACTGTATACACCTCGTTTAGTCCTATTAAGAATTGTATTAGCCTTCTGTCCTATTCTGTCTTGTGCATTTTTAACTTTCCCCCACAAGAACACAAACACGTGCACTATGACTTGGTGTCAAATGTGCTAAGTTCTTCCCTGAGTTTTCTGATTTTTGTGTAATAGCTAGTAATATCGAGGTTTGCCTGCGTGAGCTCATTAATTTCTCGTTGAAATTGATACAATTTTGTTCTATTCATTTGGTCATACCTATCCTCCAGCTCATGCCAGAGTACCTTAGCGTTGTTGACATATCGACTATCTGCTAGATCCTTCAACAAGGAGTTTAGAAGCCACGAAGTCACCACATCGTCGCACCTTTCCTATTTTGCAAAGATCGGTGAGTTAGGATTAGGTTTCTCAATTTTTTCAGTAATAAATTCTATTTTATTTTTCACAAAAGTGCCCTTAGAATGCGTCGTCTCCAAGATTTGTAACCAGTTCCATAAAAAACTATGGATATTTTTGCAGATCCGGCACCCTCATATGGATGCAAGTACAAAGGATTAGTTGGATCCATGGTTCCCTAAGCTCGATTTTGATTCAGTACCTTTGGATTTCCATCAGCTGCCATAGCTGCGAAATTCTTTGGAAATTTGAAGGAGAATTCGAAGGACCGGAGAAGAACTGACACTGGATAAGGTGGATCACAATGTAACGACTAAAATCGAAGATCAAAGAAAAAAGAAAACTTAAATCGCACGAATCGTGATATGCAATCTACACACGGAAAACATGAGTGATTGCTGAAGATGACAAACGCCTTAGTCCTCAGAGTAACTGCGAAAGAAGAGTCATCCAGGCTCTAATACCATATTGAGATTATGACGGATCTTCTATTAATGAGGATTGAGAGAGATTGAAGTTTGTAACTTGAGGGTGCACAGTTCTGAGACGATGAAAGTGAAAAAATAAAAATTGTTTCATTACTCCTCCTTTACCGCTACGGTATTTATACACATGTAAGGAAAAAGAATAAGAACTATTCTAACTACTTTGCTAATCGCCTCATTATTGAGGCTCTAATTATGAACACTGCCTCTAACAATTTTTACAACTAAATCTTAATTGACTAACAGCTAATGTAAATAGTTAATCTCAACATAAGTTTTTTATATACAAAATTTAAAATTATCATTCACACAGTAAATGCCGATGAAAGCTAAGCACATATTTTTTTTCAAGTGAAATAAAACACTATAAAATTAATAAATAGTTAGGTTTTAGTTTAAGAATTTTTTAAATCCGTATTCCCTCCGTTTTAAAATAAGTGTTGTTTTAATTTTTTTATTTTGTTTCAAAATAAGTGGGGTTTCACATAATCAAGAAGGCATTGATGATGTTCTTCCAATTTTACTCTTATTTAAATGAAGAGAGATTTATAAACTACTAAAGAACTACATATTTTTCAAGGTATTTATTAAGGGTAAGTTAGTAAAAATACATTTTACTTTCTAGAAGTGAGTAATTTTTTTAAGGGGTGTGTCGAAGCTAAAAATATCACTTATTTTGAAACGAAGGAAGTAATGAAACTTTAGGGATTCGAGGTTAACGGTGATAGTTGTCAGTTAGTCACATACTTTACAATTGTCTAGTCCAAGAACTTATTCAAAATTTTAAAATATAATTTATTTTTAAAAATATTTTTCATGTGAGAAATAATATATTTGACTAATCACTTTAAAAAATAATTTTAAGCAATAATTAGTGTTCAATCAAACTTTTAGAAAGTGCTATGTATTTTCTCAAAAAATATTTATGAAAAAAAACTTAACTTCTTAACTTCTAAAAAACAACTTTTATTACGAGTAAACAGTTATGTTCTCTTAAAAACTTAGACTAAAACATCAACTTTTTTTTTAAAAAAATAATAAATATTTTTAACTTTCTAAAAACTTAACCAAACCAACTATAATCGGATAAATAATAAAACTGATAATATGCTCATATTTTAAAAAATATCTCTAGATTCTCTTCCCTCTCAAAAAGGAGAGATATTTAATTAGATAATATAGGAATATTATTTATTTCCATCTAAACGTGAAAATTTATCCCTAAGTTTCTGTCCCTATCTCGTATAATATTTGATTTCTACGTTACAAGCATACAGTGTGGGAAAAAAGAAAAAAAAAGAGAAAAGGAAAGAGAATTCATAAAATTTGTTTACCTGTGTATTAACCTAATTAATAATAATAACAATAATAACAATACTTGAAGAAGTGCTGGAAAGATGAGACTTCTAACTAAAAACTAATAAAATATCCTAACTAAACGATAATTGTGAAGTAAACCAACTACTGCAGGTGTTCCAATATATTCTTCGTTTTTTTATTTTGGTTGCAAAATTACAATGTTTAGGCGCAATTTTTAAAGACGCAAGAAGAAATATTTCAACTCAATAATGGCACTTTGGGTACTCGCCTTCTCGAATTCACCACTCACAAAGCACAACATTGATCGAGCTTTGAGATTTTCTCATATGGGTATTTGCCCTTTATCTTTCTGATGCTCTGATTCAATCCTTACTCTTCAAAATTTGTTGCAGTTATATATTCCCAATTTAATGATCCTGTTTTTAGTTTAGTCCCCCTTAGTTTCGAGTTTTTTTAGTGCTCCTATGATTATAAACCAGATGCTATTTGATAGTTCTTCAGTTTACTGTTTTTTCTCATGGTTTAGCTAAAAAAATTTTTCTTGCCATTGGGTATCAGTTGTAAAGATTAAAGATCGTGTCTTTTAAGTACCTTATTTCAAATTATCTTGATTTCTTTGACTGGATATATTTCCTATAGTTGTTTGTTTTACTGGTATAGTCTATCTCGCCTGATACATGAGCTGAAATTGAAATATTTGTTTAAAAAATTGGTTATCTAAGACAGGAGCTGAAATGGAAATACCTTGAACTTTTTTCTTGAGGGTGGGGGTATCCCTTGGAAGGTGCGGAGGGGAAAGATACAAAAAGGACTTTGGTAGGATTGGAACCTACACCAAGCAGCGAAGCATAAATTTTGTCGAGTGTGTTCAAGATTAATATATATGTATGAAAAATAATTTTTTATGTATATATTTTGCATAATTTTTCATGTATATAATATAATTTTTTAATAAAGGATGTTCCGCTAACCACCATTTGTTATACGTGGCTACACCACTGCCTGTACCTGAGAAGCGGAGAATGAAGTTGTAACACTTTTCCATCCGACCGCATGATCGCCCTTGGCACCAACATATCTTTCAATCTGGCATTCCTTACCTGGTTCCGCCCGTATCAAGTAAAATTCGCCATTGCCTCTACCGTTGCTGCCGCCGACTCATCTAAATCAACTTGGGATGCTTTGCACACCCACTTATGCAAACAAATCGCAAACATGAGTCTTCAGTCTGCTTTATCAACTCTCTCGAGTCACGAGGACTCTCGCTTCATCACTGACTATCTCCACACTATTCGGTCACTTTCAGATGAGTTAGCCACCACTGGTGCTCCTGTGTCCAATCCAGAGCTCATCGTCAAAATACTTAGTGGTCTAGGTCCTGAGTTTCCTGAGATCTCTGGTGTAATTTGAACATGTGATACACCAGTCTCCTATAAGAAATTGTTTGAAAAATCTACTTAACCATGAACTTTTCCTTCGCCACGAGGATGCTAAGAAGTTGTCCATTCCAATTACCATTGTAGTCGCTACTCCCACTAGATCCAACACCTATAATCACAACAATCGCAGGTAGAACAACAATCCTTAGCAACGGCGCCAGGATTCATGGCAAAACACTCCATCACAGTGGTAGTCCAACCCAAACTCCGTTACTCGTTGTCAACTATGTAACAGGATTGACCAAAATGCCAATGTCTGCCACTCGAAATATCACAATCACCTTGCAGTAATAGCCAACTACACCGCTGGTCTCATCGCCGCCACTAACCCCTGGAGAGTCAACTTGGGAGCCTCTCATCACATCACAGTAGAACCACATAACCTCCAACCTTACCACAGTACGAGGATGTCTCCATGAGGGATGATAACAAAATTTCCATCTCTCACACTGGTTCTACTCAATTAAATGCATCAAATAATATTTTTAAGCTAACCCACACGCTGTGTGCCTTATCCATTAAACGAAAGCTTCTCTTTGTTTCTAAATCTTGTCAAGACAATCTAAAATCCATTGAATTTTTTCCTTTGACTTTTTTGTGAAGGATCTGAAGACGCGGAAACCGCTGGTGCACAGTTGAACCAACAATGGGCTGTATGAGTAGCCTATCCTCCATCCCCAAGCTCACATGACCATTCCATCCACTCCACTCATAACCTAGCTTCAACTCTTGGGTCACCCGCACTCTAAAATTCTTAGGTTTGTTTTGAAGAAATTTTTGCCACCATTTCATGAGCAAGACAAATTTTTTCATTGTAATTCTTGCTTATCAAATAAATCCCATCGACATCTATTTTCTCAGTTATCTTTGCATTGCTCCAAACCACTTCAAATTATCTTTAGCGATTTATGGGGTCACCACCAGTTTTATCTCTTGACAAAAAGTTTTATTATTGTATTTGTTGATCATTATACAAAATACACGACTTTATACATTAAATAACATAAGTGATCTCTTTCACGTCACAGAGATCTTTCAAAAATTCCATTCTCTCATGGAAAAACTTTGTAACTCCAAAATTCTCTCTCTATACTGATGGCGGAGGTCTTGACTCTTATCTCTCTCTTCACGACATTGAACATCTTTCTGCCCCACCCTACACTCCTCAAAGAATAGCACTTGCTAAAAGACGACATCGTCATATCGTTGGAACAACTAGAACTCTCCTACATGAAGCGTCCCTGCCACCTCAATTTTGGTCTTTTGCATGCCATCACTCTGTCTACTTTATCAACCGTCTGCCCGCTTTCCACCTAGATAACCACTCATCATTCCAACAGTTACTTAAAAAATCTCCTAACTATAGCTCCCTACGGATATTTGGTTGCCTATGCTACTCATGACTTAAATCATATGCCAAAAATAAATTTGAACAATAATCTACCCCGTGTGTCTATCTTGGCTTCTCCATGTCCCACCACTGTCACCAATGTTTTGACCCAATTTCTGCGAAGGTGTACTTATCCCACGGATGTACAATTTGTTGAAATCATTTTTTCTTTCCAAAATCTATTCTCCAATTTTAAAATTAAATCATCTCACCTGAAATGGGAAAATACCACAACGCCAAAAGCTCTAGACAACTTACCTAAAGTTCCCAGATTTTACCTACCCTATTCACGCTTAATCTATCCAAGAAGGATACCCTAGTGTCGACTTTCCCCATCTCTCAGTCCATGGCCAACTTTAACTCTGAGCCTTGTCCGACTGTGCTCCTACGGCGACTGCATCTCTCCTTCTCCGACTAGGATTCCTTCTCCAGGTATGGATCTACCTCCTTCTCCTTCTATGACTTCACCTTTCCCAAATAAACAAATGACGTCCCCTGCCCAGACCCAAACTCCCCGAAGTTGGCAGTGTCCCCCACGAACATTGCGCAGCCATCCCTTCGTGTCTACCAGCATTGAAATGCAACCTCGCAGCTGCCAATGGACTCCCATTTGCCTTTCTGCATTCACGAACTTGTCCTGTCTCCACCCCACTATCCACCAACATCATCTATCCTGTCACTCGCTCTCAAAATAACATCTCCAAGCCAAAACAAATATTTGACTATCTAGCTAACTTGAACCCCACCATCACACTCACCACTATCGAACAAGCACAAAAACATCTCGAGTGGCTTGAGGCAATGAAACAGGAACTTAATGCATTAACTAAAAACCAGTCTTGGAAATTAGTTCTTCCAACCCGATTAAAAACATTGTTTGTTGTAAGTGGCTTTTCAGGATCAAGCGAAATGCAGATGGATCCATTGATAGATACAAGGCATGACTGGTTGTGAAATGCTTCACTCAACCTAGTATTGACTTTCATGTGATATTTAGACCAGTTGTCAAGCCAGCCACGGTTCGCATTGTTCTCTCTATGGCAATTCGCCACAACTAGCATCTCCGCCAACATGGCGTCAAGAATGCCTTTTTCCAAGGTAATCTGGATGAAAAAGTGTACGTGGCACAACTTTCGCTATTTGCAAATTCTATCAACCCGACCCACCTTTGTAGGCTCCGCAAGGCAATTTATGGTCTAAAACAGGCCCCTCGGGCTTGGTACAATGCTCTCACAGGTCACCTCTCGTTCATGGGATTTGTCAAAAACCAAATCGGATGCTTCACTTCTTGTTAGACATGGCGTAGCAAATTCTCTGTTCGTACTTGCATATATGGATGACATCATTATCACTGGATCCAACAAATTCAGTGTTGATTAGGTTATCAACTCTCTTGCCTCTTGATTCTCCATTAAAGATTTAAGCAACCTTTCATTTTTTTCTTGGTGTTAAGTTACGACACAACTCTGACGGCCTAATTCTCACACAAGCAAATAATGTCAATGAAACTTACATGATGAACAGGGTTTGGGGACACTTTAAGTCATTCATCAGTTCATCATTTAAGATTTCATTGTCATAATTTGCTTGTGTGCAAGTTAGGCCATCAGAGCTGCGTAGTACCTCAACACCAAGAAAAAAATTAAAGGTTGCCTAAATCTTTAATGGAGAGTCGAGAGGCAAGAGAGTTTATAACCTAATCAACACTGAATTTGTCGAACCCAGTCGCGATGATGTCATTCGTATATGCAAGTATGAACAAAGTATTTGCTAGGCCGTGTCTAACAAGAAGTGAAGCCATCCGATTCAGTTTTGACAAAGCCCATGAACGAGAGGTGACCAGTGAGAGCATTGCACCAAGCCCGAGGAGCTTGTTTCAGATCATAAATTGCCTTTCTTAGCCTTTGGTAGAATTTGCAAATTCCGAAGGTTGTGCCATGTACACTTTTTCATCCACATTACCTTGGAGAAAGACATTGTTGACATCAAGTTTGCGGAGATGCTAGTTGTGGCGAATTGCCATAGAGAGAACAATGCGAACCGTGGTTGGCTTGACGACTGGGCTAAATGTCGCATGAAAGTCAATACTAGGTCTTTGAGTGAAGCCTTTCGCAACCAGTCATGCCTAGGATCTATCGATGGATCCATCTGCATTTCGCTTGATCCTGAAAAGCCACTTACAACAAAGAATGTTTTTAATCGAGTTAGGAGGAATTAGTTTGCAAGTTTGGTTTTTAATTAATGCATCAAGTTCCTGTTTCATCGCCTCACGCCACTCGAGATGTTTTGTTGCTTGTTTGAGAGTTGTGAGTGTGATGGTGGGGTTCAAGTTAGCTAGATAGCCAAATATTTGTTTTAACTTGGAGATGGTATTTGAGAGCGAGTGACAGGATGGATGACGTTGTCAAACAGTGGGGTGGAGATGGGACAAGTTTGTGGATGCGAAAAGGGGAATGGGAGTCCATTGGCGGCTGCGGGGTTGCGTTTCAATGCTGGTAGACACGAAAGGATGACTGCACAATGTTCGTGGGGCACACTAGCGACGTGGGGGAGTTTGGGTCTGGGCTGGGGACGTCTTTTGTTTATTTGGGAAAGGTGGAGTTATAGAAGGAGAAGGATGGAGAGACATACCTGAAGAAAGAATCCTTGTTGGAGAACGAGACGCAATCGCCGCAGGAGCACTGTCGGACAGGGACTCAGAGTTTGAGTTGGCCATGGACTGAGAGATGGGGAAAGTCGACGTCAGGGGATACTTCTTGGACAGATTAAGCGTGAACAGGGTAGGTAAAATCTAGAAATTTTGGGTAAGTAGTCTGGAGCTTTTGGCATTGTGGTATTTTCCCATTTCAGGTGAGATGATTTAATTTTAAAATTGGTGAATAGATTTGTGAAAGAAAAAATGATTTCAACAAATTGTACATTTTGGGATAAGTACACCATAGCAGAAATTGGGTCAAAACATCGGTGGCAGTGGTGAACATGGAAAAGCGAAGATAGATGCACGGGGTAGATTTCGGTTCAAGTTTATTTTTGGCATGTGATTTTTTTTTAATCAAGTAAAGGTATTTCATTCATAAACAAGGTTAAAAATATGACTATTTACAAGAGTAAAACCAAAAAGTAGAGAATTTACAAAAATATATGATTCTCTACAAAGTCAGCCCATTCCTCTATACAGTAAGACACTTTATGGTTACACCAAAAGAAAATAAGGGACCGAAGACTACTCCTAAGTTTGGTAAAACTCGACTCTAGCCCCCTCAAAAGCTCTCCTATTTCTCTCTCCAAACAACCCACAGTAGCTCAAGAGTAATCAAGTTCCAAGCTCTACATCTTCTCTTTCCTCTTCCGCTCCTCCAACAAAACATCAAGTCTTTCACGGTTTTATTTTTGGCATATGGTTTAATCCATGGGTAGCATAAGCAACCAAAGATCCGTAAGGAGCTATATTTAGGTGATTTTTAAGTAAGTGTATTTAATACCTTCTCCTGCAATGAAACTAATAACCCCAACTCCGTTAGTCATCCCATCAATTACTCGTCGATCAAAAAAATGAGTATTGGAATGATGAGTAGTTATCGAGATGGGAAGCGGGCAGACGGTTGATAAAGTAGACAGGGTGATGATATACGAAGGACCAAAATTGAGGGGGCAGGGAAACTTCATGTAGGAGAGTTTTAGCTGTTCAGACTATATGACGATGTCGTCTTTTAGCAGGTGCTACTCTTTGAGGAGTGTAGAGTGGGGGCGGAGAGATGTTTAATGCCGTGAAAAGAGAGATAAGAGTCGAGACTTTTGTGCTCTTCTCCGTAATCAGTATAGAGAGAAAGAATTTTGGTGTTATAATGTTTTTCCATGATAGTGGAATTTTTGAAAGATCTCTTTGACGTGAAAAAGATCACTTTTGTTTTTTAATGTATAAAGTCAAGTGTTTTTCGTATAATGACCAACAAAAAACAATAATACAACTTTTTGTCAAGAGAAAAAACTGGTGTTGACCACATAAATCACTAAAGATAATTTGAAGTGGTTTGAAGCTATGCAAAGATAATTGAGAAAATGGATGTCGATGGGATTTATTTGATAAGTAGGAATTACAATGAAAAAATCTGTCTTGCTCATGAAATGGTAGCGAGAATTTATTCAAAATAAACCTAAGTATTCTAGAGTCCGGGTGACCCAAAAGTTGATGCTAGGTGATGAGTGGAGTGGATGAAATGGTCATGTGAGCTTGGGGATGGAGGGTAGGCCACTCATACAGTCCATTGTTGGTTCAACTGTGCACCAGCGGTTTTCACGTCTTTAGATCCTTCACAACAAAGTCAAAAGGGAAAAATTCAATAGATTTTAGATTGTGTTGACAAGATTTAGAAATAGAGAGACTTTCGTTTAATGGGTCGGGCACACAGTGTGTGGGTTAGCTTAAAAACATTATTTGATGCATTTAATTGAGTAGAACCAGTGTGAGAGATGGAAATTTTGTTACCATCCCTCATGGAGACATCCTCGTTCCGTTGTAAGATCGGAGGTTATGTGGTTCTATTGTGATGTGATAAGAGGCTCGCTAACTCTCTAGGGTTGGTGGCGGCGGTGAAACCAGCGCATCGTTGGGTTTTAATGCAAGGTGATTGTGAGACTTCGAGCGGCAGACATTGGCATTTTGGCCAATCCTGTTACATAGTTGACAGCGAGTAATGGAGTTTGGGTTGGATTTCCACTGTGGTGGAGTGTTTTGCCATGAATCCTAGTGCCATTGCTGAGGATTGTTGTTCTACCTGTGATTGTTGTGATTATAGGTTCGGATCTAGTGGGAGTAGCGGCTACAATGGTAATTGGACCGGACAATTTCTTGTATCCGCCTGACGAAGGAAAAGTTCATGGTCAAGCAGATTTTCAAACAATTCCTTATAGAAGATTGGTGTATCACATGTTCAGATTACACCAAAGATCTCTCGAAACTCAGGACCAAGACCATTGAGTATTTTGACGATGAGCTCCGGATTGGACACAGGAGCACCAGCGGTGGCTAACTCATTCAAAAGTGACCGAATAGTGTGGAGATAGTCGGTGATGAAGCGAGAGTCCTTCGTGACTCGAGAGAGTTGATTACACAGATTGAAGACTCGTGTTTGGGATTTGTTTGCATAAGTGGTGTGCAAAGCATCCCAAGCTTATTTAGATGAGTCGGATCAATTTCTCGTTAGAGCGTGTAGGGCTCAGATACCATATTAACGCTTTATTATTCAATGGAAAAGCTTACTTTATTAGTGACAATATAAACTCTTTAAATAGAGTTACAAGAAATAAGATAGATTCCTAACCGACGACTACTGAAGTAACCTAACTAAATAATAAAAGCACAAGTACAAGTATAATCAAACTACACAATATGTGTCCTAAACCAACTCTAAGACTATTCGAATTGTATGCACCAATATAACCAAAAGAATGATGAATTAGTTAATGTAATTGGGTTGCAGCCATGAATGTTTTATAGTTAGAATAGTATAGTTGTTTATGAATAAAGTTCACCAAGAAGTATTGATCATTGAATTATTTCTCTTTGCCATTTTTATGGGGCTTGGGGAATGCAGATAATTATATGCTTTGAAGGTGCTTGCCTCAGTTGCTTAACTTTACAAAGAAAAGGGGCAGTTATGGTTGGGTGCGAGTGGTTAAGGGCGTGGTCTTGAACTTATAACAAAAGTAAAATTTTCCTTTTCTCAGATATTCATAAGTTGATTTATTTATCCAATCAAAAATGTGACCCCTTGACTGTTAGCTTCAGTTCAAATGTGGGTTTCTCTGACTTTATGTCTTGTTCTTTCAGATAAAAGTAATGAATGTTGTTCAACTCACGTCATTGATGGTGATGGGGTATTCAATGTTGCTGAACTTGAGAATTTCATGAGGGAAGTTAAACTGGCTGAATGTGGTCTTTCATATGCTGTCGTATCCATTATGGGCCCACAAAGTAGTGGTATGAACTGTTTCTGGAAATTTGAACGCTTATCGTCCATTTTACTCTTTGGAATCTATTGTCTTCAATGTAACTTGAAAATGCTGACCCTTAGTGAACAAAGGCCCAAAAGCATCCTTAAGCTGATTCAAGTCTTTCTACATGCTCGATTAGATCTCTCCTTTATTAGGATACCTCTCAAGTCTCAACTCTACCAACTATGAATTATTTTGATTAACTCAGTTATTTTTTATTTTTGGAATTGATGCTATTTCATAAATGCCAATTTTGACAAACTTAACTGTGATTATGACAGGGAAGAGTCCACTATTAAATAATCTTTTCTTTACCAACTTCAGAGAGATGGATGCATACAAGGGAAGGTAAGTCTTTGAGAGTTATGTTATTGTGCTAATTCTCTGGTAGCTGAAATGATTTACTTCTTTTCAGGTCACAAACCACTAAAGGCACTTGAATGCTCGATGTGCTGGGATGGAGCCTTGCACCCTTGTTATGGATTTAGAGGGCACTGATGGAAGAGAGCAGTGTGGTTGTAAATGCTTCGTGAATGACTATTGACTTCCCTACTTGTTGCTCCATTGCATGGTTTTAACTTTCAATGTAATTCTTATGACAGGACATACATTACTCTCGATGCATATTATCCATGTATTGCTGTATGATACATTTGTATCCACCGTTACCGCAAATATGGACTAGCTGTTTATTACTAATACAAAAGAATGCCAAACCAATTACTTGTTTGGTTCCTTTTTAACCTTCTTGTCTTGTATTGCTTTTTTGAGTTTAATGGATCAGACTCCTTGACCTATGAAGACAAATATTCAGAACTTAGTAGCTTCCTCTTTGCCATTGTCTAGGATAATGCTCTTGACATAATTTTGCAAAAGTTCTCAATAACTGGCTTGTGTATGAAATATTGTATTTTTCTTCCCATGTTTTCTGTGTCAACGGACTCATATCTGTCTTCAATCATGTATATGGAAGTGATAAAGTTGGAGCCAGCAAAATTCCAGCTACCTATGCACATTGAATGTTTCCTGTCTATCCTTGTTCCTGGGGGTGGTATAACTGAGCATAGAACAATTGTTTTCTCATCCAGAGTTTATTTTCTGTTTAGGATGACACTGCATTTGAAAAGCAGAGCGCCCTGTTTACAAGTCTTTCCGATATAGTGCTAATCAACATGTAAGTTCCCTTTAGCATGTGAAGTACATGAACTTTAGATAAATAAAACCAGAAAAAAATTCAAATAGACAAGTTGATTAAATTTCCCAACATTCAGGTAGTGTCACAATATTGGCCATGAGCAAGCTGCAAATAAACCTCTTTTGAAGACTGTTTTCCAGGTAAAAGTAGAAAAAAAGTTATTTTTTCCATATATCCTGGATCAATATTTTACTGATTTTCTGAATTTTAAACAGGTCATGATGCAGTTATTTAGTCCTCATAAAACGACGTAGATGTTTGTTATACGTGATAAAACAAGAGTAGGTGCCTTCTTCTCTTATAAATAGATTGGCCACATTTAACTGCAAATTTTACAAAGACTTGCATAAGCCAGTTGATTTTCCATTTGAATTTTGTAGACTCTGCTTGAGAATTTGGAGCCTGTATTACGGCAAGATATTCAGAAGGTGCTATATGCAGAATTCTTCCAATTATGACTCTTCTTATAAACTCAAATATTAATTTTTGCTCACTTCTCTTGCATGTAAATATGGGATTCCATCCCAAAGCCGCATGCTCACAACGAAACACCTTTAAGTGACTTTTTTAATGTAAGTCTCATTAGATCTGTCCTAACCTTATTACTTTCTCTTTTATGTCTATGCATGTTCATGCAATGTTGAAACAACCTCTCTACCCCACAAAGGTAGGGGTAAGGTCTGCATACATCTTACCCTCTCCAGACCGCACTTGTGGGATTACACCAGGTAGAATCGTGTGTATGTACATGTTCATGTAATGAAATTGATTGAAATTCCAGTCGAGGTTGTAGCTCTTTCTAGTTATGAAGAAAAGGAAGAACAATTCAAAGAGCAGGTATCTAAAAGTAAATTCTTTGAAAAGTGATCATTTTTATCTTTTCTATTTTTCTCTTTAAAAAGTTTAAATTCTTAGAAGTGGTTGCATTGCCATATGTTTGTTTTCCACTTTAGTGGGCTTTGAGTTGATTATCTCTGTTCGTCATTCTCATTTTCTTCATAAGGTGGCTAGTCTAAGAAAACGATTCTTTCATTTTATTGAACCCGATGGGCTTGCTGGAGATAGGCAGACAGTTGTTCCTGCTTCAGGATTTTCATTTAGTGCTCAAGAGATATGGAAGATTATAAAGGAGAACAAGGACCTCGACATGCCTGCCCAAAAGGTTAAAATTTTATTCTGTTTGAAGTTTCTGGTTATGTTCCCATAGTTGTTATCGTGCTTGATGTTTATCTAATTACAGGTTATGGTAGCTACTGTACTCTGTGAAGAAATTCCCTATGAAGAATATGCTTCTTTTACAGAAAATAGGTATTGATTTGTTTTGAAGGTTAACTTAATGTATGATAATTCTTATATTGTATTGACAGTATTGGATGAAACTGCTATAAAAGATGTCCTTTTTTCAAAGCAAATGGGGTATATTGACATGATTGATCTTTGTTTCAGGAATGGTGTCAATTAAAAGAGGCAGTGCAATCTCATCCTGTTCAAGGCTTTGGAAGGAAGCTTACCTCAATTTTAGACATTGTCTGTCAGAGTGCGGACACATTTTCATGCAGTACAACATGAAATTCTTTGTAGCTGTGCGCTTGTATATTTTCCTACATCTACCCAAATTTTGCTATCATTTCTTGTACACGTTGGTGATCGAAACTGTATCTAAGAAACCAAAGGATGTCAGGAAGCTACTTTTTCTGAAGAGAAGCTAATACAAGTAAAACTATTGAGCAAAGCTGCACTTCTGCATCAGTGTAGATCTGTACAGAATTCCTTTTTTCCTATAGGCGTAGTTTGATGTTTTTTCTCTTCTTGATATGTGTTATATCAATTCTGCTACACAACAACAACAACCTGCCCAGTGTAGTCCCACAAAGTGGGGTCTAGGGAGGGTAGAGTGTACGCAGATCTTACCCCCAATTCTGCTACACATTTCATTAATAAGGACATGAGCAGTTGGGCAGTAACATCTTCCTTTTCAGGTATGATGCCGAGGCTACCTTCTTTGACGAAGTAAGATCCACAAAACGGAAGCAGTTGGAGGAGAAATTGCTGCAGGTAATGGTGGAAAGTATGAAAAAGCAAAAAAAGAAAAAAGAAGAAAAAGTATTATTATTTTCTCGTTAATAACAAGAAGATAGATAACCGAGCAATTGGAAGAGAAATTGCTGCAGGTTATAGCAAGCTAGTTTTGGCATTTTGTAAAAAACCTTTTAACCTTTGAAGTACATTTTCTCATTGCTTTATCTAGTTACTTATCCTTTCTCCTATTTCAGCTTGTCCAAGAAGCATACCAATCTATGCTGGGACACATAAGATCTTGTACTTTGGAAAGGTTCAAAGAAGCATTTGATAAGGTACTGATGGGAGGTAAAGGGTTTGCTGTGGCTGCTCAATAGTGCACCGAGTCATTTATGTCCCACTTCGATGAAGAATGCGCAGGCACAAGATATAGCCTGCTATATCTTTTATTCCACACACACACACACATATATATATGTTCTACAGATGAGAATGTACTATCCTTAATGAACTGATCTCTCCCCGCTGGGTGAGAGAGGATGTACAATTTTTAATGACCTGACCCCTTCCCCAAGGGTGAGAAAGAAAGAGAGAGAGGGACAGAAAGAGAGAGCAGATGCCACAGCACTGCTTAGGAAGCCTGTCCACAACT
Organism: Datura wrightii; assembly: GCA_035772735.1. Classification (NCBI taxonomy): domain Eukaryota; kingdom Viridiplantae; phylum Streptophyta; class Magnoliopsida; order Solanales; family Solanaceae; genus Datura; species Datura wrightii. The sequence goes on along the minus strand of JASDFA010000010.1, from coordinate 155,958,869 downwards.
TCTGTTTCTATGGTGACAAACTTGTACAGCTGACAAAACTTTAACTAGAGTCAATTAGTGATAAGAGTTGCAATGTAATAGTGACGATTTCTTGGGCCAAAAATTATGAACAATGGGGCAGGGCGGTGGCAGGGAATAGGCTAAGGGAAGGGTGTGTCAAAACTTATTCTTTTAACAACCATAGTGGGCAAGGCAGAGGCAGGTTGGTATTTTTAAGCTTCTAGGTGGTAAGAAAATTGAGAAGCATAGAATGGCATTCCATGCTCCTGTTCACCATGAATCCTTGCTGGATATCTGCAGAAATGACTGTGAGAATTGATGTTTGATGGACAGCCTGCGATTTATGATGGCCTGCAGATGTCATTGGCTGCTTTTAAAGGCATGAATCAAATGTGAAAAACTTGTATTGGAGGGGTTTTTCGTCTGAGGAAATGTAGCCTTAGGAGGATAATGGTTTCTGTGGTAGTATCCAACCTGCCATTCTTGCATAACTTTTTCCAAAGCTGACTAGATCTGGACTTGAGATAAGGGCTTGGTCAGTGGAAGAAGCCCTATGGTTGGAGTTGTGGTAATGTTCAGTCTGAAGAGATAAATAAAATCTTTCTATTTGGATTGAGGTTGTCAGTATCATGTCATCTGGGTAGCTTTGGAAATTCAGCATTGCGGTCCATGAGTTCATTGAGAAGAATGAGTTGACGACCATTTGGGTTTTCTTCAACTTGTCTTTAAAGCTGAAACTCATACCTGAAAGAAGACTTTAACTATGGTTATTGTTCCAAGGAATCCCACTTGTGTATGGTGCATGATTGGAAAGAAATCCAATGCAAACTGGAAATAAAAGCAAAAAGTGTTGAGCCGGGTGGGATGGGGCAGTGCTAAGCAGGGTGGAGCGGGTTAGGCTGTAATTAGAGGATTATGTTAAATAGGGCTAGGCATGGTGGGTTTAAACTTTAGCTGGGGAAGGGTTCGCCTGTCCCTCCCTGTTTACCATCCCTAAGTTAAGTACTCACATTGATCTTCTGGATTTTAAAGTCCAGCATATTTCTTTATAGAATAGGTACTGTTCCTGCTATTGAATTGTTCTTACATATCTACGAGGGGTCAAGGTGGGTTTGAAAGGTGAACTTAGTATGACAGCATAAGTGCAGCAACAAACATAATTTGAATAAACAAGTTCCGGGGGAGGGAAGGGGTTTGAGGCGAATTGTTTTTGTTGCTCAATGTAGCCCTTTTCAATATCTTTTGTTGTATGCTTTGGATTTGAACTTCCATGATAATGGGAAATTTTGTGTTTTTCCTCTCTTTAATGTAAAGCACTTCTCCTGCATGAGATACAAATCAAAAAGAAGAAATGGGGCAAAGACATTGCTGCATCATCTGCTGAGCAGAGGCATCTTCCTGGCTTAGAAAAGATTCGCTAGAGATTCCCTCTAACTTTCTTCTTCTAAGATCTTTCTCATCTCGTAGTTAATGATCAGACTAAGACTTGAAGTAAGACAGATATAATGCAGGCACTAAATATTGCGCTCAGTCACAGTAGGTTAGTTTTTGCTATTTGACTAGTAGTTACTGTTTTGCAGATGCTGTTATTGGGCAAGCAAATTGGGACTCCTCTAAAGTAAGCGATATGCTCAAGGGTCGTAGATGCTCATATTGCTGAAGTTCGTTGTGCCAAGCTGGCTGAAGTTACAAGCCTCTACGAGGTATGAAATTTGAGAACCTGTCTGTTTTAGTCATTATGGTATCTATCAAAAAGTAAAATTTATTTAATCCTTTGGTAGTGCTTTCCTGTCACCTTTTGACGTCCAAATAATTTGTTGTTGGCCTATCCCCTCAATCATTCGAGGGAAAAGAAAAAGCATGTTTAGGTTTCCCCTTTCTTACGTGAGGATTGTCATCACCCAGCTATAGCTGAGAGATGGATTGTTGCTGGAACATCCATGGAGTAAATTGAAATTTTGATTGCTTTCAATGAGTTTTAGATGATAACAAGAAACTGTGAGAACTTTTTTAGATTCAACTGTTCTTTTTAGTGTAATTATGCTGGCACTGCTGGGGATTTTTTCAGACAAAATTGAACGAGGCATTAGCTGGACCTGTTGAGGCTCTTTTACATGGAGCTGGTGATGATACATGGAGCTGGTTCAGCATGAGACTGAAACAACAGTCTCTGGTTTCTCTGCTGCACTTTCTGGTTTTGAAATGGATAAACAAGCTAGCGACAATATGGTTTCAAGACTGAACGATTAGGCACAGGAGTGGTTGAAGCAAAGGCAAAGGAAGAAGCTGGAAGGGTTTTGATTTGCATGAAGGATAGGTACTGACATGAGTATTTCATTCTCACTTTTCTGTGATACGATCGTTGCAGTATGAAGAAGGGTTGCGGACCTGAAAATAATTGACAGGTTTTCACATTATTTAGCCATGATTCTGGATCAATGCCACGAGTTTGTACCGGAAAAGAAGATATCCGAGCAATTACCAGAACGGCTAGATCAGCTGTATGACGGATCGAATTAAGCTTCTTGATTTGGGTTTGAATATTATATTTCAGTCTGTGTTGACTCCTTCTAATGTTCTCACAGTCGCTGAAGCTCCTATGAGTTTTGGCTGCGATTCACTTGGAAGATGAAGGTGATAGTATAGAGAAGACACTAGACCTTGCTCTTGTGGATGGACAATCAGGCACTTCCACCACAAAGAGCTCCACATCAGTGGATCCTCTAGTCTCTAGCACTTGGAATGAGGTAATTATCTTAGTAGATTATGTGGTATGTCTTCAAAGTTATTAGAAGCAGAAACAGTAATCGAAGAGGGGGGGGGGGGGGGGGTGCGCAAGATATTGGCAAGATTGGATTCCCTACAAGATGTCATAACCATGAAATTCCTGTGAGTTAGCTTGCTCCACCCAATTGTAAGAACAGGTTCAAAACTTGGTTATGGTCCCGCCCCTCTACCGTATTCCCATTTAAATATCAGATTTTGTGTCAGCGGCAGGATTCGAACTCGTGAGGTGCACCCAATTCACACAACCTGTGCTGCATCCTTTGAACTGAACCAAACTCTGGGATAAATATGCTATGTCAAATTCTGGATTGAATTTTCTCAGTCCGTACATCATATGTATACAATAATCTCATGAGTCACCACTTAGTTTCAGGTTTGTACTTATATACCTTTATTGTTGTAGATCCTAGACCTGAGAATACTGGAAATATGCATATTAATGTTCAGCTTTAGAAACCGTACCTCTGATGTTTTATGATTGTTTATGCCTGCTATCTTTCAAGCTGTCAAGTTGATCATCTTTATGCCAATTTTTATTGCAGGTCTCTGCATCAAAAACTTTGATCACACCTGTCCAGTGCAAGTCTTTGTGGAGGCAATTTAAATCCGAGACTGAATATACTGTTACACAAGCCATTGCTGTTCAGGCATGAATTTTTTGGATGCTATTGCACATCTCTTCAGTCTTCTCTTGAAAGCAAAGTCCTTCTATACTTGGTTTGGTTGCCAGTAAGTTGAATTAGCATTATTGATTAATATATGTCTGGATTAATGGCTGGGTAATCATAATCGGTGTTTGAAAGTTGATTATTCTAAATGCTAGGTGTAATATTGCTGGTTGTAGGTGGTGATAATTGCAGTCTACCTGACCACCTCTGGCGTTTTCTTAACATCCTCTTTTTGAAGAAAACCTAAATCCCTTCAGTTGATGTTGGGGTTTCAAAGAAACTGTTTGAATGAAACTGTATAAGCAGTGCAATCGTTTGGTTTAAGAATGTAAGTTCCTGGAAACTGATGATTCTCACTCACGTTATCTGTGCTTGTTACTTTGTTTTGAGCCATTCTCTGGGCTGTTATAACTTACAAATATGTCCAGTATTTACTGTGCACAGTTGGTCTGACCATGTTGACTTTCTGTTTGAAATATATCTTGAGAAATTCTTTTGAATTTTCTGCATTTGAATATTTGTGGTTTTCTCTTATGTTGTATCTTTCTGATTTTCTGGTACTTTATCCTTCAGGAGGCTAGCCGGAGAAGTAACAATTGGTTACCACCTCCATGGGAAATTGTTGCCTTAGTTGTTTTGGGTTTTGATGAATTCATGACACTTTCAAGGTACCTTTTCTGCTTATAAATAATCAGAATGCCCCTTAATTTTGATACATTCAGGCTTTATACCCACTGGCAGGGTGCATCCACTGTTGATTGCATAACTTATATTTGCATTTACCTTTTCTCCAGAAATCCTTTGTATTTGGGAGTTATATTTGTTGTTTTTCTACTACTGAAAGCCCTTTGGGTGCAATTGGACATCTCCGGTGAATTCCGCAATGGTGCTGTAAGTATCACATCTGCATTCCTATTGTTTCAGTTTCTATGTATCACAAGAAATTTGACCAATTAACCATTATTTAATCTAATCTAGTCTCTGAAGGAGAAACATTCTTAGACTAGAAGGGTCTTGAATGAATCAATACAAGCCGTGGAAGTTGGAACCAAGTGTGATTTGCTCAATTTCATTACTTGACTCGCAATGTGGAGAACTTCCTCAAAAAATTTAAGGGAACTGATCTTTTCTATATATATGTGTTTCAGATTCCTAGACTTCTCTCTTTATCCACAAAGTTCCTACTGTCATGAACCTTCTTCAACAACTAGCAGAAGAAGGACAAAGGCAGGTAAATGGTGAACCTCAATGAAATCCTGCCCCTGCATCAAAGAGTTTCAACAGTAGCCCCAATGATCATAGTGCTGTGTCATCATGTGCTTCGTCGAATTTAAAATCTTCAGAAAATGGAGCAGAATACTCTAGCCCCTCTATACATGACAAAACAAAGTAAATCCTGTTTATAGATCAGTCTTCTTCTATTTCATGAGAGCAAGTTCTCATGCTCACAGGTGTGGCATGGTGCACAATTCCGCTCAAGGCTTTCAGCTTAGCCGCAAGCCGGTAAAGATTTTCAGAAAATCTGAAGGCATTAATTTTTGTTTAGGATATGTATTCTACTGGACTTTAGGTGAATGAGGTCCCCGTTTAAGTATATTATCTTTTAATTTTCCTTCTTTTTTTCTGTTTCTCCCTTCTATCCCATGCTATGGCTTCCTCGTTGTATATCGATTGCCCCCCTTATCTGGTTTTGCCATCAATTTCGTATTGCGAGATGCCTAATATCACGTGTATCTGAAATATTAGCAGTAACTATACTTCAATGAAATATGAAAAAAATCTCAAGATTAAAGAGATGCTACTGTATTCAGGTCAGGCAGCAAGAGTAACTCCTTGCCAAAGGCTAGGCTGTTTGCTGTTTGTATTATCTTGTCAGACAAAATCAACACAACGCTTATATATGGAGCAAATCAGGAAATGAAAGAAATTTACAGACAGATGACAATACTATTTAAAGGAAGAGGGGGACTACTGCCATAGCAAATGTGTGGGCAGTTTGTTATGAGTAGCTATCAATAGGCATAACAGACTAGGCTATTTTTGGGTTGCTTGTATTTCTGCTTTTTCATCTATTCCTCTGTAATTCTCTTCTCCATTTCCTTCAGCTTTTATTCTATTGTTACATTGGCATTTACCTTTTACTTTCCTATTGTAGAATGTACACAAGGCATTTACTCCTACAGCCAAGAAAAGAGAGTTGTTATCATTTGGTGGATATATTACACCTCATGTGATCTGGAATTGGCAATTGCCAACTTTCCCAGCCTGAGATGCTAAAAGATATTTGCTTCATTTATAGCAAAAGATTGCGTAGCGTTCTTTTTTTCCCTTTGTCTAAAAGAGAAAACAAATAGAACAGAAAAAGGTTTATTTGATTTCCAGATGGCTAGCTGGCTTAGCTTGGATGTAAGACTGCATATATTTAGGCCAAATACATGCAAATAAAAATCATGGGTGTTCTTTGATTTTTTTAAAAATAATTTCTTTTTTTTTTGTTTTTATAGTTTTTATAAGTGAAAAATAACTGACGGAAGTCTTTTGATTTTCTTTAAAAAAATATCATTGGTAACTTGACTGAGTCTGTTAGTTTTTTTAGTAGAGTTATTAGTAATGAACTGCAATCTATTTATTAGTAGAGTTATTGAAGATAGATTTTTTTTTCTCGTATTTGGGTTAAACCCCGATGCATCAGGATGGCAAAAAGTAAAATACATGGCGTTATTTAATTGAATGTTTATTTAGATATACATATAATTTTTTTTAGCTCTTTCAAAGCATGAAATCATTAGAACTTTCTAAAAGTTGATTCATTTTTTTTTTTTAAAATCTAATACTCTTTGCATGAAATACAATTATTTTAAGCTAGATATTTTATTATAATTTATATTACTCCTAATATAATTCTTTATAGTCATGGTGGTTCTTTCATGACTCTTCTATATAATAAAAATATCTGAATTAATTTGAACATACCTCACCTAATTTTATATCTCTTGCCAGAACGAATATTTGTTCAAAATTTAGATAGATAAAAAAGAAATTGTCCAAGAGTTATAAAAGTTGGTCGACAACATGATGCAAGGGTTTAAGATATTCACATGGAAGAAAAGGGAAAAAATTGTAGAAAGCCGGAGTTGGGTGCTCAACCTCCCCAACTGCGACGTATTTAATTACACATGCACACATTTCCATTTGCTTTGTTACTTTCTTGTTTATTGCGTGCCAATTAAAGGTATTCTTAGTAATGATTATACAACTATGTTTGGCTTTTGTGACCCCACCCCCTAGGCCCTAACTAGCAAGCTAGCTAGCAAGCAAGCAAACAAACAAACAAACATATTCAATTCATATGCGGAAGGTGGAGGAGGATTGCTGTCCTAAATCTGCCATGCGCACATGCACGACATGTTCCAACTGTATGGACGGGACAACGTGTTTATTGAATGTTTATGATGGTCAAAGTTTATAAGCTTTATTGGCACATATGTCTTCAAGTAGTATTAGAATTGCTTTAGGACTCATATTATGTAAATTGATTATAGTTTTATGTTTAGTTTTCGTTTTCAGTTACTTATTTCAGTAATAATTAATTAAAAGTTTATTTTATTTTATATAACTCTATTTAAAAAGTTTATATCTTTCATTGCTTCATTAATCATTTATAAGCTTGAAGTCTTTTTATCGGCTTGAAAATAATTTCCTGGATTCACTCACCAAGATCAAACTTTTGAAATGAGTCAAGAGTACTACTAATTAACTAGCTTCATTAGGACAAATTAAATATGTGCCATCACTTCTATTTGATCCTTTATTTGGTAAGAAGATAAGTAATGCAGCGATTAATAATATATAAATAGGTAATGCAGAAATTGCTAATACAAAGATTGTAATGTTGGAATTATTTTTAATCAAGTATTTGGTTCATTGTGTTAAAAACTAAATACACCATGTATTGTGTTTGGTTTAAAATTCTAAAAAAATCTTCTTTACAATTATACCCTTAAATTTTCGTATAAAGAAATTTAGGAAGAGGGATTGAAGAGGATAGTCTAGTCATTTAGGGGTCTTATCCAGAAATTAGTTAGCCCTTTATTTCCTTGGTATAAAATAATACATTTTGTGATATATTAATAATCCATGTATTAGATTAAATTGAGTAACGAAAATAAATTTTAGTACGAGAACTATTCTAATAACGGCGTCTGTTGTAAAGATTATCCGAAGGTAAATTTCTTTATACTACTTTCGTTTTCTTTTACCTGTTTACTACTTTAGTAGTGTATTGAATTTTATCTTTCAAAATTCATTTTAACAAATAAATCAAGAAAAAAATTAAAATTATATTTCAAATTTTACACTTATCACGAGACAGAATGCATGCCGTTTAAGCAACGAGGAAACGTAAATAAACCGGCCACTCACGCTTTCCACATTAAGCTGATCAAAGCTATGCAACTATTATAACTTTGCATCTTTCTAGATTTCAACTCCATTACTTACTTTTACAGTAGGCAGAGTGAGTGTGGATGATACGATTCAGTCCGTTATTTTGTAGTATCTATATTGTATTAATTTTTTAATTATTTTATTTTATATTATTAAAATTAAAATTTTCAAATTCGTTTGATCATTATTTTGATCTTTTTTGGTATTAATATGATTTGATTAATTTTTGATATTATTTTAAAAACATCATGTAAGAGAAATAAGTAGAAGTCACAGTATGATATAGTTATGCTTATATACGTATGTAGGATTTTAGTAAAAATTCTTCAGATTTTTTATTCTTTAAAAGCTGATGAATCAAGGTAACATGAAAGACGCCAATAATATAGATTCATTCCACTATTTTAGTGGTGTAAAATAAAGTTAAATAAATACAAAAAAGTTTAAATAAGACGAGTGAAGAGAAATTATCAAGATGAGACTTAAAAACTCCTACAATTAAGTATTCAATATGAAAAATCTAAATCACATGAAAAAATATATATAATATTTTATAACTTGCTATTCAAAATTATTAAAATACCCTGTAGCTTACTACTCATGCTACAACTAATTTATTTTCGAAAAGAAATAGCATAACACGTGTCGAAATTGGAATTTTATTGATTGTTAATTACATGTTGACATGTATGCAGTTGTTTTCATCGCCCAAGGCACAAAGTGAAACATTTATTGTATTATTTTTAAATTTAATATTTAAAATATATTTTACATATATAAGTTTTTTAGTTTTGATTATGTTTATATAAAATTTAAAATCTATTTAATTATTTGATTTGATTATAAATTTATATAAAATTCTAAGATTTTATTTTAAAATTAACTTAATAGTTGATTTGATTTGATACGATATGATCAATTATGTCGGTTTTGAAAACTCTGTCCATGCGTATCACATAATCTATTTATATTATATTAAAAGTATAAAACTTCTTATAAATATTATTTGAACTTTTTATCATTCATTAAGAGATATTATAATAAATAAAATAATCAATTATTACTTTTATATAATTATTATTTAAAATTATTTTTAATCTTATTTTATCATATTAGAATTTTTATTTGAAGCATAAACTCTATTTGTAGTGTAAAACCTTAAAAAAATAAGTTTACATCAATTTTATTTTTCTTTTTGATAGTTATGATTTTTTTCTATCTTATTTTATAATATTAGATTTTCTACTTGTGACCTAACTCTATTTGTAGTGTAAACTTAAAAAGAATTATTAAAAATATTTTAAAAAATCTTGGACGAAGGTTTTTTCTTCCTTTTAGATTTGAAAATTATTTTTTTCTTTTTCTTTTTTCTGTTTTCTTTTTTCCTTTTGCATACTCAAGTATTTTTTTTTCCTTTTTTGATTATTTTTTTTCTTTTTAATTGTAATGTCCTAATATTTTTATATTTTCAAATTCTTTTTAATTTATAACTCCTTCCACTTCTATACAAAGATTTATAATTACATAATTTAATTCATCAACTCTTCTACATCAATATTTTTGATTCAACCTTGTGTATTTTCGTGTTAATCTATCTTCTTCTTTTTATTTTTTCATGTTATGAGTATTTTTATATTGTAGATTCTATATATGTCAACTCAAGTTGTTCACATTCAAAATAATTTAACTTAGATTGACTCCTTTAGTTCATTCTAATTAATATTAATATCATGCTATTTCCTTTAATTTAGTCTTATATTGATATTATATGTGATTTAAATTTTGTGTTATTTGTAGCTGACATTCTTCATCTACTCATACATTTACAACTTTCATCTATTTAGGTAAAACAATCTCTTCATTTCATGAAATAATTTATTTTTTTATAAATTATAAATTATTATAATTATAACTTTTGTGCACAATTTATTTTATATAATTGCAATGAAATCTTGTTACACCCCGTAAGTTTTTATCGTTTAACAGATCCGTACATGTGTGTGTTAAGAGTTTCAGAGCACGACACATGTGGGAAAAGGCTCGGGGGTTGAGTATTCGAGCACGATAGTGAGCGGGCAGGAGACTTGGACCAGGAGCTGGGGGCATTGAGCGCCGACGCGCTGAGCCACCCCTGCCACCATCCTACCTATATATATTAAGTCCTCTTGATGATTTAAATCATTTGATATGTACTCCTCGGCCAGAATAAGAGAGGAAACACAAATTTCATCGGGTTTTCATCCAATTACGCTATCGAACGCCTTCGAAATGCAAATTAACTTTGGGTAATGAGTCCTAGGCCTATGGGAAGCATTACTACGGAGTTATTTTTTGAAAATTCGCCCGGAAAATTAAAACTCTGCCGAGTAAAAGTTATCAGAATTATTCCAAACTGATTCCTACTTGGCCACAGACATTAGGTAAGCACTTTTCTCTTCTGAACTCTCAGAAAATTATAGGTTTTCTACCGAATGAAATGGAGTTGAAGTTATAGTTAATTCTATTGAAAAGATATTGTTATTGACCATTCTTGTTGTTGGAAATAGCTGTATTTTCTCAGCGTAAAGGCAACAATTAAGTGGAATTACTGGCTTCAGGTGGAAAATTGCCTAAACAAATTCGGTATTCTAGGTGTATTAAGACTTATTCCTTCAGCAAGTTATTCTCGTCGTATAGTAATATGACCTATGTTTTAAACGTAGATAATGATCCTATATGTTGTAATTAGCTGCTGCTAGTATATAAGGATCAGGTATGTTATGATTGGCTGCTATCAGCAGATTACGATTACATATGTTGTGGTTAGCTGCTAGAAAACTGATCTTGGGCAAAATAGCATGCCCAAGTGATGCTTTATAACTTAGTTTTGTCTTGTTTATTGAGTTAATTATATGCATTCTCATGTACTTCTATGTAAATAAAGCTTCTCATATGTATGAACTCATAATTGAAATGTATGTTATCATTGAGCTTCGTATCATACAGTGTCGAGTCTATGCATGATTTCATTATTGAGCTTTGTCAATAGACAATGTTGAGCTTCGTTTCATACTATGTTGAGTTTATGCATGATATCATTGTTGAGTTTCGTTAATAGACGATGTTGAGTTTCGTTATATATGATGTAGAGCATTGCATGTTTTGGGAGAAGAGTCTAGCACCAAGCGGGCTAAAGGTCGATCACCCCATGCCCCAGAACTACGCGCCAACGTAGGTTGAATACTATATAACTTGGGACCTCCCTAGTGAGCTTCCCCTTGCCCGAATGGTCCTTTAGCTTGATGTTGATATCATGGTAGCGTCCTTAGCCCTGGTAAGATTTTGGACGGCGCTGCCCACTTGAGTGTAATAGTCGGGACCACGTAAGCTCTATCGTGGTATGTCAGTTAAGTGATGAGTCTCCCATTGTCTATATGATTCAGATTTACATATTCATTACTCATGATTATTTCTTTAAGCATACATGTACTAAAAGCAAGGTTTGACTCATTGTTAAGCTTTTATCATAAATATTATGTTTCAGCTTTGAGTTATTTGAGTTAGTAATGATGTTATAAAGCTATGAATGGTCATATCATGATAATATTTCGATTTCAGGATGAATGCATGTAGACCTCCTTCTCAGACTTGAAAGCTTATGATATGTTATGAAATGTTTCAAATGATTTATTTTACTTAAGCGGTTTTACTTATCTTGCATACTCAGTACATTTCACGTACTGCTCGCATACTTTTTATGTTGTATCATTTCATCATACAGGACCCGGCTCGTAGCTTCAACCTCGCTCTTAGACAGCTTTCGGGAGTTAGTATCTGCTCGGATTGGTGAGTCCTCATCCTCCGAGGAATAGACTATCATTTTCCTTTATGTGTTTCCAGTTTCAGTATTATTGAGTTAGTTGGGGTCTTGTCCCATCAACTCGTCCTGACTAGAGGCTTTTCAGACTTATGTATGTGTTAGCTTCGGATGTTATTCTGATGTTATTCTGATGTTATATTGAATTAGACTTCCGATGAGTTGTATTGATGATTTCTTCAGTTTATCAAATGGGTTAGATGTATGTTTATGCCATGGGTTGACTTGGGGTCTCTCGGGGTCATCCCTTGTCCCGTGTCTACGATCCGGGCCTCCATTCGGGTCGTGACAATACTGAAGAAAGAACTACTAGATTGGATTAAACTATTAAACATAATTATTTTTCAATTTAAAATTCATAATTTTCTTTCTAAATTCTTATATTGTTATATAAACACATTTTTAAAATATTATTTATGTCATTTTTCTAAATTTATTCTTATTAATATGAGAAACACGTGCGAAGTGCGTACATATAGACTAGTTTATTAAAATGAGAAGAAGCTAAATAAAAGGTAATACTTAAAGAAAAGGTTTTAGCCGTGGTCATTCAGTTTTATATTTATTGCAAAAAAAAAATATTTTTTATTTTAAAAGTTTTTTAATGATTCATAAAAATTATTTAACTTTAAGTTTATCACACAAAATTCATTTTTTTCTATTTTTGATCACATAAAGTTATTTAAGTTTTGTTTAAATTAACTAAAATGAAATTTCACCTAAATTTTTATATTTTTTTACAGAAAATATGATATGATATTCCAAATAGTTAATTAGATTAATAAAATATATTAATATAATAAATTATTTTAAGAGACCTTCCTCAAACATTTTATGAAATCATGTTTATATTTTGATTTTGATTTTTTTGTTACAATTTAAAGCAATTGAAGTACCATATCAAGCTCGTAGATTTTGTATTTATATTTTAATTTTTTGATTCTATAAGAACAAATATTTTGTTAATTAAAAATGATGTTTATGAAATTCACTAAACAAATAAGAATATTAGTAAGGCAAAATAGTTAAATTATATATATATTTTTATATTAATGATGATGAGTTAAAATTATAGAAAAGAAATCGAAACAAAGGCACCAACTGTAATATTATAAACTAGAACGAAAATTCATATTATGAGGCGAAACATTGAGACAGATTTATGAAATTATCTCAAATATAATTTATTTATTTTGGATTATCATATTATATTTTCAATATAAAATAAAAAAAATCTAGGTGAAATTTACTTTTAGTTAACTTGGCAAAAATTAAATGATTTTATGTGACAAAAATTATAAAAAAAATTACTTTATGTGTAATAAACTTAAAGTTAGATGACTTTTATGTGGTGTAAAATTAAAAAAAGAATAATTTTATGTGATAATTCTTAAAGTTGAATGACTTTTATGTAACAAAAAATAGAAAAATATTTTTTATGTGTAAATACAGAACTGAATAACCACCAGTAAAATTTACTTGTAATAATATTATATGCTGGCTAGGGGTGTCAAATCTGGCCTAAAACTCGATGCTCGCCCAACCCTTCTAATATTTTATGGTTTGGACATAAGATAATTTCATATTTGACTGATTTTAGCTCAATCCAATATAATTCATTTTTAAGTGATCTTCAATTTAACACAATATTAGTCCAATTCTAGCTCATATTTAAGATTAATTTTAATTTGTATTTACTACTTGAAATTTACTTTTATTTTTTTATGCGTGGGAGCTATGATCCCGAATTGTGGTACGGTTGCTTCTCGAGTACTAGGTCAAGATCAGGTTCCGCACTATTTAAAAATGATTTCAAAAGATTGGGAAAATGCAAACAGACCTTCAGAGGTCGATTTTTAATTTTTTAAAAATGTTTATATATATTTTAATAATAACGATCTTCGAACGTCTATTTTCTAAGCGTTAAAGAACAGAAAAAATGCAAACGGGCCTCTTGAGATCGATTTCTTTTTAAAAAAAAATTCTTTTTGGGAAAAACCGTCCAATCGAGGTCGATTTTTAATTATTTTTTACTTTTGTTGCAAAATCGACCTTTGAAGGTTGCTTTTGAAAAAAAAATTCTCTTTTCACGAAAATATAAATTTAAAAAGAACAAAGACCAACCTCCTAAGGTTAGTTTTTCCCATTTCTTAATAGTGTCAGATTGGGGTTGGATCTCGATTTTCAGATCGAATCTCGAGTCGGGTCTCTAGTGGCTTGTCTTGAGTTTTGAATTGAGGCTTTGTTCTAAGTCTCAGTTCAAGATTAGGTCTTAACTCTCGGATTAAGGACGAGGACCAAAGATTGAGTCTCGAATCAAGGTCGAATGTCGAGTTAGAGTCGAGAATAACGAAGGGGTGGACTTGAGTAAAAGGAAGGGTAGGGGGAAGGTGGACTATTTTAAAAAAATTGAGTCAAATATGGCGAATCATGACTCAATCAAACTTTTAGCTAATCCAACTCAAGTAACTTTTGGGCTGATTTTAGTCCAATTCATTTATTAACTCAACCAATTTTAATTTATTCAATTTTAATTCAATCTGCTCATTTAATCCTCTTAATGCGGGCTATATAGCTAATAATATTACATGCGGGCTATGTATCTATATATGTCTTTATCAGTAGTGAGCTGTCCAAAGTAGCTGATCAGAGGCTCCAGACAAAAGATGAAGATGATGAGAATTTTCATTAGAGATTAATTGACTTGGAAGGTGAACGGATGATCAATATGCATTTATAATGGAGCCCAACCGTAGCCATTCATTTCGCCTTAAATGAGTATTACTCTCCCTGTTGGAGTTTAGTTTCTCCCTCACATATTACTATTAATTTAATAATATTTTTAAAAAATAATAATTTTACTATATTATTTTTTAAATATAATAAATTCAATATTTTAAAAAATACATTGAAAAATGACTATAATTAATAATAAAGATAAATTAGCAATTAAATGATAAATTATCTCTTTATTTTTTAAACTGAATAAGTAAAAATAGATATCTATTTTTAGTATAATGGATAAGTAATAATAGACTAAGGGAGTATTGTTCATTAGTCCGCCATCTCAACTTATGTATCATGATTTCTAAAAATAATTATCTCAAATTATACTTGTCATTTTAGAAGTTCAAGACAAAATAAATTATTTTTTTCCATTTAATCTTAGTAAAAATTGTTTTCAAAAACTATAAATATTTTAATAGAGTAAATATTTGATAAAGAGAAATTATATCTTAAAATATAAATAAGACTGAAATAGTAGAAAATCGCTGTTAATTAATATTTTTTTTTAAAAACATGTAAAAAAAAAAAAAAAGAACACAGAGAGTGGATGAGATAGTCAACCTCCTGATCTCCTTTGAGTTCGTTCCAGTACTCAAAAGAATTTAACATATATATACATATATTGCTAGCTGGAATATTCTTTTATATACACTGGTTAAAGTAAGTGAACGAAATTTATATTTGTCAGTGACAGTGAATATCTTGATGATCATACTCAATAGTCCTTTTTTGTTTTTCGAGCAATTAATGTTTGTAGTTGCGAAATTCTATAAGCCGTAAGCGAATCAAGTGCGAGTATATACATATATAGCAGCACACAGAATAAGACCAACGAAAGAAAGCCACATCAAATATTAAAGAGGGCTGGAATGGCAGTAGTGGTCGGTACTGTTCTGCCTGTGATTGTGAATAAGCTCCTAATGTTCTCCTTACTGTTTCTATGCCTCAACTGTAACTCTTCTTTCACTCTCACTCAAGGTATACTTTTGCTTTCTTATCACTACTTCCTTTTGATCACTTGTACATTTACTTGGTATGGTCCAGTTGAAAACAGAATAAAATGCAGGGAAATGGGGGAGAGGTTCCTTCTCAACTACATTATTCTCCGAAAAAAAAGACGCAGTATCATTATCATATCATTCATGAAAAATGAGAGTAGTAGTGATACGAAAAAAGAAAAAAAAAGGAGAAATTCTATTTTGGGTTTCACACAACTCACACTTATGTGAGAAATTTCTTTTTGTTTCACAAATTAGTTATTTAAATCTTACACTTTTGCGTCTACAAACTTTGGATCCGCCAATTTGTGAAATAATAATAATAATAAATCATACAACTTATTCAGTTATATGATGAGACACAAAGTTTTTTTTTTTTTTTTGAAAAATAAAATTATCCCCTATAAATAATATAACTATTTTTAACACATGATCGATCAATATAGTATAAGTTGCATAAATTAAATTTCTAACAGTGGGAATACTATTTTGTGTAATTAAGCAGCAAGGAAATGGGAATCATGGAAAGATAAATACCCATTCATAAAACCAGCAAGCTCATTCTCATCGTCATCAAATGGTCGGAGCAGCAAGGCTTATAATTATGACTACATAATAGTTGGAGGCGGCACAGCTGGCTGCCCTTTGGCAGCAACTTTATCACAGAAATTCAGTGTGTTGTTGCTGGAAAGAGGAGGAGTTCCATTTGCCAATGCAAATGTGTCCTTGATGCAAAATTTCCATATCTCTTTGGCTGACACTTCGCCGGCTTCTGCTTCCCAGATTTTCGTCTCAACTGATGGTGTGTTTAATGCAAGGGCTAGAGCCTTGGGCGGAGGCACTTGCATCAATGCTGGTTTCTACAGTCGCGCAAGCCAAAGGTACATAATTTCATCTAACAACCAACGTCATATCCGCTCTAATCTAACAAATAGATTGGAAGAGATTAGGACTTTACTCCTATCTTTACGAGACAAAGATGCAACGACTTTCCAATAGATTCTCAGAATTAAGTATCCAATTTAGGATTATAATTTCAGCTCATCTAGATACGGTCTATACCCGTGCTAAAGTAAGCTCTAAATTGAAATTTATCCGTCCCTAATATGTTCTAGCAGCGAATTTAGTAGTTTACGACGAATTTCACCCGTCTCTAAATCAAATACATATATACTTTTAATTACCAAAATATCATTTGACTTTAGCTAGATATGGTGAAAATCATTAAACTATTTGATATAATTAAAAAGTCTCAACTTTCCTTAAGTATCAGAAGAAGTCATTTTTGGTGATAGAAAAATTGCTTTACTCTCACACAAATAACAAATATCTGTAATTTGTTTTAGATTATAAGTTTTAAAATTTTTTTCATATTTTTTAAAAGTTGTGTTCACTCAAAATACTTCCTCGATAAGCTTTGCACACCCATTAAGAAAAAAATTAATAGGAATGGTAATTTAATTAATATAACCCTATTAATTTTTTTAGAAACATACAATAATAATTGTTTTCACATTTTAGAATAACTTTAAGTACTAAGGGTAGAATTGAAAAAATATAATCAATTATCTCTTAAATTTTGAAACTAAAAAATATTTTAAAATAATTATTTTTAATATATATAACGAAAAAAATACATCATATAAATTAAAATGAAAGGAGTATCTTCTTTTGGTTGTTAGGCAAGTGATTTCTTTTTTAGTTACGAAAACGGTGACATCTTTTAATGCAATAAAATAAAGTGAGTGACCATCAATGAAAACCCACCCTTCAAATTAAATAATTATTTTAATTCATTTTTCATAATTAAATAAACTATTTCTGTAAGATTTACTTAAACATGTTTTAAAAGGCAATCAACTGGGAGTGCGTATGCTGAAATTAATTGAATGAGCCCAGGGCTCTAACTAGCTATTCCCTCTTTTAGGAAATTTGGTCAGTTTCTTGAAAAAAAATTTGAAGTCTGAAAATTGGTCTGGGTCCATTCACAAAACTTCAACTTTTTCTCAATTCATTTTTTCAAATTGCAAACTAAATCCACAACCAAACTTTAGCTAAGAAAACGTTTATGATTTCTTTCATTTGTTTCCTAAACATTGAGCTACAGGGTAGCGGATGAGAGAAGTCAAAATATAATATACATATTTCCAGGGCATTCAACGTATCGGTATATGCACATACACATTTTCTTTTAACCAATCTATATAATATATTTTTTTAACGAAAGGGTGGCAATTGATTCCTCTTAAACAAGGTTAACTCTTGCCATAGGCTACTGTAGCTTCTCTTGTGCTAGTGATCAAGTGATCATATCTGTCTCCATATTGTGGTCCATTTTGCCTGGCTTGAAATAAAAGATTTGGTAGGGAATATAATAATGCACATATGATTTAAACACTAACCAGACATGGTTGGTTGTCAAGCCATATAGACCCAGAAATCGAGCCCACTACCGACTTAAAACATCCCAACTACCAGCCTACTCTCCTTATTTATTGTATTTATCGGGCAGATTCCGAATTTGAAATTGTACGGATTCTGTAATAATCTCAAATTAATTTATAATAATAATTGAGTTCATAATTAAATATTTATGCATTTTTAATGAAATTTTAAATATATAGAGAAAGTTTGAATAAAAGTCATTGAATTCCGATACCTGTACTTAAAGCTTTGCCTCCGCCCCTTATTTTACCATTTGAGGCCAATAAATTTGATTTTCTTCTTTATGATGGTCACTTATAAATCATCATCTTACTGTTTATCATGAATGTTTGTTGAAACGGAGATGTATGTATATGAGCAACTACCGTCTTCTTTTTTTCTTTAATTTGTATTCGAAATTTACTAACCTGATTTTGTCACGCAGAGCCCACTATAAGAGGACGTGCTCCTTGTCCGGTCTTTTTCCATTCCGATGGTTCGAAACCGAATTAATGTCTTCGTTTATGCTAACATGCATGTAAATTTTGTACCTTGCATAATTATAGAAACATGGCTAGCATGTACTAGGCACATAATTAATATATATAAGCTGCATTGAGGTACAAATTGATGGCAGGTGGGTCATTTGATGCTATGAAATTTTGAACTTGTAGCTACATCAAGAAGGTAGGGTGGGATTCTAAACTGGTGAATGAATCATACCCTTGGATTGAGAAGCAAATTGTTCATAGACCAATCTTAGCACCATGGCAAAAAGCAGTAAGCGAAGGTCTTCTAGAAGTTGGTATATCACCTTTTAATGGATTCACCTATGATCACAAATATGGAACCAAGTTTGGAGGAACCATTTTCGACAGAGTTGGTCGTCGTAAAACTGCAGCTGAACTACTCACCTCAGCCAACCCTGAGAAGCTTGATGTTTTGGTGCACGCGACAGTTCAAAAGATCGAGTTTGACACATCAGGTATTACATGTCAAATCAGTCTTAATACATTTAGTCCCAGATTGAGTTAAACTAGTACTAGAAAAGATCTGTCTTCCAATGAGATGATGATTAATATTTTAAGATTCTCTAGGAAAGAAGCCAAGAGCAGTAGGAGTCATCTTCAAAGACGAAAAGGGGAACCAACACAAGGCATTTCTTTCGAAGAGAAGGGGAAGTGAAATTATAGTGTCGTCTGGTGCAATTGGAAGTCCTCAGATTCTGTTGCTCAGTGGAATAGGACCAAAGGCTGAATTGGAAAAATTGAACATCTCGGTGGTGCTTGACAATAAATTCGTCGGTAAAGGCATGTCAGACAACCCCTTAAACACCATATTTGTTCCCACAAATAGGCCTGTTCAGCAGTCACTTATCCAGACTGTAGGAATTACCAAGATGGGGGTCTATATTGAAGCTAGTAGTGGATATGGACAAACCGAAGAAAGCATTCATTGCAATCATGGTATCCTTTCAGCTGAGGTTAGTCATATAGCTTCCAATTTCTTTCAAGCAAGAGTTAGAGGTCACTTTTATCATGCGCTTATGTATATCGCTGGTTAAGGAACACCTCAATATCTGAAAAGACAGTTGAGATTTTAACAATCAGTTTTTGTCTTGCTGGAAATATCCTCTTTAGTTAGTACTAAAACCGAGAACTTTAGTGGCCAGAGCCAGAACAGGGCTTCTGGGACACTCAGGTGCTCGAGTTTTTTCACATGACACTCCCTTAACCTCCTTGTGACTTCATAATGGAAGGTACTAGACCTTCAAGCCGTTTTCTGACATACGTTGCATGTTTTGGAATAAACAGATAGGGCAACTCTCCACAATTCCTCCAAAGCAGAGAACACCAGAAGCAATTGAAGTGTATAAAAGAAACAAGAAAAATGTTCCAAAAGAAGCATTCAGGGGAGGTTTCATATTAGAAAAGATAGCAACACCTTTATCAACAGGGCATATTAGCCTGAAGAGCACCAAGATTGATGACGATCCTTCCGTCACCTTCAACTACTTCAGCCATCCACGCGATCTGAAGCGATGTGTAGATGGCATACGCATCGTGGAAAAGATTGTGAAATCAAAACATTTCACCAACTACACACAGTGCGACAAGCAGACACTGGATAAGTTGCTAAACATGAGTGTCCAAGCTAACATTAATCTTATACCGAAACACACTAATGACACAGCGTCACTTGAACAGTTCTGCAAAGACACTGTGATCACAATATGGCACTATCACGGGGGTTGCCAAGTAGGCAAGGTGATAAGCCCTGATTTCAGGGTTATTAATGTCAACAGGCTCCGGGTTATTGATGGTTCGACATTCACTGAGTCGCCAGGCACCAATCCTCAAGCCACAGTGATGATGATGGGAAGGTAAAATCATATCTTACAAGTTTTCTGAAGAGGATTGACTAGTTATACTAACTGGTTTCTTTGATGCTGCATTTGATGCAGGTACATGGGAGTAAAGATTTTAAGAGAAAGATTAGGAAGAGCAGCTGGTTTGTAAAGATTCTATTGGTCCATTTTTTTTAGTTTAGCTTTGCAGGGACAACTGAGTGGTAGGGGGAACCTTAGTAGTTGTTGGTTGGCTACCTGAACTCTTGTTGGTGAGTGTTAGATTCCCTATCTTGTAATCTCCTTCGCCATTTCCCCTTCCCCTACCCCCAATTTTCCAAAAAAAAAAAAAAAGTGTGCTTCTTTTGACATATTTGTGAGTTTTGTCATTTTAATTCTTTGGCAAGGACTTATGTTTATTGACTGATTTTATGTAAACATCTGGTGTAAGTAAGTTTTTTATTATGCATGTGCCACCATGTAATTAATGTACTCTTGGGGATGTCTTAACTTCGCATCTCAGATTATCACTCTTCTTTCTTTCTTATCAATGTTAAAACTTGTTTCTTGAATTTAATCCAATTTGCAGAACGTATATCTTGTAGTTCCATAGTTAAAGTTGTCAAGGTATGATAACTTTTTTTACTAAAGCAGGCAAACAAATTACACACAAGCAATGAGCACCCACTGTTAATTTTTTTCTTTATGGTGTCCGAAATCCTCACTGGAGCCCCATTAAACTCCAATTTGCTTGCAAAAAATCTCACATTGGGTAAAGGTTGGCTAACAAATGGGACATAGACCTATGTTAAGGATTATACTCAAGGATGAATAAATCTTACCATTCTACCGTCACAAACCTTGTTTCTGCTACCAAATCTTTAGCAATATGCGGCCCATGGAATCGGCCGGAAGCGTGGAAGATGGCCGGAGAAACAGTTGTCGCAATTGAAGTTCGACGGGTTCTCCAGATTTTGATAATTGTAGCCATCCATAGGTCAGTATATTATTTTTCCCTCCTATATAGTAATCGCACAAGCTGCTAGACACATATACTGTCAATCTTTTTCAACGAGGATATGCTTCAAGGCTGTTGGTCGAGATCAAGGCGTTTCATCTCCCTGCTGCCTCCATTTTTAATTTCGACTAGATTTTGTTTCCCATCAATTTTCACCCATTTTCACTGTCACTCCTCACTCAATTTTTCCTGCAAAACCCAAAATGAGCTTCTTGACTTCTTCGACCAGTTACTTCAACATTGCGGCCTTAATCTTCAACAACTGAAGCAAATCCATGCAAAGATCATAATCACTGGTTCATCAAACTCTTCTTTTACAGCTGCCAGACTCATATCCGTTTACTCTAAATTTGGGCTTGTCAATGAAGGTCAAAAAGTATTTGAAACCTGCCCAACTGAATGCTTCTCGAATTTGCTGTTGTGGAATTCGATCTTGAGGGCTAACGTATCCCATGGGAAATGTGAAGAAGCTGTCAAGCTTTATATCAGGATGCGTGAATATGGTAATTTGGCTAATGGATTTGGTTTTCCGTTGATTATTAGGGCGTGCGGTATGTTCGGTGACCATAATCTCTGCAGCATAGTGCATTGTCATGCTATACAAATGGGTTTTCAGGATCACCTTCATGTTGGAAATGAATTGATGAATATGTATGGGAAGATTGGCCGTATGGATATTGCAAGTAAAGTGTTTGATAGAATGTCTGTGAAAACTCAAATATCATGGAACATTATAGTTTCAGGTTTTGCACAGAACTTTGACTGTGATGCTGCTTACAAGACGTTTCTGCTGATGGAACACGAGGGGATTGGACCAAATTCTGTCACTTGGACATCATTGTTATCTAGTTTTTCTAGGTGCCGACAGCATCAGGACACGTGGAAACTTTATGTTTTGATGAGAAAGAAACAAGTTGAAGCTACTGCTGAGGCAATTGCCGTAGTAATATCAGTTTGTATTGGTGATAATGTGATTGAGAAGTGTGAGACAGTACACGGATATGTTATCAAGGGGGGCTTTGAAAATAATTCTATTGTGATAAACTCATTAATGTGCACATACGGGAAAAGTGGTGCTGTTAGACAGGCTGAACGTCTGTTTTCTGTATTGAAATTGAAGACCATAGTGAGCTGGAATTCTTTAATATCTTGTTATGCAGAATCAGGTTTATGTAATGAGGCCTATTCTTTATTTTTGCAGTTACAAGAGTTAGATGATCCAACGATGAAACCTAACGTTATAAGTTGGAGTGCTGTTATAGGGGCATTTGCTATGGCCGAGAGGCATGAGGAGTCTTTAGAAATTTTTCGAAGTATGCAAGTTGCTAGAGTGCTGGCCAATGATGTTACAATTTCAAGTGTTTTATCAGTTTGTGTTGAGCTTTCAAACTACCATCTTGGTATGGAAATCCATGGTTATTCAATAAGGTTTCTAATGGATAAAAATACATTGGTGGGAAATGGGTTGGTTAATATGTACATGAAGTGCGGTAGTCTGTGGAAAGGCAACATAGTATTTGAGAGAATAGGAAAAAAAGATTTAATTTCATGGAACACAATGATTTCTGGATTTGGAATGCATGGACTTGGTGCTACTGCCTTAGAAACATTTGAACAGATGACTAACGCGGGAACTAAGCCAGACGAAGTTACTTTTGTTGCAGTTCTTTCTGCATGTAGTCATGCAGGCCTTGTTGATGAGGGGTATAAAGTTTTCGATCAGATGAAGAAAGTGTATAGAATTGAACCACAAATGGAGCACTATGCTTGTATGGTAGATCTTCTTGGTCGTGCTGGGCTATTGCGGCGGGCTAGTGAAATAGTGCAAAAGATGCCAATGAGGCCCAATGCCTGTGTCTGGGGAGCACTACTCAACTCTTGTAAAATGCATAAAAACACGGAAGTTGCAGAAGAAACCGCTTCTCAGATTCTCAACCTTGAGTCTGGGATGACGGGGAGCTACATGTTGCTCTGTAATTTATATGCTGTAAATGGAAGGTGGAAGGATTCAGCAAATGTGAGGATATCAGCAAAGACACAGGGTTTGAAAAAAGCTCCAGGACAAAGTTGGATTGAGGTGAAAAAGAAGGTTTACATGTTCCTAGCAGGACAATCTATGGACTCAGAGATGGAAGATATTCATATAATGCTTAATATACTAAGCCTTCATATGGCTAAGGAAGGATGCACGCCCCAAAAGAGCTCTGCTTTGCAATGTGCAGAAGAACAAGAAGATTATCTGTATTAGACATCAAGAAGAATTCTGTGTCTATGCTCGATGCTGGAAACTACGATCTGATCTGATCTCTATAGCCGCCCAAAGACATGTTTTGATAACCAAAGACCTGCCCAGACCTATTTGCAGAACTTATTTGAACAGCTGACCTCCCTTCTAGTCTTTCTATCTATATATTTCACTGAGTTTGCTGTGCAATCACTTCATTATTCAGGTCGTTTTCCAGGAAAAAGGTGTCGCATATTGATATGTTTTTAGTTACTATAATTTCGTTTATACTATTTTTTGAAGTCTCAATGCATGTCTTAAAATACTAAACGTCATTAATCTGCTGAATCGGGGTAGAAGTCTGACGCGCGTGATGGATAGGATTCGGTTGTTATTTTGTACAAAAAGGAAGGAATAGTTAGATTGAACCGATACACTTATGTTTACTGTTTGATTTACCCAGGCTTGAGTTGCCATGTCGGAAGGAGCTATGAGCTTGTAGAAACTGTGAAACTAAAGGAGTAACAAAAGTTGGGTAGGGAATGATGAAGCTTGGCCTTCTATGTATCTCGGTCTAATCATAGATAAGGAAGAATGTGAAATGTATATCAAGTGCAGTTACTTCTAAACTCATTCAGCCTTTCTTCCAGTTAAACAATTTGTATCAAGAAATCTGAATAGTGAATGTACACCATCACTATAATTTGACTCATGAAATCACAAGTAAACAATCAAATCTGATCTTTTTTACTGCCTATTTATTACTCACATGTCTAAAATTATGAGCCTTTGTTTTTCCAGTAAAACCCTGGATTCGAACTGCATGAGCTTTACGATGGTTGAAGACCCCAGCAGACGAATGGAAGCTAGATTTGCATACCGATTGATCGGTTGACAATTAAAAGAAAGGAACAAAATAGACACCACTCTTTGGGAGTTCGGGCAAAATTGTGAAGTCTGTTGACTCCCAGAAATTTCCTCTTGCAGATCTCTCTACTACAAAAATTCAGCAAGTACAGTTTGCGAAGGTAAACAGAGTAGCAGCACCTTTAGATCTTGATCTTCGAGCATGTTGTAAGGATTCACCCTCTTCCTTCAATTGGAGTCTGTTCCCTTGTTGGATAGCTTCACCATTGTTAAATGAACAAGTGTCACAACTATATTCCAAAATATAAAAAGAACTAAAGAAAGAGCAATTCTTACTATGCTATAACCTGTTTTCCTTTTGTTTTATTTTCTTTTGAAAACATATTTTTGGGATGATACTTGGATGGAATAAGGATTACTGAAGCAATTTTTCCCAGAAATTTATATGTTAAATCAACAGGAGGAGGCTACAAATCAAGGATGGAATTTAAGCTTTTGAAAATTGTTCAATGACTGGGAAATTGTGAGGCTCACAGAATTCTACTACATCTTAAAACAATTCAACGGCCCTTCAGAAGCTGAAGATTGCTTAGTATGGCAGGGTAATAAGCACGGGCAAGTTCTATGCAAAGGATGCTTATAGGTATTCAACAGCTCCAACAGCTGTAACAAACATTCTGAGCAGTGACCATGGAAGTTAATTTGGAAAGTAAAGATCCCTCTGAAAGTTGCATGTTTTGTTTGGCTCTTGACAAAACAGGCAGTGTTGACCCATGAGAACCTTATTAAAAGAGGCTTTCAGCTATGTTCAAGATGCTATTTTTGTGGTGAGGAGGCTGAGACAATCAATCATCTCTTTCTGCATTGTAACATCACTACTCAGCTATGGAAGTTGTTCATTAACATGAAAGGAATGAGTAGGGTGAGTCCAGGGAGAATTCTACATGCTTTGGAATTCTGGGACAGTTATGGTAGCCTCTCAAGCCAGAAGGATACATGGAAAGTTATCTGCTATCTGGTGGATAGTGTGGAGAGAAAGGAATCAGAGATGTTTCGATGACAAGTGCAATTCTATTCAGAATTTGAAAATGAACTGCCTGGTATTTTTTTTTGTTTTCGGTGTAAACAGGAATCCGTGAAAAATCTAGATTCATTTATGGATGTTTTAGGATCTTTGTAAGTCTTGTCGTAGGATTAGAAGATCTTCCATGTAATCCCCTTGTAATTATGGATACCTGCTGGTTTGATTTTTGTGGTATATAATACAGCTGTTACCTTTTCAATATATATATATATAGTAGTAGTTTTGAGTTTAAAATAATTTTTTATTAGCATTTAAGCTCTAGGTTCTATAATTGTGAATAAAATTTCTATATATATATATATATACACATACATACATACATATATATTGTAGACTATACCACAATGTGCAAAACTACTCTGGAAATGCCATGAAAATCCATTCAAAAAACCAAATTATTATTGAAACCATAATCTATTCTTTTTCCCTAAAACTGAGCAAGATATGTTAACAGACAAATGGAAATCAAAGATTTAATTATATGTTGTTTAAATTCATCATTGGATCTTCGAGATAAGATCCTTTAAATGGTTCAATTCAAAACATTGCACGATATAAATAATCAAAGAACAGTAAACAAAGTGCAACAATTACTAACCTGTGTTGATCAAATGTTTGTTCATGTTGGAAACTTCCGAATCCTGAAAACCCCTCAAGATTAATAGGCTCCTTCATATTGTCGCATTGGTCATTAAGAGATAGTTGCTTCATCATAGAATTGGGTGCTGTCGATGCAGTAGACGTGGATTCTTGTTCATGCAAGCTCCAGGGGAAGTTAATATCTGTTAAATCTAATTGCCCATCTTGAATTTCATCGTATTGCTGATCATCTTCCGCTTGCTGATCACAACGAGGATGATTATAATAACTATCATGAGTATGGTAGTTATGATCTATTGGCTGTTGATGTTCATATGAAGATGCATTATTATTATTGTTCACCAAAGAATCTGCTTGATTCACGACGCCAATATCACAATTATTATCATTGAATGATTCCTGATCTGTTGTTGTAAGTATCTGTTGCTGTTGTTCAGAGGCCGCGGCAGCAGCAGCGACAGCCTGTGCCCTGCAGTATGCGAGTTGATGAAGAACGATGTCCAGCTCAGCTTTGCAATAATCAATGTGGCGTTGCAGGTCCTTGATGATACGGTAACAACCACCAACGGGGTCATTGGCGCGAACGTCAGATTGGAAGATGATAGTCCGCATTGCCTCGTCTTTCAACTGTTGATGATCAAGGTGACGGATGATCTTGGTGATTTTGCTGACCCCGAACAATTTATGAGCGTTGAGGAATTGATGTTGGCGATCGTGTGGAAAATAAGGGGCAAGAACGCAGTCAGGTGCACACTTCCTGCGTTGGTATTTGCACGCAGCGCAAGCTTGACCGGCCCCACTGACACGAAGAAGGATGTTCTTGTTATTGTTATTGTTGTTGCTATTGCTATTGCTATTGTTGTTATGGTTCTTGTTATCCTTGTTGTTGTTGTTATGAAGGCGTTTAGTGTACTTATTGTGATCAGTAATGAATGTAAGAGGAGGAGTATTATTATTGGGGGTGCTAAAGGAGGTCATTTGATTCTGCATATTGTAATTACTATTATTATTAAGTTTGTTTTTGTCAGGGAGATTTGTGCTGCGTCTCCGGCGGGGATGGAGAAAGAGGATTAGATTAGAGAGTTTTCTTTTTTGAGTTCCCTCCCTTCTTTTCTCCTTTCCCAATGTAACCAACTTACACCAAATGAGAGGCTCACAACTCTTCTTCTTATTTAACATAATTATAACGTGTATTGTTCTCTCTTTCTCTAGTTGTCAAATGAAAAAAAAAAGGTCTTCTCTCTAAACACATACACATAATTGAAAATTTACTCTATAGTAATGGTTAAAATGCGTGTGTTTTTTCTTTATTTAATGAAATGAAAAAAAAAATTAATAAAAACGAAGTATAATTTTATTAATTAGGTGGTTCTAAGGTCATGTAACTTTTTGTCCCTATTTCAATTAAGTATGCATGTAATACTTTTTATTTATAATAAACAATTATAATACTCCTTATAGAATTTTCTCTCAACACCGTGAGTTTCTTTTTCTTTTTTTCTTCCACAAAGATATATGGTCAATTAAGATAGAATTTATTTCCTTTTCATAGTGTTGTTGAGCCTATGTCGAGTCTTGACCAGTTAAAACTAATATTTCATTACATTTGTAAAACTTTTGTGTAAAGAGAACAGCAATTTGTGCCTCAGTTTACTCATTCTTCCTATTTGTGATGGGTTGTTAATTAATCATTAATGTTAGTGAGACTATTTGTGAATATAATGAAGATTATGTACTTGTTAGGTGGTTATAAATCTTAACTATAAACAAGTAAACGTATGTATTTAATTAATAATTTGATGTCCTGGTCTCCTGGACTAATTAAATTTAGATTTTCAATGAGTACAAACCCTTCAGTTTACTACCAGGGGAACATTTGTACTTTCATTAAATCTTCAATCGATAAATATTTTGTTTTTTCTTTAAAAGAATTATTGCTTATTACATCGGAGGTGGAGGAATGAGGAAGGAGAAATGAGGAATGAGGGAGGACACTAGAAGGTGGGAATCAAATTCCTACCAACAAGATGAAAATTCAGATAGTCAATCAATCGATGAGCTACTTAGATCCTACTAGTACTGTAAGTAGCTATTTAGGGGATCAGTTGATTACCCGAACTTCCACCTTATTGGTGAAGGTTAGATTTTTTCACCTTGTATTGAAGAAAATGATAAATTTCTCTTGGAACAAAAAAATATTAAATTTTTTTAATATAAGAGTCAAGTAAAATAAAATGGAGGGAGTATTACAAATATTTTCAAAAATCGAGAAAACATTACATCTTTTTTTCTAACTTGTTACAGTAAAATGTGTAGAAAACTTCAATGTTCTTTCAACTATCCTTTACATTTTCTTAGAATATAGAAGTAGTATATATACTAAAGAAGAAGTGTTTTCAAGGCAAGATAAAGGATAATGTTGTCAAATAATCCCTTTAATTGATATAATAAACTAAATTTAATGGTTGTATCATATCATACAAAGTCATTTAAAAAGGATTTTAAGAAGTAGTTTAGTTGGTTCACTACCTAAATTTTCATCCTATTAATAAAAATTCAATTCTCCATCTCGTAATTCTCTCATTAGTTTCTCATATCATCTTCCCTCCCCTCCCCTATCCAATATATAATAAAAAAAATTCAAATAACTACTTTGAAATTGTATATATACTTCTAGATAGAAAAGGGGAGAAATATATTTTTTTAAAATATGATAGTAACATTTATCTTTGATAGATTGGTTAAAATGTAGAGTGTGGAGAGCCACAAGGGGAAGAGAGGTGTTGAGAGAGGTTGTTTGTAAGACGTTCTACACTAGTGGTTTTGCTCTCAATTCAAAAAGACACCCTACCATTATACCATACATACAATTAACTCATCACCCCATATATATAATGACACTAACTTTTTGGGTTGAAGAAAAAAAGCTAGGAGGTGTATACAATCTTTGAAAGATTGGAATTGGAGATTCTTCATTATTGAAGACTAATTAGGTTTGGATTTTCTAAACTGTTTTAATTACATAAAGTGTAAAAACTACGTGTCCTTATGATCTATGGTCAACCAAAATAGATATATACTTCTTCTATATTCTCAAGAAATTGATCGAGTATTAGTATATTTCTGGAAGTACTATTATTCACGTTCATTGAAATTGTACACCAATCCTATGGAATTTGGCAAGTGTCCTTTGAAGTACTTGATGTATGAAATTGGAAAATTGTTGCAGCTGAGGGAAATTAAGGAAGAAAAAAGATTCTGATATAACAGAAACTTATAATTACAACAATATTACAAGCAAAAATTTCTGGACTTGTTTTTTTCTTTTTTTTTTTCCTATTGCATTCACAAACTTTAGTAGCTTCTTGCAAATTAGGATAAAGCTAACGAAATGTCTAATACTGGCTTTTTTTTAATCTCAAGCTTTAGTAAGTTCCTGTCAGGACTCTCAATGAAACATACAATAAAAGGGGATTTTTTTTTTAAAAAGAGGCACGATACTATGGAAAATGTTTTTTTTTTAAAACTTTCTTTGCTATTTTAACATCATTGTTTCGTTTCGATCTTGAATGTTACTAGTCTGATCTGTTTCTATAGGAAGACAAATGACTATGAAGGTAAAGCCAGCAGTTGCCTTGAGGGCCATCTTTGTTGGAGGAATTGCTGCATTTTCAAAAATCGGCGGCGCTGTTAAAGCTGCGGGAGGTGTAAAAGTAAGTGCAACTACTGCTGCTATGAGTGCTGCAGCAACTGCTGCCATTTCAGGATCCAAGCAAGAAGCAAAAACAGCATCTAAGCATTCATCAAAATGATGCTCTCTTTGAAGAATGGTGTAGAGCTAGTGATCCCCATTTCAGTTTGTGATCTTTTTCCTTCAATATAATGTATATTTTAGGACAAAACAATAAGTTATAGGTTAGTGGGGTTGCTAACTGGATGGTTTCTTTAACTGATCAAGTAGGTTACCTAATTGAGTCATGCTTGTTCTGTATCGAATGAATGTAGGAAATTGTTGAAGTGAAAGCTTTTTGTCATCACTTTGTACATAGTATCCTGGGAGTGTAGTTCTGGTTTACAAATAAAGAATATTTGAGGCTTTACTGCTGCTATCTGGTTTATAAATCAAGGTCAAAAACTTTAACCCAGTTTTTCAACATGTATATCTGAGTCATTCATCAAACAATTTTAACCAAAGCAAAGGCGTGTAACAAATTAGAACAAGTAATTTCTAACAGGTGAAGAACTCAAACTGGTTCGGATCAATATGTAACCATGAATAAGTACACATCATTCTTTACATGTGAATATTCAACAGCGTCTCAACTCACTGAGCTCTGCAATATCTCCACCCACATTTCAGGGGGAGAAAGTTATGTTTCTCCACGGGAAACTACTAATATTACCGAGTGGGAAGTTAAGAATACAAACTACTCACATACAACAGTCGATGCCCAAAAGATGCTTGCTCCAAACTCAGTTCCTCCACCTTTCTATTGTTTTCGGTACACATCCTCGTGTTGTTTAGGCACCAATGCATGGACACAGTATTCAGCTAATAAGACGAAGATAATCTATCATCCCAGGTTTGCTAAGTCGTGATGATGTCAGATTTGATGCACTTGTGAATTTGTGGAAGAACCACATGTGAAATCTGGATGGTCAACTGAGGTCACAAACAACTCAGCATTTGGAGCCTCTAATTCGAAAATGACCTATATGTAACAAGAAATGTGATTGCATGAGAATTTTTGGAGGTTTATTCATCTTACAGCATCTACAAAATAGAGAGGCCTGAAAAAATTAGTTTGTAACTAGACTAAAATATTAATGTGGGGCAATAAAGCAGGTTCAATTTGGAAATTTAATTGATTCTCGGGAAAAAAAAAAGATCCAAGGAATTTATTACTATTTTCCCGCCATCTTATTCCTGTGTTTCCTAAAATACGAGATAGAGAAAAGAAATGCAAGATGAATTCCAGAAATTCTTAATCACATACCAAGAGGTTTTTCCCTTCTTGCAGGATTGGAGCAGGAACATAAAGGTTACACTGGGGTCCAAAGGACTGCAATAAGAACCACATGGAAAAATTTCGTTTTGAGAAATGAATGAATTTTCAGGATTTTATTACCTGATCAAGAAATAGCAATAAAACTATAAGAAAGTTTACCGGCCAAAACCTTCCTAGATTAAATCCATTGATAAATGCAACCCCTTTACTCCAGCCACGAAATGACAAAAAAGTGTCTTTTACTTCATCAACTGAAAGATGACCAGTATAGAAAGCTGGCTCTGGATGATAATCTGCAAAGAATGAATAACGTCACTTGCACCGTTCTCTTTCACTGTGCTGAATCTTCCAACTGCATGAGCACTTGCACACAAAACTCCACTATTTGCTGATATTTCTTATTAATAAATCCAAACTTACTTCTGTTGTTTTTCAGATTTTTCTGTACAGATTTTCTCAGGCTGGTGTATGCATATGAAATAACAGAATTGATCTTTTGATCCTCATTCAGGTTGTGAAAAGGAATCGGCAACATTTTCCACTTCTGCAGCGGTTCGCCATCTAAATAAACAGGAGAGAGAATACCCTGCAAATCAAGTTCAAAATTTGATACCTTTGTGATTATTAATTTATGAGGAAGAAGTCGCAGAAGAGGGGGGGAACCACAGCAACTTGCTGAAACTAAAAAAATGAAAGGAAGATGTGCTAAAGTAGATTAACAGTACCTATAGCGGAATTAGAAAAGCACTACATAATTCTTGTAAAGGGTTATTTAGATATGGGTGTGGCGTCTCCACTGGATTTGTCAACCTAGGCTCTTTGATTACACCTATGTCTGAGAAGTATACGCTAATTGGGTGTTTGATTTGATTGTCAAATATATATTAATACAGACACACATCACATAAGTACTAGAAACACTTTGCGATTATAAGAGAAAATTTATGAATAAAAGATTACAAAGAATTTATACAGGCTTTAATTTAATAATGTCAATTAATTTTTCCAAAAACACATGCTATATGTGCAGTAATATACATCTTAAATATACATCTTAACACCTGTACTCATGGTCCTAACTCCTATCCGTATCCCCAAATCTTAAGATTCAACTACGATATCCACACCCGTGTCGGGTTCCCACACCCATATCGAGCAATTACAGTTGGTTATTTTTTCTGAAAAATAGAGCTGAGTTATTTTCTATCTTTCAAGGTCTTTGTGCTAAAATTTGTAATCAATTTGGTATTTATATTACTCCCTCTATCCCAAAAAGAATGTCACCTTTCTATAATTAGGAACAGCTTAATTTTAAAATCTTTTTCTAGCTATCGATCATAAAACACATTCTTTGTGATCAGAGGAGCAGGGCATTAGGTTCGAGGGGCCAGAGGAGTTTATGGACCTAATGAATAGTATATCCAGGTGATTCATAGATCTATTCGTGATAGTATTTATTGATGATATTCTTGTATATTTCTTAAACTTTGAGTCAAGTCAAACAATGTCACATAAATTGAGACTGGAGAAGTAAGAAATTAATCAGTTATAATGCACCCGGGTGTTCTTCAGCACCTTTCTCATCTTCTATGTCTCCCAATGGTATTTTGCATCAATGCATATACTCCTCAACAAAATGAAGTTGCCCAATTAAAGAACAGGATATTGAAACAGTTTGTACTTGACTTATTCATGGTCTATGTTAATGTTACACACACTACAAATGTTCAGCCTGTAATAAGAGGGTGTTAGATCCCACTGGCTGAGGGTAAGGGTTGTAACCTCTATATAAAGTCGAGGATAATTCTCACCTCATGAACTTTGAATATTAAGTCCACGGTCCGTTTTCTTCACATATAGAACCCAAAAATAGTGTTCTCATAGCTCAGTCATGCAAAAGTTAACAACTCAAGCTTTTCTTAAGTAGCACACTTTGGTGATGCTTATACCTGATCATACAGAACCATTATCTCAAATCCAACAAGACTATAAGATCCCTATCTTGTCTTTCTACCATGTTTGGATCATTAATGAGACAAGTTGCTTCATAGTTCATTTATACAAATGTACAAGTTTTAGAAAGTTCCCAGAATTCATGGGTAAAATGTGTCCCCAACACCTCAGATGACTATGGAAGTAAATGCAAACTATTCTGAACTAACCTTCTTGTCAAAAATGTATTGCCCATAATTTATACGCCCCATATTTTCTACCTGTAAAACAAAGGAATGACAAAGTAGCAAACAAAATAATCAGATAAATTAGAAAGATGAGATTTGCTGTCATCATTCATTAGTAGCAAACTGAAATGCGAATAAATTATTAGTAGCAAACTGAAATGTGAATAAATTACTGGATATTGCAATTGCTTTTGAAAATGATACAGTTTGTTCATTTTCATTTTTTCCTTTTCCCTTTTTGGAGAAACCCAGTTACAGAAACTATGCAGCTGCTCCTTTTCATTGAAGTTCACTTACATGTATAGATTGAACAGTTAGTGGTATCTTTCCATGTTACAGAGGCGCAATGGGCCAATTTTCCTTTTCTCTTTTATCTCATTCTCCATCTCCTACACCCATCCTCTACTTTCTCTTATTTTCCTTTTTCCTTTTCATTGTTCTGTCTCCCTTTCCTCTCTTCCTCCCTCTTTTGCCCATGCTTCCCACATCCCCTTTTTCCTCCGTTTAAGAGATTCCCCTCGTGTTCTTTCTCCACCAGTACTTCTCAAAATCCATTCCCCACTCCCCACTCTAGCTGGAATCTCCTTCCACCAACAATTAGTGGAATTTCTTTGTTCATCTGCTCTCCTTTTTATTCTGTATTTTTGCTTCTTAACCACTACACATGAGGAAAATGCATAGGGCAAGCATGAAAAAAGGAGAAAAGAGATCAATAGGAAATTGGGACAAAGAACATTACTAAAGGAAGGAAAAAGGAAGCTACTGGAGTAGGATCTCTCGTAGTTATTTATCTTAAAAGTTTCCAACAAAAACAATAGAATTTTATGAAAATAGATCATTTTCCTTTATGTTTTTCTGACAAAATAAATAGGACATGTTAGGGAACACGCTGAAGACACCAAGAAGGAGAAGGGAGAGATGAAGAAGGGACTTTCTTCTATCAGCTACTTCACTGAAAATTTAAGGAGAGCCGTGCTAAAGCTAGTTTCAAAGAGTTTAGGGGGATCAATTGATTCAAGAAAAACTTTCATGGAGAAAGGTGCTAGGATGAGGAATGTTCAGTGAGTGACAGTATTTTAGGGGGACAGTATTTCACCCTATTTATTCCTAATCCTAATATTTCTTCATAATATGGGAATAAAACAGCAGAAGCGCACCGATTAGTAAGAAAAGGAAATTGTTGTGTACAAAAACAGCATTCTTACAAATCCTGTGGACTGTGTCGTAGTTTTGTTTTATATTTGGAGCACACAAAGATTATTGTGTTACAAATGATTGGAGAAAATTTATAGATAAGAACTCCTCTTCCTAACGTCCTTTTAATTGTATACCCATTGTAACCGGTTCACTCTATTTTCATTACAATCCTCTAAAAATGCAGCACTGGTTGCGGATCCGTGCTCTAATTTTTCTGAAAGAAACTGCTAAAAATTTTATCAAAATCAACAAAAATTTTCCATTGGAATCTACACTAAGTTCTATCTCCAGAAAGGATTGCAGCATAACTCAAAACCTAGCTAGAAGTGAAGAATAGAGAGTACTATGTACCAGTATATAAATTCTGTTATCCAAAGTACATCGAATATGAGGAAGCCTGATTGGAGTATTTGACCATCTGGCTACAGTGCCTACATATTTTGGATTTTCTTCATAGTTTTCTGAAGGGCATGAAATGAATACTTGCGCCCTGTCATGCACCTGCAAAATTATATTGAGTCATCCCTTGATACAGTTGAGACGATGAAAAGAAAAAAAGAAAGAACCATACATGAAATTTACTTTCCTTTTGAAAGAAAAAAATTTACAAGCTCAGACCAAAACCCAAAGAGGTTAACACACACATTAAGTCCACCCCTAACAATCGGCTATGATGAGCTAGCTGTCATATTACACGATGGCCAAAGTATATTGAACATATTATTCTATTGCACAAAGAAACAGCATCGGATGAGGTGATTAGGCTGGATATGGCGCAACTTTAGCTCACCGAGAACATGACCCTTGATAGGAGAGTATGGAGGTCGAGGATTAGAGTAAGTAGTCGAGCGTATATATCCTTCCCAGATCCCACTTGTGGGAATACACTAGATTTGTTGTTGTTGTTGTATTATAAAGATATAGATTCTTAGTAATGAGAAGAAATTCAGGTATTACCTGCACGAATGAGACACAAAGGGATAGCTCTATTCTCATCAGTGAATCTCCAAAGTGGAAGTACAAAAGAATACAGTTGTTTAAATGAAAACCCTTTCACCAGTACTAATTAAATGAAAACTTTCAACCCAGCTCAAGAAAACAGACGCACACCAAAGAAGGCTTTCCAGTGATATGACAAAACCACTTACCTTTGGTATGAACAACAAACTTCCATTAGCTTTTGCTTTGTAATCAGAAACATAAAGCATGAAGCCAAACATCTGAACTAGCAAAAACATTGAAAGAGATGGATTATATCCTACAGGCACTTTACAAAAACTCAGAACTATCAAAAATGCATCCAAAGACGGGAGCATTTTATACCTGGCCCAAAGACTCCATTGCAAGCGGGTTTTCAGATTCAGTGACACCATCAAAATCTGTGGTATTAACTGTGTTAAACAACGATTTAGTCTTCTGCAACTTAATAAGTCCATATGCTTTCCGTTCATTATTGGAAGGAACTGAGGTAAGAGGTGCTGCAGTATATTTAGCAATCACCTTCCGAAGAGCTGAAAGTTGATTAATGATGGATAATTAGATAGCTAACAGAACATTTTCTTTAAAATAAAAGTTGTAAATGGAAAAAAAAATATCATGAGAAGGTTAGCAGATGATTTAAATGTAAAAATCGCATTTCATTAAAGTGATGATTTTTTCGCATAAGAGATATTAAGTTGGTGTTTAGTTCAAATTTTAAAAAGAAAAGTTAAATCTGCAGTGAGCCCAAAAACTCTTCTTTTAAATAACAGTGATGTCTGGACCAATTTGCACACACCTCGACTATTCCACCTCGTACTTGCTTCCCCCAGCCAACACAGGTAACTTAGGCGGATGGGATGATGTTACTTAACACTTTTTTGCTATGTAGGATTTGAACCCTAGTATATACTGGTTTTCATCCCACTTGACCACTAGGCCACACCTTTGGGTGCCAATGGACCCAAATATTCTAAACAGACATTTAATTCTTGTTTAGATCCAAACAATGTTCTAACAAAGTTCTGCTTCAGACTGTTTGAGTCTTCTCATAAACGACATGCTCATGCCTGGCAGTTCTCTGTTGCAGTGTATGGCATACACATGCCATGCAAATAGGTTAGGAACAAATGCCATATTTCTCCTGCAAATTCATAGTCTAACACGGACAGATTCTTCATCTTTCTCATATCCTACACTGGAATGCACTGAACATGGGAATGGAATGCAAAGACTTGCTTCCTTTTAAATCGTCTAGGCCCTTGGTTACACTACTAAGAGGATATAATTGATGACATATAAAATAATCTGATCAATCGAGAGAACAAAGATAGTCATCATTCACTTCCCATGATAGTTTTTTGTGCATGAAAATAGAAGTTTTTCTTCCTTCTAAAGGAAAAAGACGAGAAGAACAGAAAAGGAGTCCCAAACTGAAAAGTAGAAGTCTCTTACACCCCTTTAATCCTCTTATCTAGTCAAATTCCAGCCATCCACCAGTGCAAAATTAATTCCATGGAAAGGGACAAGCAAAAGACAAACAAAAACTACAAAGATACATTAAGCCAATTAGCAATAAGGTAAGAACTGCTAATATATACAGGTTGCTCCATGACCCAATGGTTTAACCGTTGGTACAATTTCAGAGAAACATCCCCATAATAAGTTAAAAGATGACAAAGGAAAAACTTTCTCATGAAAAATTAAAGCAAGAGTACACATATATACTCAGATTAGTACACCTTGATATTTTGGATTGTCTATGTCTCCAGATTCTTTGATAGGTGCATCCTGAACAAGATTGTTTTCAGTTTGCTTACTATGATAGAGCAAGAAACTTTAACCAAAAAATATTGGAAACCTCCTCACATAATCATAGGATGTCAGATCAGGCTTGTAATCAGTCTCATCTGCACCAGTATTTGCACCACTATAGAACCCGAAATTTGTTCCGCCATGTGCCATCTAGGAGAAAAAGTATAAATCAGCTTGGTATCAAGAAATGATATGTCATTTTAGTAACAGAAGAATTAGTACTCACGTAGAGCACAGCTGATCCATTTCTCGACAAGATCCTTTCTAAGTAAGCTGCTGTAACAGTTGCATCAGTATTTGCAATATGCTCTCCCCAGTGCGTGAGCCAACCAGTGTAGAACTCCCTAGATACCAAACTTATCAACATCATCTGTAGCAGCTGGTGCAAGATAGAAAAGGAACAAACAAAAAGACACTAACGTTGAAAGAGGTGGTGATTTCCCTGGTGCATTGAACTCTTTCTGCAACATAAAATTGGGCCATGGATCATCTCCAGTTGAAAAATCGACAGCTAAAATTAAGAATCCATGATTAGAACCGAGCCAACAAACCAAGAAACTTCTAAAGAGAAAGATAACATAATATAAAGGAAGAGAAATTCTCTAATAATTATGTACCAATTAAAGTATCCTCGCATAACTGTTTGAGGAGGCTACATAATATCCTACTTTTTTTATCAAATTGATTAACAAGCAGATATTATCATGTGCATAAGTCACATTGATGGAGACGGTAGCACCTTTACTTGGTTCGAATTGGTAAGTTTTACAGGTTGCTATTAACTGCTACCTGAAAAGACAGCATCACCAGGAATAGTCCCTTTGTTAAGATTTTCTCTTGAACCTCCATCGGTAGTATATCTGTTAACCATCAGGTAGTCAATATAGATTGGATATATACATATATATATATATACAAACACACACCAAAAAAAAAAATACTAAACTCCAGAACAAAAACAGAGGCAAGGTATAATACATTGAAACCGAACCGTAAAAGATATTTCCTGTATCAAACACGTTCGGGGAAGAAATGACATTAAATTCAGGGAGAAATCACACACACACACATGGAAAGAAGAAAATTGAAAAGCTAGCAACCAAGCAACTTTGGTACACTTCTGAGAAGTTTTAAGTCAAAAGAGAGGAAATAACCACGATGAGTTGATTTTGGTCTTCGCGTTTCTGGTGCAAGGAAAATTACGTAGAGGATGCAGAAGCATTTTTTGACTTCTTGTAAGTTGAACAAGGCCTTCCGTATTTATAAATATTGATACCGGCACCAATCTGGTGCCGATGAATATAATGTTACCTCCCCCCCCTCCCCCCCCCCCCAAAAAAATAAAACAAAAAAAAGAGGAAACAACCAAGTGCATAACATAAACTTACAGAATAACATCATCTCCAAGGTGTCTGCGGGCTATCCTCACTAAGTGATGCAGGTAGGCCTTGTCATCTCCATATGAACCAAATTCATTTTCTATCTGTCCCATTTTCACCATTCAGTGTAATCTACATCTATTGGCATATACAAAAGCTGAAACATGGTAGAAAGCAAATCACGGAATGCCAAGTATTTCATCATGTGATAAAATAGAGCTTCCGTCATAATGGCATTTGACTTCCACGCATGTTAAAAATTATGTACTGGCTACTTACTATGATAGTTCGAATGTTAATGGAACAATGGTTGGTCGTTTGAGAGATGTCATCACAAAGCCAAAGATAACATTTGGTAAAACAATATAAGTTGTTATTGAAGACATCTTCAAGGAAGTAAAAGTGTGTCCTCTTTAAAAGCTTAAACTTTTGGATGAGATAGTCACACAATTCAATATGGTATCAGAGCTAACCTTTCGCAACATGTTCTAGCAACTGTAAGCTGGCACTGAAGTTCACGAGTGGACCCCAAAAATTGGGTTATGTGTGTGGGAGGGTGTTGAGTTATATCATATCAGGTAAATTCTTGAGTTCAAGTCTCATCGCTATCCACTATTAAAAGTTAATTTCTACATATGAAGAAAGAATCAAATCTGCACATGAAGAATAGGACATGTTAAGACATAATGAAATAAATAAAAATGTCCCATCTCTAATGGTTCACTCATTCAACATGGTACTTGAGTAGGTCGAGGTCCTGAGTTCAATCATCACAGTCACTTTTAATTGAAAAAAAGTTTCCCATACTTGGATCATGAAAAAATATTAGTCCTGCAAGTGAGGAGGCATGTCGAAAACACAACAAAGTAAACAAAAGTGTACCCTCTTTTTAACTTTTAGATGAGGTGGTCACATAATTCAAGGATTATCTTAAAATCCTGGAGATAGTAGGTAATGCAATTTATTAAGAAAGCACAGAGACAAAGTATCAAGTAAAGTAAACTGGGGTAAAAAGGGTATGGAACATGCAAATTCCTAAACTTACAAGTTTTCACGAGTATTTGAGTAATAAGTTGGAGGTCATAGTTGAAGAAAGGGTCTTCAAGTTTATCTGGATTTTGGCGCTTTAAAGGAATTCCATATAATCCTTAATGGCATGTTATATGAAGTTTCAAAAGAATAGCTAACGAATCATTCGCATAAGTAATGTAGGTCACTGAAAATGTGCACCATCGCTCCTCGATATGTTTGAAAGTTCTTTTTTGTTCAGCAAAAAATAATGAGAGATGTCGTGTCTTTAGTTTAATCAAATATCTCCGTAACGAAATATAGGAATCAAGTACCAAACCGGTGAACATTAAAGTACATACCCTTCATATCTCCTTTGTGGATTGGAAACGTGAAACTTAAACCTATCATTTATTCATCCTGTTACTCGAAAATTAAAGTCCAATGAGAGGATGGGTTTTCAATCTACCACTTATAAAGACAAGCAACAGGGTTTCAGATATTTGGCAGAAGACATGTCATATTTTAACTCTGATTCCAACTTTGCCAAACAATTCCAAGACTGTAAAAGACATTCCATGTCCATTTATGTTTGACTATTAACATATTCAGGCTCCGATGATCCTTGATCAATGTCGAAGTGAGGTATTTCTCTGGGCAGATCATAGCACTTGCAGATAATAGATCATATTTAGTCAGAACTTACAGCACCTACGCTTTGCTGTTACATTTTGCTATAACCTATTATCTTAAACATGGAGTTGCATTTATCTCGATTAGTAGCTAGGATATTGAAGTCAGTTTTATGAAGATCAATTCACCTGCACCATGATAATAGGGCCACCATTTTTGTAAGCATAAGAGACTATCTTCGGCAGCAAAATTCCCCACCATCTTTCAACCTGTATCAATATATAAGTATGTATAATATCATTAAATTGAGCAAATGAAGTCGAAAATGCAAAAAAGTTGCCACTCATGTTGAGTGGAATAGGGGCAATAGGCTTGCATGACTCTCTTTAATTTCTTTTCTTAAAAAGATAAAGAAGTCATGAAACAGAAAATTAGCAAGAACTTGATGCCATCAACAAATTCTCAAAATTCAGTCACAAAATCATAGAAAGAAACAATGTTGTTTGAGAGTTTGATCTCCTTTCTTCTAGACATAGGAGACCCACTACTTTTTATTCATTGCATCAAAAACACAGTTGATGTGACGACTACCAGAAATCAAGAATACAGGCACATGGCAATACTTTCTCTTGCAACGTTGTCACTACAACCCATAGAGTCAAGAACAGCAAATCAAACTCCTCATAATGTACAACGGAGACTGACAAGATCAGGAGAGATCTTAGTGAAAGTACATATGATACATCATGAGGAAGGTGCATTTTAGGCCGACTAAATGAATTAAGTCTACAATTTTACTAGGTAGGCATTAAGAAAATATACAGGATACATTATGTGGACGGTGCATTAGATTTAGGCCAATAAAAGAATTAGATATGCAATTTTACTAGGTATGCTTCACATTTATTTCTAACTTCTTTTTATTCACATCATGTTCCATGTGCAAAAATCTATATGTAAAGATTACAATATAATGATCTACTTGAGTGATTGTTTATTGTTAACCAATATCAATCTTGTTTGATATTCTTTCTTCTTTTCATTTTCTTATGGTGGGGGTTAATTCTATTATCTCTAGAAGCAGGACTAAGATTCATCTGATTTTATTTTGACAATAAAAGAATATAACCAAGCCAGACTAGCAGGTAACAGTTGGTCTTCAGGATAATGCGTGCGTCCCAGTTTAATCCTTTTTTTCTGTTCTTTTCTTTTGTTTTCTACGAAAGATAAGGTGCAAGACCATGGACTAGTTTAGAAGCTAACTAAATGCTGATGAAAAGTTACTCTATGTTGATAGCAAAAAAGCTGCAAAAGCAATTACAAAAGTTGTTTGGTGACACAATTGTACACTTCGAATCTGGTCAGCAACTGACTTGTGGATGTGGGATTTTGAAAGTCATGTGCAGCATATAAGACCACAAGAAATCCATAAGCAACTAAATTAATAGGAATGTGTAACACCCCAAAACTTTCCTAGAGCAAACTCAAACTCAGCAGGAAGAAGCAGAAAATTTTGTCTCAGAACGATCGAGACAACGAGTCGTTATCAGAAGTAACGACCTGTTGTCTGAAGTCGTAGTTAGCCTACGGTTACTTTTCGGGAACCAACGTGACATGGAACGACCCGTTGTGAGGAGTAACGAGTAGTCCTGTCACTCGTTGCATCCCAAGTAATGAAACCTGCTAGACATCCCCAAGAAGCAACGAGTGGAACCCACAACTCGTTGTCACCTCTAACGAATCATTATTTCCACCCGTCGCCAGATCCAGGAATCCTTCAGGTCAGAACACTGGAGGCGACGAGCAGTTACAACGACCCGTTGGTTCAACCAACGAGTCATTGGGTCGTCTGTTGGTAGTGGTTCCAGTTTTTGTTCCAAACTCCTCCAGTGGCCACGAGAGGAACCAACGACCCGTTGGTCCATCCAACGAGTCGTTGTCCCCTCCCGTTGCCAATTTCCAGTGAGCATGAAATTCAAGCCCAGAACCAACGACTAGTCCCAACGAGTCGTGGTGTCAATCAACGACTCATTGTGTGACCCGTTAGATCTAGACGGGCAGTTTTTCAGACTTTCTCTTAGAGGCATTTTTGTAACTTTACACCTTTTTAATTCCTAAACTACGTCGTTTTGGGCACATTTAGGAGAGAGTTAAAGGGGTTGATCGACATAATCCCTCTCATCTTCTCTCATCACACGATTTTCAGAACGTAGAAGTTTTAGGCAAACATCTCAGAGCTAGGCTAGGGCTTTCAATTTTCTTTCAAACTTCTTCAGATTTTTCTCAAGGATTCTACTCCAGGTATGTGGGAATTCAACATGGGAATTGCCCTTCCCTTGTGTCCCAAACACCCTTCTGTAATTCCTTATCAGTTCTAGCCCTGAATATCATAAATAGGGTTAATTTTCAATCAGATTATAAATATTTCTTGTGGGTTGTAGTTCTTATGAATTCTTGCAATGTTTTCACTACTTATCAAGCATGTCGTTATTCTTTTCATGAAATATTGTTTTAGCCATAGTTCTATGAATACAGTAAATTGGGTCTTGCATAATTGTCTAGATACAAACGTTGCTTGACTCTGTTAGTTCTTGAATTTCCATGTTATTACCATCATGTGAGTTCACAATCAATTTGAATGCTAGTTCAGTCTCAGTCAGTAAATAGCCTTTTCAATATCTTTCAGTAAGTCAGCTAATTAGTTTGACAATAGTCAGTTCTTGAGGAGTTCCGCAACACTCCCTAGTATCAGTTATCAGGTCGTTCTCTAGACGGTTACGACGCTTCCAGATAAGCAGCTTTGGCCAGTCTTAGAACACTAGCTTTTAGTTATCAGGTCATACAGACTCTCAGGTTACTTCCAGATTCCTGACTTAGTCTAGGGCATCAATTTCGAGCTATCAGTTTAGTAGTCAAGTTAGGACTATCCAGTGGGAGCAGGAGTTAGCACCGAGCGGATCGGGGTTCCAGCATACCCAGATTCCCAGAACTGCCATAGTAGGTCATTAGCCCAAACGAGCCTCAGACTTGTGATCACCCAACTCAGCCACTATACCTTGGCAAGGTACAGTGGGCTCTCACCGATGGGGTGTACACATTGGACTCTACGTCTAGCTCACGTGGTTATATGTCGGTTATAGACTCTCCCACTTGTCAGTACAATTCAGTTCAGTCACTCAGTTTCAGGACATGTTTATAACCGTCAGTCAGGGTCTATATTGACCTTATCACAATTATAGCTTAGTTTCTATCAGTACTCAGTACTAGTTGGTAATTACATGTTA
Organism: Datura wrightii; assembly: GCA_035772735.1. Taxonomy (NCBI): domain Eukaryota; kingdom Viridiplantae; phylum Streptophyta; class Magnoliopsida; order Solanales; family Solanaceae; genus Datura; species Datura wrightii. The sequence continues at coordinate 155,915,280 of JASDFA010000010.1, read as the reverse complement.
TTTCAGTTCAGTTGCTTATTTCCATGCTTTATGTATATCTCACTTACTCAGTACATTCAAAGTACTGATGCATATATTTTTCATGTTGTATCGTGCAAGTTCCCAGTCTCAACATCGCTAGCAGATCCCTCCCGACGATTTCAGCAGCAGTACCTATTGGCGAGTCCTCATCTTCTGAGGACGAGGTTTTCTTTTCAGTCAGTTCTTTATTTAGTCAGACTTTAGAGTTAGTTGGGGACTTGTCCAACAACTCGTCAGTTCTTAGTTGGCTTTTAGACACAATTGTTCAATGTTCATCTCAATTATGTTTACTCTTTTCAAAACAGTATTACTTGAATAATTATTTTTACACAGCTTCCGCTTACGTTTAAATTAGTATACCAGTGCGATGTTAAGCCATGGGTTCGCTTGGGGTCACTTGTGGCTCCAAGTACCGTGTCTCATCCAGGGTGTAGACTAGGGTTGTGACAAAATGTGACGTAGGAGAAAAGTATGATAGGTGGAAATTCAGCCAATATAACCAGTAGATGTTTATCAGTGCTCCACTTATCAAAAAAGGAAAAAAAATTACAGTTGCCCCCAACTATGGTGGCCTAGGCATTTAAGGTGATTGACATGTTTTATTCCTGGAAGCTAAAACGCCTGAACACTTTTTAAGCAGAACATGAGTTATCTGGTCTGGGCTTCAAATAATACCAACTGATGTGATTTAATGGGGGGAGGGGGTAATGAGAGCTACGATCTCTCAAAAGAAAAATAGCAGAAGGTGACTAATATAGCTGCTAGGTGTTTATCAATGCTTCACTTATCAGAAAGAAGATTTTTTTTACAGGTGCCCCAACTATGGTGGCCTAGGCATTTAAGGGACTGACATGTATTATTCCTGAGATAAAAGGCCTGAACACTTTTTAATCAGAACATAGGTTATCTGGTCAGGGCTCCAAATAATACCAACTAACTGAAGTGATTTAATGGGCTATTAGAAACATACCAAATCAGTGAAAGCGGGATCTGATGATCTGAGTCTTACAGCAGGTTCAATGGCAAGTAACCAAGAAGGGAAACCCCCAAAGTCCCACTCTGCAGCAAGAAGTAAGAAATATTCTGGCATAAAACACATAATAAACATTTCTAAAAGATTACCTAATAAGCTTATGCAGCAAAAGATGAAAAAAGTAAAACAGTGGGATCCAATAATTTCCTACCTTATTTATGTAAGTACATATGGACAAGCTTATTGAAGTTTATACATGAGAACATGCACACATTCGATTAGAAAGTTCAATAGAGATAATTGTAATAGTTAATAAACAAGAAAGACACTTTGTCAATCCACCTGTAGAATGAAGCAGTATGGTTTTTGATGTCCATCCATACAAAGGATGGTTTCTCCTTGACCCTTTCTTTTGGTAGGTAATTTCTACTTAAGCCTTTTATGGTGTATATGAATTAAGGAGGTTAGAGGCTCTTTGACAGATTAGAGAACCCTTTCCAGAAGATTTAAAGTTTATTTTTTCCTTCTCTCTTCTTCATCCAGGTTTGGTATTTTTTTCATTTGTAAAGGCGTACAACAGAATTTTGCTACTTGGTTAAAGATACTTGAGAACTTTGAGCTGTGTTAGCTATAATTGCAATATATGTTGAACTTCTCTGCACCACAATTTTATGCTTTTTCCTGGTAGAAAATGGTAAAAAAACTCCCTAGACCTACTGCAGCAGTAGATAAAGAGAGATTTTACACGTTCCCTATACTCAAAAGTGTTAACATTCTCCGAACTTAGATAGACAAAGAGATTTCACACATCCCCTATACTCAAAAGAGTTAGCATTCTACGAACTTACATAGACTTACTGACATATTCACTCGTCTAAGAGGTTTATTTTTTCCCAATGAACTTTATGGATCTTAGACCTTCCTCCAACATCTCACAAGTGAAACAACTTACGGCTACTACAATTATAATTTATCAGAACTGAGGTTATATTCAATTAATTGAAGGAGGATGAACTTAAGGGAAATTTTAATTCACAAATGACCTGAAATCTTCAGAGTTGTAGAAGTCGTGGCTAACCTGCACAAATATAAGGCCCAACTCGAAGCATCACCAGGAGATCCAATTTCTGACAACGATTGAGGAATGAAAAGATATCAGCTATTCCTTCAAAAAAGAGTTGGCCTTCTCTTGGTTCATGCAAATTCCATGGGACGTATGTTTGGATGGTATTCAAGCCCAATGCCTTTGCTCTCAGCAGTCTATCTTCCCAGTACTAAAACGAGTATTTATACATCAATATCTCTATTCAAATTGATATTACCAAATTAAAGAAGAAAATGTCGCTTACAGAAAAAAGAAACAAAGTAAAAGAAAAAAGAAATGGCAGCTTTCACCACTCTTTGATGGACTTAAAAGTGGAAGTTTGACTTTCAACTTAATGTACACACATGGACTACCACTACAGATTTTGTTTACATATTTGATGTACAACAACAGAAGCAACTAATACAATGGATTTCAAAGAACATTTAAATGGAAAAAACATAAATGTTTTCAGACGAGAGAACGTCAAATTTTATGCCCGAGAAATTATGTATGCGTGACAGTCATAATGACATCTACTCCCTCTGCCTCAATTTATGTGGCAGCATTTCACATGGTATGGAGTTTAAGAAAGAAAGGCTGTTGAAATTTGTGGTCTAAAAGAAGAATTGGGACCGATAGAGTATATGATTTATGCAGAACCTGCATCAAAAGAAATTATTTACTTTAGACAGTTACTACTAGAGTTACCTTTTAATCATCATTTTCCTAACATAGAGTTCATCAAGAGCATATGAAGGTATCTATCAAACAAGTTTGTATCACTCCAAAGAAGCACTCTAACTTTCATCAATGTGTGTGCGTTTGAATAAAGATTATACACTATCATCAGAAGTACTCATCTATCAATAGGAAACCTATGGACTGAAGTACCTCTGGAAGAACCCGAAAATAGTGCAAGTCCCCACCAATAATCTGAAAAGGCTTTCCATCTTTCCAGAACATGTCATCCGCAATCTCAAATTTGTTCTTGTCACCCTGCCAGTTTAAAGAAGCACGCAACTTCTGAATGAGCTTTCTAGCAAAATATACAAATTAAGTACAATTAATCAATCAGCTATACCTCAATCCTAAACTACTCCAGACAGACCTTGTATCCTTTCTGCTCTATAAAATTCATCATAATTAAATAATGTGTATGCTGATCTTTAACCTATCTTGTACACACTGAATATACAAATTAAGTACAATTAATCAATCAGCTATATCTCAATCCTAAACCAGTCCAGATAGTCCTTATAACTGTTCTGCTCTATAAATTCATCATCATTAAACTATTTTTGTGCTGATACTAAACCTACTATTACACTGAATATACAAATTATGTGCAAATAAAAATTACTCCTAACAAGTCTATACAAGTTCATATTGTGGATAAAATTTCAACCAAAAGTAGTGGTACTCTTCTCTAACTTTCCTTTGAAACTTGAATTAGGTATTAATAAAGCAGAAACTTTCACAATCATACCACAGAATTAAGTCTTGCGAGGTTGGAAGGGGAAGAAGAAGAAGAGAGAGAAGGAAGCGGAGCAAAGGCAGGTGCAAAAGCTCCGAATGCTAAGAGAACTAAGAGGAGAATGAAGATCGTCGTTCCGAGGCGTCGCTTTTTCGCCATTGCCGCCGCTCGGAATCTCAAACCCACTGCTCGGAGACTGGAAATGCCGCTTTTCTTCAGTGTTGGAGTCATTGAAAGTTAAGAGTCAATTCGATCGTTGGTGCCGTGCGTTAGGTCAGAAGGAATGATTTGTAGTAAATGGGGGTCAACAGAAAAGTTAACAGGTACTCTCCATCTATCCTAAATTTTCTTTTTACTCAATCCAAAAAAATTAATTTTTGTTATAAAATAATAAATAAAGAATATGAATATTGTAGAGAAAGATAAAAGTTATTATTTCTCTTGATAACTTTCACTATAATATAAATATCTTTATAGACATTCACTATAATACAAATATGTTTATAACACTCCCCCTTGAATGTCTATTTGATAGATAATGTGTCTTGTTAAAACCTTACTAGAAAAAATCCACGTAAAAATAAAAGAATACACATATCTAATAATACGCATTTTGGCTGCCTCATTAAAAACCTACAAGGAAACAAAACCTCGTAAGAGAAAAAGAGTACAACGCGTATTAACTCCCACCTACAAGGAAAACCCAGTGGGACAAAACCTCGTAAGAGAAAAAGAGTACAACGCGTATTAACTCCCCCTAATTAGAATATCCTTGAATCTTTGAATCCCTATCTTGTGCACCATCTTCTTGAAAGTTACAGTTGATAGAGACTTAGTGAATAAATCAGCCACATTGTCACTTGAATGAACCTGTTGCACGTTGATATCATCATTCTTTTGGAGCTCATGTGTGTAGAAAAACTTTGGCGAGATGTGTTTTGTTCTATCTCCTTTTATGAATCCTCCCTTTAATTGTGTTATGCATGCTGCATTATCTTCATATAAAATTGTGGGTACTTTGTCACATTTCAAACCATTTTTTTCTCTAATGAGATGTATCATGAATAACCCTCAATCACACACATTCTTGGCTTGCTTCATGAATAGTTATTATCTCAGCATGATTTGATAAAGTGGCTACGAGAGACTGTTTTGTAGATCTCCAAGATATGGCAGTACCTCCACATATGAACACGTAGCCAATTTGAGATCGAGCTTTATGTGGGCCAGATAAATACTCAGCATCAACATAACCAACAAGATGGGGACTGCAATTGTTAGAATAATATAAGCTCATATCGGTAGTCTCTTTCAGATACCGGATTATGTGTTTGATCCCATTCCAATGTCTCCTAGTAGGAGTATAATTATATCTTGCTAACAAATTAACCGAAAAGGCTATATCAGGTCTTGTAGTGTTAGCAAGATACATTAGTGCACCAATTGTACTAAGATATGGTACTTCAGGACCAAGAATTTACTCGTTCTTTTAAATCCTTCAAGGATTTTTATATATCCTTCAGTCTATCTAGACATGAAAATAATTTCATTACGCATATCAAGTTTTTCATGTATTGCCAGACTTATGAGTAACCTCAAAATAATTGCATCCACCACATGAGGACCTCTCCATATAATAATGCCAGGATTTGAGAAAAATCTTTATGCCACAAGAATTCATTTATACCCACTGGCATTATACTTGAATTGCATATTTTTATTTGGTCAATTATTTATCTGTCCATTTTTTTGGCAGGTTTAAATTCAAGGTCCTCGTCAATATTTATAATATTGAGCGCTATATTATATCAAATGTATCATTGACGATCATTTGATATCAGTTCCAATGCGACATAACTTATTGAGATCTCTTCATTTTTCATCATTTTCAAGTACCTGAACCTTTGCCACGGTTTTATGAAGTGTTACGTCGTGGTGCTTTCTTAAAGCACTTGTCTCGTCATTATGACCATCCTAATCATTTGCTCCTCTCCTTCTTCAAGGAGTTCTATATTTGGAACCGTTTGGTCTATCACACTTAAGGAGTCTCATAGACTCTGTCCTTCAAGGACTTTCATTGGAGCATTTGCAACTGAATTATAAAATAAGGTCAGCAAATACATCTGACAATTGGTTTGCAATATTTTGCAAGTGAATTATCTCTTGAACTTTAAGTTCACTTTTTTTTTTCCGAGGATCTAGATAATTCATCTCACACTCAATTTTCAGTTGCTAATCACTTCTCCCCTTAATGTTAGGAAAACTAACATTTATCCCTCAAGCTCTTTGGGGACCCATCTTTGTGCGTTGTGGTGGAGCAAATGAATCATATACCGCACATTCAAATTTTTAGATGGAATTATTTAGTTCCTGACTCTGAACCAATTGTGATAGGGAACCTTGTTGGTTTGATGCATTCAAGTGTTGCTACATGTTAAATAAACATATCTCATACCAAAATTTTATTTGGGAGTTTTGTTCTCATAACCAATGGTTTAGCTATAATTGGAGGCATTCAATTTTTGCTAAACCAACTTAGATATGAACCAATATTATCAACATGATTTTATAATTTGAAATTGTACTTTTAATTTAACAATTCGAGCAAACAACCTTTCAAGAACCAATTGCAAGTTGATACCAAAGCACATGTGACCATACCATAGATGCATCTATTAAATTATATAATAGCAAATGGTTCACATGGTGGGTGAACGGGCCCATATTTACCCTTTTATAAGTTCCAAAATTTCAGGGAATATGATTCCAATCTTAGCTGATTAAGAACATTCTATCACAGAACAAGAAACACAAGAGAATTTTTGAAGAATCTTTTAATTCTTCAACATATACCCACATGAATTCTCAATTATTTTTGCATCACATTTGAACCGGGATGGCCAACCAGTTATGCCAACTTATCTTTATTTCAGTAAACTTCTAGTTTACTTTCGTATGTGATTTTGGCATCATACTCATATTTATGTACTACAAACAAAAGAAAACGCGGGTAATCTTTTACATAAATATTTATAACCCGTTGTAGTAATATGAAGATATTAAATCTTCCCATAATTTATAGTCTCAATTGTTTTTTAATATCTTTGAAACTTATAAGTTTCCTTTTGAGAATTAATAGTAACACATTAGCTCTTTCAGTGCTCTCAAATAATTTTGTGTACTACCACATATTCCATCATATCAACATCATTAATAGTTTCTCCACATAGTTTCAACTTAGAAACAATTTTGAACGTTGATGAGTTATACTCATGAATAGACTTATAATTTTGATGGATCCAATCATATTGTGCCTTTGGATGGATGACCATCTTTAGGTGGTCATACCTTTCTTTTAGGCTATTCCACAAAACAAGTGGATCCTTAATCGTGAGATATTCAATTTTAAGAATTTTGTCAAGATAATGACGCAATAATATCTAGTCTTAGCACGATTTTGGTTTGATACTTTGTTTTCACTTTTAACGGTGTCTCCAAGATCCATTACATCCATATGGATTTCAGCATCCAACACCCATGAAAGGTAGTTCTTGTCCGAACTTTGAAGGATAACGAAATCAAGTTTCGTAAGGTTAGCCATATTAAAAGAAAGAGAAAAATACTATCTCGGCCTTCAAATTTTGAGACGGTAGAGTTGTAGAGAAACAATATCACCAAAGGAATATCATTCTTGTGGTTAAGTAATACATCTTTTGAAAAAGAAATTTTAATTTTTCTTACCTCAGATCTAATAACGTGTTATAAAATAATAAAGAAAGAACAAGAATATTGTAGAGAAAGAGAGAAGGAGAGAAGTTCTTATTTCTCTTGATGGGATGAAATACAATGAAGGAGAACCCCTCCATTTATAGGGATAATTCCTCCTAACTTTTCTCCATAAGATAGACTTTGACTATAATATAAACACATGTATCCACTATAATACAAATACATTTATAGACATTTATTATAATACAAATATATTTATAACAATTTAAATTATTTTTTTAATACAATAATTTATAATTACATAAATATCTATAACTTATTTTATATTTCACGTCTTAAAATTTTCTATTTAAAGAAAATATGTCTAATCCGAATGCATCATACATATTGAGATTTGAGACGGATGAACGAATAAGAAATATTGAGAAAATTTATCACAAAACTAACATAAATGGCATAATATTTATAGGTTTATAGTTATTAATAATCCACTAACTGCTCAATAACTTTAACTTATTTATTTTTTGTCTTCACTTTTAAAGTTGGAACACAGGAGAATCTTGATTAATTTCTTTCTCTTTATTTTTTTTAAAAAAACTATACGATTGAATATTGAAAAGAGTATTTTATATTCTCTAAAAAAGTATTTTGGAAATGGATACACCCATTGATGGGTTGACTAATAACTTGCTTCATTAATGAAGTTATAACTTCGCCAAGTAACTTTCTATAATAAAAGAGGAATAGTTACGTATTCAAGTGGGAGTTAAAAGGATAAAGGATGATGTATAACTCTCGGAGTTATAAAGTTTCAATGTCTATGTGTTTATATAAAAGGGGATTTAGATCTGCTTATGTGGCGCTCTTTTATATTAATACTTTTATTTATTTATTTTAAAATTTTTCGACTATATTCTTTATTGGAAAAAATGAATTATTGTTCAAAAAAATAAAATATAATCGCGTCTTTAATTTTAAAAAACTGAAAAAATCACACCGCTTCTTATCACTCTCTCCCTCCCTCTTCTTTCTCCCACCAAAATTAACTGTTGTTCTTTCTTCTTTCACGAATTATATTCATAGCAATCCTTGTTGTCGCTAGAGAGGAACAAATATAGTTGACAGATTTATAGAATCACTATAATAATGAGGCAGTATTCCCCTTCCAAAAGAGGTGTCGGGTTCATAACTCTCTTTTATTTATTGACTTTGCCGAAATTGAATTCATCATCTCTCTTAGAACGTCATGGCAGATTCTTATGGGATGTTCTCTGGTGGTCGGATACAGTCGTCATCTCTTGATCTCCACAAAATGACCTCGGACAAAATATAGTACCTACATCTACTCTCATTTTCTTTTTAAAGTGATTAAAAATTTCAACCCTCCTTGGAATTAGCAAAATCTAGGGTTTGTTCTTAACTGTGTAGAAAACTTTCTACAAAAAGAATTTAATTTTCTTGTGGTTTGGGAAAGATGTTAGGATAGAAAGTGACGAAAATTAATAATTTTTTAAAGAAAATCAGAAAAGTATATGAGCAAGTTAAAATACGATTCTTTGTACTCTCTTCTTTAGGGGTAGAGTTAATGGAGGTGATACCTTATTCAAACTCTATGTCTGAATAAGACAAGATCATCATTTATGAAGAAATATTTGTGCTCTTTAATGCTATAACCAGTGCTCACATAACGAGCTAAAGTGAGATTTCAGTGCCTTCAAAAGACAAAGTTTGTTCCTTTCGTTTGAAAGAACAAATTATGAAATACCATTTATTTTTGAGTGATTGCTAGCTTGCAAATTTGGCAAAGTTGCAAGGTTTGACAAAGAACTTGTGCTATTTTGATATAAATTGCAGAAGCAGTGGATATTACAGAAATTTTGTCACGATATGGGATTCAACCCCATGAGTATGCACCCTTTTTAAGGACTTTGAGGAAGAATCTACAGTCATGGCTTGGCTTTTGTGACGGAGTGAGTCTATCATAATTTCTCTTTTTCAGCTTACTATTCAATTTTTCTATTATCATACTTTTATACTTATTTTCTAACTTCTGAAAGTCAATTAGATAATGGGTTTAGAATTAAAATTCTAAATCTCTTCAAGAAAGACAAATTTGTAGTTATAATGTTGTGGTAATCGTCGGTAAATGAAATAGATATATAGTCGACAATTTTAGCAGTCAAAAGACTGGTTTGGAACTTAAATATTTGAAAGTTTCACCATGTACAAAAGTTGTACCTAACGCGTTTAGAGATTTTAGTTTCTGTTGCTTTAGAATATGAGGGGATATGAGAATATGTAAGTTCCATCTAAGAAAAAAAAAAGAGAATTTGAGTCGGAAGAAATCATGATTTGAAAATCTTATCACAACCTATTTAATACAGGCCACTCAAAATAGAGCAAACACTTTGAATAGTTTTTTGCTTTTCTTTTTTGGTCCCTCCATTTAATTTGGTATTTAGCTTACCGATCACTCCCTTTTAGTCATGTTCTTTAGCTTTATTTAGTTAGTTGGTTGTATAAGTTTAACTTTCTGATTTATGTGATCGATCATAGCCTCCAGGAGGCTTTTTAGGCCTTCATTAATCCATAACAAATTTAAATGTAGTAAGAGTGTTTGAATTGAAATTATGTAAAAGGTAATCTATATATCTATATAAAGTTAGGGCATAAAAATATGATGCGCCATTTTTCTTAATAATCAGAATACACATTTTTTATTTTCCTCAATGTTTTGGTTGTTAACCTTTATTTTCCTATTTATTTGTTATATTAAAAGCCAAGCAACTAATTATTCACTTCTATTAATTACACGATTACACCCTCGTTTCTTCCTCATCCTCGAACTTCCTAACAATTGTAACACTTCTTATTAATTCTCTCATCTAATCTGAAGCCATAATTGTCAGTATGTCTTTAAATCTTTTTATTCTTTCTTATGGTATTTTTTTTTATTTCTGAAATGTTTAAACACTTCTGTAAAATAAAAATGATTCATCCGTCATCACAGATTTTATTTGAAATGCTATTAAAATTCCAAAATTACTTAAAATTATCATTGGAACATATTTCCTGCTATGTGTTGAGAATTATTAGTGGCAGTGGACTTTATTTTTTGGAGTCATACCCCACTTTTATATATAGTTTGTCCATGTCTACTGGTACTCAGTGTTTTTTTCTGTATGTGATATCGGCGAACTAGACAGAGGCGGTAATATGAACATATATATATATATATATATATATATATATATATATATATATATATATATATATATATATATATATATAGAGAGAGAGAGAGAGAGAGAGAGAGAGAGAGAGAGAGAGCAAAATGTATTGGCCTATATTTCTACCAATGTGATCCCCATTATTTGATGGAATATCGTTTTAACGTCCTTTTTTTGTTTATAAATTTACTCAAATAAACTTTTAAATAATGGGTTTACTGCTAATTTTCATAAGCCATATGAAAAATATTTGTAATTATATACAAATACAAATAAAGAAAATAACTTACAGTGAGATTATCTAATTAAATGAGCAAATATTTATTTGGATTTTTTCTTATTGCGGAGGAGTTGTTTAATTGCATAAAAATGTTGGCAAGAATAATTGGTCCTGACATAATTACAACCAAATTTGAGTTGATGAGTTCATCTTTTTCTTGGTATTATTTCAATATTCAAACAATTTCAAAGGGTTTCTATTTCAACATCACATGTTCCTTTTGTTAACTATATTCATGTTTCCTGAAAGTGTTTTATATGAGAGATATATTGATTGAGAGCTTTAGTAATATAATTTCATTCAATCTCAAAATAATGGTTCTTTCTTAAATTTATGAGTTGAAAATTTATCACTCCAAGAGTTCAAAATGATTATTCCACTCCTAAATGCTAAATTTATAAGATGGTGGATCTTACTTATGATCTCGAAGTCTTGATTCTTTTTTATCAAAATAATAATAATAATGTTGAAGCATGTATTTTCAAAAGTAATAGAGCTTTGTTTTGGGAGAGTAAATCACAATTACTTATTATAATGCAATTTAATTATATTTTTTTATCTCGATACTCTGTCTTAATTTTTCTTTATTTTCTTATTTTCATTTCTTTATTAGCCAAAGAACTAATGTTATGATTCAAATTATGACTTGAAGTGTGAAGATAATTTAAAGAAAATTGTGTCTAGCAATTCCCAATCAAGATAATCATTAACTTAATTTTTAGTCAAAAGTCTTTTGTGTTTTTCATTAACGGTCCAAAATTACTTAAACTCGCAATAATTTTAGAAAACTTTCACATTATAAAGTTTTTGAAAAGGAGTATAATGTATCCAACAAACTAACAATTCTATAATTTTTGGGTATAAAAAGATTTAAAAAAGTAATAATTAATTATTTTATAAAAAGAACAGTTAATATTGAAAAGACAATTATATCAACAAACAAATGTTATGATCGGAAAAATTTAAAAGATAAAATTGAATAAACATCAAGACTTTTTCAATTATTCATTATAAATTTATAATTTTTGAGATATGTGATAATATCAGATCATTAAATGTTAGTTGAAATGTTCATAAAATATTTAGTTTTTATTATAAATTACTTTTTTTAAGTAGTCGAATATTAAAAAAAATATTTTGTAAGTTTAATGAGGTCATTTATGATCGTGCAAAGTACAGATAAATTACCTAATTGTGTGTGTATATATATATATATATATATATATATATATATATATATATATATATATTACATTTGTATATTTTATTAATCAAATATTGAAAAGAATATTTGTAAGTTTAATAAGGTCATTCATGAACGTGTAAAATGTAGATAAATTACCTAATTGTATATATATGTGTGTGTTGTATTCCTTGAACATTTGTATATTTTATTACAATTGTGCCCCGATTGGAAAATGTTCAAATGGCAAAATTAATTAATAATGAAACCCAATTAATTAATACAGAATAATATATTTTACCCCTTTGATGATTGGTTAATTGCTTTAAAGTTGCCGATGAATGATCAAATATTCAGATGATAAGCTAAAAATGATTTTCTCTGAATGTTTTTTTTTTTCAAAGCAAAATTTTGGGATGAAAATAATTTCACCCATAAAAATAAGAGTTAGAAATAAGTCAAGATAGTTTCGCTTAATCTAGAACGACTTAACTAATCCATTTTGGAATAGGAAGTTAAGCGCGGCATATAAGGAAACAAAGATTTAGTAAAATAGTGAGAGGCGGCAGCGGTAGCGGTAGCGGTAGCAGCAGTAGGTTCAAAATTCAATGGCGGAATTATTGTGGAAGAGAGGCAGAGTTCTCGGTCGAGGTGGTTTTGGTGTCGTCTCGCTAGCTTCTACCTCCAACGCACTATTTGACGGCTTTACTCTTCCGTCTCTTATTGCCGTCAAATCTTCCATCTTCACCGCTTCTCAATCCTTGAAAGAAGAAGCCCAATTCCTCGGCATGTTCAAACACTCTCCTTATATTATTCGCTGTTTTGGAGCTAATCTCACATTCGAAGATGGCTTCATCCATTACAACTTAATGCTCGAATATGCATCCGGTGGAAGTCTTGCAGATCGTCTTCAGAATTATAATTCAGCGGAAGGACTGCCGGAGTCTGAAGTTAAGAAACACACAAGAATGTTCTTTTAGGGCTCAGTCGCGTTCACAGCAGCGAAATCATTCACTGCGACATCAAGCCTGAAAATATTCTCTTGGTAGGCACTGATGAAACTGTCAAGATCGCTGATTTCTGGCTCTCCGTGACTTTGGAAAGGGGCATGTACGAAAAACAGGCACTGATCAGGGGAACCGACAAGTTGTATAGCGCCTGAATCTGTGCTTAACGCTGAGTTGATATTTGGGCTCTTGGCTGCACAGGAAGGAATTAGATTCAGGTCAACCCAAATCTATATAAATAATATATATATATAAATATTTGTTATGTGTTATATGTAAAGGATAAAAAGATACAATGGTTAGGACACCTTCTCAAATCGTGTGTTAAGTTCTTTAAATAATAGTGGTGTCTCTGTGGTTTCCAACAGTGACACAGAACAAAAACAAAGGACAGAGAAACTTCTTCTTCTTCCTTCTTCAATTATAAGAGTTCCTCAAGATTCTTGTGGCCTTCTTCTCCGTAAAGAGTTGAAACAACTGTAACAAGTTACGATTTTAGACTGTGACTTTATACAATATAGTTCGTCTTTATCTGTGATTACACTATCTGACTAGTGAAACATAATTCAATGATCCTGTAAATTGTGTGTTTGATTCGATTCGTCAGTTTATAAATTGATTACAGGGACGCTGCTCTGAGAATCGGATTCAGCAAGCCAACAAGACGCAGATGATATCGATTTGGTGTACAACATCGGGTTTGAGGAATCAAAATTTCAGAATTCAAAGTTGTCCCATGAAGCCCAAGGTTTTCTGGAAAGGTGTCTTGTCAAGAATACCAGATCCCGCTGGACCACCATGGATTACGTGTGGAAAGACGTTTAATAAATAAATAAACATCTTAAATTAATTTAAATTTGCAATTTAAAATAAATTTTATATATTTTATAATTATAAATTATCTCATTAAATATAAAATAAATATTTTAAAATTAATTTATTTTCAAACATATAAAAATTAATATTTTTTAAAAGAATATGTGTACCTAAATTGAAACAGTAACTCAATGCTACAAAATTTTGACATAGTGCTGGCTGGTGGCCCTCGGTAAATCACTTTCACATAGTAGTAGTTTTGTTCATGCATATTAACTAGTCTTAAAATTGTGTACATGCATGCACAAAAATCATATGGAATTAATCGGCTTAGTATATCAGCTAATTTTAAATTTGTTTACATTTTCAATTAAAATATTTGAATTTTTTTTTTTTATGCACGCAAGTATCTAATAGGTAGCTAAAACACATAATATATGTCATCTCTTTTAATTATACGCATCTGCCTCAATTCGAATAAACCTAAAATTCTATAGGTAATGCATATAACTAGAGGAAATCGATATATTTTAAGTGGTTAACATATCTATGTAATGAGCATTTGAGAACACGTGCAGAAACTTTTTTAAAATTTAAGACAGAATGCCTAATAATATTTTATCATATGTTTAGATATTCATTTAAAATAAAATATAATTAAAATGCTTAAATAAAATTTACTAACAAACTTAAAAGATGATCGACGCATTAAGCCGAATTGATATCTAACTAATGGTGGATGCTCTTATCCTCCTATTCTGGATTGCATTGATGCTTACAACCTTATCTTCCACTCAAAAAATCAAGGATGCTGTCTTAATGGAAAAGTTTTTCAGGCTGCTTGGGATATTATCTCCACAAATTTGACTAATGCTATTCTTTTCTTTTTCAGGTGTGCTGAGCTTACAAAATTTTTTGTTATATCCTTAGAAGATTTGATTTTTCTGAACACTAGATAGACTTGTTTACAGGTTTATTTTCAATTATGATTGATACTCTGTTGTTTTGAATGGTGATAGGCATGATTTTTTTTCCAAATTTGATAATGATCTTAGACAGGGTGACTCCATCTCTCCCTCCCTCTTTGTGTTGAGTGCTGAGCTTCTTTCTATCCTATCCTGCTGAATGGTCTTCATGAGGATTCTAACTACAGAAATTTCTGTATGAATAAAAATGGTCCCAAGATTAATCACTTGTGTTTTGCTAATGATGTGATTCTTTTCGCCAGTGGTAATAGAAAATCTTTAAAAAGGATGATGAGAGTGCTTAGGTCTTATGAAGAAGCTTCTGGGCAACTTATTAACACTCATAAAAGCTCTATCATTTTTCACTCTAAAGCTAGTTCCAGAAAGATTAACTGAGCTAAAAGGATTATAATTGGTATGAAAAGGGACTTTTTTCCTTTCAACCATTTAGGTTGTCCTCTCTATTCAGGTTTAAAAAAAAGATTTCTCTTTTCTCTGATCTAATCCAAAAAGTATTGAGGAGAATACAGGGCTGAAATACAAAATTTCTTCTACAAGAGGGAAGAGCGCTCTGATTAAACATGTTCTCCATGCTATGCCTTCTCATATGCTAGCAGTGATGCAACCTCTCAAGACAATGTTCAAAATCATTGAAAATGCTCTAAATAGGTTTTTTTGGAGTGAAGCAGATGGTGATAAAAGATATCACTAGGCTTTTTGGGATAATCTCTCTTATCCTTCTGCTGAAGGGAGAATCAATTTCAGAAAACTTTAGGACGTCTCCAATTAATGAAAATCCATGTGCTCCATTAAAGATAGGTTGAATTTAACCTTCTCTGGACCATTGGCAGGAGGAAGTCTCCTTATAGTTTGACAATTGAATTGATAATGGACCTCTTTACAAACTTCTCCCAGAAGAAACTACTGTTAAGAATATTTGCACTAATGGGTGAGGTCTCAGACAACATCAAAAGCATGGTTCATAATTTGAACATATCCTTGAAAGATGAGGATGACATCCCTATTTGGAAGGCTTCTTCTAGTAGATATTTTACTATTGGCAATGCATAGAACCTGCTAAGAACTAACAGAAATGAGAATCAGCTAACGGGCTCAATATGGTATAAAGTCGTACTTTTCAAAATGTTCTTCATGGTTTGGAGAATTATATTTCGAAAAATCCCTGTTGATGATATTATTGATAGATTTGGAGCCACTGTCTCTTTGTTGCACACCCCCTCAACCTGAAACGCTTGATTATCACTTATTCTTTAGTGGTACTATAGCCAAAGCTGTCTGGGAACATTTTGGCAGGTCACTAGGGGTTAGTGGGCAATTTTCTTCTCTGAATTGTGCTCTTAATACTTGGTATAATCAGCCCCCGTGCAACATGATTACTTCTTTTATATATACAAAATTACCCATACTTTTATTGTATGAAAGATCTGGAAATAGAGGTGTAACAGTAAGTATGGGAACAAACGTCCCTACATTTGTAGAATTATCTTCCAAATCTCTCATAATACTCTTAATGCTGTCAACATTTATTTCCCTACTTCAAAACTAACCTATCTAGAGTGAAATTCTTGGCCTCTCTAACAGATTCTTGAGATGCAGGACTAGCAAAATTGTTTACCAGACAAAGCCTCCTAACGGTTTTATCAAACTCAATTTTGATGAAAGCTTCAAAAATGACATAAGTGGCGGAGGTGGGGTGATAAGAAATCATGAAGAGAAAGTCTTGATGACTTATACCACACCCCTAGAAGGAGGATCTAGTAACACTGTTGAAGCAAAGGCTCTCCTCTTTGGAGTTACATGGTGCAACCAAAATAATCTTACCAACAAGGTGATAGAAACAGACTCCATGGTGCTTCTAACTTGCATATCGGAGTCCTACAAAATCCCCTAGTGTCCAGTACCTATCATCAAAGAGATTAGGAATCTGTGAATGGAGCTAACTGGTTCATACAACACTATTATCGTGAGGAAAATTAGATAGCTGAAAAATTGGCGACCTTAAGTCTTAACCCGCGCAAAGAAGATTCGTATGACTACAGGATCACTTCCTAGGCCCTAATTTATTTTCATTAAAATTAAGACGTCTGAATCTAAATGCGCATCTGCATGATTAAAATGTTTTCTTTAGATTTAAACACTGGATAATTAAGATTGTTTATTTTTAACATCTGAATGTGCATATTTTCTTTATTTGTAAACATATTAAATATACAATTCAAATAAAAAATAATTAAATATTAAAAAAATAGTAATTTAATAAAATAATTCTATTATATGATAAAAAAATATATTTATGTTGGCTAGTGATAGTGGAGATGGTTTGTAGTGGTGGTGGTGGTAATGATTGGTGTTAGTAACTAGTAATAGTGGTGATGATAATTTTAATGATGGAGATAGTTGGTGTTGTAGTGACTGGCGAGATGGTGGCGGTTGGCAGTGATAGTTGTGATGGTGAAGTTGGTTGATATTATAGTCAGTGGTGTTGATGATGGTGACTGAAGAATGTGTGGTGGTTGATGATGTGTTGGTGTTAGTTGGTGGGCATGCTAGTTGTGATAGTGAAAGTGGTTAGAGGTGGCAGCGATTGATAATGGTTGTAGAGGTGGCAGCGATTGATAGTAAATGGTGATGGTAGTTGTGATGACAGAGGTGGTTAATGATAGTGGCTAGTGGTTGTGGATAGAGTGATAGTGAATATTATCCACACATCTCTTAATGATATTAAGACCTAATTTATTCTTAATCTTAATCTTTAAAACCTATTCAGACCAAATAAGTGTTTAAATCTTAATGAAAGTTCAAACGTCCATTAAGTACAAATAAAGGAGGCCTAAATAATATTATAGGGTTGATCAACTGGGGCTTTCCTAGCTTCCGTACTA
The DNA here is from genome assembly GCA_035772735.1 of Datura wrightii. Classification (NCBI taxonomy): domain Eukaryota; kingdom Viridiplantae; phylum Streptophyta; class Magnoliopsida; order Solanales; family Solanaceae; genus Datura; species Datura wrightii. Next base: position 155,897,612 of record JASDFA010000010.1, on the reverse strand, counting down.
GGAGAAGGAAACCGAAGGAGATATCTTTTGTTGATATTGTATAAGCTTTATATCTCCTTAGGTACTTTTGTAATTAAAGCTCTAAATTGGGAGAATTCTTCTCCTAACTAATCTAACCCCGGGACATAATTTTTGTATACAAGTGGGCTTGTCAACTTTACCTGTTTCAAAAGTAGTTAGGCTTGGTGGAGTTAAGTGATGGATGTGAATCGGAAAATGTAGGGAAATAAAATTTGAAATTTACTTTAAGAAGGAACTTTATCCCACATTGATAGGAAAAAGGGAAATGTGAATGCTTATATTGAGAAACATATATTCTAACTATTAAAGAGTTGAGAAGAAGGTTTCCCCTTAATAATTTTGAACAAACTCGGATGTTATTCATTTTCTTTGCTTTATATATTTGAACACAGGAAATAACAAGGCTTCATACAGCTCTTGTACATATATTTTGTTTTTGAATTTTAATATAGGAGCTGGTAGTGATCTGCCAAAACCCCTACCAGTGAAGGTGGCTTGAAATAAAAAGAAAATGGTGGATGCAGCGTATGTGGCTAGCTCTATTGCGCTAGCTTTGAGTATCCACGTATAAATACGTGCGTGCATTTGGATTACAGAGAAATACTGTGCAATATATAGTTATTTTGATACGCTTATAGACTAGTAATAAAACTACTGTAATTAAGATACAGGGAGGTCAAGATGGACTGATGGAATTAGAGGTGGAAATTTTAATAATTAAGGCTGACCAACATAACAGACTGTTTATATAATTGAAAGTTTTGTGCTATATCCTAATATAATACTGACTGGTCACCCCACATATAAGCATACTCTATATATTAACCCACTGGCTGGCTGGCTGGCTGGCTCCTCCTTCAATATGTAACATGCGCATCAAACAATAAAATCTCAATTAATTATAATTAAAAAGAAAGCAAAATATACTACCAACAAGAATTAATCTTTTAATTTCTTGGCACTTTTTGTACAATATACATATCACTTTCAAGCTAATTAACTTTGCCAAGTTTTATGATTTTTAAACTGATGATCAGTAGTAGTATTAACAAGACCAGCAATGTTGAAAATGTCATCACTATGAGAGAGAGGTCTTAAACCCAAGAAATCCTTGGTCATATCCTCCTCATTGAGAGCTGCGTTGAAGTACAGCTGCTCAACATCGTCTTTGTTCTTTGGATCCAAATTGTTAAATCCACCGTATAATATTGCATCTTCAAACCCAATATTAGCATTAGCATAATTAGAAAAAGAAGTAGTATTCATCATGCCAGTGCCACCACTGATTATATTTGCAGGCCCAGTACTAGTGGTCAGAAACACTTCATCAGTTTGTTTTGTAGCAGAATCAGACACGTGAGTATTGTGGGCCAGCACTTGTCTCATTAACATGGCTGGGCCTCTACTCTGACTGTAACCAGCAGAGACAGCACTTGCTTTGTTACTAATTGTAGCACCCAACATACCTGCTTTCCGCACCAATGCAGTTGCAGAAATGTACTGTGGAGAGGGCTCTGCTGATTCTCCTGTTGCATTGTAAGCTGATCCTGCTGTTAAATTTTACATAGAGTTAGTCATGCACAACTATACATTAAAGTCTCCAAATAGAGTGGAATTCTTATATATTTTCTTGTGTTATGTATTTAAATAAAAACTATTATCCTAAAAGATTTAATATATAATCTAGACATATACTATGGGAGATGAGCCGTGGTATGGTGGAGATGGAGGCTCTAGGAGGTGGGGGTGAAGTTGAGATGTGTTTGGTATATCATTTGTGAAACTTATCTTTCCTACTTCCATTAGAAAAGTTATTTTCTCATTTTTAAGAAACTTATTTTTTTATCAAAAACTTTTAGCCAATCGAAATATAAAAAAAATGAAAAATATTTTCCCCATGCCAAAAACACCCTAAATTGTAAATCTTTTTGTTTGTTCATTTTTGTTTTTTCTTCTTCTAAGGAATATATGTACACGTCATGCGAGTATCTATGTAGTATGAAACAATAATAGCGATATTCGCTAGTAATATATGGCCTAAAAATACTAAATAACAAAACTATCCCTCATAATAGTAAAGATAATTTCTATTTTGTTTAAAAAGTATTCAAATATTTTAAATTATATACTGCATACTAATTTGTAATATATTAATAAACTAAACATTCAACAAAAATAATCCTCACATTGTAATTCCTTCGTTACTAATTTTTGTATAATTATTCTCAGCATTATAATTTTCGCATTACGAATCCTGGAATATATAACCTGTCACCAAACAGAATGACTTGGTATTAAAGCAAGCAAAAGATCGCGAGTTTAATTCTCACCAACACTTATTAATATCATATCACATGTTTGGTCCATGAAAAAACAGCACGTAAAAAGGACGTGTTGGAAGATAATATAATTTAAGTAACTAAAACGTACACATGCAAGGTGCTATAGAACGTAAATTTTTAAATGAGATGGTTAAGAGTTCATAATGAATTACCTCGGAGATTAGGTTTTGAATTCTCGTGAAGATTTAAATCTTTCTGGGTCTGCGTGTAATATTGTTGATCTAATCTAGTGGTATCTGGGAAGATTGAAGATGAGGTAAAGTTATTGGATGCAGGTGGAGATGGGCCAGCAAATGGTTGGCAATTATTCATAATTAGCCATGGAGGAATCTCAATATTTCTGAAATGATCACTACTTGGCTGCTCTTTTTTCATGGAAAATATTGCAGCAGCTGGAAGCTGGTACGTCTGGGGTTGTTGAAAATGGAGGTGGTTCATTAGTTGAGATGGGAAAATTGTTGGATTTCCTGTTATTGCCGATCTTGAGCTCTCTACAGCTAAAGTGTCGCAGAAAGCTCTGTGTGTGATGAAACTATCTCGTCTGAAATAAACAACACATACAGTCAAATTCCGTTATAACAGCATTTCACTATAACACTCGTACAGTCATACTCAAATGCACAGCGAAATAACTTCTGAAAAAAATATATTGTGTATAAAAATAAATATTATATTAAAATATTTATGGTAATCATTATTAATGTCATGTACATAATAAATTTCAAGTTTACGAGTATCTAAAAGAAAAAATTATGTTAATATAATGTCCACCAATTATGATCGTAACTTCACGAGAAAATATTGAATTTTACTTTTCCTACATTCTTAACTCTTTTTTTTTTTTTGGGGGGGGGGGTGTTAAATTGATTAATAGATATATTTCTTCTTCTTGGTACACAAAATCATTAAACTAGATTAATTTTTGCATACTTTTGTTTATAACAGTTAAATAAGTCTTAAACGTCAAATATCAGTATACATATATAATAGTACTTCACTATAACAGTAATAAATTTTTCACATAAATATTACCACTATAATGTAATATGATTGTACAAGACTTTAAAGTGCTCAGATAATAGAAAAAGAAAAAAACACTATCACATTGTCAAAAAAGAAAAAATGCACAAAAACTTACATATCCCAAAAAAACATGGCTTGATATATTAAGCACAAAAGAAAAATGTCCAATATAGTTGTTTTTGATCATATAATATAGTTTGTCCCCTTATGAGAATGGTGGAAATATGATACATTGATGTTGATATCATGTTAATACTTATTTAGTAATTAATCCACACCACAAGAATTCCATAATCACTTTACACGCACGCCTAGGAATTCATTTAGACCCCAAATAATCACAAAAAGATAGAACTCAAAATTCAAAAAAGTAGAACGAAATTAAAGAAAGTACTATAGTTCCACTAAAATATTTGATTGGAATCTAGAAAATGTTGTTTGTCTGATGGACTCGTGTTCGTGTTCATATTGGAGGAAATGATTTTTTAATTTTTTTTCTTTTTTAGTTGTATGATTTTTCTACTAGAGATATTTATTTATACATTAATTATTTTTACACATAAAATATTTAAAAAAATCATTTTTTTTATTTAAATTATAAAAAGACAAGAAATCTCATTTCCTCATTCTTACTTCGGTAGCATAGCAATATTTTTGAAGTTTAGCTAATATTTACCATCATCATAAATATTTTTTACATTATCAAATCATCTTACTTATTGTTATATTAAGTAATTATGTCTTTTTTTTTAAACATGCTTTTATGTTCCACCATAGAAGTTACAGGTTCACCATAATCTAATATTTTTAATTAGTCCAAATCCAATATTTATATATAAAAAAAATTAATAATAATAATAACATAATAAACAAAGAATTCGAAGCTTATAAATTTAAAATTTTGAATTAGCCTAATTAAATAATTACGTACCTTGAAAAAATAGTACCACATTCACATTTGTATTCTCTAGTGCCACAGATCTTGGAGTGAGCTTTGCAATCAGATTGAACAGCATAACGTTTTGAGCATTTGTCACATTTCCACTTCTTCTCACCATGTTTCCTGCTGAAATGCTTCTTTATCCCAGTAAGGTCCCCTAATGCCCTAGACGGGTCATGGTGCACACAGCTCGACTCCGGACAAACATACACCTTCTTCCTCATCACTACTTCCTTATTTTCTCTCTTCTTCAGCTTCCATGGCAAATTGTGTCCTCTTCTATGGAGTTGTAGATTCTGGTCTCTTTGAAACCCTTTGTTACAAATTTCACAAAAGAATCTGTTGGTTGCCACTAATGTCTTTGGAGATAAAGCTATCACTTCTGCTTCTGGATCTGAGCAGATGATTATTGAACGAGTTTAACTTCTGTATACTCGTAATAATAAGTATGTATTTATGTATATTCATAATAAGGCGAAATTAGTAACTGAATATTAAGTATATAAAACAAAACATATATATATATATATATAGTAGCTAGGTTGTGCAAAACATTTTTATGTTATCAAATATTTCATATAAGTTAAATCATTTTTTAGACCACTAAAAAGAAAAAGAAAAAAAAAGGATTAAATTATATACGCTATCGGAATAAGGAATTGTATACAAGAAATCATCACAGCAGATAATTTATCTTATTCTCAACATTATAAAAATGACCTCATAGGGTAAAAACTTAAACTCAAAAAGATAATTGGAAGAGTTTGATAAAGATTAAAACTAGTAATAATTAATTATACCTGGGTTGCCTGGTTGGTTTCTCTTTTTCTTGATATGTTGTGGTGGATTTTGATTTTGGGGAGAAATAAAGTGGTGCTGAGGTGGATGGAATATGGCGGCTCCAGTAGCAGTATCGTTAATATTCATGTTGCAAGAAGATAAAACTTGCAGCAGCAGCAGCTGCTTCTTCTTCTTCTTCTTCTTCTTCACCAGATACACAAGAAGTTAAATTGGACATGTTAATTAATTTGCTTCAATAACATATATGTAGCATAATTTGTTGAATCATCAAACCCTTTAATTAGCAGCTAACTAATAATAATCATATCCAATAAACTTCAAACAAAAAAGGAGATTCAATTCGAATATCAGAGTTGAGCGGACAGAAGATCGACCGGAGCATGGGAAAAGAGTAAAGACAAGTAGTCCTGATGCACTCTTTAATTAGTTTCTGCTTTAAAAAACATATATATATATATATATATACACACACATGTAGAGGTTTAAAAAAAAACTAGTTTATTATTTTTAAAATTGTTTGAACCTTAAAAACTGCCGCCTGCCTCCTCCTGCTATGGTTTAATTATTTCTTCTTCCTTTTGGCATCACCCCAACAAACAAGGTGAGTTGTAGTTTTAATTTTTCTTTCTTTTTGCAACCAAAAAATAAAGAAACAAAATGAGAAGGAGAGGAGGCAAAAGACTTTGTGAGAGAGAGAGATGGAGATGTGGATGAGAAAGGGCTGTCTGGCTGTCTGTAATCCTCTCTCTTTCTCCCACACCCTATATGCTACCTTCTCTCTTCTCTTTTCTTTTCTTCTCTTCTCTTCTCTTGCTTCCCTCCCTATCCACAAATATCTCAATCTTTCTTTATTCCAATACACTCTTTCCGCTCTCTTTCCACGTGTCTCAATTTATGTGGTACACATTTGATTAGTCATAAAATTTACTAACAAAGAAATGAAGACTTTTAAAGTTTGCGATCTAAAATAAATTATCTGATATATTTATGTTACTATAAATCATTTCTCTAAAAATAAATAAGCAAATTTTATAATTATTAAGTTATTTCTAGTAATAGAAAAATAATATTCTTTTTATATAAAAGGATCGGAGTGTGTGTATATATATATATCAACATTTTAGTAAATGTTTAAACTTTTGCCTAAATGCACCAACTTTTCCATTCACTCATAAAGTAGTTAAAAAAATTCAACATATAGTATCTACATAAAAAGAGAGTTTGATTTGTATTTGAAGAGTATCGAAAGAGACTGAGAAAGTGATGGAAGGAGACGGAAACGTTGAATTGCATTTGCAACTGTATGATATGAAATTTAAAATAAAAAGAAAAAGACTTTTAATATCATATAATCTAAATTAAATTATAGTTATAAATGGTTAAATTATTTTAAAATATAGAAAAATGAATGAGATTAGTATAGTAGCATCATTATTGATAGGTCGTAGGAGTAGACCCCTCTGCTAATTAATTAATGTAAGCTTTATGTATTAACAGTACTGACATGCATGATTGAGTCATTGATTAGATTTAATGATTAATTATTCCTAATAGACATGCATGATCTTGCCCCTAAAAGTTTACAATTTAATTTAATTTTTTTTTTCTTTTATGTTTGTAGCTTTCATTTCATTTGATCATCATTCAAACCTTAACTACTTTTCTAATTGTGCAGAAATTTCTGACGTTCCTGTACTCATTTGATTATTATTCAAACCGTTTCCACGTAACATAGTTATTTCTTTGGTTTTAATTGAGTCTGGCATTGAAATGTATAAAGAAAAAATTTAATTAATTTCAAGAATGGACCATGAAAGTTGGTGTTTACCAAAAGGGACATTTCATTCCGCCGGCAACTAGGATCAATTAAAATTGATAAATTTTAATTTTTTGGTCCGTTTTGATATTGAACTCGTTTTAATTTATATGGGCATTGTTTGATATTTGATATAAAGTTTAAAAAGAAAAAAAAGAAAGATTTTGAAATTTATGATCTAAATAAATTTTAAATATTTGTATATGGTTGTAAATTATTTCATTAAGGATAAAAGGAGAGTTTTAAAGTTAAGTAATCCTTTCATTCACTTTTACTTGTCTATTTTGGACTTCACACGCCTCATAAAAAATAATAATTGACATTAGTATTTTAGTATTTTATCACAATATCCATATTAATTAATATTTAGTTCTAGTTCTTGATAAATGATTTTGGTATAATTAATTAATGTTATCGGTAAGACATTAAAAAAAAATATGTTTCTCTTGAAATGGTTCTAAAAGTGACAAGTAGAAGTGAAAATATATTTTTAATATAGTGTACAAGTAAAAATGAATGAAAAAAATATTTTTTAATATAAAAATATGACATTCTTTTTGAGACAGAGTAAAAAAGAAAGAATGTTACATAAATCGAGATAGAAAGAATATATATATTTTTGGTTTCCCATCTCGTTTGGTATCTGCTTTAGAATTTCATTAATTTGAATTCGCATCAAATAATTCCAGCATAAATAATAAACCGCTCCGTATCAAAAGCAAATCTATTCACAAAAATTTAAACTCAAGACCTCGGGTAAAATTATAATAACAATTATATATATATATATATATATATAATAGTTTTGAAAATAAGGCTGTAGTTATTCACTTCAATTAATTATGAACTTCTTTTGACTATCAAATTAACTTTTCTTGATTTCAATCCTACTTTCTCAAGAAAAGAAAAAAAGAGAATAAGGACAAGCTCAAATGTTACAATTACACCCTGTTATTAAACTTGATTAATATTTATCACATGGGGAAAAAAAATTAATATGTATCACAAATTGTACGTATAAAATAATGTCTGAGTTTAATTAAAGCTCTTGCTTTATTTTCACTTCAACCTGCAATAAACTAATTTAGTTTTGTAACTCATAATACTTTTGTAAAAAGGCATATAATTTCGCAATATGGAAGAAAAACGCATGAATTATTGGTGTATTAGGTACAAAGAAAAATATTTTATATAAAATATATTATGTGAGGTGAAGATGAGGGAAAGGACCGTAAAGATGTGTGACGGAGATGGAGACTACAGGAACAAGAGTGAAGATAATCGATCATGAGATGTGTCAATAGATAAAAAGGATACAATTAATATAGATTGCCATTTATGGAATTTATTTCCGTAGAAAATTATTTTTTTTGTTTTTAAGAAATTATTTTATGAAAGAAAATATATTCAGTCAAATAATTTTACTCAAAACTGATTGTTCGTTCATTCCTAGCAGTGATGTAGAATAATTCTGTGGTGAGTTCACGAGGAGGCAGAAGGAAAAGCAGTGGGGTCCATTATATTCCAAAAGTAATTCAGGACTATTACATATAAATAATATGATTGTATTTATATGCATGACAGCAAAGAGATCACAAATTAATTAAGGAGAAGGGCTAATTAATTAAGTGCTAGATGGTGTTAAATTGAGGGAATTAGCAAAGAGGGGACACACTTTATATATCTCTTCTTTATTTATAGAGTTAATGATAAAAATCACATCTACAATTAAAAGTATTTTCGATACTTTAAGTGTGTGTTTTATCCTTTAATACATCTTCTGTTTGCTAGGCTAAAACTGCATATACCTCACACTCCTCAAATTTCAAGAAAAAATAAGTGATTTTTTAATCATTATATATTAGTATTTAGTTATTATTATGGGGAGATAAGAGACATAGAGTGAGGCTCGAACCCTCATCACTAAAATGAAGATGAGGACAGCTCCCCAACTGAACTGCACTCCGTAATGACATTTCATAATTAAATAAAAAATACTATTTCGAAGACCATAAATATCTGATAATTGAACCACCTGCTTAATACAGTACCTATTCTTATTAAAAAGGATAATTTAGCTATACTATAACTCAAAGATGAGGACAAAATTAAAGTCCTACAGGAAATGCCGGTAATGTTTTTCTCTTTCTCTTTATGGAGTATTCAGAAAGTACACACACAGCAGCAGACAGCAGCAGGCAGCAGCAGATTGAAGAGGAAAATTAACTCTACTCACAACTTCCGGGAAGCTGCAAAGGAGGCCCGATGAAGTGACGGTCTGGATGATGGAGACGGATGAATAGACCCATCCGTGACTCGACAATACACATGGCCCCTCCGTGGCCCATGGCTCTCGCACGTTCGCGCTCTCTCCCTCTCTCTCTCTCGTTAAAAAATTCAACTTATATATATTGTATAATTTTTTTTTTTGAAACCTATTATTCTTTTTTACCGATTAATCAGGTAATACTCTTGCCGTTCTTTTAAAGTTGTTCCAATAAGAACAACAGAAGTTTATATTTTTTAAAATAATTTAATTACATATACTTCTCATTTTATCCATAATAACTTAATTTTAAGGCGACACAAGTGACAACATGCAATTGGCTTATTGTAAATTGACAGCATAAAAATTGTACATAGTGAATAAGTCAATATGCCATCCCTCAATTTTTGGTTTCAACAAATTAACCCCACAATGGGGACCCTCGTGGTACTCATGCTCACGGGAAGCCGGAAAGGCATAAGCGCATATTACAATCATACCACATGTGATGCTAGTCAAAATTGAGAGAAATAGTTATTTAGATTTTTATAAATATTTTAAATTTTTATAATTTTTTTTATAAAAGATCATCATTTATTTAAATTATCAAAAAATAAATAAAAAATCTCATTTCTTCGTCAAAAATCAGGATATCTTGTTCCAATTTTATTGAAAGGGGACATCCCTTTCAAACCCATGTTCTCGGCAAGTTTTTTATTACTCCCTCCATTTCAAAATAAATAGTATTTTTATTTTTTTTATTTTATTTTAAAATAAGTGATGTTTCACAAAATCAAGAAAATATTAATGATGTTCTTCTAATTTTACCCTTATTTAAATAAATAGAGTTTTACATAACCAAGAAACTACTAAAGAGGTAGTACATCTTTTTCAAAATATTTATTAAAGGTAAATTAGTAAAAATGCACCTTACTTTCTAGAAATAAATAGTTTCATTAAAGAGTATGTTCAAACTAAAAACATCATGTATTTTAAAATAGAGAGAGTATTTCTAGACTGGATCTGCCTCTGCATTCTTTCCAATTGTCTAAAGTATTTTATCAAGTATATGAGTTTCCTATTTGAACTATCACTATATTTATGGAAACACACCATAATTATCCGTTGTTGTTTTGTCCTACCTGAAATATCACCATCATTCAGGTAGAAATTAAAAACAACTAATAGTTAAAATGCATTTTGATAAATAGTTGATGATAGTTAAATAGAAATAGTAATCACTGATAGTCTAGATATAAAATTTATAGAACATGATACTTGTGTGGTTTTCACCCTTCACTCCTCTAGGTCTAATATAAAAAAAATGATCATTAAATTATTACTTATTATTTATTTATTTTTAAAAAGTTGACTATGGTCTATGGATCTTTTAAAAAAAAATCTAATTATTTGGTGTTTAATCATATTTCAATGAAAGAATTGATTTAGAAAACATCAAGCTTGACTATGGTCTATGGAAAAAAACTAAACATAATTGACTTTTAAAAATCATTGACACCCCGCTAGATCATTTAAAGTAATTTGGAATGGTAGAAAACATCAAGCTCAATATGTTGCTGCTGTAATTTATATATCATATCTTCTGTACTATCATCCTTAACCGCAACTGACTTAGGCGACGATAGCTTAAGAATTTTCATTCTTTACAGTATTTCCATCATTAATAAAGAGAGAAGTAAAAACACACAAATGGAAACCATGTGGGATTATAAATAGATATTTACACAGCACATATATACAAAAATTTGGACCATCTATTAACCTTCACGATAAAAAGATCATAGCCGTAACAAACTACATAGCGAAAGTTGGGGAAGAAATCCAAACATACCATGATTTTGTGATCTCTCAGGGGGTTTTTGGTTGCCTGTTGGCAAGTAAAGACTAAAGAGGATGATGGGAAAAGGAATAGACAAAAAAAGAAGGGAAAATGAACATACCAAAATGAGGCAAAAGGCAAATTTATCAACCAAGGGTTCCAAGATCGGTCCTTCCCCATAGCTTTTAGTCTAGTGTGCAACAACCCCAAACTACTATCGCCTGCACTCTGGAGGACGTTCACCACCCCGTTGACCTCCCCCAGCTTGTGCTCTGCCACTCTTGTCTTTGGGAAGAGCATGTGCAACATACACTCGCTTATCATTGATGAGCATACCATTAATTTATCTATGGCGCTTTGAGCAGACTCATCATTGTCAAATTGTACAAAAGCATAACACTTTGACTGGCCATTAGAATCAGTAACTACCTTGCAAGAAAGAATGTAGCCAAAGCTTGAAAAGGTGTCATGTAAAGCTTTGTTGTCCATTGACTTGTCCAAATTCCTGATAAATATATTTGATCTTCTATTCTTAGGAAAATTCGGATCCCGATGAGAGTACTTTAACCTGATGGACTTTCCATTAACAGGAGTGAAGTCCAACATCTCCATTGCCTTTGCAGCATCCTGAGGATTGGTGTAGTTCACGAAGCCATAACCAAGGGATCTCCGAGTGCTAAGGTCCCTACAAATCCTAACCGATATAACTTGACCCACTTGGTTAAACAGCTCGTACAGCTGTGTATCAGTCATGTTGATGTCCAAGTCCCCTACGTACAGAGACGTCGGCTTGCACTGGTTCGCAACACCACTTGGAGCAGCTGTGGTGGCAGCGCCACCAGTAGCTGCGGCTGCGGCTGCGGCTGCTGCCACACCATTTCCTCTCGCCACTGGACCCCAATGTTGCACCTGACTATGCGCATAATTATTCTCAGAACCTTCTAGAACAACAAAAGTTAGACTTCCACAGAAGCTTCCAAAACAAAAATGATACCCTTTTTGTCTCAAATTCAAATCCCGGCAGAGACAAAATTACTAGGTGGTTTCTTCTTATGTGTTCTAACCTTGATAGATAAAGTTACTTAAGTATATGTTGCTAGTGGAAAGTGACATGTATCAAGTGGAGCTAGTCGAAGTACGTACAAGCTGGCCTAGACACCACAATTATCAAAAAAATAAAAAAATGATACACTTTTTTTCTTAGTGCCATCTCCTCTTGTTATTGATAAGCAACTCTAGAGGAGTAAAATGGAGGAGAGGAAAGGGTAAAATAGAGATAGAAATTGCCGGAGAATAGATCTGAAAGAAAATGAAGAGAACTTTTTTTCATTTTTTTAAGGTAGAGAAAACAGCATGGCAAGGAAAATAGTTGAATCACTTTGTAAAAGCAGGGAAAACAAATGTCACCTTCTTTTCAGGCTTCTCCTCTTCTTCTTCCCCATCATAATCCTCAGCATATTCATCGTCATTATCTTCTTCTTCTTCTTCATCATCATCTTCTTCTTCTTCTTCTTCTTCATCATCATCTTCTTCTTCTTCATCTTCATCTTCATTTTCATCACTTTCTTTTTCTTCAATGTTGTCACACCTCTTTACATGTCTACGAATACCACATTCCATATACATATCTGTATCCTCATATGCTTCAATGTTATCATATTGCATATATAGAGAGTCATCCTCTTCAGCCTCACCAGTAAACCACAGCACTGCGTTAGGGATTATTTTGTTTCGAATTATTGAGCTGCGAATGGAAGCAGAAAATATAACATCACATTTAATCTTCTAATTCAAACAATAGCAGCTTATGATGCACAGAAACAAAAAGTGAGATTTGAAAGGACAAAGATCTAAATAAAAGTGAATTAGTACTACAGGCATAATCCAAGCAAAGAAGAAATGAATCTACAGACCCAATTTCATACTCTTCTTGCATATGATACTGGAGTCCTGCAGCCTGTCAGAAATACAATTGGCTTAGTTGTGACATCAGATGAAAAGTTAGTACATTTAACAGTAAATGAATGAAGTCAAAGCTTAGGTACTGGTGGCGGTTTGAAAAAATTGAAAAAACTTTCACAATCCACAGTCTTGATCATGGGTCTAGCACTTTTTAACCTCTTATTTGGAATGCATTTTACGATCTTCTTTGTCAAGCATTTTCCTGGAAACCGTTCAATATCTGTCCTGCAACGGATCCCACACATCAGACAAAGCAACACAAAAAGGATATAAAATATCAAACCAAAATAACAAGACAGCAGAATTTACCATGTTACGTTTTTTGCCATATCCTTATTTACCCTGTTGTGACAGGTTTTCGTCAACACAGAATTCTTGAAAAAGGGGTTTGTATCAAAGAAGAAATCAAGCTTAAAACCCTTTGGATGATCGACCCTGCACCACTTGATATCCTTCAGGAATTTTAAAGCTTCTTCATCCCGCTTTGAGATGTTGATCTGCGACAGACATTTGCAGTCAGTGCAATCATCAATATATTATGGAGTACTGCAAGAAACGGTGATAACTTTAGTTATTTACCTCCTCTTCGTATATTTCATAGGCCTTCAATGCAGTCAGCCAGAAGTTGGGAACACCTTTCTCTGTACCAAAAGTTCACAATAAAAGATTAAAGCCCATCTGCAGTTAATTCTGCATGAATGTAAGAAAGAGCATGTGACAGTTTACCAGCTCCTGTCCCCTTATTATCACAGTGGTCCACATGAGCTAAATCAACACCTTCCACTTCAACAACACCATTTACTATTTCATATCTCTGCGAAAAGACCCAGAATTAACCAGGATGGATATCCATAGAAATTTGAGTCAAAACAGTTACAAGGTTACTAACTTCTACAAAATGAAAGTATTTCTTCCTTCTCTACTTTCCTATCTCTTTCTTTTTCTTTTTTATTTGGGGTGGGAATTGGGGAGTGCTGGCGAGCAGATACAGTGTCAAGACACAAGTTGAATTATCCTTTTCACCTTCGTGTACAACGATTCATGCAACTTCTCATATTTAGCTTCAAATACAGCCTTCTTCTTCGAAAATAAAGCTTTCAGCGCGTCACGTTGACTCTACAAACAGAAAATTATGTCAATCTCTCTTTCTTCCTTTTGCAAGAGCAGTGAAAATGTACACAATATATTGGATGATCTAATACAGGCAACATTATGTGACATGCAAATCCAAAGACCAAAAAGTTGGCATTGAAAATAAGGACTTAGAAGTCAAGCAAATTAATAATTAGAATGAGAATTTATTCATGTATAAATGTAGTCATGCCAATTAAACATCTTTTGCTGGGTTGGGGGGAGATGGTGAGGAAAGATTACAGAACGGCCTACATACAGTTTTCTTCTCCAGAAATACAGTCATTTTATTCATCAACCTAAATTTTATGACATATTGAATTTGAAGAGAGGTATGAGCCCAACATATATGACCCATAAGACCAGGAAAAGGAAAAGCTGAACAGTTTTCTTCCTTCCTCCCTGATCCGCCTCTTAAATTAACGAATATACTTGAATATTTGCCCTAGTTACTAACTTCAACACGAGGAAAACACAAAAGGAAGGAAATAGTAAACAAATTAACCAAGACATACTTCATAGTTCATCCAACTCATATACACAATAACTATGAAACTTAACTATGATGTAGGAGTGTCAAATGAGCAGGTTGGTTTGAATTTGGGCAGGCTAAAACACACCAAGCAATAAATAGGCGGGTCATTAACTCGCCGTGAGATGGGTTGGGTCAAGATGGAGTAAATAATGGGTCATGACCTAACCCGCTCTATTCTTACCAAGTTTTAATTTTTCTTTGTTTGTTTTCTTATAATTTATTTGATTACCAAACAAAACTGACGAAACACTTTTTCTCTTTATAATGACTATATATAACATAACATAGACAACAAAAAGTCTTTTTTTTAAATAAATTTTGACAAGAGCTCTTGGGTTGATCTCAGCTACATATTTAGCCCAAATCAGCTCAACTTTTAGATGGGTTAATTTGGGCGGGTTAACTTTTTGTACGTGCGAATCCGTTTGGTTCCACATCATATGTGTTTGTGTGTGTCTATGTGTGTATATGTATAATTTCTCCTCCATATTTCACTTAATGTCAACATGCAGAAACTAACTCTTTTACTTCTTTTATGTATCACGGTCATTGTAAAAATATGGTGCAAGGAAGGTGGAATATGGAGGAGAAATTATACATACACAAACACAGACACGCACAAACACATATGATGGGGAACCAAACTGATTTGCACGTATAAAAAA
The DNA here is from genome assembly GCA_035772735.1 of Datura wrightii. Taxonomy (NCBI): domain Eukaryota; kingdom Viridiplantae; phylum Streptophyta; class Magnoliopsida; order Solanales; family Solanaceae; genus Datura; species Datura wrightii. The sequence continues at coordinate 155,882,270 of JASDFA010000010.1, read as the reverse complement.
TTGGGCGCTTTAGTGAGGACAAAGGAGAATTATGGAGAGACGTAATATGTTCTAAATATGGCAAAGAGAGCCTTTGGAGTCCTAAAATTGTTCCAATGCCCGCTAAGCTGGCAGTATGGAAGCATATTAGTGAGCTCCGGCCAGAATTCCAGCAATATTTTAAATTGGGGGCTGGAAATGGGTGTAAGATCAGATTTTGGATAGCTTATTGCATTGGTGAAGGAATATTAAGGGATAAACGACCTGTATTGTATAGTTTAGTAGAAAACAAACATAGTTTGTTAAATGGATGTTTATACTGATAAAGGATGGAAAATGAAGTTCAGGAGACACTTCAATGACTGGGAGTTGGGAGATATTAGCCTATTATTAACATTTACTGGAACCCATAACTGTGGATGTTAATAGGAATGACTCTCAGAACTGGTTGGCCAGCAAAAAATGGAAAATTTTCAGTGAAGAGCTGCGAGAATGCTCTTCAAAAACAAGCCCATTTATTGGCATAGTGATTGGCCACAGAAGATGTCGTGGAAAATGAAAGCTCCTTCAGAAGTGGCATGTTTTGGTTGGACTGCAGCTCTAAAATGCTTGTTTAACACGAGAAAGCCTACAGAGAAGGGACAAATATTGCAGGCAAACATGGAAGATTTGAGCACTCTTTCTGCACCTTGTTGGCGTGGTGATGCCTAACGATCTAATGGTTGTTTGAGAGGCTGGCAAAATCATATAAAGAAGGAAGAAGCAGATCTGGAAGATCATTCCCTTGAGCATCTCATGGACTATCTGGTTGGAAAGGAATAAAAATTGTGTTGAAGGGATACAGCAACACATTTCTTTGTCAAAACCAGATGTCTACTAAACTTGCATATTTGGTGCAATAGCTCTATGATAGATTATGCGTCTCAGTATATTAACTTTTTGGAATCTCTGTAGTGATGACAGAGATCAAAATTTTGTAATCTAACTGTTTTGGTACTTTTTCTGCTTAGCTGTACTTTCTTGGTACTCTATAATTGAAATCTACTTCACTGTATCAAAAAGAAATTGGGAAGGAAAAGCTCGTGCCAAATCAAAGCTCTAGCAAAAAAGAAAAAAGAAGCAACAACAGAATTTTTCAAGGAAACTGAGTAATAATACTATTCCCTCCATTCTAATTTATTGAAAATTCTTCATTTGGGATATTCTAAAATATTTGAGTATTTGACACAATTCTGTTAATACTATTCTTCTATGGAATTTCAACGACACCATTTACTATCCATAAAATGATTAGTCAAAACATGTGCAGGGTTACTAACTTCTAACTTCTACAAAATAGAAGTATCTCTTCCTACTTTACTTTCCTATCTCTTTCTTTTTCATTTTCTTTTTTTATTTGGGGTGGAGATTGGGGAGTGGTTGGGCGAGCAGATATTGTCAAGACACGTTATGCAGAACAAGTTCAATTATCCTTTTCACCTTCGTTTACAATGATTCAAGCAGCTTTTCATAACCAGCTTTAAGTACAGCCTTCTCCTCCGAAAATAAAGCTTTCAGCGCAGCAGGTTGACCCTACAAACAGAAAATTCTGTCAAGCTCTATTTCTTCCTTTTGCAAGAGCAGTTAAAATCCACACAACAGATTGGATGATCTAATACAGGAAACAGAATGTGACACGCAAATCCAAGGACCAAAAAGTTGAATTGAAAATAAGGACTTATAAGTAACGCAAACTTAGAATGAGAATTTATTCATATACAAAGTAGTCCTGCAAATAAAACATCATTTCTTTGGTCGGGGGGAGATGGGTAGGAAAGAATGGACTAATAACAGTGTGTTTCCTCCAGAAATACAGCCTTTATATACAACTTCATCAACCTAACTTTTATGACAGATTGAATTAAAAAGAGAGGTATAAGCCAACATATATGACACATAAAACAAGGAAAAGTAGAAGGTTGATCGGCTTTCTTCTTTCCTCCCTGAGCCTCTCTTGTAACAACTATACTTTAATGTTTTCTACAATTACTTACTACAAAACGAGGAAAACACAAAAGGCAGGAAATTAGTAAGCAATTAACTAAGACATACTCCATCCAGCACATATACATAATAACTACGACACTTCAATATGATGTAGGGGTGTCAAATGTGTGGTAAGTTTGAATTTGGGCGGGTCAAAAAGCTACTAAGTTGATAAATCGACAGGCCATTAATCTACCCAAAGGCTGAGATGGGCTGGATCAAGATGGGATAAACAATGGTCATGGCCAACCCGCCCAACTACTTTTACCAAGTTTTAATTTTTTTGCTTGTTTCTTATAATTTGTTTAAATATCAAACAAAACTAACATCTCTTTTTTGTCATAATGGCTATATATAACATACCAAAGTTGTTTTCAAATAGATTTTGACAAGATTTCTCATGGGTCAATTTGGACTACATATTTAGCCAAAATCAGCCCAACTTTTAGATGGACTGATTTGGGCGAGTCAAAATGAGTTGAAATGGACAGGTCATTGGCCTGTCCAAACTTGGGCAAGTTAGGCGGGTCATATTTTCATGGGCTAATTTTGCCACCCTTAATATGATTTCCACCTTCCTTGCACCACATGTGTTTACGAGGACCATAATACAGGAAAGAAGTAAAAGGATAAGCTTTTTGCATGCTGACAATAAGATAAAGATGGATGAGAAATAATAAATATGCACATACACAAACACATATGATGCTGAACAAAACTGATTCACATGTGCAAAAATTCAGAGCTTCAGTGAGGACAAAGGAGAATTATGGAAAGATGCAATATATTCAAAATATGGCAAAGAGGACCTTGCGAATCCTCGAATTGTGCCTATGCCAACTAAGCTAGCTGTTTGGTAGCATATTAGTGAGCTCTGGCCAGATTTCAGCAATATTTTAAAATTGAGTGTTGGGCAGCTTGTTTGGATTGGTGAGAAATATTGATGGATAAATTCCCTGTACTGTATAGTTTAGTAAAAAACTAACATATTTTGTTTAGTGATTGTGATACTGATAAAGGATGGCAAATAAATTTCAGAAGAAACTTTAATGACCGGGAGTTGGGAAATATTAGCTTATTATTAATTTACTGGAGCCCATAACTGTGGATGTTAATAGGAATGACTCTCAGAACTGGTTGGCAAGCAAAAAATGATAATTTTCAGTGAAGAGCTTTGATAATGCTCTTCAAAAACAAGCCACTGATTGGGATAGTGATTGGCCATGGTAGATGTTGTGGAAAATAAATGCTCCTTCAAAAGTGGCATGTTTGGTTGGACTGCAGCTCTAAATGCCTGTTTCACACAGGAAAACCTATAGATTTGGGCGCTCTTTCTGAACTTTTTGGCCGTGCAATTAGAGGGTAGAAAGAAGCAAGAAGCAGATCTGGAAGACCATTCACTTGTGCATCTTGCAGACTATCTGGTTGGAAAGGAATTTTAAAAAATTGAAGGGATAACGCATTGCATTTCTTTTGTCAAAAACAGATGTCTACTAAACTTGCATATCCGGTGCAGTAGCTCTATGATAGATAATATGGTCAGTATATTAATTTTTTGGTATCTCTGTAGTGATGACAGAGATTAAACTTTGTAATCTTACTGTTTTGGTACATTTCTTCTAGGGGTACTCTATCAAAGAAATCTACTTTACCTTATCAAAAAGAAACTGGAGAAAGAGAGGCCACGCCAAATCAAAGCTTCTAGCAAAACAGAAAAAGGTAGCAACAACAGAATATTTCAGGGAAACTGAGTAATATTACTATTCACTCCAATCCAATTTATTGAAAAAATTCTACTACCAAATTCCAAGGCTTTCAAATAAATTTAAGTATTGAGATATTAATATTTGATGTTTTCTAGATTAATATAACTTCTCAGCAATTATAGTATGTTCTTCCACTACCACTAATATAACATCATAAGTCAATGGCCATCAGAAAACATCACATTAATTGAAAGATATAAATAACAAAACCTGAAGGTTTGTCAAAGCCTTCACGCGCTTCCTAACTTGTGGTGACAAAGTCTTAAGTTTAGCCAAGGGACACCCATCTAATTTCCGAATGTTATCCTACACATCTCCAATATACAAAGAAATTACTACAAATAGGATGAACCGGAACAAAACCACCAAACAAACCTATACAAAAAGAACCAACCTTCCGTTCAATCTCCAACTCAGCACGATATTCAGCATACGAAGCTACAGAGAATTAAGACAAATAAGAAACAGTAGGCGAAATACATGTGCGTAAAAGAAAACTGAAAACATTCTTTATGCAAATACAACAATGTTCAATGTAAAAGAGGTGGATTCGCTGCCTGGATTAGGGATTTACCGACGGCATTGGCCGTGATTGGGTAGAGATTGGACTGATATATGTCCCAATTACTCATACTGAATGTGATAAAAGGGAAACCCTAAGTCGCAAAATATATAGACACCCCCTTGAGGAAGAGTGGAAAAGGAGGGAAACTCCAAAGAGATTTTCAAAAAGATACGGGGATGAGTGAGTGGGTCCCATTTTCCGTCACGTCGTGAGAATATAAACTAATCAATCTGTAACGAATTCAAGCTTGTGGAAGTTGTACCGGAACCTGGGAAGGAGGTACCTAGCCGTTGGGTCGTTGAGAGTAGAAATGGAAGTTTAACACTGAAGTTCCTTATAGGCAATTTGGACACTGTGTTTCGGGATTTAGGCCAATTATATTTTCTTTCTTTCATTTCAGTCCTTAAATTAATTAGTTTACATTTCGTCATTAAATTAGCGTTTTAACATGCAATTTAAAATTTAAATTCTTCAAAAAAAAAATATGATTTGGGATTCCAAAGTGATTTCAATTTTTTTTAAAATGTAAAACTTGACTCATAAGTTTATATATTATAAAAAAAAATAAAAAATAAAAAGACTCAACATTTTAAATTTTACAAAAAAAAAGGCTCATGTTCAGCATGAAGAAATTATTTGTATCACGTGAAAGGATTATATTAATGAATAACTAACTACTATAATAATTGACTAGTGAATTTTTATAAAATTATGTGTATTTAAAAGTTTATAATTGCAAATGTTTATTTATTTATAAAAGAAACATAAAATGTGTGATTTATGAATGCAGTACCTTAGGGATATTTTGATATCTTATTTATAAACTGCAGCTTGCTCATTTGGCAAGATTGGATAAGAAATGGAAATTTTTTAATAGTTTTCACAACTTAGGAGGTTTTTATGTTTACGAGAGAAAAAATACAGCTTAAAATTTCACCATTGTTGAACTCCCCGTGAGCCGGGCAGGAATCAGTGCCTCGCTCCAGTTCCAATCCGCCATTTTTAGGCCATTCGTGAGGTTGCCTGAAATGTAATTTCCCAATTCCTATTGTTGAACTCATGAGAGCTCCTCATTCCGGAGAATAAAAAGGGTGAATAGTTTTAATGCAATGAAAAGTTGAAGCTGGATATGAACCAAAACTTGATTATCTAGATATTTTTTTAATGGTAATTTCAGTAACTGGAATTATATTGTATAAAATGTTCTTCAAATATTGAGATAAGTAAATGACAATTCACTGAAATTTCATCTTTTTGAGATCGTTCATTTTAGTATACATGGCATAATCACATCAAATGAAACACTATAGAATTCGAAAGAAAGGCATGGGACTATATAAGACCATATGAAGGCTCAACACAACAGAAGCAATATCGAATGTAAAACATATGTAAACTTGTAGGATATGACATGAAATTTTGACACGTGCGAAGCTATGTACACAAGTAATGACAATTAGAGCAGTAATTGGTTCCTAAATCACAATTAACTTAAGCGGCCGTAGCTTGGGAATTTCACTCTTGCAGTATTTCCATAATTAATTAGGAAAAGTAGCTATACACAAGCGATGTATCTACATAACTTGAAACTGGATTATAGCAAGATATTTACACGGCAGCTAGCACATATATACAAAAGTCGAATCATGCATAACCTTCTCAGTAAGCAATCATAGTTGTATCAACCTACACAGACAGACTGCAGAGAAAGCAGTGATTGTGGGTGGGGGCATCAAGGACACTAGAAAAAAGGGTCCAACATTTCATGGTAAGAGAAGCACACCACAGAACCAACAAACAACTAGAGATGACAAAATACTTGAAAACAAAATAAGCAGAAAAGAATGGACGGAAAAGAAATATGTGTACAAAAGAATGGCTAAGGCAAAATTATCAACCAACGGTTCCAAGACTGCTGTTTCCCATTAGCTTGTGACCTAGACCCTAGTGTGCACTCACAAACTACTCTTGCTTGCACTATGTCAGACTTTCACCACCCTGCTGGCCTTTCCCAGCTTGTGCTCTGCTAATCTTCTACAATTTTGTCAAATCAATTCACTGTTCATCAAGTCTAAGAAAATGAAAGGACACCAGACGGAAGTGCCACAGATACGTTCATATCCCCTTTGGTCCTGAAGGCTGAAAGGACAATAGAACAAATAAGATCACCTACAGAAACTATCAGCATCCAAAAACGAAGGGAAACAGTTGAATCTCCTTGTATAAGCAGGAAAAAGATGTCTCACCTTCTTTTCACACTAATCTTCTTCATCCTCATCTTCCATATCTTCAAAGTCATCATTTTCAGCAAGCTCACCAGTGAACCATGACACTGCATGAGGGATTATTTTAACCCTGATTGTTGAGCTGCAAAAGGAAGCACAAAGCACAGCATCATATTCGCTCTTCTGATCCAAACATAGGCAACTTATGATGCATAGAACAAAATGGGGAAGTTGTTCGGACAAAGATCTAAATAGAAGTGAATTAATACTAAAGGAACCATCCGAGCAAAGAAGAAATAATCTACAGACCCAATTTCATAATCTTGTTCCATTTGATACTGGAGTTTTTCAACCTGTAAGGAATACATTCAATTTAGTTACGACATCATTACTAAAAATATAAGTACTATATATTCAACAGTAAATGAATGAAGTCTTCTAAGTTGTGGGACCTACAGTATCATTATCTATATCATAGCCATCATCTTCAGGTACTTGCGGCGGTTTGAAAAAGTTGAAAAAACTTTCGAAGTCCTCAATCCTAATTTCAGGCTTAGCATTTTTTAATCCTTTCTGTTGCCTCTTCTTATAAATCTTCTGCGTCAAGCATTTTCCTGGATACCATTCAATATCCGTCCTGCAACGCGTCCCATGTCAAACAACCCAACCAAAAAAGGACCATAAGATATCACATCAAAATAAAACAAAGCAGAAGTTACCCTATTGCTTTCTCCAATATAGGTTCATCATCACCAATCATGTGATAGGTCTTTGTCAATACAGAATTCTTGAAAAAGGGGTTTGTATCAAAGAAGAATTCAAGCTTAAACCCCTTTCGATCATTGACTCTGCACCACTTGATATCCTTGAGGAATTCTAAAGCTTCTTCATCATCCTCTGAGATCTACAGCAGAGTGAGTTGCAGTTAGCTTAATGTATGGAACTTTATTGCAAGAAACAATGATAACTTTGGCTATTTACCTCCTCTGCCAATATCTCATTATTCAGCATAGCAGTCAGCCAGAAGTTGGGAACGCCTTTCTCTGTACCTAAAATTCACAAGAAGAGGATTAAAGGCCTTCGGCAATTAATTCACACCGATTAAGGAAAAATCTGTCAAAGTTTACCATCTCCTGTCCCTTTATTGTCACCCTGGTCCACAAGAGCCACATTGACGCCTTCCACTTCAACAATGCCATTTACTATTTCATATCTCTGTGAAGAAACCACAAAATGATTAATCAAGCAGGTATATATCGAGTCAAACGAGCTGCAAAGTTATTAACTTCTACATTTCTTCTTATTTTACTTTCCCATCTCTTCTTTTTTCTTTTTATTCGGGGCAGGGGAGGAGGGAGCTGATTTAATTGTCACAGATACATGCAGATGTCGAACAAGTTTTAACTATCCTTTTCACCTTTGTGAACAACGGTTCATACAGCTTCTGGTATTTAGCTTCAAGTGCAGCCTTCTCCTCCAAAAACTTAGCTTGCAGTTCATCATGTTGACCCTACAAACAGAAAATTCCGTCAAGCTCTCTTCTACCTTTTGTAAGAGCAATTAAGATCTAACATATTGGAAGATTCAATACAGTCAACTTAACGTAAAATGCAAATACAAGGACCCAAAAGTTTGAAAAGGGGAACTTACAACTAGCAAATTAATTATTAGAATGAGACATTTATCCATTTACAAACATATTTACTACTCACACCAGTTAAATATCATTGTTAGGATAGGTTAAGGGTGGAATCAAATCATGGCCCGATACAGTGTGAGTCCTCCAGAAATGCAGTCATATATACCATACAGCGCGAGTCTGTTTCTCAATGGCCACAACTTATACCAAGTGAAACGTCAATAGAAATCAAATAGGTGAATATTGTCTCTATAAACACTATCAGACTCATCATTTCCGTGAGACTATTCTTCTACAAGCAAGCATAACATATACCAGGTCAAATGTCAACAGAACATCAAGCACTTCTAAGTGTAGAACCCTTTTTTTAAAATGTCTAAGTGTAGAAACTTTCCCAACTGTCTGATGCTAAAATAGACAGTTATAATCACAAGCTTGTGCAATGTCCCCTTTGAATACTCAAGCCTTCCTAGACCTAAAAGATGGCTAATAAATAATATCACTTTGTATGATTTGAGATATTTTCTGGAATCTTCCTTTTAGAAAAAGATTGACAATTCAACACCTATAGTGATGTTGCATTTTGATTTCTTAAGGCTGATCACTGGAAAAGCATGTCTCTGTGTTCTAATCTTGTTTCACAAATCCATGTACTAACCAAAGTTCTTCTCTAGGGAAAGAGTCAAAGAGATGCATGTATGTTAATGTCCCACGCGAATAAAAGGCTGAGGGAAGGAATGTTAGGGAGAAATATACTATAATATTATGGTTATTCACCCTCAATCCAGAAGAAAATCCAACTGAGGCAACTGTTGCTGCGTATTCCAGCATATAACATTCGATTTATACTCTGGAAGTGTAACCAAGCACAAAACTCTAAGCTGTCAACAATACTAAAGTATGGTTTGCAAAATAGTTGCTTCAAAACCTTGCGGAATAATTGTGCTACCTGTATTGGTGCGGGGTTGGGCAGGTACCTGTGGAATTAGTTGAGATGCGCGCAAGTTGGGACACTATGGTTATAAGTAACAAAAGAGATTGAATTCAAAGAGAGGACTAAGTCAACATATATGACCAAGAAGACCAGCAAAAGAGAAAGCTGATCAGTTTTCTTCTTTCCTCTCGGACTCCCTTCTAAAACGAGAGATATAGTAATATCTTTGCTTGAATTACTTAGTTTGACAAAAGGATATCACAATCGCTGGGAAATAGTATATAAATTACCAGGATATACTTCATCAAAAGCATGCGTACAAATCAAAATGAAACTTCAATATGAAGTCCACCTTCCTAGCACCACTATTTCACAAAGACCAGAATGCAAAAAAGAAGTGAACAACAAGCTTCTGCCACACTGATCTTGAGTGAACAATGGAAGACTATATATATATATATATAACCACACACACAAGCATATATGAAAAATATACAATGATGTGGAACAAAAAACTGATTAACACATATAAGGATTGAGAAAGAAAAGCAGAGCCAAATCGAATTTTCCAAGGGAACTGATGACAAATATTATCCCTCCGTTTCAATTTATCGGAGACTCTTTTCATTCTGGATTGTTCCAAAATATTTGACACAATTATGTAAATACTATTATTCTACACAACTATCACGACTTCCATATTTTCAAATTAATTAACGCATCGACTTTTATCTCTGATGTTATGTTCTCTCCATTAAACTATTTTTTCAACCATGACAGTGTCTCCTTCCGTTACCGCCACTAATATAATAGAGAAGTCAAATTAACATCTCAACTCCATGTCGATCAGCCAACATCATATAAAATGAAACAGACAAAGACGGAGCAGTATGAATAATAAACCTGAAGCTCTCTCAAAACATCAATGCGCTTCCTAACTTGTGGTGACAGAGTCTCAAGTATCTCCGAGTGCTCCACAGCCAAATTCTGAAGCTTATTCTACACATTTCCAAAAGAAATCGAATAATAAAAAGAAACTACAACGATGCACAAGAAACCACGTGAAAATTTAAACGAAAATACAACGAACAGGGAAAAAGAAAAAAGAGAGAGCGAGCGAGAGAGAGAACCAACCTTGAGTGCATTTACCAAACAAGCACGATCTTCAGCACTCAAAGCTACGGAGAATCAATACAATAAAGAAAAACAAGAATCAATTGGAAGCGAAAGGCAGTGATATTGAATATATGCATGTATGATCATAGGGTTACGGAATTTACCGGCGGCAGCGGCAGGGAGGGAGGTACGGAGATCGGAATCTGAGTGATCGTTGTTCGAAATGCTCATATTGAATTTGTGACGTAAGAGTTGGAAAAACAATGTGATGAAACGGAAAGATATGTAAAGAACCCTAGAGAAAAAGTGGAAGAGAAGGGAAGTGGAGGAGGAAAAGGAGGGAACCCCAAAGAGTTTTTCAAAGATAATGCCGATTTTCTGTTACAGTTTGCGTTGAGATTCCACAAATTCTTTTTTATTTTTCCTTAATGCAATTTAATCATTTCTAGTAATTTATTGTCACCAATTTAATCATTCTAATTTTTAATTTATTTTTATTATTTATTATAATTTTTTTTAAAAATATTAAATTTATTATATTCAAAAAAATAATATAGTAATATTTTCATTTCATTTATTAGTTCTTTAAAAGATGTGTCAAAATTAATACCGAATAAGTAAAGATAAACTGAAAAAATATTTAATAGACGTTTGATCGTATAATTTGGGAGTTTAAAATCAATATTTGTTTATGAATTAAGTACACAATTTTAAGTCCAATTTCAAATCATGATTTTAAATTTTAAATCTTTCAAAAAGTGAAATTTCAATTTTCAAATTTGTGATTTTAATTTTTTTAAAATGTAAAACTTAACATGAAAATTTATATTTTGCAAAAAAGACTCATCATTTTAAATTTTATAAAAGAATACTCATGATCAACCTGAAGTTTATACAATGTAAAAAGCTTATATTAAAGAATAGGTAGTTATTACATTCATTTAGTGGATATCTGTAATATTATGTGTATTTGAAAATTTATAATCGCAAGTATTTATTTATAAAATGTCATAGAGAATTTATTAATGTGGTGCCTTATAATATTCTGATATCTTATTAATAAATTGTAATTTTGCTCATTTGGTAACAAAATTGAAAGTCCTTAAAATTGTCCGTAAAAGTACAATAAATTATAATTGAAAAATAAAACAAAGAATATAGAATATCATGTTGAAGTGATATCTCATTCTCTCTAAGGAGATTTAAAGTCCAATATAGTATAATCTCCATCAATTCAACATAATGATTCTTGACTTGTCTCCTCCATAATACAATAGTCGAACCACATTGTATATTTTTAATATTAATATTAATTGTTATGACAGTTCAATTATTAATAAAATTAATTTAGTTTTGTTTATGTTGAGATAAAAATAACTAGGATTATCCCTTCAGACTATTTCATTTGTCATATTTTTTATTTATATGCCTCATCAAAAACTATGTATTTTGATTATCATATTTTTATTTATTATTTTTAATTATTTAAAATATTAATCTATTTTTAATAAATATTTTTTAATCTCTGTTCAATAAATAAAAATTGAGTTAATTTAAGAAACTACAATATTGAAGTATGTGTAAATATTTTTCAACTAAATTTTCTATGCTAATTAGTCAATGTTTATTATTTTCAAGAATAATTATTACTAAAACTAAAAAGGGAAAAATTCACTCAATTATTTTTTTTAAATGATAATTATTTTGGATAATTTATTTTTAGTATGAATCCCTAGAAAGTACTCCCTTTGTATCAAATTATACATCATTTTTTCTACAAATATATGTCTCAAATTATCTATCGTTTTAGAAGTTCAAGGCAAAATTATTTTTTTTTCATTTTACTTGTGGCATAGTGTTTTTGAAGAGTGCAAAGTCTTTGATATGGGGTGTTATTATATTTTAAAGTTATTAATTTAGTTTATTCCTATGTGTCTATTTAGATGTTGGATTCATTTCTGCTGATATACGCAAGATGTAATGTTATACCCCATAGAGTTTCCGGCACTTAGATGACCTATCCGCACGTTGTTTAAGCATATTTGAAGGCCATACGTGCTAGGGAAAGGCCCGAGAAAAGATCGGACGAGAAACCCGTCGAACCATCGCGGGAGGAGCCGAGGCAGAAGCCCTCCGCGATGGCAGCGTGTCACGGAGGTGAGGCCTCCGCGATGGCTCTGTGACACGTTGCCCAAGTTCAGGCCCAAGTATATAAAGCCCCCACTTCGGTTTGAAATCACTTATCACTTAGAAAAATTTCCAGAATACGCAGTAAACAGAGGAAAACGAAGGAAAATTAAATATTTTCGTCCGATTACGCTGCCAAACGCTGCCCAAACTTAAATTAATCCTAGATACCAAGGTATTTAGCAGCAGAGAGCATTTCTACTGATTTAGTTTCGTGAAATACGGCCGACGAATCGGCGAGCCACCGAACTAAGGTAAGTAGAATTGGTCTAAATTAATGTCTATGTGTTCCTAGCTGAGAAGTGAATACTTCTCCCTTCTGGGCCGCTGAGAAATAGCGAGTTTTCGACCGTCTTTCGATAAGCCTAAGTTTAGGCTATAAATTAAATCGAAAGTAACGTTGCTCTTTATGATAAAGCCGTATTTAGTATTGATTGACGTATTTATGAATGCAGTTGGGAGAATATAGTTGAAGTACCGGCCGAGCCTCATCCGACTGACGAATAGTCAAAGATAAGGTATGTAAAGTTAGTTTCCTCGGCAAGTTAAGTAATATTGAGACAGTATGGTAATTTACAGACCAGTAGAATGTTCAGAAGTCGATTATTGTGTTATTATGAATATTGGTGCAATATGAGAAGTTTTGGGTTGTAACGTGTACGAGACTTATTCGTATGATATAGATTCGGACGTAAGTGATTAAGATTGCCCAGTATATTCAGTATGTGATGTAATATGCCATGTTAAGATATTGTTGTGTTTAGTTGAAACCCCGCGAAGTAGTACAGTATCTGTAAAGCATTTCAGATATAGATTAGCAACTAAATAAAACTTAGAAAGCATGTTAGAAATAGGAAATCATGTTAATACAGAAACTCAGTAAACAGCATAGCTTTTAGTAGAAACACCATCTTGTATAGCCTTTGCTCCAGTACAGTTTGACAGGAGACTATATTCATATTTATACTTACCTGTCTCAGCATGTATCAGACACTTACAGATTACTATTATTAGCTCAGCATGTGATTTATATGATACCTTACCCCTGTTAGCCTTAGCTTATGAGATACGCAGACGACATGACTAGTTGAGACCGTTGTATTGATTGGGGTTGGATTACCTAGCATCCCTGACCGCCCAGGGTTAATAGCTGTATCGACTCGTCCGCCAGAGGACGAAGATACGTCACTCTACGGAGTGATATGCCGTCCCGCAAGGGGACAAAGATGGGATGCCAGATTCCCCATATTGTGCCTTGGTCGGCCCTTATACACCCCCGTCGAGCGGGTACGCCCGGGGTGTTGATTTTGGAGTCCTTCGGACTCAGGTACAGTTATAGTCAGGGGCTCAGCGAGCCCAAGTGCATACCCAGGGACCGGCAGGATGCTTACAGCCACTATAGGAGATGGGATGACCGGGGTAGGGGCATAGATTCTGTGTTGATTGTACCTACCGGCTTATGGGGGCCGGGTAAGGTTTGTGTGTGCTATGTTATGTTATTTCATGTTATGCCATGTTATGTTAGATACAAGTAGATCAGCAGTAGCACGATACGTTTCCAGGTATGACTCTTATCCCCTCCAGTAAAGATTGAGAGAAGGTAAGGTTTATATTATCAGACCGTTAAGTTATTCCTTCTACTTCAGCTTCATCAGTCATATTATTGCTTTCAAATGTTGTTTTCAGTTATATTATTTCAGTTGCTTTACATACTCAGTACCAGCGGTACTGACGCCCAGTGGGGCGCTGCATTACTTGCCTGCAGGTACCCTTAGACGAGCAGGCGATACCACGTGATCCCCATCAGCGGTTGAGTATTCAGCTCCTGTCATCCGGAGACTGAATTTCTAGAGGTGTAGTTCAGTTCCTTTTGTTGTACAGTGCGGGTAGGTCAGGGCCCTGTCCCGATCATTTCTATTACCCTTCCTAGAGGCTTGCATTCTGTATATATTTCCTGTGGTCAGATGAGCCGGTCGTGAGAGGCCGTGCAGTTGTACAGCTGTTAGTATTCCTTCCTTCTATTATGATGGTCGTGTGGGGCCATAGTTGTCAGTAGTGGTGACCTTGTCGGTCACGTAGCTTTTTAATACGTTATGATTGAGTTGCAGATAACTAGACAGCATGGTGGCCTTGTCGGCCCGCATAGGTTCCCCTGAATTACTATGTTTCTGGTCAGCTGCTAGTACAGGTACAGGAGGCTATAGGCCAATAGGCCGGGGGCTGTGTTTACAGCCGTTATATAGCCCTTTGTTTCCAGAAATGTGAGTTAGAGCCAGCCAGGCACCAGATGTGCCCAGGCTTAACAGTCCAGCAGGTCGGGTCCTAGTAGGGCACCAGGTGCCAGTCATACCCCTAAGGCGGGGTGTGACAAACTTGGTATCAGAGCAGGTCGTATTCCAGGGAGTCTGCAAGCCGTGCTAAGTAGAGTCCTGTCCATGGATGTGTTGTGCACCACATACTATGGGTAGGAGGCTGCAAGGCATGATAGGATGGTTGTTTTTTATTCTGATTCAGTCGTGTTATAGAGCGGTACAGTATAAGGTTGAGTCCCTAAGAGCTTACCATATTCTTTGGTTACAGATAATGTCAGACCAGCAACATCCTACCACAGGTCGGAGCTTAGACATTGCAGCAGGGGAGGGCACCAGCAGGATGCCTCCCCCTCATTTGGAGATAGCCCGATCAGAGGGCCCTACAGAGGCTTCATCTCATCCTCCTCAGTAGTCTCCACCACGTCAGGAGCCATTTGGGGCGACAGTACCTTCAGCAGTCTCTATACCGACACCTTCCGACCAGGAGGTTAGGAGTGCTGTAGTTATGTTAGCACAGATGATGGCTGCTCAGCGTCAGCAAGTGCCATCCACAGTTGCAGAATCGTCAGGAGGGCCCGGTAGTTCGAGGGTCCGAAAGTTCTTAGCCCTGAATCCCCCACAGTTCACAGGCACGGACCGAACAGAGGACCCCCAGGATTTTCTGGATCAGATGCAGAGAATCTTCAGGGTTATGCATGCTACGCCTACTGAGTCAGTTGAATTGGCAGCATTCCGATTACGGGATATTGCGGTGTTATGGTATGAAAGCTGGGAGAGGTCCCGAGGGAGAGGTATTTCCCCTCCCACCTGGTCCAGCTTTTCAGGAGCCTTTCTAGATCACTATTTGCCGCGGGAGATTCGACAGGCCCGGGTAGATCAGTTCCTACATCTAGAGCAGGGGGCCATGAGTGTTCGGGAATATTCCTTGCGGTTTGACTCTTTGGCTCGATATGCACCGGCCTTCGTGGATACCATGGCATCCAGAGTGCACCGTTTTATTATGGGGTTGAACCCAGAATATGTTGACACTTGTATCACGGCCACACTGCGAGAGGACATGGATATTTCCCGAATTCAGGCATTTGCCCAAAATATTGAGGGCATCAGACAGCGACATCGGGAGATCAGAAGGGTCAATCAGGAACAGCGTCGCCGGGATAGGCCAGCTGAGTTACAGAGAGAGGCCCGGGGAGGACCCAGGCCACGATTGTCAGACAGGCTGCCCAGGCCCCCGCCTCCGCCACAGTAACAGGGAGGTAGATTCAGCCGCAGGGGGCAGTCAGAGGCTGGTAGAGCCTCGCAGACGGCAGACTCACCATTACAGAGGAGGGCGGAGCAGAGTAGGTATACCCTACCACTTTGCCCTATATGTAGTCGACGCCATTCTGGAGCATGCAGGTATGGTTCCACCGCATGCTATATTTGTGGCCAAGAAGACCATTTGATGAGAGATTGTCCAGCCAGAGGTCGAGAGGACCGGGATAGACAGGATAGGGCGTCAGCAGGATCGCGAGCTACAGCATCCTCGACTGGGCGCAGGCCCTCAGTTTCAGCAGGCAGGGGTCGGGGCAGATCAGGGGCCTCCAGTACAGGTGCGGGTCCAAGCCGCACATATGCCTTACCAGGGAGGCAAGATTCAGAAGCATCGCCTGATGTTGTGACAGGTATGCTAACTATCTGCTCACACCCTGCTTATGTGCTAATTGATCCAGGGTCTACTTTGTCCTATATTACTCCATTTGTGGCACGAAAGTTTAGTATTGTACCAGAATCATTACAGCAGCCCTTCTTAGTATCTACGCCCGTTGATGACTCTATCACAGCTAGCTAAATTTACCGCGGGTGTACAGTAGAGGTTGCTGATCGTCAGACCACAGTAGATCTGGTCGAGTTAGAAATGATAGACTTCGATGCCATAATGGGTATAGATTGGTTGGTAGCATGTTTTGCTAATGTTGAATGTTGGACCAAAATGGTCCGATTCCACTTCCCGGGGGAGGCAGTACGGGAGTGGAAGGGCAGCACCGCGACGCCAAAAGGTAGGTTTATTTCCTACCTTCAGGCGAGAAAGTTGATATCTAAGGGGTGCATTTACCATCTTGTCAGAGTTCAGGATGTCCAAGCAGAATCTCCGACACTCCAGTCTGTCCCAGTGGTAAATGAATTCCCAGATGTATTTCCTGATGAGTTACCTGGTATTCCCCCAGAAAGGGAAATAGACTTTGCTATTGACTTGCTACCAGGCACTCAGCCAATATCAATACCTCCTTATCGTATGGCTCCTGCAGAACTCAGAGAATTAAAGGAGCAGTTGAAAGACTTGTTAGATAAAGGTTTTATTAGGCCGAGTACTTCCCCGTGGGGTGCGCCAGTCTTGTTTGTGAGAAAGAAAGATGGCTCGCTCCGAATGTGCATAGATTATCGGCAGCTAAACAAAGTTACAGTAAAGAACAAGTATCCGCTTCCCAGAATTGATGACTTATTTGATCAGCTACAGGGAGCCAGATACTTTTCCAAGATTGATTTGCGGTCCGGATATCACCAGGTCCGAGTACGTGAGAGAGATATTCCTAAGACAGCATTCAGGACCCGATATGGGCATTTTGAATTTCTGGTTATGTCCTTCGGACTAACGAATGCCCCAGCAGTCTTTATGGACCTGATGAACGGTATTTTCAAACCTTTCCTGGACTTGTTCGTGATAGTATTTATTGATGATATTCTGGTGTATTCTCGCTCTGAGGCAGATCACCGGACTCATTTGCGGACAGTGCTCCAGATTCTTAGGGACCGCCAGTTGTATGCTAAGTTTTTGAAATGTGAATTCTGGCTTAACTCAGTAGCCTTTTTAGGGCATATTGTCTCAGACGCTGGTATACAGGTAGACAAGCAGAAGATAGAAGCAGTTAAGTCATGGCCTAGGCCTACCACCCCGACTGAAGTTCTTAGCTTCCTGGGGTTGGCAGGATATTATCGGAGGTTCGTTGAGGGATTCTCAACCATTGCAGCACCTTTAACTAAATTGACACAGAAAGCAGCAAAGTTTCAGTGGACGGAGGCATGCGAGCAGAGTTTCCAGGAACTGAAAGATAGATTGACCTCCGCCCCAGTATTAGCACTGCCGGAAGGCACAGAAGGGTATTCAGTTTATTGTGACGCGTCAGGTATCGGGTTGGGTTGTGTGTTGATGCAGCATGGTAGAGTAATTGCATATGCTTCCAGACAACTGAAGAAGCACGAAAAGAATTACCCCACCCATGACTTAGAATTGGCCGCAGTAATTCATGCCTTGAAGATGTGGAGGCATTACCTGTACGGAGTTCATGTTGATATTTATACCGATCACAAGAGCTTACAGTACATTTTTACTCAGAGGGAGTTGAATCTGCGGCAACGTCGCTGGTTAGAATTGTTGAAGGATTATGATGTGAACATCCTGTACCATCCGGGAAAAGGCAATGTCGTGGCAGACGCCCTGAGCCGTAAGTCAATGGGGAGTCTGGCATATTTACGACCTGAGAAGCAGAAATTGGCCAAAGAAATTCATCAGTTAGCTGATCTAGCCGTTCGAGTAATGGAAACAGAAAATAATGGAGTAGTAATTCAGAATTCTGCAGTATCCTCATTAGTTGCAGAGATAAAAGAACGACAGTATGAGGATCCTGATTTAGTCCAGCTCAGAGATAGAGTTCAGAAGGGTAAGGAGCCAGATTTTCAGATAACCGAGAATGATGTGCTACGTTGTAAGGGCCGCCTCTGTGTCCCGAATGTTTCAGGACTTCGTGGGCAGATCATGCATGAGGTACACTACGCTCGCTATTCCCTTCACCCAGGGGCAACGAAAATGTACCACGACATCAGAGACATCTACTGGTGGCCAGGTATGAAAACTGAGATAGCCGAATTTATATCTAGATGCGCTAATTGTCAGCAGGTGAAAGCAGAGCACCAGAAACCGGGTGGTTTGATTCAGGAGATAGTGATACCTATGTGGAAATGGGAAGTAATAAACATGGATTTTGTAATAGGGTTACCCCGTACTAGACGCAGAAATGATTCCATTTGGGTAATAGTCGACAGGCTGACAAAATCAGCTCATTTCCTGCCAGTAAGGGCTACCTTCTCAGCTGAGGATTATGCCGAGTTGTATATCAGAGAAATAGTTAGATTGCATGGAGTGCCGGTATCTATTATTTCAGATAGGGGAGCACAGTTTACAGCTAGATTCTGGCAGTCGTTTCAGAAAGGTTTGGGGACGCAAATTAATTTGAGCACAACATTCCATCCTCAGACAGACGGGCAGGCTGAACATACAATTCAGACGCTCGAAGATATGCTACGAGCGTGTGTGTTAGATTTTGGGGGTAGCTGGGATGAACATCTTTCGTTAATCGAATTTGCTTATGATAACAGCTACCATTCAGCTATTCAGATGGCGCCTTTCGAGGCATTATACGGGCGAAAATGTAGATCGTCGGTGGGCTGGTTTGAAATAGGAGAATCAGTATTAGTTGGCCCAGACATTGTTCGGCAGTCCGAGGAAAAGATAAAGCTTATCCGAGAACGTTTACTGACCGCTCAGAGCCGCCAGAAGTCATACGCAGATAAGCGGCGCAGGAATCTAGAATTTTCGATAAATGACTGGGTATATCTGAAAGTGTCCCCGATGAAAGGGGTAATGAGATTTGGCAAGAAAGGCAAGCTTAGCCCAAGATTCATTGGGCCATATCAGATTCGGCGAAGAATAGGCCGCGTGGCATACGAGTTAAACTTGCCTCCAGAGTTAGCGTCAGTTCACCCAGTATTCCATGTTTCTATGTTAAGGAAGTTCGTAGGGGACCCTTCTACAGTAGTTCCAGTTCAAGATGTTCAGGTCACAGAAGAGTTAGCCTATGAAGAGGTTCCCGTAGCTATCTTAGACAGACAAATTCGCAGGCTGAGAACTAAAGATGTTGCATCTGTCAAAGTATTGTGGCGTAACAGAAATCGGGAGGAAATTACGTGGGAGGCTGAAGAAGATATGAAAATCAGATACCCTCACCTATTTCAGGCCTAATCAGGCGACAGGTATGTCCGTATTATTATTTATGCCGTACCTTATGGTTGTATGTTGTAAATGATAAAGAAGAAGTGATATTTAGTTGTCCAGTGAATCTTAGAATATTGTGTGCAGTGCCTGTGTTGGACTTTTCTGCATTTCAGGTTTTTGCGATAGTCCATATTACAGGGGAAACTCTGCCGAAATTTTTCCAGGAAAGTAAAATAAGCAGTCCTCTAGATAACGGTGTACATTCGAGGACGAATGTTCTTAAGGGGGGGAGAATGTTATACCCCGTAGAGTTCCCGGCACTTAGATGACCTATCCGCACGTTGGTTAAGTATATTTGAAGGCCATACGTGCTAGGGAAAGGCCCGGGAAAAGATCGGACGAGAAACCCGTCGAACCATCGCGGGAGGAGCCGAGGCAGAGCCCCTCCGCGATGGCAGCGTGTCACGGAGGTGAGGCCTCCGCGATGGCTCCGTGACACGTTGCCCAAGTTCAGGCCCAAGTATATAAAGCCCCCACTTCGGTTTGAAATCACTTATCACTTAGAAAAATTTCCAGAATACGCAATAAACAGAGGAAAACGAAGGAAAATTAAATATTTTCGTCCGATTACGCTGCCAAACGCTGCCCAAACTTAAATTAATCCTAGATACCAAGGTATTTAGCAGCAGAGAGCATTTCTACGGATTTAGTTTCGTGAAATACGGTAAGTAGAATTGGTCTAAATTAATGTCTATGTGTTCCTAGCTGAGAAGTGAATACTTCTCCCTTCTGGGCCGCTGAGAAATAGCGAGTTTTCGACCGTCTTTCGATAAGCCTAAGTTTAGGCTATAAATTAAATCGAAAGTAACGTTGCTCTTTACGATAAAGCCGTATTTAGTATTGATTGACGTATTTATGAATGCAGTTGGGAGAATATAGTTGAAGTACCGGCCGAGCCTCGTCCGACGGACGAATAGTCAAAGATAAGGTATGTAAAGTTAGTTTCCTCGGCAAGTTAAGTAATATTGAGACAGTATGGTAATTTACAGACCAGTAGAATGTTCAGAAGTCGATTATTGTGTTATTATGAATATTGGTGCAATATGAGAAGTTTTGGGTTGTAACGTGTACGAGACTTATCCGTATGATATAGATTCGGACGTAAGTGATTAAGATTGCCCAGTATATTCAGTATGTGATGTAATATGCCATGTTAAGATATTGTTGTGTTTAGTTGAAACCCCGCGAAGTAGTACAGTATCTGTAAAGCATTTCAGATATAGATTAGCAACTAAATAAAACTTAGAAAGCATGTTAGAAATAGGAAATCATGTTAATACAGAAACTCAGTAAACAGCATAGCTTTTAGTAGAAACACCATCTTGTATAGCCTTTGCTCCAGTACAGTTTGACAGGAGACTATATTCATATTTATACTTACCTGTCTCAGCATGTATCAGACACTTACAGATTACTATTATTAGCTCAGCATGTGATTTATATGATACCTTACCCCTGTTAGCCTTAGCTTATGAGATACGCAGACGACATGACTAGTTGAGACCGTTGTATTGATTGGGGTTGGATTACCTAGCATCCCTGACCGCCCAGGGTTAATAGCTGTATCGACTCGTCCGCCAGAGGACGAAGATACGTCACTCTACGGAGTGATATGCCGTCCCGCAAGGGGACAAAGATGGGATGCCAGATTCCCCATATTGTGCCTTGGTCGGCCCTTATACACCCCCGTCGAGCGGGTACGCCCGGGGTGTTGATTTTGGAGTCCTTCGGACTCAGGTACAGTTATAGTCAGGGGATCAGCGAGCCCAAGTGCATACCCAGGGACCGGCAGGATGCTTACAGCCACTATAGGAGATGGGATGACCGGGGTAGGGGCATAGATTCTGTGTTGATTGTACCTACCGGCTTATGGGGGCCGGGTAAGGTTTGTGTGTGCTATGTTATGTTATTTCATGTTATGCCATGTTATGTTAGATACAAGTAGATCAGCAGTAGCACGATACGTTTCCAGGTATGACTCTTATCCCCTCCAGTAAAGATTGAGAGAAGGTAAGGTTTATATTATCAGACCGTTAAGTTATTCCTTCTACTTCAGCTTCATCAGTCATATTATTGCTTTCAAATGTTGTTTTCAGTTATATTATTTCAGTTGCTTTACATACTCAGTACCAGCGGTACTGACGCCCAGTGGGGCGCTGCATTACTTGCCTGCAGGTACCCTTAGACGAGCAGGCGATACCACGTGATCCCCATCAGCGGTTGAGTATTCAGCTCCTGTCATCCGGAGACTGAATTTCTAGAGGTGTAGTTCAGTTCCTTTTGTTGTACAGTGCGGGTAGGTCGGGGCCCTGTCCCGATCATTTCTATTACCCTTCCTAGAGGCTTGCAGTCTGTATATATTTTCTGTGGTCAGATGAGCCGGTCGTGAGAGGCCGTGCAGTTGTATAGATGTTAGTATTCCTTCCTTCTATTATTATGGTCGTGTGGGGCCATAGTTGTCAGTAGTGGTGACCTTGCCGGTCACGTAGCTTTTTAATACGTTATGATTGAGTTGCAGATAACTAGACAACATGGTGGCCTTGTCGGCCCGCATAGGTTCCCCTGAATTACTATGTTTCTGGTCAGCTGCTAGTGCAGGTACAGGAGGCTATAGGCCAATAGGCCGGGGGCTGTGTTTACAGCCGTTATATAGCCCTTTGTTTCCAGAAATGTGAGTTAGAGCCAGTCAGGCACCAGATGTGCCCAGGCTTAACAGACCAGCATGTCAGGTCCTAGTAGGGCACCAGGTGCCAGTCATACCCCCCAAGGCGGGGTGTGACATCTTTGATAATTGCATACGCAGTAATAGATATGATACATAATTGAGAAAGCATTTAATGAAAAAAATATTATAATAAATAAGATTAAAGTAATAAAAAATTCTTTATTGAAATCAAATTATTTTCGGTATGTTGAGTAGTAATGCAGGTATAAGATATTAGATATCTTTCCTCTCATGTGATTAGATTTGTCTTATTGAATACTTAATCTTCTAATAGACTCTATTCATGAGTTGTCCTAGCTAGATCCACTCGTGTGATATATATATTGCTCTTGTTTTTGCTTAGCCTATTTTAGTTGATGTAAAATATTGCAATAGATTTAATATCTATTCTGACCACTTTTCATGTTATCTTTGATTCATAAACTTTTAAATAGTAAAAATGTCTAAAGATTAGATAGTCCCGCTAAATTTCATTGCGAGTGCTCATCTTATCACATTCTAACGTCTACTAGTGACTCTTACATAATGTTTTAATAACTTACAAAACTCAATTGTACAAGTGTCCGAGTTGACCTTACCAGTATATTCTTAAATCGGTACAGTTAAATCTGTACACGGATATTTAAGTATGACCAAATAATTAGATTGTGATTAATCAACTTGTTTAGGAAATATATTTTGTTGATAGAACTTGAGCAATAAATAAATAATTGAACAACAATAATGAAATTAAGTGATTGAATTAGCCTGAATCTTGATGTATCTTAGGGGTGAATATGGTATGGTAGATATCGAATATCATATCGAAATTTAATTTTTGATACTGTGGTTTCAGTATTATGGTATTTGGTATGCCTTTTTAAAAGTTTTGATATTCAATATGGTATTTGTAAAAACAATATTGAATACCATACCGAATTACATAGTTACATATACAATTCATATATATTATTATAATACTAGACGTTGAAACTTTGACTATCTATCTTGAATTGAAATGTCCTTTTAGTTAACAAAAAGAATTGCATACTTATACTTTTTTTTGAATATTTCTACATGTGTAAGGTGTTAACTATAATATAATTGAAATGTTTCTTGAAAAGCCAAAGTCACAATTCTCTATTATATGAGTATATATAAGTTGAAGTCGAATAAACCACGATTAACGTTCCATAAAATACCAAGATTGAACCGTAAAATACCGAATTAATTTAATATGGTAATAGTATAATATTTTTAAAATTGAAAATTAAAATTATCAAATTGAAATTTTTAATATCGTATCATGCAATATTAATTATAAAAAAATGATGCTCCAAACCAACGACAAACCTTGAACATCTCTAGTGGTGGGCTTGGAATGTGGCGGAAACTTGGTCAGTATGGGAGCGCTGCTCTGTCAAGCCAGCTCACGAGGTTGCTAAACCCAACACACTATTTGGGTGTTAAGGACCGAACATGTTTGTTACAAACTCACGTTACTAAGTTCGACAATATGTATTATATAGTTGAGCTTTTATAAAAAGGATTTATTGATCTTCTTTTATCGATGTGGGACATGAGATCTATTATTAGTATCTTAATCGGATAAGTGTATTTTTCGGGGCAGAGCTAAGTAGGGGTAAAGGGTTCATTCAAATCCATCTTAATGAAAAATTACACTGTATATATATTATAGATGTTAAATCTATTTGATTTTTTCATGTATTTACTTGTTCATATTTTTCAACCCCCTTAATGAACAAATTGGCTCCTCCTCCGTGTGCTTTTGGTTAAAACTTTTAGCATAACGGTATTGTCTATGCATGAATTAATTGTAATGATCGAGTAATTAGATTATGATGAACCGACTTGTTTAGGAAATATAATCTATGATAGAACTTAAGCAATGAATAAAAGATCGGACAACAATAACGGAAAAGTGGTTGAATTAGTCTGAATCTCGATGCACATAGCTGGTGGACATCGTCACCGCAAAGATGATCCTGAATCTTTTTGTATTGCAATAATTGAGAGCTTGAGATTGCAAAATATAAGTGTGTTGCTGGTGAATGAGTGAAAATCAAATGTTGGCTCTTCAACGGGAAGGTAAAGCACTATTTATAGCTAAATATCAGGGAACAAGATTTATGAATCATGCTCTCATAAAATCTATTAATTGCTCATTATTGCTGCTGAGTAACAACTGACAAGAATCATAGACTCTTCTGCAACTTATCTAACTCATCGTGTCGGGTCATTGTCTCATATTTGATCCCTTATTTCTGAAACTAAACGAGCCCTTGTTATGACACCGATCTTCTAATAGCAACGGTCCAAATTAAATACGAACAAGGTTACTATTCTCTGATCATATCTAATGTAATTAAATTTGACACTACCTCGACTGACTCATGTCCGACTTGTCGTTCTTGCTACATGTCACCTTTTGACTCGTCCACCCATCGAATTCAGAATTTTATCCCATGCAAATATTATATCGATGCTAGACAATAACCCGCACAATTACTACAATTTGAGTACAAATTTTAAGAGTCAATATGATGCATCTGCCTCTGCCATTCTAGCAATACAATAGATGATATTTATAGGACTAAATATGCTCAGTGTTATATTTATAGGATGATATATTAGACTTGTTCCCAATTTATATGCCTCTTCAAAAATTATGTATTTTGATTATCATATTTTTATTTATTATGTTTAATCATATAAAAATAATATATTTTTAATATTTTTTAATTTCTCTTTAATAAATAAAAAAAGAATTAATTTAAGAAATCATAATATTGAATTATGTGTAAATATTTTTCAATTAAATTTTTTATCCTAATTAGTCAATATTTATTATTTTCAAGAATAAATATTACCAAATTAAAAGGAAAGAATTTGCTCAAGTTATTATTTTTTTCAAATAATAATTATTTTGGATAATCTATTTTGAGTATGAATCCTTAGAAAGTACCTCCTTCATCTCAAATCATCCGTCGTTTTTTCTAAAAATATCTATCGTTTTAAAAGTTCAAGACAAAATCGATATCTCTTTTTTCTCAGTTTACCCGTGATGTAGTGTTCTTTGAAGAGTACAAAATCTTTGATATGGGGTGTTATTACTTTCTGAAGTTGTTAACTTAGTTTATTCTTAGGTATTTATTCATTCTTGCGAGATGTCTTCGACAATTGCGTACCCAATAACTGTTATTTTCATAAATTGAGCAAGCATTTAACAAAAAAAATATTTATAATTTAAATATAAACAAAATTAAAGTAATCTAAAATTTCTTTTAATTAATATTTCTTAAGGGGTATTATAAAAAGATTGAAGTTTGAGACTCGAAAGTAAGGAAAGCACCATTATAAAAACCGAGACAAAGAAATGGGAGAACTCTGGCGATTAGTTTTGAAGTAAAATGGAAATTGAAGGTACTGATGGGTCCAAAACCCTGCTGAAACCCGGTTCAACCAGAGATTTCGGTAGAGGGCTGGGGTTCAGCTCCGACGACCGAACCGTTTCTCGCCGTCAAATCGTGTTCCAAATCCACAACCTTTCAGACCTCGAAGATGAAACTAAGGTTAGTTTTGAAGTTGTTGGAAGGAACCCCATTTGGGTATACAGCAACCGGGACGGTGAAGTTCGAACTTTTAGGAGGTTTGAAAGAGGCGAAATGGAGAACGGTGACATGTTCTGTGTCTCAGCCAACAAACCCATTTGGTTCACCTTGAAAATAATCGATTTTGACGATGAGGATAAAAGGGGTGCCAAGAAAGAGTTTGAAATGGAGACCCAGTTGGCTGAAAGCCTTCAGAGCAGTTCTTGTCCAGTAGGGATTGAATTAGACCTTGAGAATGTTGATATTTCGGGCATTGACCCTGTTCAAGGTTTGATTTTGATTCTGTAATTCCGTTGCTCGATTGATTTTCCAGTTGCTTCACTTTTACCATGAATTGAAAATATAAATTAATTAACTAGTATCAATCCCAAATTAGTTGGATCAATTATATGAATCATCTGCCTCCATTCTGTTCCATTGATTTAGTCAGAAGGATTCGTTGTAATTTGACTGAACAGAAATCTTTTGTAATAGTTTATATTACAAATCCAACTGGTTCACATTGGAGAGAATGATTTTTAACGCTATAAACGGAGACCAGGTTGCTGAAAGCCATCAGAGTAGTGGATGTCCCATAGGGATTGAATTAGAGTTCGACTATGTCCATATTTCTGTCGTTGACTCTGTTCAGAATCATCTGCATTTTTTTGCTCTTTTGAATCAGTCGGAGGATTTTGTGGTAGATAGACTATATCTACATTGTCTGTTGTGATGTAAATTGAGTTATTTTCTTATTGATTTAAGCTAGATATGACTCCTTGATCGTTTGAGATGATTTTCCTGCTGAAGTCTTTTGTTAAATGCAGAATTTGGGTTTCTGGTGATGGGGCATGAATTCGATGGTTATCCCAAGAGAATGATTCGGGAGATAAAGAACTGGAATTGGTTTATCGAGGATGAAGGAGCAGAGAGTGATGCCGATGAGGATTCAGATAGAAAAGGCAGAAAAGGTGCTAGGAGAAAACGGAAGAAAAAAGGCGAGGGAAATGATGATGAGTGGACTGGGGAAAGTGAAGATGAGAAGGAACTGCCCACAATATCTAAGAAACTTCAGGGATCTAAATACAGTACAAGGTCCAAGGACAAGTCTAATGCAAAAAGGAATAAACCTTCTACACAGCAAAAGACTAGACCCCCTGAAGAAGAAGATGAGGAAGATGAAGAAGAAGACGACGAAGAGGATGAAACACTGGGTGGTTTCATTGTAGACGATGTAGAAGAAGAGGTGGAAGTTGGTGATGACGAAGAAGAAGAAGAGGAGGAATTTGACGCTGATGAAGATGATGAAGAGTTGGAAGATTGATGTTCCAACAAAAACCGTGCTAAATCGTTTTTGCTAGCTAGTTTTATTTAGTCCTTCTTTGTGAATTGTGATTGCCTTTTTGGAGTGTCAATACTGTATTCTGCTTGTAGATCTACATTTTTCTGTCATTGTATATGTTAACTTTGTTCTTGACGCTTAATTTTATTAGTAGTTCTTTGTACTGAACTAGCTGAGTTTTGCTACCACCCTCTTTTGTGTCTTTTGTTATGTCTATGACTAAAAATTCAAACCTTATTGAATATTTTCTTCAGACCTTTGTTGAATGGGATAAATTGGTATCAGTGAGTTGATTAAGTGACTCATAATAGTGAGTTGAGGAGAGTATTTTCTGACAAAAAGCTTCTTTATGGGCAATGCTGGCTGGCTTTAAGCATACATAGACTGATCTTGAGAAGAAAACACTCCCGCAAACTTGTCAGTTTAACGCGAATGGTTAATAGCGATTAGATATACCGTAGATTATATTTCAATCTCTTATCTCTTCAATAAGTTCAGTAACAAGCATAACGGTCCGGACTGAGTAAAGAACTGTTTGCTCGTAACTCTTTCCAAACATAAAGTCCTCAACACAAGAATAAAAGCAAACGAAGATAGTAATATCAACTTTTAGGCCAACGAGTGAACTGGACTGATAAGGTGATTTATAAAAATGATCTTTGATCGGACTTACCTCATAGACAAAATATTAAATTTATAATTTTTTAAATTTTGATTTGGAAGGTTTGATCACGATGAGGCAAGTGGGGGTTCAAATGTGAGAGACCGTTGATTTTGGTCATTGAGTGTAATATTTTGGGGAGTTTATACTGTTCTTTTAATGCACAAATGGCCTTCTTGAGTCAATTATTTAAATTCTGTTCACCTTAATCCAAGTGAGTAAAATTTTTTCAGGAAAAACAAGAGAGTTCGTTCAGCCAATTTTAAAAACAAAGTGTTGAGGTGAGGAACTCAGTCCCAACTTGCTAAGCAGGTGAGCATGTTTGGGACCAGTGAGTGCTTTAGTGAAGACATCAGCTAATTGATCAGAGGTAGGAATATGGTGTAATTCAATGAGCCCATCATGCAGTTTGTCCCTAACAAAATGACAATCAACCTCAATATGCTTTGCTCTCTCATGGAAGACAAGATTCTTGGCAATATGCACAACAGCTTGACTGTCATAGTAGACAGGTATAGGTTTGGAACATGGAGTAGTTAATTCATCTAGAAGTCTATCTAACCAAACTAATTCACCAACAACTTTCCTCACTGATCTATATTCAGCTTCAGCAGAGGAAAGAGAGACAATAGTTTGCTTCTTGGACTTCCAACTAATGGTAATATCACCAAGAGAGATAATGTCCCCACTTACAAATCTCCTGGAATCAGGACAGGAGGCCCAATCAGAGTCACAATATGCTGACACAGTACAAGTAGGATCATTGAAAAAGGAAAGTCCCAAATTAGGATTAGAGCCTAGGTATTTGAGGACATGTAATGCAGCTTTGTAATGAGGTTTCCTAGTTGTCCACATGAACTGGCTGAGGTGCTGCACACTATAAGCAATATCCATCCTGGTATTTGGGAAGACAATATATTTATAAGATATGTAGCTGTAAGAATGCATTCTCCTCAGTACCTTAGAGGTAATTTGGATTGATATAGGAGAGCCCTTGCTGGTATTTGTGTTTCCTTTCTACAACACCATTTTATTGTGGTGTGTAGGGACAAGTTTTCTGATAGATGATTCCTTTATTCTGGAAGTAAGACATGGCTTCATTGCTGGTAAATTCAGCCCATTGTATGATCTCAGTGTTCTAACAGAAGTGGAGAATTGAGTTTCTATAAGGAAAATGAAGGCTTTAATAGCTTGGAGTGCATTGCTTTTGCAACTCAAAGTGAGTCCAGGTTGATCTAGTGTAATCATCAACCAAGGTAAGATAGTATCTATAATTATCATGGGTTGGAACATGATAGGGTCCCCAAAGATCAATGTGTATAAGGTCAAAAGGTTTGTTGCAATTTTTTTTTTTTTTGGGAAAAGGCATTCTTGTCTGTCTTGCTATTGGGCATATGGAGCATGTGAAGGGTTGTTTGGTGGAAAAAGTGACTGGTATATAGGAAATCCTTATCATTTTTACAAAAGGCACATATCCCAGCTTATGATGCTACAAATTATCAACACAAATATCATGAGATAGAGTTCAAAACAGACAAAGTTTCTTTACTGGATGAATCAGAATTATCCAAAGTACATGATAAGGAAACCTGTTTATTACAAGGTAGCACACTGGAAAAAGAACTACTGCTTAAACTAGAAATTGAATCAAATACACCATGATGGAATGTAAAGGAACTATAACATGTTTCTTATTACAAGATTGAGAACTAAGCAAAGGTTCAGACACAACATGACAAGGCACCAACTTATTGTCAACAAAAGAAATACCTGAGAAACTGTTGTGACACTTGGAACAGAAGTAGTATAGGCCATTTCTTGCCTTACCAATATCCAGAGGCCTCTTCACTGAAGAGGCCTGCATCACACAAGAGACATAATTGAAACTGACAATACTTTTAAATTGAGATGCCAAAGAATGAATTGAGATGAGATTAAACTTGAAATTGGGAACAAAAAGTACTTTGAACAAGGACAATGCTGAATTAAGAGAAACATCTCCAATTTCTGTTACCTTGACTCTATATCCATTTGGTAAGGTTACAAGGAAAGGATAAGACAACATTCTAATATTAGTGAGTAAGGTCTTATTGTAGGTCATGTGGTTAGTGGCACCAGAATCCAATACCCAAGAGTCAGCAGAAAATGTAGTACACTTACGAGAAAGTTCACCAATTTCAGTCATGGAAGAATAACAAGTAATGGTACCTGCAAAATTTACTCCTCTATCAGCAGTGTTTCCTAAGTCTTGCCCAGTATTGTTCAGTTGAATGCTACTCAACAGGTTCATCAATTGCTCATACTGATCTTTGGTTAGGTTTTAAGGTTTGTTATCAAGTCCACCGATAAAGGAGTCACCCGCAAATCCATGCCTCTTGGCAACAAAAGAAATATTCTTTCCCTTAGTGAATTTAAAATTTGGTGGAAAACCGTGCAATCTATAACATCTATTCTTAGTGTGCCCAGGTTTCTTACAATAATCACAAATCAATCTGATTTTGTTGTTGTTTGATGCCTTGTATCCTGATCCACTTGTACCATTATACTAATTACTTTCAGATTTGTAAACCTCTCCATAACCACCAGTACTTACTTGATAATTTGCTCCATTAGACTAACTACTTGTTCTGCCTCATATCCGCTTGAGTTACCTTGGTAATTAGTCCTAAAACTCATGTTACCAGGTCCATTAACATTCAAGGATGTAGACTCTAAGAATAGTTAATCTCGAGGTCTGACTTCTCTTTGTCTTTCCTCTTGAACTAGAATGGAGAAGGTTTTTGCTAAGTTTGGCAGGGGATTCATCATTAAGATGTTACCTCTTATAGCTATATACACTTCATTTAATTCCATGAGAAACCGAATCATCCTTCTATCCCGTTCAGCCTTCTGCTTTGCACCACAATTGCACTAACATGAACACTGCACATTGGTGCTGAGATTACTTAATTCCTCCCAAAGCCTCTTCATTTTTGTGTAGTAATTGGTGACGTCGAGAGATCCCTGCGACAATTCATTGATTTCTTTTTGGAGTTGATAAAGTTTAGCACCATTCACTTGATCATACCTATCTTCCAGCTCTTGCCAGAGTTCCCTTGCATTGTTAACATACTGCAAAATGTCTGCTATATCATTCGATAAGGAATTTAGAATCCACGATATGACTATATCATCATATCTCTCCCACTGTCCAAAGGTAGGTGAATTTTCCCCTGATTTCTTACATTTCCCGTTGATAAACCTATTCACTGAAAGAGATCTGAAAATTCCTCTTCTCCACTATCGATAACCAGTTCCATCTAATACTTCTGGAGTTATGTGGATCTGGCATTCTCAGATGGATGCATATATAGTGGATGCATTGAATCTAATATTTCCTGCACCACACGATTGTGGTTCACTGGATCAGCTTGATCTAGTTGGTTTTGAGCCATAGTGTGTTCGAGAAGTAAAAAAACAGAAAAAAGGATGAAGTAAAGATTTCCAGATCACAAGTTGAATTTTTCAGACTAATGAAGTGAGCATAACTTTGATACCATGTTGAGATTTTGAACAAATGAGGATCATGAAGTAATGAACTCCATTAATGGAGTGAAAGGTTTCTACAACTCATTCGAGAAGAAAGGAAAGCAGACTGGAAGAAGGAAAATCATAGTTGTGCAGAAATGAATTAGTTTCATTTCAATGATGTAGATCAGAATATATACATTTGTACAGCTAATAACCAACTATAATCCTAACAACTATCTAACTGCCTAACTAAAGCTAACATGCGCCTAAGCTAACTGTAACTACTCCTAACTGAAACTGTGAGCTAATTACAACTATCACTAACTAACTCTAACTAAAACGTATGATAAGAGTACATACACAATAATGTAACAGTAGTGGTTTCAACACAAAGTTTAATTTACTGAAGTGATGGCTGAAATTTAAAGAGTGATCTAGGTTAAAAAAATTCCCTTCTTTTCCTTCTGCATCTCCCCATATATAACAAAAGATGAAGAAAAATAAATTAGGCTTAATATATCCACGTCCCCTTAAATTTGTCATTAAATTTCGATATTCGAACTATCATTTGTTGTATATTTTGAACACATGATAAAATATTCATATTATAATATTTATGGCTCATATTCTGAAAATCTTTTGCTCGTATTCTCAAATAGTATTATATAGTTAAGTTAACTCCATAAAATATATTGTCTCTTTAAATTATACACATTAACCTAAATTGAAACAAGCCCGGTATTTACAACTCATTGAGGTTACTATGTATAATTAAATGAGATACCATATCTTAAATAATTAATTTACTTAATGAACACTTAAGTATATTCATAATTTTTTAAGCCAAAATTAAATGCATTAAACAAAAATTCCACTTGTGACATCAAAATGTGGCCACGTGGATTGAAGGGGCCTAAAGGCCCGGCACTCTCTTTTGAAACCGCTGCTCTACAAGTTCTTGCCTTTTCTGTGGGATGTATTTGATTTACTGGAAAATCTCATTCGGCGCCAATTTTCTATTTGCCGCACTAAGCTAGGGTTTACGCAATCACAAAAAACCGAGAGTTCAACTCCTTTTCTCTCTAATCAATCTCGTGAAGGAAAAACCTAAAGCTATTTACGTGCTGGAATCTATCAAGGTTTTGTTAGGGTTTTTTCTTTTAGCTGAAAACTACCGAACCCGACGTCAAGCTATAGGTGTTGTTGGAATAAATCTGGTACCAGTTTGCAGGTATCATAGGTAGAGAAAGAATAGGAAAAACAATGGATTTTGATGTAACTGAGCCAAGGGTAGCCCTTTACGACGAAGAAGTACAGTTTGAGGAAGAAAACGAGGAAACCGACCAACAAAAGGGATATTCAGAAACGCGTGAAGATACGGAAATGACTGATAAAATAGGCGATAGAGCAGGCCATGAATTAAAACATTCAATCGATGATTCTTCAGCAGGGTTAGTCTGTAGCTTAGTAGTTTATAGCTTGTAGCAGGTCACGAGTTTTTTTTAGAATGATTTTCTCGTTCGTCTTTGAATTTTACAAAATTGTTGTATTTTCTTGACGAGAGGGACTGGTAGATATGGAAAGAGCCCTTTTGTAATTATAAATATATGTGAGGTTATGCCGACATAATGGTATTTTTCTTGTTGATAGAAAACTATTTGTTGGAGGCATTGCTTGGGAGACAACCGAAGGTATTGATGCTATCTTTCTTCATATCATTGTGCATATTACGTCCCAAATAGTACCCTCTGTTTTTACTTGAAATGTTAGAATACTTTTGTACTCTTACTCTTTGTGATTGCGCCAAAGCTATTTTCCTCAGTTTTGATATTGTGAGTAATATTTGCTTTAATGTACAACTAAAGCTTCCTGCTTAATTGCAAGTGATTTCTTTGTTTGACTGTATCTGAATGTGTTCTAGCACTAAATTTTCTTTCCTTGTGGACGTGATATGTTTCTTTTTTATTTATTTATTTTTCTATGAACATTTTTTTTTTACATTGAGGCCGTCTTATTTTGTAATAAATAAGATTTAAAAGTGAGATCACCGAAGGTCTTGACTTGGATGAGAGTATGGATTTTCATTTATGCGCCGATAGTTTCACATCTAAGTTTTGGTTAAGTAGCTAATGCAGCTATCAACTTGCTCTGCTTTTTCTGCAGTTATACCTTGGTTGTTATGTATTTGAAGTTTTTTTAATAATTGGTTGCTGAAGTCTTCTATATTAACATTAGGCTTCTATTGCGTATTTGCATCTTGGTGTGCTGTATTCTTATCAATTGCCTTTCCACCAAAGCATATTCTTGGAGCTTATATATAGTGCATTGGCTGGCCAACCTGGTTAAAGCATGCTTGATGATGCATCAGTAATGTGTTGTAAGTGGTCAGTTGTTAAGTCTTCTTAGATGTCTTTGTATTTGTCGTTTGGCCACATCACAGTTCTCACTCAGGTGTAGTTATGAATAGCATCATATTTTAAAATTTTGTGCTGTATCTTTAGGCAAAAGATTGAATCCCAGCCATACTCTACTTAAAATGAAAAAGATGTAAATATGAAATGTGGACCTTCATTTCTCCTGAGGATTCTGGCCACTTGGATATAGCTCATTTGATTTATGAAGCCATTAAGCATATTCTTTTATTGCCTTTTTTATTCTGTGGGTGATAAATCATGCATAAATATTTGTTTCCAACACAAGCTATAGTTCCCTGATTAGAATTTACAGTATCATGGCTCTTTTTAGAAACTGCATGCTGATTTATGGAGCAAAGTGTTATAGTATAACAGAGCATGTGTTTCTGTGGTATCTAGACAATGGGATATGTTAAAGGTTTTGTGAAGAAAATGGTCTTAAAATCATCTGATTATGCTGTTAGGAGTTAGGACGAGTTAGTTTCTATCGTGAGGCATTAGCTGAAAATTTCGCGTCTTTTCTTAGTCTACTCTCTTGCAAGCTAAGTTGCTTGGACTCTTCACTTTGGGTGCCGCAGTCGTGTCAACACGACGTGGGTGTTGGGTGTGGGATCCGTACCCAATCTGGTTAACCGATTTTGGGTACTTTGACCAAAACCAACAGAGAAACTCCGGACAGATTCAATGATTTCTGAAATAAAAAAAATAGCTAAGGTGGAACTGAAGAAAATGAAATATCATATATATAGAAATTTCTATGTCACTCCTTTTCCTTTTATCTCCTTTCCGGATTCTACTCTTGATCAATATTTTCTCCTCAAGTTTTCCACATAATATCTCATCATTTAGGTTTTATAACTCTATTTTTAGATATTTGAATTATTTTTTGCCGAATCCACACCCCAGTATCTATACCTGAATACGTATCCCCGAATCTTAAAATTTAGATTATCAAGGATCCGACCTCTAGATCTGCACCCGTATCGGACACCCACACCCAAGTGTGAGCAACTTAGCTTGCAAGTGCATTCCAGAGCAGGATGCTTCCCATGGGTTTGGTATAATAAATTTATTAGGTTTGGAGCAGTGTGATGCACTCATACTTGAACACATGGCTTAATGGCGGTTGCTTTACTTCATATATGGTGGATTGCTGGCACTCACACAGTTGGCTTTGGTCCTTGCTCAGTTAATTTTTTGGGGGGTGGGAATTGGAGTTTGGCTTTGTTTGAAACATCAAACAGTAAAGAGAGGCAACATTTAGCAGTATGTGTTCCTAACATGATAATGAGGCATTTTAAAGATTCATGTAATAGTTAATACTTAATTGAGTACTTGAGTTAATATTCTCCTTCAACAGTAAATTGTGCTAGTATCTCTGCTTTTGGATAAATCCTTTAGTTTCTTCAAATGCTTTTTCCATGTCTCAGACAATGTCAAATTTTAACAGCGACAAACTTCAAAATTGTTTGTCCAAGTAAATTATGTTTCACATTTTTTTTTTAAAGATCAGTACATCTACTTTATCTGCATCCGTATTTTCATGATATCCGACCATCTTTGCTCTAACCTTGTTCTGTGCATGTTTTTTTTCACTTTCCAGAATCTTTTAGGAAGCATTTCAGCCAGTTTGGAGAGATAACTGATTCTGTAATAATGATGGATAGAATCTCTGGAAGGCCACGAGGATTTGGATTTGTTACATATGCTGACCCGGAAATTGCAGATAAAGTTTTAGAGGAAGACCATACCATAGATGGTAGAGCGGTAGAGCTCTCTCCTGAAAGCACCACATGCTGTCATTTTTCCTTTCTTTACTAATACTCTTCTCCTAGGTTTATGTTTAAAGAGTATATTCTATTTTCTGTATAAGGTGGAAGTAAAGAAAACAGTACCTAAGGAGGACATGCATGTTAAAGGAGCATTGAAAACAAAGAAAATTTTTATTGGTGGTCTTCCGTCATCTTTAACTGAAGGTAAGAGTATACATGATATTATTTCTTATTATCTATAAGTCAAAAAAGTTGCTGCTTTAACCTAGTGATTAATTTCAGATGAGTTGAAGGAATATTTTTCTTCTTATGGCTATGTTGTGGAACATCAGATCATGCTGGATCAAATCAACGGTCGGTCCCGAGGCTTTGGCTTTGTGACTTTTGATAATGAAAATGCAGTTGAAAACGTTTTATCTAACGGCCGTATGCATGAACTTTGTGGCAAACAAGTGGGTAATTAGTACGTTATACTGCCCCAAACTGATTATTGCCTCATTTACTTTGATGAAACATTTTTTTTCCTTCTTTCTTCAGGTTGAAATTAAGAGGGCTGAGCCAAAGAGAGCTGGTGCTGAACATGCAAGTGAAAACCGACTACATCGTGGTGGGAGTATTTCAAAATCCTATGGTGGCATAGGAGGTTCTGTAGAGGGTTTTGATGGTGCATATAGTGGAAAGATGGGTAGAGGTTATGGTGGTGGATATGGAGGATACGGATATGAAGGATACAGCGACTATGGTGGATATGGAAAGTTTGTAGGAAGTTATGGTGCAGCTCCTGCAGGATTTTACCCTGTATATGGTGGATACGGTTATGGATTTGGGTTTGGTGGAGCTATGTATGGTGCAGCTGGTTATGGAGGCAGCTGCTATGGTGCGCCTGCCTACTATGGCGGTGGAACTGGTTATGCCAGCAATGAAGGATATGGGAGCAATGGTGGCGGCTGGAATGATGGGGGTAAAGGAGGATCTGGAAGTGGTGGCAATCATGCTGGGTATGGTGGTGCCAATGCATATGGGAATAGTGGAAGGTTTCATCCTTATTGGAAGTAGTGACAAGTCTGCCTCTGAGGTGGCAAAGATTTGATGACTTTTGACGGGTACCATCTAGGTGTTAAATCTTTGGTGATGGTGTTTATTTCTTTTGGAGTTGATGATTTTGGTGACATAAAGTTTAACTATTTACCCCCACTAACTTCCAGTAGATGTATTAGCCTGTCAGCTTGGGATATGGATAGCATGGTTCTTGTTTTAACTTTATAAGTTAATCAAAATCTTATCGAGTCCATGCAAGAAATGTTTAGACACCCATAACAACTTTGTAAAAACCATTCAAGTGTGATATAATGAAACTGAAATGCTTGTGCGCGAGCTTTTACTATAGAAAGCAAGAGAAATGGGTGGATGTTCTTTTCTTTTTCTGTATAATTGGTTTAGGCGTTGACTTGCCTTCTTTTCGATTGCTCTTTCTCGTCTGGACGAATTCCTTTATCTGCAAGTAAACCTATTTTAATCTATTATACAAATATTAGTGATATAGGTGGCGCTCCGCGCTGCCATTAATTTTATATATAGGTTATCTATGTATCATTAATTTCACATTCAAAACCTATAAAATCTATCATATTAAGAAAATAGAACAAAATGATTTGAGAAATCATGTTAAATAAAAGCAATAATCAACTACAATATCTCTATCTATTGATAATTTATCTTTCCCTTTAGTCGCGCACAAAAAATAAAGAAATTCAAATAAAGAAAAAAAAATTCTTATACAAAATAATGACCAAAGAAGAAAACAAAACTAACAACTCAAAAGGAGCACATAAATGATGCATATGAAGTAAATTTAAGTAGTCTAAATATTTAAATTATAAGAAAAAGAAGATACCTCTAAATGTGGTAAATTTCAGCACGTATGTATTTCATTTTTAAGAGAAATATATGATGTTAGTCAAGTATAATTGAAGAAGTATCAAAACACATGAATTGTAGTATATAAATCACCAAGCATCCTATACTTAAAATCATAGCATTTCATGAATAATGGTTTTCTTTCAGAAGTCTAAATATATATATAAAAAGGAAAAAATATCTTTTTTTTTCTTTTCTGTAAGCTGCTCAAAATCCCCGTGTTTCATTTGTATATGTAATCAAAGAAAGGAAAAAATTTACAGGCAAGCTACTGCAAATAAAGTGACCAAACTATAAATTTGTTAATATTAGTACATAATATTAAAAGCGCAATATTAGTTAGTATATAGTATTAATGATATTAATTAATTTTACTGTTAATTAAAGGAAAGGGAAAGAGGTATAAGTTATTTTTGTGTTAGAATATTAAATCTTGCTACATTACCAATTAATACGTATTATGAATAAATACTAATTAAAGGAAAGTAAATGCTAATTATAGGTTAGGATTTTATTATTACAAAAGTTGGTAGTTTTTTGGACTTTCTAAAATAACTCATATTTAAAAATAAGAGGGGTTAAAATCAAGAAAAATCCAAAAAAAAGAGAGGAGAAAATAGATAAATGATTTTCTAGGCCATAGAGAGATGTCATATCACCTTGTGATTAAAAGAATTAAAGAAGTGAATTTTAACATTTATAACATAACACAAAATAAATAAAAGTATCTCATCAAAATTTGAGAAAGTAAAAAGTGAAGAAAAATATCAAAAAAGATTAATCCTTGGCCAAAGAACTGTATCATATCATCATCTTATAAACCACAGTTTTAATCTAAAAAAGGTAATATTTGATCAGACCCTCTGTAGCAATCCACAAAAGATTTTACAATGCTAGCACAAACTCAAATCCAAACCTGAATATAGATGACAGTTGACATTATCCTCAATAAATCCTCATTCCAAATATAGTAGGAATGGGCTAATTTATGAGTGTGGAAAGTGAAATCAATATGACCTTTGAACTTTCATTCAATTGTTTTTAAAAGACAGATCATTTATTTTGTATGAATTTTAAAAGACATTTAATTATTAGATTGTGTAAAAACAATTCAAAATAACCAAAAAAGGGAGAAAATAGATTTAATAAAAGAATTTAAAGAAAACTTTACAAAGTCAAGTTATAAACAAAAAATTAAGAAGTAGAAATAACACCACAAAAGTTTAATTGCCTACGACTAATTTCAACCTCATAATTACATTAATCATAGTTTATTTAAAAGTAGTATAAACTTTCAAAATTTTATAGCATGCATGCATCATAATTTATATTTAGTTTAAATAACTCTTAAAGTTGGCAATTAATTTTCTGAATACGAATTTATCTTTATCATTTAAGTAACACAATAAGTGATTCTCAAATATGTGATAAAATTAAATGGCAATAATAAAATAAATGGGTTAAAAAAATAATTTTTAAATAGAAGAAATGCTCAAAAAATCACAAAAAAAATAATATAAATGAAGCTTAAAGAGGCATGCCACATCAGTATTGCCTCTAAGTCTCCTTTATATATATATATATATATATATATATATATATTATTTCTTACTTCCCCTCTGACAAATTCAGATTGAAAATTTCTTAAACACGTTGTTGTGAAAAAGAGGTTTCGGGAGGATAGAGCATGCAAAATTTATCCCTGTGGAAATAAGGAGACTATTTTGATAGACCAAAAAAAAAAAAAAAAAAAGACATTCAATAGCTGCAACAAAGGTTTTTCATTATGAATTTTAGTTGATATTTGTCATTTTACAGATTCACTATCCTTTGAAATATGATTACATACATCGTCCTCCAAAATCCTTCTAACTAAAAAAATTAAAATGGATGTTTTTAGTACTTCAAAATGTGTCATATTTACTTTTTAGCTTTAAATAAATCACTCTTTTGGAAAAATTATAAACATGGGGCATGTAAGTTTCATTGTAGCATTTTAATAAAAGCCAAAAAATTCATTGTAAGTTTGTAACTTCCCATTAGTCGTTACGGCTGTCCATATTGGAAAAACTAACAATAAGTAGCCTCAGAACGCCGTTAGAAGCGGTCTATCTATTTTTGGAGCGCTTCCTTTATTTACCCCACCTCGTTTTCCTCTCCTTCACGTCACCCACGTCCCTTCTTTCTTTCAACTCCTGAATCACTCAACTCTCTCTCTCTCTCAATGAGGCCTTCTGGGGCGAAAGCCAACTTCTTGCCACCTGGGCTGGTTTCCAATCTTCAGGATGTCCTTTCCAGCAGAAAGGCTACTGCTGCCCCTAACGACAAAAATGAAGATTCCACGGTACCCAACTCCGTTCCAGATGATGCTGGCGAGGTTGACGATACAAAGCCTGTCGTTTTGGTTACAAATGCTGATGGGATCGAATCCCCTGGCCTCACCTATCTTGTTGATGCTCTTGTTCGCCAGGGACTCTACAATGTTCACGTCTGCGCTCCTCAATCGTCGGTTCTCTTTCAAATTCCCCCCTCTCTCTCCCTGTTACTTATACGCATTTGCTTACAGCCTTACACACATTATTTTCTTGATTAATTGTCTTACGCGTACTCTCTCTGCCCACCCCACCCTGCAACAAGAAAAAAGAAAGAAGAAAGAATTATGGCTAATTGGTATTGGAATGAAATGGGTCCAAATTAGAGGGGAATACATACAGACAGGGGGTTCCATAGCTAATCCCAACAAGTTTTGGATTGAATCATCGTACTACTTTTGGGGATATTGTACGCTTGTGGGTTATTCATTGCAGTTTATACGGGGTACATATAAAAAGATTTCTAACGTAATAGTGGAAATAAGACCAATATTAAATTTTGTTTTAATAAGACAATGTTGGTTTCTATCTCATGACAATAAGGATTATGGTGATTTCTAATTTAATCCTTTGCTGCATTAGTTATGCTGCAATTAGCATATTATTTTCTACTAATATAGGTCATGTAGTTGACAAGAATGTCATTTAAACTATTACGTACTTGTTTACTTATTCATGTCTTCCTTATTATCTCTCTCATGTTTGTTAATAATAGTAATCTTGGAAGTATAAGAAGTGTATACATCATTTTTTATGTTTAAACGAGGACTGAATATTTATGTATCTGTATATTCATAAATATATTGAGGCTGGAGAGGGTGGTGCATTCGCAACATTACCCTCTACCTTAGGAAGGTAGAGATGCTGAGGGTCTGCGTACACACCACCCTCAGGAGATCCCACTTTGGGGATTGCACTAGATATGTTGTTGTATGTATATATTTATATAGTATATTGTATTTTAATATACCTCATTTTAACTGTTAAAAAAGTGTTTTTCATTGTAATTCTCTTTTTTAAAAGCTGTTCTTTATTCAATAGAATTAAAATTGATAATTATGAATTTTATATATTTTAATTATAGAGTGCTAATTATTTTTAATCACATAATATAGTAAAACTAATGTTAGATTGGATAAAATGATTTAACATATATATTGTTTGTGAACCAAACTACTCCCTTAATAATTTATGGTTAATTTGTTTTCTTCCAAATGCTATTGTAGAGATGAATCAACGGCTGGCCACTCTTTTACTCTGAAAGAAACTATTGCGGTTACTTCAGCTGAGATTCATAGTGCTACTGCTTATGAAGTTACTGGTATCACACTCTTACTGTTGTTTGGTTTTAGTATATTTATTCAGTTTTTTGTTGGAAAGTTTCCCACTGATATTTACTCTATCATTTTAGGATTACACTTACATTTAGAAACTATTCAATATTTCAGCTCTAACATGTTAGACCTTTTGGATTTATTCTGGTGCCAGGGACTCCTGTAGATTGTGTGTCATTAGCCTTGTCTGGGGCACTATTTTCCTGGTCAAAGCCTATGCTGGTATTTTTTGACATGCTTTCAGTTATACCATTTTCCTATTTCATCGTTGGGTTTGGTATTCTTACCTGCTGAGTATCCTCTGTTATTTATTTCTGCTTGGACTTTTAGGTGATTAGTGGAATCAACAAGGGCTCAAGTTGTGGCCGTAATATGTAAGTAGTGTTTTCTTTTTATGACCTTCCTTTTATCCTTATCTACTGACCATGTTCTTTTTTAGTGAACTACGTATAATTTAGCACAACTTTTTTGTTTGAAATTGTTTTATTATGCCTACTGCTCATACTGAAGTTGTGAATTGGCACTTTCTTGCTCTTTTGTTTGTTACTTTTATATCTCTGTGGAATTTGGTGATTATTTGTACTACTTCACTGTTTCCAGGTTTTACTCAGGTGCTGTAGCTGGTGCAAGGGAGTCATTGTTTAGTGATGTGCCATCTATATCGATATCACTTGACTGGTATTTGCCCATCATTTAGTGTATACTGCTGGAAATTTTGGTTACTCTTGATGGTCTTAACAATGTCTATCCATCATATATTTTAGGAAGAAGGATGGAAGTCAGGAAAGTGATTTCAAGGATGCTGTAGGTGTTTGTTTACCGTTGATAAATGCAGCCCTTAGAGATATAGAGAAGGGAGCTTTTCCCAAATGTTGCTTGCTGCACGTGGAAGTTCCAAAGTCTCCTCTGACAAACAAGGTCTGTTTTGTTGTCACCCTTGGGCCGCTTCTTCCATTGAGAAAAAATAGAAGTTTTGAACTTATGGTTCCTTGGTCAGACCAGTTCATCAAAAAGAGTTTCCATTTGAAACTGCTATTTCTAAATTATTCTGAAGAATTTCTTTGTGTGACTCTATTCGTGTTGACATGCAAAAGCAGAGTTTGTCTTCTTTCCTTTTTTCCCAAAGTCCAACCTCATTCCAGATATCAGGGCTTGCAGCTGTTTTTTCTTTAGCATGTTGTATCTCTTCATGTATGTGGATGTTGAGCGATTATTTTTGTCTCTTTATGTGACAGGGATTTAAACTGACCAAGCAAAGTCACTGGAGCCATAAGCTTTGCTGGCAAGCTATTTCAGCAAGCAGGAATCCTGCTGCCGGACGTTTTGTTCCCAATCAGCAAAGCCTTGGACTACAGCTTGCACAACTAGGCCGAGATGCTTCTGCAGCAGTGAGTTAACTGGTCGTTTACTGGCATGCGGTGATCTAGATAATTTATGATGGTCAAAGCAAGTGTGTAATAGTGCCCCTTTAAGTGTGTGGCAACCCAATTACACTTTAAGTTAAACAAGATCTAGAATTAAGCTGTCCCCAATCACTATATCTAAAAGGAATTTATATGGAGTTGAAATTCTGTTGAATATTTAAAAAGTATAGTAGTCAAAGCTCAAGAAAGGTGGCGAGTTAAAAAAAAAAAGCTGATTCATTTCCCAGTTTCCAGTGAGTTGAGTAGTATTTGAGTAGCTTCATTGATTCTGTTATAGTAAATAAGACAAATGTGCACATAAATGTGTCAAAATACAGTTATTGTGACAAGCTTTTGGAACACTTTGCAGCCCCTGCTTGTGTTAGTTTTCTCAGTCAAGGTTTGCATTGTAGATACTCTTAACCCTTCAGACCTCCAAATTCTCATTTTTTTCAGGGCGCTGCTCGTCGGTTAGCCACTCAGAAAAAGAATATAGAGGAGGTTGAATCTGTTGGTGTAGCAGGGAAATCTGATCCCAACCGGAAATCCAAGTACTTCAGATTGGAGGTAATGAAAATTTTTCCATCTCTTTGAAAATATCGTTTCCAGTTTTGTTTTCTTGGATAACTAATAGAGGAATCTTCAGGTTTATTCTCTAATTGAAAACTCAATTTTCAACTTAATTAATCTCTATCAATGGAAAAGATGGATCTTATGTATCAGAACGTGTTAAGTGATTTTGATTCTGTTCTCACTCATATGCTTATTGTACTGTCTTTGTAATGATAGAGCATGCTTGTTCTTTCTTTTTGGTCGGTCTCTTTTATGTTCTCAGATGTTGCAAAGTTGTGGTTCTTATAGCCAAGTGTTTCACCTTTTCTTTTTGATAAAGATCTAGTTGGGTAATAAAAGTTAGACTTGGCTTCACATCAACCCAATTTATGATTTTCCTTTCTCTTTGGTTGGTTTGCGAGGGAGTGCAAAAAAGCCAAGCCTCTCACATTTCCTCATACTAACCTTTCTCATCTATGCCATCTCATTTCTTTGTACAGTCAGTACCAGTTGGTTCTAATATTTAAGTGAATCACTTTATTGGTTATTTTTACTGCAGTTACTTGACAAGAAGCAGGAAGAAGAGGATGAGGATTTAGATTTTAGAGCTCTTGAAAATGGCTTTGTAAGTTTATTACTCATATCCTTAATGTAATTGTCTTTTTTCCCACGTGGTGCTGGGAGGGAGTTCTGGAGTTGCTTAGTTGTTTCTCTGCCCTTGTCATATGTAATGCTACAGTTTAGCCAATCTCACATTTAGGGGATAAGCTCTGTCTTTATATGCTCTTGACTGATTGATACTATTGTGCTCAACAGATAGCAGTCACTCCAGTCTCTCTATCAATGCATGTAGAAGCAGGCGTTCACGAAGCTGCTTCAAAGTGGATTTCTACTGCATTAGAGGTTGAACAATGAAATTCATCCAGTCACACTTGATCAGTAACCTTTTGTACATTTCGAGATGAATTTGCTTCGATCATCCATGCAAAATCCACATGGAGTCATACTGGTGATGCCTTGATTGTTGATTTGTTTTTGTCTATTGCCTCAGTCGTTTGGTATTTTGTAGTGAAGCTAATCCACCAGCTGTAGATTCAGATTTTTTGCTTGGAACCACAGGGTTGTGTTGTAGGTTCCTTAATTGACAAAGTTGTGTTAGGCAGAATGGTTAGGTTATTCTTTTCTACCTTTGTAAACAGAAACAGACAGCTGAGATACAGTGGAATGTTGTTTGTTAGCTGATATGCTGAAAGTTGAGTTTTATTAGTAGTACCAGATCCTTTCTTTGCAAAAATATCTATTAAGTTAAACTTTTATTGTCCTATGGTCCGAGTCAATAGGTAACTTGTGATGAATCAGTATGATTTATGACTCATCATGCAGGACAGTTAGGTTGAATATAACATGAAATAATACT
This sequence comes from Datura wrightii, assembly GCA_035772735.1. Lineage (NCBI taxonomy): Eukaryota > Viridiplantae > Streptophyta > Magnoliopsida > Solanales > Solanaceae > Datura > Datura wrightii. Next base: position 155,837,424 of record JASDFA010000010.1, on the reverse strand, counting down.
TGTTTCGTTGTTTGTAATGACTTACATGTCCACAGTTTTTTTCGTTTGTAGCTTTGAAATCAAGATAGTTTGTGAGTAATTTATTTATTTTTTTGGTAACTAAACCTTTCTATTGATTACCAAGTAAATCTTTATAGAACCTTAGCATAACTATCACAGTTTGCTAACTCACTAAAGAAACAAAATAACAACCTGCCTACCTGATAACTATCAAAACCTATATGTTTGCGGCATACTCTCAATTCTAGGTGTTTCCCTCACAAAGCAAGTATATGCTATCCCTTTGGCTAAGGCTTTCCAGTTTCTCTGTTGAGCACCAAATATCCTCTGATTCCTTTATAACCACCACACATGTGTTGTTTTAGCATACACGAGTCTAAATATTTGAGCTTGAATCAACTTCCCCTTCGCGCATCTCATTACCCAGTACAAATGATTATCCCATGAAGACCAGACCATATAATTTTGGTAGTTGCAACCAGCTTTTGAGTTTAGCCCATATAGCATTGGTGTACCCACACTGATGTACTAAATATCTCTAGTCTCCAATTGTCCTTGACACAATGAGCATTGTATATCAATATTCATTCCCCACTTGTGCAATCTATCAGCAGTTAGAAGTCTATTCTGCACTGCCAACCAAGTAGTAAATTGAGCTTTAGGCCTCGCACAGTTGTTGAACATAAGACATTTCCATTTCACTCTAGGTTGTTCACCCAGTAGATGTAGGTATAACTGTTTTATCAAGCTAACTTTCTCCTGTTTTGGCTGGAACTGAGTGACAATTCCCTTAGCCTCTATGATCTTTCTTACCATCCAACTAGCTTACTGGGGATAGCAAGAGTGCTCATATCTCTCCCTTTTATGTAATAGTTATGAATCCATTTTATCAATAAGTTATCCTTCAGGTCCCAACAACTTCTAGTTATACCAGCTTTATCCCAAAGAGCAATATTGATCAGATTCCAGCCACCTCTTGACTTTGGTGTACACAGCTTACCACGCTACAAGGGATTTCCTTGTGACTGTATTTGATCCAGACCACAGATAGTTACGACAGTAGGCTTCCATAGCTTCAATAACCTTAGCAGGAATCAGGAATAATTGCGACCAGTACGCCTGAATACCAAACAATACAGATTGTATCAATTGAGCTCTACCTGCATAGGACAATTTCTTTGCTGTCCAAGAAGATATCTTTGCTACTATCTTGGTTATCAGTGGCTGCCATTGAGCTGTAGTAAGCTTCCTTGTAGTCAATGGAATTCCAAGATATTTGAAAGGCATTTCCCCATAGGAATAGTCTAGCATCTGCAGTATTTGGCCCTGTACATTTGCTTCCACTCCACCAAAATACACAAAACTTTTCCCCAGATTTGCTTGCAGCCCTGATTCTTGGGAGAATTGCATGAAACTCCTCTGTATATCATGACTGACAGACTTCATATCCCTTCTTGCAAAAATCAATAGGTCATCTGCAAAGCTTAAATCTGTAATTCCCAATTTTGCACACTCCGGATGATGTTTAAACTCCCTATTCCCCTTTAAATTATTTAGGATTCTGCTGAGATATTCTATGGTGATAGAAAAAAGAAAGGTGACATAGGATCACCTTGTCTTAATCCCTTTGCACAGCAAATACCTCTGTTAGCTCTCCATTGACCAGCATTGAGTAACTCACTGTTATGATGCATTCCATTATCGAGCTGATGAATTTTCTAGGAAATTGCAACTCTTCCAGAATCTGTTCTAAGTATATCCACTCTACTGAATCATAAGCCTTCTGGAGGTCAATCTTAATCATACACCTAGGAGAAATTTCCTTCCTTGTGTAAGCTTTCACCGGTTCATGGGCTAGTATTATATTACCCAAGATCTTTCGGCCTGGAATAAAACCTGATTGTGCTTCATTTATCAATGTTGGCATCACCTTTTGCAACCTTAGAGTCAATACCTTAGCAATGATTTTATATACAACAGTGCAGCAAGCTATAGGCCTGTATTCTTTGATACTGGTAGGACATGCACTCTTGGGTATCAATGTCGCAGTGGTGGTATTAATAGGTCTATACATGGTTCCAATTTCGAAAAACTCCAGCACTACCCGTGTCACTTCTTCTCCAATAACTTTCCATGCCTTCCTAAAAAAATGGGCATTATATCCATATATTCCCGAGGTCTTATCGTCTCCTATTGATTTCAGTTCCTCCTGGATCTCTTGAGCAGTTATAGGACTAATCAGGTCAATTTGTTGAGCATGTGACAACACTGGTCCCTTCCTCATGATATCTCTATCCGCATCTGGTAATTCTTTAGCAGCAATGCCTTGGAGGCTTTTGAAAAAATTCAGAATTTCTCTCCTTATTGCCTTCTGATCATATATTGTCTCCCCGTTTGTAGTAGTCAGTTCTGTGATTTGCTTCCTCTGTATCCTTTCTTTCATAAGAGTTGAAAAATACTTGTTTTTCCCATCCCCTAGCTGTATCCACCTAGCTCTTGCCTTTTTGTTTCAGGATGCTCTCCTCTATGAGTGACCACTTCTCAACTCTTTGTAATATTTGCTTCTCCTCCAGTATCAGGCTATCATTACCTCTCTGCTGCATATCTATTTGAACTTGGAGTAATTCAGCTCTAGCTCGAAAAATCTTCTGGGCAGTACCTTTGTATTCTTCTCTGTTCAGTTTCTTAAGAGTTGCTTGTAAGTTCTTTAAATTCTGCCATATATCCAACATCTTATTTCTGGTTCTTGCCTTTCTCCAGCCTTCTCTAATCATTCTATCAAACTCGTGCTCACTCCAAATATTGAAGTATCTAAATGGAACTTGAACATTCCACTTAGTAGTAGCCACTGATAGCACCATTGAGTTATGATCAGAAACATTTGCCATATCATACTTTGTTACCACATGTCCCCATTTTAGCATCCATTCATAATTTCCAAAGACTCTATCTAATCTACAACACACTCTAGCATCACCTACTTGCTTGTTGCTCCATGTATAATAATCCCCTTGCCACTGCAATTCTATGAGCTGAGTATATTGGACACAATCTACAAAGTCTTGCACCTCACTGTTAGCCATTGGATTCCTTGATATTCTATCAGCAGTGTATAACATAGCATTAAAATCACCACTTATCAACCATGGCTTTGTAACTATCTGTGATATTCTATTCAAATCAGCCCACAACTCTGTCCTGCTATCTATAGTATTAAGCCATATACTCAGAGGTGGAGGTACCATATAAGTTATGGGTTCAATTGAACCCATAATATTTAGAGCGAAGTATAAATTTCTGTGTGAAATTTATCAAAATTATAATAAATAATAGACATGAACCCATAATTTTAAAAATATAATGGGTTCAATCTTAAAATTTTAAAAGCTTGAACCCACAAATTTTAAATCCTGGATCCGCCTCTGCATATACTACAGATATCTCATAATCGATATTCTGCTCAATATCATGCAGTAGGCAATGCATCACCTGAGCTCATTCCCACAACATTGTTGCTCTATAGTATTCCTAAAGTATCCAAATCCTGCCATTGACAGCTTTGGTATAATTGGTATACATATCCCAATTCTTACCCAAGGCATTCTTAATAGCTACTTCCTTATGCTGCCTCACCCTTGTTTCAAGTAGACCTGCAAACTTTGTGTTTATTCTTGAGATACTGCTTTACTTCCTTCTGTTTGTATCTCTTATTGATCCCCCTCACATTCCAAATCAACCAATTCTTCATTTGGCAGTTCCTCCACCTGATTTATCAGGAGGTTTATTACTTTCCTGATCCATCCCTCTCCCATTCAGCATTGCAAAGGTATTCCTCACTGGTGTAGTTGAAAGCAAAGGAAAATTCAGTAAGTCAAGCTTAGCAATAATTCCGATTTCATCCCTGCTTATCCTTCTCTTTAGTTTTCTGTTCCTGATTCTGTTGAGGCAGTACTACTTGCTTTTCAACAGGTTTCTAGATTTGCTTCATCATGCCTTGCTTTTTTTTAGCCCTATCCTCCCCTTTTTGTTGTTCAGCACAGATATGTCCAACCTTCAAACATTTATGACAGTATTAGTGGTTTCCATTCAAAATGCACTGGTTGTGATACTTGTTCCCCAGATGGATCCAATAGTACTATTTCTGTAGGAAGAGGTTTAGTGACATTCATTTTAACTAGTAGCCTTGCATAAGATATTATCTTTTGTTTAGACGTGCATTCATCAGCAAACATGGGTTTTCCAATAGTGCTGGCTATTCTACTCAAAGAATTGCAGCTCCAATATCTCATTGGCAGATTTGGCAAAGTTACCTATAACAGCATTTCAGTCAAAGTATTCAGCTTGAAAATCAAATTTTTTGGGCTCCATTCCTTCAATATCAATGGTCGATTCTTGATTGTATACGGCCCTGAGTAGAGGATCTCTCTCATATTATATGATATAGTACCCTCATCATGAAGGAATACTTTTGGCATAACCACTCCACTCCATTTCTGTTGCACATATTGAACCATCATATTATACCCTGGTGTTTCCCCTATAGTATAAAAAATTAGGGCTCTTCTCCACTTCAATTCCTCAATCTCAGTTTCTAATTTATCAATTGAGCTACCATAGTTCCATTCACAATTTGTGGGGGAATATAGGTCAAGTTCATACCATTTTCTGCTTTGCGATTGCCCGCAAACAAACTGGTCCAGGTACTTTTCGCGTGTGTAACCTTCTCCCCACCCTCAACCATCTCTTCTTCCTCAATGAACTCAGAGCCAGGCTTTCCTGATAGCTCTTCCAGCGAATCAACCTCATTTGCAGTTACTTATCTTGTTTGCCCACCCGCTTTTGATGCAGTATCCTTTTCCGGTAAACATTGTTCCATTGGAATCGGTGTGACTGGATGCTCCTCTATTGTCTGTTTACCATTGGTTCGAGCTCCAACCGAGCTCCCAAACTTTAGCAGTGATATAGGTATCTTTCGTGGTCTTCCTCTTCCCCTCCCTTTCCCCTTTGCCATGGCTACACGGAAGTATACAAATACTACCGTACACCTGCCATTAGAGCGTAGAGAGAGAAAGTCTTCGGGAATTACAGCACCATTGAAATTTTCCAGTTTTGTGAGTAATTCAATAAGACAAATATGTTGATTATTAGTATAAAGTCATATTGATACATCATGATTTGCATGTCAGTCTTAAAAATGTAAATTTTTTCCCTCTTCATTGTTTGCAGCTTTTAAATTAAAAAATAAAAAATAAAAAAATATATAAAGTAGAAGTAGCATAATTTGTGAATACTCATATAAGTATGTCATAATTTGTGAGTAATCTAATGACACAACTATATTAAATGTAATATAAAGTTATATCGATATTGTTATAGCTTTGAAATTATATTTTTTTTTTTAAAAGGCACCATGAATTAAATAAAGAAGAGGCAGCATGAATGAAAAAGAATAAAAAGAAAATGATATTTTATTTTGTTACTTTCAAAATCATAAAAAAGAAGTATATCATTGACGAAATGGAATAAACAAAGTAGAGTTACCTCATATAAAGTCATATTAATTTGTCATTATTTGTGTGTTATCATTTTAAAATATTATTTGTTTCTCTTCTTTATTTATAATTTTAAAATCATGATAATTTAATATAGTTTTTTAGTAATTCAATATATATAAATTTGACTGATTATTATATGAAGTCATATTGATAAGACGTCGTGCAATTTAATATATTTTAGTTCGAAATTTTTTATTAAAAAAAATATTTTTGCAAAATATTAAACTGAAAACTATATTTGATGAAATGAGGTTGTTATGATGGATGTATAGGCATACTAGAAAAGGTAAGATTAGAAATGAAGATATTTGAAATAAGATAGGAATGGCTGTAGTGGAGGATAAATACAGGAAACGAGGTTCAGATGATTCAAACATGTGAAAAGGCAACGTACGGATGCATTAGTGCGGAGGGGGTGTGAGGTTGTCTATGAATGATTTCAAGAGAGATAGAGTTAGGCCGAAGAAGTATTGGAGAAAGAAATAATTAGACAAGACATGATTCAGTTGCAACTTACCAAAAAATGACCTTAGATAGAAGGTTGTGGAGGACATGAATTTAGGTTAGAAGGCTAGTAGGTAGTAGAGTTTTGTCGCGCGTATCCACACATATAATAGTCGAAGTATTTTTCACATAGTTTTTTGTCTTTCAATTTTTGTTACTATGTACTATCTCTTGTATTTATATTATCACACTATTTTATTATAGTTACTGTTTCTTCTTCTAAATTATTAAGATGCTTTCTATAGTCTTTTGCCATGATTTCTTCATTTTCATTATTTATCATGCTTTTGTTCTACTTCGATTTGATTTTACTTGAGCCGAGGGTTTATCAAAAACAATGTTTTTGCTTCTCAATATAGTGGTAAAATCTACATACACTCTAATCTCCATAAACTTCACTTATAAAATTACACTGAATATGTTATTATATAAATCTTAGATTTAAATTGATTTTATTTCACTTTACATGAAATAATAAGTTCTTATTTCTATATTTGAGATTGACTTGTATCATGAATACTAATAGAAATTAAACAATTATGGCAAAAAAATTTTTGATCCAGAGGGAGAACAAGAGGCAAAATCATCGAAAAGTTTGAAAAAAAAACCGCAAGCCGTCGTCATGCAAAATGAATTTGTTAGATTTATTTATTAAAAATTGATAATTCAGATTTATTTTATATAATATATGAAACTTATATTTTAAATTTGAGGTAGATTGGAGTGTTAAATTATGTATTTTATTATTGAAATTCGAAAGTTAAGTTGTTGGTTCAGGACAAAAATTTGTCACTTGAACTTCATGCCAAAGTCTGAAATCTAGCCAAAAATATATGCTCCGACCTCATGCAAAAATATCTGAAATTTGATTTTGCAAAAATGACTGAAGTTAGCCTTGAGAAATCACAACTTCATTAAAAAGTTGTCCAGAACTAAGAGGGTATTTGGTTTAACTTATAAACTGGTCAAATCAACTTATAAACACTTTTTAATTTTTTGTAGTGTTTGACTTATTAAGTGCTTAAAAAAAATTAAAAAGTGTTTTAAAAAAGCCAAAAGCCAAAAGCGAAAAGTTGATAGATACCAATCTTTTATTTTTTTGCTTATAAGTCATTTAAGTTTGACCAAACTATTTACCTTTTATCCCATAATATTTTTCTAATTTCAATAATACCCTTACTCAAATCTTTGATAAAATTTTATTTTTTATGATTATTAAAAAAAATTAAAAATCTGAAAAAAGAAAAAAGAGAAAAAATCGAGGTTGTATTAATTCATTTAAATTATTATATTCGATTTTAGAAATAGAAAATAGAACTATACTCCTAAATAAAAGTAAAGGGGATATTTGCCTAATTTTATTCAAATTATATATTTTAAAAATTAAAAATAACTTTAATAATTATTTTATATTAAAAATAAATAAAATAAAATAAATTTAAATTTTAATTATTTTAGAAATAAAAATATCATAGTAATTTATTTTTTATACTGTTAATAGCTTTAAGGGTATTTCAGTAATTTGACTCAAAAATAAGTGCTGTTATGTACCAAATACATCAATAATTTTTTTCAGCTTCAGTACTTTTATTTAAATACATAACTGTTTATTTATAAAATAAGTTTCAACATTTAAAAAATATTTTAAATATTTATACTTAAAAATTACTCTTTTTCAGCTAAATCAAACAGGTTGAAAGCCTTGTCAAGTCCGCACCTTCAGAAAAGAAAAGTTTCAAATTTGGCCTCGATAAAAATGTCCGATGGTTAACCTTTATTGGACTACACTTTAAACAAAAATGTCAAGTTGCGTCCAAAATGAGTAAACTTGTATCTTTCTTAATCTGGGTACAAATTAAATGACGGCCCAAAAACAAGTATTTGTGCACTTCCTCCGACTTAATTGGGTTAGAACCCATATCTAGGAGACAAGGCCCATAAGAAAGATCGGCCCATTTAGGCCTAAATAGTTCTTTTCAGAAAGAAAATGGAGGAAATTGGAAGAACTGCTAGGGTTTAGCATCGTTCTGTATCAGTGTGAGAATATGTCGTCGTCTTCATCAAAAGCCCTAATTCGGACGGGCGTTTCTCTGATTAGCCGTTTGATGAGCCAGAACTTAAGATGTTCAACCCAACCTCAAGAAACTGCAAGTCAGACCCTCACTTCTAGGCTTTTTCCATCTCTCTCCTCTCGGTCTCAGTCTCAGTCTCAGTCTCTGATTCCTCTTCATTTTCCCCAATCCGACATTGATTCGTTCAAGATGGTTTCCACTGAAGGCTTCTTATATCCCACTGGCCTTCCTTCTCTCCCCTTTTTCCTCCCTGAAGGTAAATCTCTTTTTTTCCTCTCTCTATATCAATTTATACTACACTTATGGTCATGTTGGTATTTAACTGGAAAATTAAGGTACGGGTATATTTATTTATTTCATTTGGGATATGAAATGAGCCGGTAGCAGACGTAATAGATATAGATGAATCATATAGTCGACCTCAACTAGATTCGAAATTGAGGCATAGGTAACTAGTTGATTAAATGGATACATTTGAACTCTAAGGGAAATTCTCAAAGTGCTCAAATATTCAGAATGTCGTATGCTGAAATTGTCCTTGCCATTTGGTTATAGAGAAACCAAAGTAAAGGGTCTTTAAAAAAGATGAGAAGAGGACGTGTTTTTCTCCTTGTAAGACAGGAGAATATAGCCAGGGAGATAGTATATGCTTGCAGTGTAAGAGCTTCCAAGGCAATTGTGCTAGCAATCCAACAGCTTATGTTTTAAAAGTAAGCATAGTGTTAGAGCGCGTCTCTGTAGTTATTTGATATTCTAAGGATAGCTAGTTGTGTATAACTTAGCTATACTTTAGTTCTTTCACGGGTGATTAATACAATGTTAGTTACCAAAATAATGGATACATTGCACTTGGGTGTGCTCGTTCATTCAACTTCAGATGCAATGACAGTTGTTCCTCTTCTAGCCTGTTGCTTATCTTTAGGCTCACACTTCACAGGGAAGTTAATATAATTAGATCACTGAAAAAAACTATCCCTTTCTCCATAAGCAATGATAATATGCCTGACCAATCTATCTAAGGCTGTGGTTTGTACCACGGGATGGTGAGCTGATGAAAGTCACCTCTGGAAGTTTCTTGGCTGCCAGTTCAAGTTCATTGATAACTTGCACTCAGATTAAGCTTAAAGTGGGTGTGTTGGAATTAATATCAGTAGGGTGAAACAGGTTGAGTTAAACAAAAAGATGAGTTATAGTCCAACCTGTTGAAGTTTATATGTGCGGGTCAAAGGCAGTGTTATCAAAGGCGCGCTTAAGCCCTGAAGCGAGGCTCAAAATGTGTTAAGCGTTTCACCTCAGTTAATGTGCGCTTTAGTGTTGTCATCAGGGTTCTAAGGCGTACTTTCCCTTGCCAATGAGTCTCTTCGAAAGTAGCGACATTAAACAATTGATATTTCACTTTTTCGTAGTTTCTTTTTCAATTTCTTTGTTCATATATTTATCATTCATGCTTATAATTATAGACTTGGACTAAACATATATATTTGTGTTTTTCTCCCTTTGCGCCTTTGTTATTAAAGCCCACACTTCATTTGCGCTTTGTGCTTAAAGCCCCAAAGGACCTTAGAGCTTTTTTGCGCTTTTTGCTTTTGATAACGCTGGTCAAAGGTTGGATTTCAAATGTATAAAAAGATAAGTAGTGTCAACTTCCAACTCAACATATTTGGGTGCTGGTTCTAATTGTTCTCATAGAACTACAATTTACTAATTACATTTCTTAATAAATTTTTATTCATTTTCACGCTACAGGATTTAGAAACAAATTGTTAACCTTTGAACATTGTTATGTTGGTTTCCTCCTTTTCTGAATATTTCTTTTCTGAATATTCTTATTTTCACTTTAATGATGTTTAAAAAGTCAAAATTCTATCTAATGTCTATTAAATGAAAGAGGGAGCCACTAGCAACCTCTTCTTCAATGAAACTAGACAGAGACTTTCGTTTGTGAAAACTAGCTTAGTTCTTTTCTCAAACTAGAATGGGAAAGGAGCTCTCATAACTCAAAAGATAAATAAAATGAAAAAAGAAAGAAGTACCAATAGGGTGAGATGTAACCTGTTAGATTGCTGATCTTCTGCTCATTGTAAAACAATATTCTGACAGGTAATATGATTTTCTTTTAAAAGGATTTTTTTCTGAGAAGTCGGGTATTGCGGTTTTAATTCATAGTTAAACAATTTTTTGAAGTTGGGGAAGTTACAGAAAATAAGCGAAATCTGCTACCTTATTCATAATGTAGCAATCTTAATTTTATAGATGTTAGGCTGTTTTGTTTGTTGCCTGCTTCAGAGCAGGCAGGCATATTGGTAGAATGAAAAGAGAGGACGTTGGATGCTGAATTGGAGCATTACTTTGTGTTTTAATTAAGCAATGATATATGTTAGCTCCCTTGAGTTTATATTCTATGGTTATGCCAGTTTTCGTGGTTCCCCACATTCTAACTGGCATTTGGAGAGTGCTCTCTAAAGAAGTTAGGAAACAAGAATTATCTTGATGTTAGATAATTCTATATAGAGTTGATAGCTGTGTGGAGGCTCTTTTTTGTCTACGTAGTTGCTTTCTGATGAATCAAATAAATTTTTAAGGAAACAAGAATTACCTTGATTTTAGACAATTATATATAGAGTTCATAACTCTATGGAGGCTCTTTTTTGTCTACTTGGTTGCTATATGCTTCTACAAATGTTAATTGTTGGTTAAATCTTTTTCCTAATGCATAAAAAGCTTGGGTAGTTGGAAATTAAAGTTGTTTTATAACTGTGAGTTGCTTGCACCTTCCTTGAACCGGTTTAGTTTTGTGTGAATTATTTTTGTAAAAGCAATTAACAATTGACATTATTATTATTTGTTATTTCATCTGTATCCATCTAAACCGTCAGAGACTTGAATACAAAGAATCCTGGATTAACTTGGTTTTACATGAATTACTGTATCGTTCTTCTATTTCTGTTCATGCAGTTGATGATTCTTCGTCGAGTGGTATGCTTTTGTTTCCTAAGAGAACCTACCAACCCAGCAACATCAGGCGCAAAAGGACACATGGTTTCTTTGCTCGGTACGCATCTCTCGCTTGCTCTTAGACCGCTGGATGAATGGGCGACATTCTCATAAGAGTAGCATTATGCACCATCTGGCACCTATTATTATTCTATTTTAGCTTTTTGGGTCTTCGAGTTGTTGAAAGAATATGCGCTAGTGCACTTTTGTTTCTCTTCCTGTTTCTGGAAACTGTAGGATTACAATGTATACAATACATTCCCGCGAGTCGTAAGTTATCAACAAAATATTTTACTTTTAGAGCAATTCCAACTAGAGGTGATAAGTGTACATGAAAGAGGGGATGGAGTTGAGGATTATCCCGTGTACTGCTAGGCTTACTAAGTACAGCCCAGGATTCTGGTGTTGCTCTCGTGCTGGCAATGAAAAGTAGGTTGTCATCTGCCTCCTAGGTTTCCTGATCAGCTCAGTCATTGATTTGTTCAGCTAGTTTCACTTGCATTATAGGAGATAAATTTGTCTGGATTGTTAATGTTATTTGTGGAGTTGTGACTAGAACATATTTTAATCATTGAGCAGCAAAGCAACAAAAGGTGGCAGGAGGGTTATTGCTCGACGCATTGCAAAGGGTCGATCAAGAATAACAGCATAACAACATTTTTTCTTGCATGGTTCATCACAAGGTGTATGGATCAAGGCTATAAGGCTGGTGTTCAAAAGGCCATTTCACAGACAGCTGAATAGGTGAAGCTGCGACTATTGAAAAGTATAGGATGAGGAGAGGTGATGTTTTAGTGAGCCTCAAAAACTGGAGTTTTGTACTTAAGGCTCCTACTCCCAAAGCTTTGTCCCCAACTCTTCTTAATATTTTTCTATAATAGTTCATTAAAGCTGGTTTTATTTCCCCCTTAAGATATGCCGGATCTGTAATAAGGAATTTTTTTTTTCATTGTACTTGAGTTTCGTTGAGATTGACGTGCGAACAATATCGCCCTTTGATTGTTTATGGTACGTAACTTGATGGTCATGTCGCGATAGCGGCAGCCGACACGAAAAGAATTTTGAAGTGAAGAACAAAGAAGACAATTGAGTATAAGGGTGTGTTTGGTACGGAGGAAAATATTTTCTTGTGTTTCTGTATGTAAATTAAAAAAATATTAGTTTAAAAATACTTGTATATATGTCTACTACAAAACTATGAGGATATGGAGGTTAGAATGATGTGAGTAGTGTTTATAATTTTTTTGTAATTTTATAATGGTGTCTTTTAACTGGTTATAATAGGAACGAAGAGGAGGCAAAACAAAGAAGACAGAACCTTGTTATTTGAAATTTATCTGTACTTTGGGTATAAGTTAAAATTCTTTTTTAAAAAGTGAATACAAGTTAAATTGGTGTTAGAAAAAATAACTAATATATACCGTTTGAACTAATTATTTTATTAATATAATTAAAATATATAAATATAATATTTTTATATTTTTTACCCATTTTATAAATTAAATAATCGAATAATTCATGCCTGCAATGATCCCAAATTTTAACCGTGTAATAAGGAAGTAATTGAAGATAAATTCAGACTCATCGTGCACTCTATTGGGCCCTTACTTTCGAAGCAGCGAGCCTTGCTTAGCCCGAGGCCCACGTTTTCTTTTGTATCTTACTGTAGTGTACTCGCATCTCCCCGGTTGAAAAAAAATAAAATAAAATCACATCTGACGTTCGTCGGCTTCTCTCCTATCATCTCCTGCAAAACGGAATCTGCAGCTTGATCAGAGCCTGCCATGGCAGAATCTAGAGGCAATGAAGCCCCAACATCTACTGCAGGTAACGTTTCCTTTTTCCTATCGCCTGTCCTTTTCTTTCCTATTCTCTACGCGTTGCAATCGAAAGGGGTTTCCTGAGGAAAATAAATATTTCAAATTAAGATGCTGACAGATTTTAATCAGAACGAAGGAATTGTACATTTTTGGGGTCTCTCTCACTTGCCCACGTCCTAATTCCTCATGTATTCGTGAAATAAGTGAACAGAATTTCATTTTTGCTCTGTCACGATTGTTCCAATTTGAGCATGTATGCGGACAGTGATTGTTTTAAAAATTCAATCTTTATGTTAATTGATAGTGAATTTAGTATTTGACTCAATATCAATTGATATGTTGAATATCCCATATCCATATTGTTGTGGTCCTTTGGTTCCCTTATTGGACAATCCTCCAAGATTGTTTTTGAAATGGAGTTAGACGCAATGTTTATTTTTTTATTAGAGTAAGGCTCATTCCAGTTCTTGATTTAATCATGTTGGGCCCCCGTATTATATTACCTGCGTTCCGTTTGTTGGGCCTGGGTGTCCGCAGTTGTTGGATATCCCACATTGGTGGGAATGTGGTCCTTTCGTCTCGTTGTATCATCTTGGAAAATCCTCATCTGTTGAGCTAGCTTTTGGGCATTGAACTAGGACAAATTTCATTTGTCTTCTTTATTATAATATTGGTCTGCCCTTTCCATTTCAGTTTGTTTTTGCATCCTCTCTTGTCTGCTGGGAAGTGATTCATTTCTGATGCCAATCTAGCCTAGTCTGTTGTACTACAAACTTAGGACGTTAGATGTTTTATGTTCCTTACTTCCATTTTGATCTCTTTTTAATTTTAGATGTGAAAGTCGTAAAAGCTCCAAATTTTATTGAGCGAGCAAAGGAAGAGATTGAGGCTATGATTCACCATGATAAAAAACCTCACCATCACAAGGAAACTCATGGAACTAGTGATGACATTGACGAAAGCACCCCAGTGAATGAAGTTAAGGGACCAAATGTATTTGAACGAGTCAAGGAAGAAATTGAGGCAGTTGTACAAAGTATCCACCCTAAGAAATGATCCAACTGTGTTAAATTAACTCTTCTCATGTCATTATTTAACAATACTGGTTTCCCTGTTTCCTTCAGATGCACAATAGCTAATTGCTATGTATAAATAGTATTGATTTCTTGGTGTTTTCATGGAAGGTGTTGCTATTTGCGACAGCCTTTGAAGTGTAATCATCTTTTAGAAGGATCTTTACTGGTTTTTTTAAATTTATAACTATAGTATCCGGGCTAGTTGGCGGGCGCCTTGACTAGTTTCATGGTGTACCTGTTACCTTCTCCACTAGCATAGGTACTGAGTAACTCTTTCTACCAAAAGTTGCATAGATGGAAAGAAATCACCTAGTGTTTTTGCCTCTTATCGGGATTTGAACCTGAAATGTCAAGATTCTCAACCCGCTTCATTGATTACTTAGTCACATCCTGGGGGTTGCTTTGCTGATTTTAGTTTCAATGAAATGACACCTGTGTCTTGAAGTTGTCTCAAATTCAACATATTGGTACAGTTGAAACATTTCATTCGTTACTTATGCTGGTAGGAGGTACCCGTATGTATCCTAAGAATAGTCAAGGAACATGCGAGTCGGCTCAAACACAAAAAGACAAAAAGTAATGGCAATATCTTCCCATGGTGAAGTATATAAGCCTAGTCAGAAGATCTATTTGTGCTCCCACTGAAGGACAATAATGATGCTGCATTTCACTTTGTTAATGGTGAAGTCAGGACAGGTTAAAGAGACCTAACTCAAACCAATTTTTCAGTTCCTAGAAGCATTAAGGCAGCTGTTAATTCTATGTTCCCAAAATATTCTTGTTTGCCATTGAGTTATGAAATATTCTTGGAGCAGGAAGTAGGATTAAAGAAGTTGGAAATCACTCGGAGGGCAGTGTATGAAAGTGTCGAATTTGTTTTGCTGGGAATAAAGTTGAATAGAAAGGGAAAGAAAAGAGGGAATAAAGGAAAAAGTTTTCTCTAAATCTAATGGTAAGAATGCAGGACATCATGTGTGAATTAAATCCATATCACGAGTTTGAATTCTGCGGTAAACAAAAATCTTGGGAGACCAGTAAAAAGACAGGTTTATTATTTATCGAGTTCTGAATTGATTGCGGTCTCTCGAAAATTTTTCTCTAACTATTAAAAAATAAATAAATAAAGAGAATAGCTTTGATAATTTGCTTCAAGTCTTTGGCACCTCAATTCAATTCGCAAGAAAGGTCATCAATATGCTTTAGCGAAATTTAGCGAAATTTCCTATTTCGTTGTTACATAAAGGTTGTTTGGTTATTTGCTTTCCCTAGTTGGTTTTCTAGTTCAACAGAACTTATCCCTGACAAAGCTAAAATCATATAAAGCCTACACAACAGTATCCTATCCACTGCACCTAATCCTATGTTGTCCTATAACAATAAAATATTTAGTATTCAAATCATATATTATAAAAAATAAAATAAAAAACTGGTGACATTATATTCTTGTCATCTAAATTCTGCGGTTCCTAATATCCAGTTTTTGGTACCCACGTCGAATCAATTATCTTGCAATTTTTTTTTTGGTAACCGACAAAGAAATACTATAAACAACAACAAAAACATTGGGCAGGAATCTTGAAATATCGAAAAAAAAATTTAATTAATTTAATTTGATTTGCGACGTCAAGAATCTTTTACTTGAATTTTTTTTATTTTCTTTTAATATCGGTAAGTTCTTTCTTAATGACCTGCTGTTCATAAGAAATTATTTTTAAAAAAAAAAAGAACTATCACTACAAATGAGAATCTTTTTATAATTTTTTTTTTAGGAAAAAAAGTAACAACACTGGAAAGATGCTTGACGATAATTGAATTCTTTACTAGCATTTGCTTATGGCTTTATGAGTTAAATTAGTAAATTTGTTCGCGCTTCGCGTGATGTGAAATTTTTTTTTTAAAGTTATAATATAAATTTTTTAAATTATTTAAATATTAAAATAATTATAAAGTATATTTTGTGATATTTAATATTATTATTAATTTTTCTTTCAAAAGATGATTTAAATAAATAAATTTATAATTTTAATCCATATGTATTTGTCAAAATAAATTTTTAGAATTTAAAATAAACATCAAATTAAATCAAAATGTTCTTTTATTTGTTTAAATAAAAAATAAATAAAAATAAGAAAAAGTAACTATAGAGACACAACAACAAAAAATTTAAATAAAAAATCTTGAAATCTTATAAGAAAAACCAACTATAATCTGAAGCTTCCCGTTCCTTTCCCCATTGCAGTGCAGATGTAGAAACTCTAGCTTCTTCTCTATCAATATATCTATATGTTCTAATAGATATAAAATTATATTAATCTCAAAAAAATTCTACCAACAAACTATAATAATGTGAATATGAGAATAATCTTTGCTTTACAATTTATTTATATAGATATATATGGAAAAAACACTATAAATTATCATAAAATTTATAAATTAAATATTTGGAGGTTATGAAATAAAAGATTTGCGAGTTATTGAGATTATTAAAGATATAGGTTATGAAAATAAAGAGATGTGAGTTGTGAAATGAAATTATCAGCAAATATTTTAATAGAATATAAGAGAAAAAGGTTAAAAAATGAAAAAAAGATAAGTATAAATCCTAGCCTACGAGAGGTGCCACCTCACTTTTTCTATTATTTTACTTTATAATATATATAAATTGATAAAAGTATTCAGAGAAAAAAAATGGCTACTAATATTAATTGCAATTTCAATCCTTTATAAATGATATAAAATGAAAAAGAATACCTCTTATTATTGCTTATAAATATGCTCCCAATACTGTTTTCTGTCTCAAATGTATTTATAAACAATTAAAAAGTTTCAAACGAAATCTTGCTTTTACAACTAATTTTTTTTCACATTAGTTCTTCTATATTAATTTGTATAATACACTTTTTTATTTAATTTATTCCAAATAATATTATTATAGCAATTAAAAATAATTTCCCTTGTAAAGTTTTCTATTTATTCTTAATAATCATTCGAATATATATTACTACTTGCTTTTAAATTACAAGTCTAAAATATTTTTTTTTTTTAAAATATATTTAATTAAAATATATCGCATATATTAAAACGAAAAAACAAACAAATGTAATTATAGTAGGTGCTGCTTTTTTAATATTAACTTTTTCAAAAAAAAGTTACAATAATAGAAATCTCAATACGTGTCAATAAACTTACTCTGAATCAGAAAAAGTAAATTAACCTTTTATGTATCACTAAAATGTCTAAATCTTACTTGGTACGTCACTGGGAAGTTTCTATATTCCTACTTGAGGAAATGTTAGAAATTTTCTTTTTTCTATTTTTTATTTCTCATCGGGCATGTCATATTTATGAGAATATGATTAAATTTAAATCTACGCATTATGTAATTTAATTTGAAATTGATATTTTTTATAAAAAAAATTTATTTTAAGAGATTTAAATTTAAAAATAATAAAATCTCAATCATTCGATCACAGCTTATGTCACGTGGAATATGTGAATTATTGAATTACGTTGAAAATTTCTCCTTGGGGGAGAGACACGCAAGTGTATAAAAAATGGATGTGGCATGGAAAGAAATGAAAATGACAAGATATATACTACTTATATATATATTGTTGTGAAATTTCTAAGGAACATATATGGTCAATCACAGTTAAATTCCTTCCTTCCCTGACAAGAAAACAAGAAATTGAAAAGATAGAAAATTAAAATTAATCCTAAAAGGGCAGAAAAGACGTATCAACATTTCCACTAAATGAAGATGTTGGTCACTTACAATTGAATAGAAAGAAAATAATTTTTTAAAATTTTTATCTATATAAAAATAAAGATTTTTTATAAAAATTTATTTTAAAAAATTATACACACTATATATTAAATTAATATTAAAAAAATATTTTTTTTTAGATTTGAAAACTAATTAATCCTCTACTTTTTATTAAAAACAATTATAATTATATAAACATTATAACACAATCTATACGCTTAAGATTATTGATTTCAAAATTATTTATTTATTTATTAAATTTTATATCCAATCAAATGGGATCACGAGTACCCTAGGAGTAGTAAGATAACATTGTTTTCCATTTTTTTCTCTCGTCGAATTTGCCATTGAAGTTACCATTGTCTTTTTTATTAAGTTGATAGTGATATTTTGCACATTTGAGTCAAATAATTATCTGAATTTATTAAGATAAAATATTATTTAATTTGACATGTGAATTGTGAATTTCAGTTGTTGAAAGTAGGGGTGTTTAATAAAAAATAGATCCAAACAGAATTATTTAACACCCCTAAATAGAAGAAACAAATGAATCAATTACGCCGTACGAAGGAAGGGGATGGGAAAAAGAGGCAGGAGCTTTTCCCAGAGAGACATTTACCTCAACTTAGAAAGACATCTGACAAAAAATATTTTGACAGAAACAAAAGATAAACAACTGAAAAATAGAAATAATAAATAATGCTACTAACAAACTGTAATCATGCCGTAAATTAGTGAAAGTCTTAAGTATACATTACTACGTGGTAGAAATAGTTCGCTTTTATTTATTCATAATAAAAAAATTGTGTACTTTTTTAATCAAAATATTTATATTAATGTGTATAGTCTTAAGGATTTGGGAGATGATTGAGAAACGAGTTAGTTAATTTTGAGTAAAGTTTAATAAGAAAAAATTTCTCCCTTTCTTTTTTTCTTTTTAATAATATTAAAATAGAAATTTATTTTTAATATAATAAATAATAAAAGTGAAATGAGAAAGTAATGAAAAAACAGCAACTTCAGTAGTGCTGGTGATGTTGCGTGCATCGCATCGTATTGCCGGCCTGGCAGCAACTTCAATGGTATTTATTCTCATGTCCACGCGTATTTTGCATTGACTTTAACCTGTAATAAAGTCCACCATTCATATGTTACTTCTCCGTTTATTTTAAATTTTATTTGCTTTTGAAGAAAATTATAATTAATAAAAGTATTTTATTATTATTATATCTATATTAATTAATAAATATTTTTAGATTATTAAAAATAATTAAAATAAGTAATTAATATTGAGAATATTAAAAATTACTTTTTTCTTTATATATTAAAAGTGACAAAATAAGTATTAGTGTAGGATGAATGAAATGGAGAGATCAACGACAATGTTGCTCACTGTATTGGTGCAGGATGGATGAAATGAAGGCTCGCATATGGAGATTTGTAATAAGAAGATTTCAATTATACTCAAATGCAAGTTCTACAGAGTAGTGGTTAGACCGACTATATTGTACAGGGTGGAGTGCTGGCCAGTTAAGAACTCTCATATTCAGAAGATGAAAGTTGCAGAAATGAGAATGTTATGGCGGATGTGTGGGCATATTAGGAGCTATAAGATTAGAAATGATGATATTTGGGCTAAGGTGAGAGTGACCGGGGTGGAGGACAAGATGCGTGAGGCAAGATTGAGGTGGTTCAGACATGCGAAGAGGAGGTGTTCATGTGCCCCAGTGCGGAAGTGTGAGAGGTTGTCGATGGATCATTTTAGGAAAGATAGAGATAGACCGAAGAGGCAATGGGGAGAGGTGATTAGAAAAGATATGACACAATTATAGTTTACCGAGGACTTGACTTTTGATAAGAAGGTGTGGAGTACACAGATTAAGGTAGGAAGGAGCAGTGCGTGGCACTACTTTTTCATTCTAAGTGGTAGGCCTAGTATTGCTCTTATAGTTCGTTGTCTTTCGATATCTATTTCTAACTATTGTTACTTGAATCTCGTGTAATGTATTGTTGTTGTGTAGTTTTGTGCAGGTACTAGTTGTTGTTTTGTTATTATATATTGTATCTCGTGCTGCTGGTTATTTTTTTGGAACTATTTTCCTTAAAGCTGAGAGTCTTTACCTCCTTTAACTTCAAGATAGAAATAAAATCTGCATACATTCCACTCGCTCCAAATCTCACTCTATAAATTTATACTGAGTTGTTATTGACACTATACATGCTCTATTAATTCTTGTTTGAATTAGTAAAACAGAGAGTTCCAAATGGCCTATTCTAGTTTAATTTCGAGAAATTTTAATTTTTGATAAACCAACAGTTTGGTCAACTGGTTTTATGCCTCATCTTTTGTTAAGTTTGGTGGCTAGCTAGTTGGGGAATTATGATCCAAAATATTTGTCGCTCTATCAAATTTAAAAGAAACTAATATATTTACTCAATTTATATATTATTTTCATTAATGAATATGTAATTATAAAAGTTATTTTGCACATATTAACATAAATTAATAGAATATTTAAATAAATACATAGTAAATAATTAAATTAACAACTTCAAAAAGTAACAAGACCCCATAATCAAGAACATTGTAATCTTCAAAAAGAAATTCATTAATTTTATCTTGAACTTCTAAATAAATACTCTAAATTAAATTTATGCTCTAATAATATATCATTTGATTACCTACTAATCGTTAATCGTAATTTCGATCTCCATAATTTTCTGCTTAGAATCGTATCCTTAGTAAACTAAAAATATGTCTTATAAGTTATTGTTCTACTTGTAAATAGATAGCAATGTATGTTTTCTAATTAATGAAGATGATAAGTGTCAATTCTCTGTAAACTTTTACAATTAGTAATGACAATTAAACAACTTGTAGTACCGTACCACCCTCACCCGTAAACTTGTTAATCACGTTTAGATTTTTATTTATTTATTTGCAAATTTTAGAAAACGACAACTCATAATGAAAAACGTCAATTAATCAATTAGTGCGGACCCTTATTTGGAATAAGAAATTGACTCCCCCCAAAAAGAAAGATGCCCATCAACAATTTCTTTTTACTTCCTCCTTGAAACGGAAGAAAGTATTTTTTTTTATTTCAAAATAAATGGTAAATTTTTTTTTTATATTTAAAAATAAGTAGTATTTACATAATTAAGAAAATATTAATTATGTTCTTTCAGTTTTACTGTTATTTAAATAGAGAAATTTTTACATTATCAAGAAAATATCAAAGAGTTACATCTTTTTCAACATATTCACAAAAGGTAAGTGGGTAAAAGTATATTTTACTTCCTAGAAATAAGTAGTTTTCTTAAGAGATATGACCAAACATAAAAACATCACTTATTTTGAAACGGAGAGAGTATTAATTTTCATCTTTACCCTTACTCAATAAATATGAAGAGATTAATGCGGTAAAGAAAAAAAAATATTCCTCCATTTCAATTTATTTGTCTTATTTTGTTTAGTCAGTTTAAAAATATGTCTCTTTTTTCTTTTGCCAACTCTTTAATTCTTACTTTCTACATAACATACTTAAAATCACAAGATTAGCAAATATCTTTAATTTAAAATTACAAAATTCAAAAGTCTTTTTAACTTCTTAAAACTCTGTACTAAATCAACCCAAACGAACAAATAAACTAATCAAATTATTTTTGTTAATTAGTGTCTTATAAACGTGCAAATAAAATATCAATTTTTTTAACATAAATGTAAATTAATCAAATGCCAAACAAATAATGAAAATGAATCAACCTCCTTTTAACCAATTCTTAATAATCAATCAACTTATTAAATGAAAATGGTTTTGGCACGTTTGATTTTTGCTGTACAGAGTGGGAGACCTCAACTGTAGGCCCCTAACTTAACTTCTCCAACGACCCTATTTATAACGTACCGCTCTTTATTTTGGTAGGGGTCGTTTGGTTATCGTATAAGACCCAAATAAATATATAAATAACTTAGTTATTTATGTATTAATTTAATATTATATTTAATTTTTAAATAAAATAATATTTATTTATGTATTAATTTTATATCATGTTTGGTTGGTAGATTTCAAATGTTGTATAACAGTTATTCATGTATTAATTTTATGCGGTATTTGGTTGATAGATTTCAAATGTTTTATAAAATTTATTCATGTATTAATTTTATGGTGTTTGGTTGTATTTTAGTAATTCTACATAACTAACGCTTACATAACTTATGAAGAAATTTATGTATAATTTTATGCAGGGTAGAAGGTGGAATAAGTCATGTGAGTATTAATTATATATGGATTAAAATAATAAAATTACACATCTACCCCTATTAATTTACTTTTAAAATCTTTTTTTATTCGATATGTAGTACATAATTTTTAAACTAAAAAAATTATTGACCTAAATTTTTTTTAAGCGCTGTAAGCCCTTTTTTATTAAAATTAATACAAAATATTATTTTTGTGAAAAAAGAAAGATCTTATACTATTTGTTTACTTATTTATTCATAAATAATATATAGTAATTTATAATAAATTAAATATTTAATAATTAATATTTCATGTATTGTAATTTCAATAACTATAAATCCTACATAAATAATACCTACATAAAATATATGGAACTTACCAACCAAATATTGTATAAAATATATACATGAATAGTTTTTTTCCTATTTGAAAATCAAACATGGTACAAAATTAATATATGAATAACCAAGTTATTCATGTATTAGTTTGGGCCTTGTCCAGTAACCAAACGACCCCTAAATTAATAACTAATCTCTGCATAAAATAATACATTGATTCCTTCATAACTAATTCATGTATCACTAATACCTGCATAACTCTAACCCATAACCAAATGACCCTTAGAGTACTACTAGTACAAAATTTTCAGCATATTAAAAGATATTCGCTATGTTCCATTTTAATTATTAAGATAAAATTAATAAGAATTATAATTTTGATTAATATAACCTTATTAATTTTTTGAAAACATACAATAATAATTCTTTTCACATTTTAGAATGACTTTAAGTACTAAGGGTAGGATTGAAAAAATATGGTCAATTATCTCTTGAATTTTAAAACTAATAAATATTTTGAAACAACTACGTTTAATAAACCTAGCAATTAAAATGGAATGGAGTAGTAATAATAACAATTATTGTATTAATTAAGTAAGGTATTTAATTATGTAGAGTTTTAACTTCTAAGATACTTTCGCTAATTATTTATACTCTCTCCATTTCAAAATAAGTCGTACTTTCAGCTTGAGCACACCTTAAGAAAACTCCTCATTTTTAGATAAAAATTTATAATTTTACCCATTTACCCCTGATAAATATCTTGAAAACGATATTAACTCTTTAATATTTGTTGATTATGTAAAACTCTCCACTTAAATAAAAGTAAAATTGGAAGAACATCATTAATGTCTTCTTGATCACGTAAAACACCACTTATTTCGAACAAATCCGAAAAGCCAAAACATCACTTAAAGTTTGACTTTAAACCCTCAAATTGCATATAAAATTGACAAATGACAGTTTTCATAACTGAGATTTATGTTGCAAGAATAAAAATAAAAAATTATGATTATTCTTAAATTTTAAGTAGGATTTAAAACCTTTGTAAATATCGAAGAGACCTACTTTTTTTGTTTTTATCTTTCGGGCCAAAATTTCAAATTTCATACGAAAGTTCAGTACATACCATGTGCAAGAAAAGGAAATAAAAAAGACGTCGAGAATTAATTAGTGGCGTACGTAGAATTTTTAATTAGCAGTGTTATTTTTATAAAGATAAATAAAAAAAAGCAGTGAAGATTAAAACTCACAATATCAGCTAAGAATTTGAAACACCTATCGAATTGAACTATACAACCATTTATATTTAAAATTGTCACTTCATACAATATATTTTCTATATTTACTTTTGCCTTTTAATTATACATACATATTTAATAAAAAAATTCGATGAAACAGTTCACATGACACTCATCGGGCCTTGCTAAATCCGCCCACGGAAGTAATTAGACCAGCTCGTTATGTGAATTTTCATTTAGTAATGAAAGTTCGATTTATTAACTTACATTTATTCATTTAAAAATTTAGAGATAAAGTTATATAAAAATTAATACGAAACTTCACAATCTTACATTTATGTTTTAAATTAAATAAAAAATATGAACATAAATCAAGATTATTTTAATTTCTTATGTGTTTTATTATTCTCGCGGAGCTAATTCTTGTCAATATTATTCCATATTAGACTAGATATAAAATAATGTAAAAAAAATATTAACATATTAACATTCTAATATTCGTTCTGTTCCATTTTAATTGTTAAAATAAGATTTATACATTTATTAAGAAAAAATTTATAGGGATAGTTACTCGGCTAATATAACCCTATTAATTTTTTAAAAATTTACAATAATAATTTTTTTTTTGCATTTTAGAAACATTAAACTAAAAACACATTAAACATTAAACATTAAACTAAAATCCTAAAATGAAGAAGATTCTGTTGATTCATTTCTATATCTAATCTTTTTTTCATTATAGTTATTATCATGGGAAGGACCAACACGATCATCCGGGGTGAACAAGAATTGGGGATCGGATGCGGGCAAAATTCCCGTCAATGGCTGAGATGTTCAGTCGACTCCCTCCCCCTTTGTGGGGGTCCCGACCCCTACGAGTGAGCAGAAAAGGGAGGAGGAAAGAGGCCTTGGTGAACCGTCATAATTAGTGAACAAGTGTAAGTTTCGCTGCCAGACAGTATGGATAATCACGTTCGCTGAATAGAAACATTAAACTAAAAGCACAGACAAAATGAGCACCTAGAAAAAAATGACCAATCATATCTTGAATTTTAAAATTAATAAGTATTTTAAAGTAATTATTTTTAATATACTTAATAATTAAAATAAAATAAAGAAAATATTATTGCACTGAAAACGAGATGCCAACAAAAAAAGGTTCAATTTTATATCGGAATTATTCAAAAGATATCAAATAAAAAATATTGGAGTTGTTTGTGTTATGGGCTTTGACATTGAATACTAGATATCATCATCGATGTGAGACGTTTGGAGTTTTTTCATTTTCGTTTAAAAATTTTATGTTTGAGTTATTAAAAATATTTTTTTTAAAAATATATGAGTATTATAATACATGAATTTAAATTTAATTTAATTTTAATATGAGAGGTTGAATGAGACAAACAATTACTTTTTTGTTTTTTCTGTTTATTTTTATTAATTCAATATTGATTTGATATACGTTTAAAAGAATAAATAAAATAATAATTTTATTATATTATTTTTAAAATACAATAAATTTAATGCGTCATATATTAAAATTAATTATAATCAACAATAAGTATAAATTCGTGAATAAATTAATAAAATATCTCTTAATTTTTTAAATTATATAAATTAAAATTAATATTTATTTATTATTCTTTTTATTTTAAAATAAGTAATATTTTACCTAATCAAAAAGATATTACTAATTTTCTTGTAATTTTACTTTTATTAAAATATAAAAACTTTATATAACTAAGAAATTATTAAAAAATTATATTTTTTAATTAAAAATAAATTAATAGAAATATAGTTTATTTTTTAAATACGCTCAAGTTAAAAAATATCATATTTCAAAATAAAGGAATTAATAAATATGGGAAGGAGTAGCTAGCTATTAATACTCTAAAAAATGAAATAGCGAAAAAGCTGAACGCCGGCTCTGATTAATAGACTCATGTGGGGCCAATCTGTCAGAACTACCAATCATCTTCGATGTGTTGGTTAGTGCCACGTATGAGCAAAAGGGAACAACTCCATTCAAATATTCCTACTACTCTTTGCTTCCTTCTTAATTTGATTTAATTTAATTTAATTTAATTTAATCAGGATTGATTAAATTATGATTTTTCTGACAATAATAATGACAAAAAAGTGTGCGTAATTTTTATATAAATTTATTTTTTTCTAACGTGTTTCGAATGAAATTTATAATAATTCTATATATATTTCTCAAGTATGAAAATGAAAATATTTTTGGAAAATCTGATATAGGACTCAAAAAGAAAAAAAAAATTATAACCTGACTTTCAAAATTAGTAACTCGAAGTTATGCTATTTTTTAGAGGCAACAAAAATGAATAAGCAAGGAGCAGGAAAATTGTTAAATAAATTTGATCGAAATCAAACTTTTTCTTTTGTCAAAAAAAGGAGAAATACAAGTACGCAAGGATCAAAAGAATTGTTAAAAAATTTGATTGAAATTAATTATTAAGGGGAAAATTTGCGCTAATGATTAAATATGAACTCTTTAAGACAAGAAACTCATCGAATGAACGAGTCTGAAATTTTAATTTAAATTTGTTCAGTCACGATTTAAATTATATACTTAAGGATCGTTTGGTAGAATGTATTATGTAAGGTGTTCACGAATAGTATTGGTACTGTTTGATTGTAAATTTAAGTCTAGTAAACTAATATATTCTATTCAATCTATTTCGATTTTAATACACCATATTCAATACTATTTTTATCCTAACAAACTCTATTCAGTATTATTTCTCTTCAAATAATATATTATATTCATTCAATATAACAAATCAAACATAAGCAATAAAAAATAATACTTACATAACTAAAACATCTCCTCAAAAGACAAATTGAAGTGTGCAAAGTTGGTCAAGTAAAAGTTGACAAAAACTATTATCTTTTTAGATGACCAACTTCACTAAAACCTAGTCCATGGTAGAAAGATATTTTTGTAACTTTACAAGAATGATAAGTAACTATCTTTTTCAGTACAGTAACAAATAAAATTAAAATACAAAAGTGAAAAAATCTCTGTGTATATATATTTTACTTACAAATAAAATACAAAATTAAGGAAATGATGTAAAGTAGTAGTAAATGGCATGTCGTAATCTATGTATATACCTACCCATTGATGGAATCAAAATTTTTACTAATAAATTTAAAATATAAAAATAAAAAAATTAAATATTATATATAGAGTATAATTTTTTATAAATTCGTCGCTGCATACACCTACATTTGTTAAATACGCCATAGATATTTTAAAAAGAATTTAAAATTAGAAAGGGACAAAGCCCCGTAAATTACACTTTACTGAAATACACTGGAACTAGTTTGAATCTTCAACACAGAAGAGGTCTCTTTTTTTGGCCTAAACCCAAAATCCCCTCTCCCTCTGTCTCTTTCTCTCTCTTCTTCTCTTTTTGTCGCTCTATCTCTCTCCTACATTGTACATTGCGATCTCTGCAACTCCGAAGCTATTTTCGTCTTCTGTGCGTAGCTTTTCTATCTGGGTCTGCGTCTATTTCCTCTTCGGTATTTTGTTGACTTCAGGTGCCTTTGTCTTTCCCTTTTTTTCCTCATTGTTTTTCTCATCAAAGAATAATGTATTTTCCCCTCTGTTCCTCTTTTTTGCTTGAGTTTTTTCGTCTGTTGGAATCAGTGGATGAATTGGTTGAGAAGTAGGCTGGATTTCGGTTTGTCGGTTAATTTACTGTGTTGTTATGTTAATGCGCTTAATTAGCTGCAGTTTAGCTGAAATTTTATGTGATTTTCCCTTTTTTTTTAAAAATTTTTTCTTTTTAGAAATTTTGATTTATCGTTTTTCGGGAGAAGGAGGGGACTTTGGCAGCCAAATTGGGTTTTTCATGTTTTTCAATTTTACCTTCTTCCTTGTTGTTGTTTTTGGGCTGGTCAACTTTAATTAGTTTGTGATTTGGATAAGAAGCTAAATCTGCGGTAATTTTAGTCTCTCCTACATATGCTCCTGGAGGTCTTTCTCCCCAATTTACTGCTTAAGTTGACTAAAATGTCGTTCTGATTTTTGTGACATCAATGGTATCTGTATAGGGATGGCTTATTTATTTATTTATTTTTGGAATCTTAGAGTCACTTACATTCTGCTGAGTTAATCTGTGCTTTTGAGGTTAATGTATCATCAGGGAGGTTTGTTGCTGGAATTTTTCAACCTTTAAGTTATGGCCATGGCCTGTCAATTTCTTGTTTGCACAAGTGTATCTTCTAATTTATGAGAATCAATTTTTTTGATTGACAGTTCAAAATTCACGGGGTTGAAGGGAGGCCGATCCCCTATTCAGTTGATCCGGATATCGTGCGTGAGGGCGCCCTTTAATTTTCCTGGTGAAAGCAATTCATAACAATTCTTTTTTTAACGTATAATGTGGGTGTATGATTGATTTTGGATTTCATTGGGAGGAAAAGAATGGGACGAAGCAGCAGCAAAAAGGCAAAGATCCAATGGAGCAATCTCTATACATTTGGTTGCTATCGTCCACGAACTGACGAAGAAGAGGGTCCCCATCAGTTAGGTGCTGGTTTTTCAAGAGTAGTCCATTGCAACCAGCCCCATCTCCATGAAAGAAAACCTCTTAAGTACTGCACAAACTACATATCTACTACGAAGTATAATTTCATCACATTCCTACCCAAGGCCACATTTGAGCAATTCAGACGCGTTGCTAACTTGTATTTCCTCCTTGCTGCAATTCTGTCAGCCACAACGAGTCTTTCTCCATTCTCACCTATCAGTATGATAGCTCCTTTGGTCTTTGTTGTTGGGTTGAGCATGGCGAAGGAGGCATTGGAAGACTCACGGCGGTTCATACAAGATATGAAGGTCAATCTGCGAAAAGCTCGTCTTCACAAGGAAGGTGGTGCTTTTGGTCTAAGGCCATGGATGAAGATTCGTGTCGGAGACATCCTGAAGGTGGAAAAGGACCAATTTTTTCCGGCTGATTTACTTCTTTTATCATCCAGTTATCAGGATGGAATCTGTTATGTGGAAACTATGAACTTGGATGGAGAGACAAACTTGAAGGTAAAAAGAGCTTTGGAGGTTACCCTACCATTGGATGATAATGAGGCTTTCAAGGAATTCAGGGCTACCATAAAATGTGAAGATCCCAATCCTAACCTTTATACTTTTGTGGGCAACCTTGAGTATGATCGTCAGATTTATCCTCTTGATCCTACTCAGATTCTCCTCAGGGATTCAAAGCTCAGGAATACGGCATATATCTATGGAGTTGTTATATTCACTGGTCATGACAGCAAAGTTATGCAAAATTCTACAGAATCTCCTTCAAAAAGGAGTAAGATCGAACTTCAGATGGACAAGATAATTTACATCCTCTTCACCCTCCTTGTCGTGATATCATTTATCAGTTCCATTGGTTTTGCCGTAAAAACAAGATTAGACATGCCAAACTGGTGGTATATGCAGCCTATGGACAAGAACAATACTACAACTGATCCAAACAGGCCTGAGTTGTCAGCCATTTTCCATCTGATCACTGCACTAATATTATATGGTTATTTGATTCCTATTTCCCTCTATGTTTCTATTGAAGTAGTGAAGGTCCTACAGGCATTGTTCATAAACCAGGATATTAATATGTATGATGACGAGACAGGAACTCCTGCTCAAGCACGAACATCAAACTTAAATGAAGAGTTGGGGCAGGTTGATACCATCCTCTCGGATAAAACTGGCACTTTGACATGCAACCAAATGGACTTCCTAAAATGCTCCATTGCTGGTACTGCATATGGGACACGAGCCAGTGATGTAGAACTTGCAGCTGCAAAGCAGATGGCAGAGGACCTTGGTGGGCAAGATCCTGACATTTCACAAAGACGCTCATCAGAAATTGAACTAGAGAGGGTCGTCACTTCTAAAGATGATACCAGGCCTGCAATAAAGGGGTTCAGCTTTGAGGATAGCCGACTTATGAAGGGAAATTGGATGAAGGAACCAAATGCAGATATCATCTTGCTATTCTTTAGGATACTTTCACTTTGTCACACTGCTATTCCTGAGTTAAATGAGGAGACTGGTAGCTACAATTTTGAAGCAGAGTCTCCTGATGAAGCAGCATTTCTTGTCGCAGCTAGGGAATTTGGATTTGAGTTCTGTAAAAGAACTCAATCAAGAGTTTATATACGGGAGAGGTATCCTTCTTTTCAAGAGCCCAATGAAAGGTGAGAGACAGCCTCAAATATTCCCAGTTGTTTTCAAGAGCTGCATTACCGTTGTATATTTCTGACTTACTCTTGATCTTTACCGTTTTAACTCTAGGGAATTCAAAGTTCTCAATCTATTGGATTTCACCAGCAAGCGGAAGAGAATGTCTGTTATCATTCGAGATGAGACGGGCCAGATTCTTCTCTTGTGTAAAGGAGCAGACAGGTCTTTCTTTTGACATTTTCTAAAACTAGTCTCTATTATGTATCTCCTCATGTATACCTTGACGTAGGCCACTGAAGAGGCTATTATGCTTTTAAAGATGCTGCTATCATGCCTGTAAATTCCAATCCATTTTTCTAGTTAGTACTCTTCATTGACACCTCTGTCTCTCACCGCTTGTGTGGGTGATTTTCTCCCTTTTAAAATTTTTTGCCCGAAATTTTTATTTCCAAGCCCACCTTATTCTTTGATCGGACATGGCACTTGGGTTTGCTAAGTTTGGATTTGCTGAATGCATTTAAAAAAGAATTTCTAAGTTCTGATTATCTCTTGGCTTGGCTAATTGTTTAGTCACAGATGTGCCCTTTGGCAACCTTTCTGTTGTAAATTTTTAGATGATATGCTTTTTTTGGATATGCAGCATCATATATGATAGATTAGCAAAGAATGGAAGGCGGTTTGAGGAGTCTACCACAAAGCATTTAAATGATTACGGGGAAGCAGGGTTGCGTACACTCGTGCTTGCCTACAAAAAGCTGGATGAGACAGAGTACTCTGCGTGGAATGAAGAATTTACTAAAGCAAAAGCTTCAATCAGTGGTGATAGAGA
Source organism: Datura wrightii (assembly GCA_035772735.1). Taxonomy (NCBI): domain Eukaryota; kingdom Viridiplantae; phylum Streptophyta; class Magnoliopsida; order Solanales; family Solanaceae; genus Datura; species Datura wrightii. Next base: position 155,806,762 of record JASDFA010000010.1, on the reverse strand, counting down.
TGCCATGCTTGAGCGTCTATCTGATATGATGGAAAAGGAATTGATCCTTGTTGGTGCTACAGCTGTGGAGGATAAACTACAGAAGGGAGTATGTACTTTATGCTCCTCAAGAATCCGAACTATATTTTTTCATATATAGCAGCCTTTTTCGATTATTTCACATCTGTACCTTTTCAGGTTCCTCAGTGTATAGATAAACTGGCGCAAGCTGGTCTTAAGATCTGGGTTCTGACAGGTGACAAGATGGAAACAGCCATCAATATAGGGTCTGTCTCCCACTCAGAGATATATCTTCTACCATCTCATTCATACTTGTTTAGTCATTGGATTCAAGCTTGTAAAATAAAACTCCTGTTTCATCCAGGTATGCGTGTAGTCTACTTCGGCAAGGGATGAGAAAAATATGCATAACGACGACGAATGCAGAGTCAGTGGAAAGAACCTCTGAACAGGTAGGTCACTGTAAAACAAGTTCTTAAAGTTGTTACTTGTATTATTTCTCATGCTGTCTCAATTGCTCTCTTTCACTTATCAGGCTATGAAGGAGCACATTTTGATGCAAATCACAAATGCTTCTCAAATGATCAAGCTTGAAAAGGACCCACATGCTGCATTTGCCTTGATTATTGATGGGAAAACTTTAACATATGCTTTGGCGTATGATATGAAACATCATTTTTTGAATTTAGCAGTCGATTGTGCATCTGTTATTTGCTGCCGCGTCTCCCCTAAGCAGAAGGCCATGGTAAGCTATGTGAATCCTATTAACCTTTTCAATTCTAACCCAACTGTTCATCCATGAAACTGGTCATATTTACATTAATTTGTATGCAATTTGGTTGCAGGTTACTAGGTTAGTAAAGGAAGGAACTGGAAAAACCACATTAGCAATTGGTGATGGTGCAAATGATGTTGGGATGATCCAAGAAGCAGACATTGGAGTTGGGATTAGCGGTGCAGAAGGAATGCAGGTTGGTGATACATCTGCCTAGTATTTTGGTGTTCTTAATATACTAAAAGAATTTTTACATTTTCCTTAGAACATTGATTTTTTCAATACTGCATCAAAATGTTACAGAAATACTATCAAAGGGGTGCAACACACATACATTAGAGTGCACAGACTGACTTGAAACAACAACCTTTAGATACGGGGAACCCAAGATAACCAGATTCAACTCCCTTGTGGCAATTTTGTTCATTTTTACAATTTTTTTTCTTAACTTGGGACTATAATGCATCTGTATTCATTTTTTATGGAATTTGTATATGTGACTAGGACTTATAGCTGACTGTTTGATAATTTCATGGGGTCACTTAAAATCTAAGGAGCAACAAAACCACAGACCTAATAAATTAGCCAAAACTGATTTTTCTAGAGATGGGGAAACCGCTACTCTTCCCATTGATTTGTATAAAAACAGGTTTCCAGAACCTTTTACTCGTTTAAATTTCTTGCCAATATGATCTGACATATACCAATTTAATATCAAGTTTCAAATGCTTTCAAAAGTTTGAGGACATTGAAATGTGATTTGCAGACTGTTTCTTGGCTAGTCTCTCCAATGTCCAATCCATCTTATCAAAGTTGATAAACTATTTAGCGCTGGCATGGACATCACCCTTATCAACAAGAAAAATAGTTGACCAGATACTCAGCAAATTGCTTCTTTGTGTTTTTGAGTAAATGGGACCGAGTTCAGCACACACCGTCTTAAAATAATCTTTCTAGTTTCCTCTATGGAAAATACTTACCCTCACGCAGTGCATGCACCGTAGCAATAAGTGTGTGTTGTATGTCTTTTGTATAGGTTCATCAATTAATCTTGATTAGTTGATATGTATGTTTACGTATTTATCACTTAACCATGGTAAACTAACATGTTTGGTGCATGCACTATGTCCGGGTGATTTTTTTCCTTTCTCCTATTTCTATTGGAGAAGGAGAGAGAGAGAATAACTTATATTTCCTCTTCCCTAGACCTTTCTTTTTCCATCTTTCTTGCATTAGAGAAGAGCAGAAAAGAATTACTGAATGCAATTGCTGGCATGGGAGAAGGGGAGGGAACAAGATTGTGGTGATTGAGTGCATTTATGAGATAATTTTTATATTTTATTCTACTGAATACTTATCTCCCGCAGAGATATCACCTAGCTGGGCTGGAGAATCTTTCCTACTTGGGAAAGATGATCAAAAATCCATTTGCCTAAGTAGACTGCTGCTTATAGAAGTTAACCAAAAAAATGAAGGTTATCCCTTAGGAAGTTATGTTTTGTCTAAATCCATTGCCTCAAGTAGGGGTTTGCTGCTAAGTAAAAGGATCACTTAACAACTCATATTTGCCTCAAGTAGGGGTTTGCTGCTAAGTAAAAGGATCACTTAACAACTCATATTTTCTTTCCAGTTTTTATACATAAACTGGAACCGCTTTTAAAGTTTGGCATGGCAGAGTATAATGATTGAGGAATAAAACAAGGCTACTTCCCTCTCTGCAAGCAAATTTTGCTCTTGGAGGCTGTAAGTCGGCTTACTTGATTATTAGCTTCTTGCAGGCTGTGATGGCTAGTGACTTTGCTATTGCACAGTTTCGGTTCTTGGAGAGACTTCTCGTGGTACATGGGCATTGGTGCTACAAACGAATTGCTCAGATGGTAATTCCTCTCAATCTGTTTCATTTTATGATAGAAATGATCATGTTTCTGTTCATGGATGCTTGTCATGTATCATCTAACTTGCTGTGTTATCTGCATGCAGATATGCTATTTCTTCTACAAAAATATAGCTTTTGGCCTCACACTCTTTTACTTTGAGGCTTTTGCGGGCTTTTCGGGCCAGTCTGTCTATGATGATTCATACATGATTCTGTTCAATGTGATTCTTACCTCACTGCCCGTGATTGCGCTTGGAGTATTTGAGCAGGATGTGTCTTCTGAAGTTTGCTTACAGGTGAGTCTACTCAATACCTTTTTTCTCAGAGTTCCTAAAAGATGGATTTGCAGAGTAACCTTCACTGAAAGTAATTTAAACTGTAATGCCATATGCAGTTTCCAGCACTGTACCAGCAAGGGCCCAAAAACTTGTTCTTTGACTGGTATAGAATATTTGGTTGGCTTGGCAATGGTGTCTACACCTCTCTCATTGTTTTCTTCCTCAACATCATCATCTTCTATGATCAAGCTTTCCGTGCTGGAGGCCAGACTGCTGACCTGACTGCTGTGGGTACTACAATGTTCACCTGCATTGTCTGGGCCGTCAACTGCCAGATTGCACTCACAATGAGTCATTTCACATGGATACAACATTTTTTCATCTGGGGAAGTATTGCTAGCTGGTACCTGTTTCTTTTGATCTATGGTATGATAGCGCCAGATTATTCTAAATATGCCTTTAGAATCCTGGTGGAAGCTCTAGCTCCTGCTCCAGTTTACTGGTGTACCACCCTTTTAGTAACTATTGTCTGCAATCTGCCCTACCTTGCGCACATATCTTTCCAAAGGTCATTCAATCCGATGGATCATCACATTATTCAAGAAATCAAATATTATAAGAAAGACGTTGAAGATCATCATATGTGGAAGAGAGAGCGGTCTAAAGCAAGGCAGAGGACCAACATCGGGTTCACAGCCAGAGTAGATGCAAAAATTAGGCAGTTGAGAGGGAGGCTGCAGAAGAAGTACTCCTCAATGGGTCCTCAAATTGAGTTAACACAATCATAGCTGTGGATTACTGATTTTTTTTCTTCTTCTTTTGGGATTCTCTCCCTTTTTAATCACAAAAGAATGTAGGGTTTTCGCCATTTGCAATTCTTTTGCTGGCCCTTTTTTTTTTTTTTTTTTTGACTTGATTTGTAAAATTATTTGTCTAGTATAGGTCCATTCGTTTGTTCCAAATTAGTGTGCACACTGTATCGTACAATACTCATATGATTCACGTACAGCTTGGGAAAGTAGCCAATACATAGTCTTTTATTGTTCTCAAACTGTTTGCTTTGTATATACTCTTCTTCACACAACTTATGGATATTGACACCCCTTGAAGATACTATATTCAGATCATATCTCATTGCTTCTTTTATAGTTGGACCAACCTTATTCTTGTTTTCTTAATTATTGTGATCATAACAATAATGTTTCTTCTTTTTTAGGTCGACCAAACATAGTGTATATATAATAATATAATCAATCACCTCCTAACCTATATCTTAGATAAGTAGTTGAGCTTACCTCATTGACTAAGCGGACCGTACGTTTTTTTTTTTTTTAAAAACGAAATAGTCCGATAACTGCACAAAGTATTCTGCGTTAGTAGGGGTCACACCCCAAGAGTGTGATGTAGGCAATTTAGCCTAATGCAAGTATTAGCAGCTGCTTTCACAACTTGAATTCGTAATTTATAAATCACACAGAGATAACTTTACATTGCTCTAAGATTCTGCTGAAATCTTACAGTGCCATTGTGTAGTACAATAAGGCAAGACTACTATTTTAGGTTGGACCTAACTATAGTCTCCATACTAGTAACTTTTTTTTTCCCTCATGCACGAAAAAACCATAATCAAAATTTATTTTATTTATTTATTTATTTTTAAAAAGAGTAAAATTCAAAGATGAGCTTCCGAAATAAAAAGTGAGTAAAAGTGTCCATCACACATCCAAGAGTATGGTCATTTGAAATCTAATTTATTAGAGACATCAGATATCCCGATTGCTACTACAATCAACTATCAGATGAAATTCTAGGAGAGAAGTAAAGTTTACACAAATTTTATCATATCTCATGAGGTGCAAAAACTATTTTTGATAGAACTAAGTACTGTCGTCATTATATATAATATTATATTTAAAAAAGGGCCATGACGGTAACATGTATTTACATTTTTCTGACCAAGTCCAATGATTTTGGAAGTTTCTCATAGAAATACGTATGGGCGGACTATGAAATACACTGTATCTTCAGTTCCCTCTGACAAGCTTCCAAAGAATTCTCACTGAAATATCTATCAAGTCTTAAAAAGGTATAGCAGACCCTTAGATCTCGCAAGACTAGGTACGACGTCGTATTATCGGATTGTTGGGAGACCAGAAGATATTACCAAAGCAAAAAGACAGAGACAAAAAAACGTATATAATGAAAATGGGGTAAAGAGATAGAATCACGGCTAATTCAAAAATGGGATGGATGACAAGCATATAGTTTGAATCCCTGATGTAAACTTGCTGATGCTAGGCTTCATTTTCTCCTTCTTGAGGCCAACCTCATGAAGGACAAAAACCCAAAAAACAATAATTCAAAAAGCTGAAATCTTGCTGTTTTTTTTTTTTTTGGATTAATTTTTTGGGGGTCAAGGTTTTTAGTTATTAATCTCCAATGGAGCCTCGTGTTGGTAATAAGTTCCGGCTTGGCCGGAAAATCGGTAGCGGTTCTTTTGGGGAGATCTACCTCGGTATATGAACCCTTCGTGTTTTTCTTTCTTTCTTTTCAGGTTTTATTTTCTTTTAGGTTAATTTAATTGGTGATTTGTTTATATGCTCTTCAGGTGCTAATGTTCAAACTAATGAAGAGGTTGCCATTAAGCTGGTAAGTTGAAATTCTGTTCCCCTTTTTCCTTCCCAACTTATAGTCCAAACTTGTTACTAAAGTATACTTCTGTTTTTTAATTACCAAAACCATATGGTTTGCTATGACAAAACTTGAGAATTAGTCCTTTGATGATGGATGGTTTTGGTTAGCAATTAAAGCACAGTTATGTGGGTGGGGGTTCCTTGTGTTTAGTTGCTAATTAATTTTTGGGGGAAGGGGGGAGAGGATTAAGCTTAATCTTTAGAGAACACACCACGCCCTCTCCGGTGCAAGCGTGTTCCTTTTCCATGGCGAAGCACTTGTAAATCTCTTTTGATGAAGGTCATAGTAACATTCAGATTCAGGATCTTTGCTTGTTCTAATACCATGTTAATCTGAGCATGGAACAGTAAACTTACGATAATAAGTGGAGTGACCCAAAACCATTATAAACCCCCTGTATGTTGAAGACATAATTAAGCAAATAACCTTGTGCCCCCTCTTGATTGCTTAGGTTTATAGATAAAAAATGCCCTCACACTCAATAGGGTTGTGACCACTTGATCATTTGGTCTTATAATCACAGTTTGGTTGAATGCGTTGGGTTTCAAGATGTTTTGTAATTTCTGTGTTGTGAACTTATGAAATAATGACCAAGTTAGAGGAAATGTATAAATTTGTTATACATATACCAATACTGATCTTTTCTCTGTTTGGTATCTTCACCGTTGTCACTTAACCTACAACTTGAAACTTCAAGTGTGAATTTGCATTAACTAAGCAAGTTCTGTGGTTTTTGAAGAAATTGCAACAGTTCCACTGCTTACATTTGTCTTTCTGGAATTTTTGATATAAAGCTCAATGGCTATTAGATTTTGTAAACTGAAGTTTTGCCTGTAACTTGCTGATACTCGTGACATCAATATACTGAGCAGTTCAAATGCTCAGTCATTTGTGAACTTTCCTTCAATTGTGTAATAGAAGAATTTTTTTTAATTTGCAAGATTAAGTTGCTGATTTTCTTATTTCTTGTTCTCAGGAAAATGTGAAAACAAAGCATCCTCAACTACTGTACGAAGCAAAGCTGTATAAAATACTACAAGGAGGAAGTAATTTCTCATCTTCATGTTGCCTTCTATTCCTTCATTCACTACTCAATGCTTATTAATTTGATCCTCTTTTTATATTGGTAGCTGGAGTCCCCAATTTAAAATGGTTTGGAGTTGAAGGAGATTACAATGCCCTTGTGATGGATTTATTGGGACCTAGTCTTGAAGATCTCTTCAACTTCTGCAGTAGGAAGATGTCTTTAAAAACCGTTCTCATGCTTGCAGATCAGATGGTGCGTGTGATGTTTTGCAGCACTTATTTAGTCCAATAACAATTTAAAGACCTCTTCTCACCCTTGTCAATTTTCAGATTAATCGGGTTGAGTTTGTTCATGCCAAATCTTTTCTTCATCGAGATATAAAACCTGACAACTTTCTTATGGGATTAGGAAGACGTGCGAATCAGGTATTGGGATTAAAGCTCTTACATTGCTGCTCATTTCACCTAATGCAGGCATGGTATCTGTTATTCATAACCACGATTGATTGATATAGGTCTATGTTATTGATTTTGGGCTGGCTAAGAAGTTCAGAGACTCATCAACTCATCAGCATATTCCGTATAGGTCAGCTCCCTTGAAACACTATGGGTTTGATAGTTGATTTGTTTAAGAAGATAAAGTCCTTGACATAAGGTGTTCATGCCTATGAGATGCCTATATGAGCTTTGTGTTCCTAGCTATTGGTGATCTGATTGCTCTTTCTATAGAGCAATAGAAAAAGAGTGAGCTCTTTTAGCTTGCATCTTTTTTAAACCCCCATGACCTATCCCCTCAATTGTTTTTTTGATGATGGGTGTCCGGGCTAGCTTGCACACCTCGAGTAATTCTATAGTTACTTGCTACTTTCCACCTGCACAAGTACCAGGTCTGTACACCAAGCCTTAGATTGGAAAAAATCATCTAGCATTTTGATCATGTAGTTCCAAAATGTGTGTCACAACAGGTGCTTCCTTATTTCTTGGGGGTTTTCTTTGTGAATTAACATGATACAAGAAGAATAGAAACACAAATTTTTCTCTGTATTGGATGCAAGATAAGTCACCAAAGCTATTTAATGACTTCACAAAGGTATCAGAATGCATGAAATAGCAAATTTATTTTACTTACATAATCTCTGTTCGGGAATTGCCATATCCACCCCTTTTTTTACTGTTCTACTTTATATGTTTTACCTTCTCTTTGCTGACTTCTAGTCATTTCTTAACTATCCTTTCAATATGATCAAACTGCTTTTTGGTTTGTCTGGCACTGCTAGTTAAGAGGCACAAATTGACTGCAAACTACTTGAATGGGAATGAGGTAGTTTAAACAAGAAATATTTTAGCACTTCGTGAATGACTCTGAAAAATTTGTGGACAGGGAGAAGAACTGATATCCTTGTAAGTTTTTCTTTAGTTAAAGCTTTAATATCCTAGCCCCTTTGGTTAGGTGATGACATTGAAAAAGGACTGTCATTCTAGTTTCCTTTGACTAGGACAGGGAGAATATCAGTAACTGATGGAAGCAGATCTTGTTGATCTTTCCCAACTGTTTCTTTTTGCTCATTCATCATATCATTGAATTTACTTAAGCTACTTAGGGTTACTAATAGAAAGAATTGATGGCGTCAATGATGCAGTGCCTTCATGCTTACCATAGAGCAAGTGATCTCTTTATTTTATAGAGCTTGTGCAATTCACAGAAATTTTAACAGTGAATCTGGAGATTTTTCTTTATTTTGTAAATTAAAGTTAGTCATTTGTATTTCAAGCTTGTGAAGAAGTATATTTTTATGTTGAATCATGATTAATTACATTGGATGCTTGTATTCTTAATTAGTGAATTAGCGTACAATGAGATCATCCTCCAGGGCGCAGATGTATGATTTGTTTTATTTTTAATGTGATACAGAGAAAACAAAAATTTGACAGGAACTGCTAGATATGCAAGCATGAATACTCACCTCGGCATCGGTAAGCTTTTCTTTTGTTCTATCAATTTGTTCCCAATTGTTTATATGAATTTTTTTAACTCTGTTAAGCATGCTTGCCTGTGTGTTGCCTTTGAACCATATAGAACAAAGTCGAAGGGATGATTTGGAATCATTGGGGTTTGTTCTAATGTACTTTTTAAGAGGAAGGTAAATATTTCTCTCTCCCTAGATTTTCTTTAATTTGCGTCTTTACTTTTCTTTCATGGTAATCTTACATTATGCTTTGAAAAACATGTAGTCTCCCTTGGCAGGGGCTGAAAGCAGGCACTAAGAAACAGAAATATGAGAAGATCAGTGAGAAGAAAGTTTCAACATCAATAGAGGTAATTTATGTTCCACCAAATTTCATATGCTAGCTATTTAGTTTCTTATTCACTAAAATGATAGTAGTGCAAATTTTCCTATATAGACCTTGTGTCGGGGCTATCCTGCAGAGTTTGCATCATATTTTCATTACTGTCGATCACTGAGATTTGATGATAAACCAGATTACGCTTATCTCAAGAGAATTTTCCGTGACCTTTTCATTCGCGAAGGTATGATCATTTTTTGCTTTCCATGCCTTTCTATTTCAGCTGTACAGACATATTACAACCAGTACCTCAATTCAATGTTCTTAGAATGTCTTCCATTTCCTTCCCCTTCTTCCTTTTTCTTTTCCCGTCTATTTCAGGGTTTCAGTTTGATTATGTATTTGACTGGACCATATTGAAATATCAGCAATCGCAGCTTGCCAACATTCCATCTCGTGTTCTTGTAAGTGACTTAAATAGATTAGTTTGTGTCATTGGTCTCAAAATATCAAAATGAATGAATATTTCGGGACAGGGAAGTACTGCAGGGCCAAGTTCAGGGATGCCTCATGGTCTTGCTAATGTTGAAAAGAAATCAGGTATGTTCAATCACCAACCACTCCCCCCCCCCCCCCCCCCAACCACCACCACACACACACACACACCCCAAAAAAAATGGAAATCAGTTTCAATTAGTCCTCATTTATTTTTGGACGACATGCCAGCTGTCCTGTTCAGGGAAGTGCATTACCTCTAATAGCCTGATTAGCCAAGCTTTTGGGAGGCCAAAAGTGCTTATTTTAAAAAAAATGAGGTGTCTGGCCAAGCTTATAGGAGAAAATAAGTGCTTTTAGGGAGTAGCAAAAGCTGTTTTTCATAAAGCTAAAAAAGGTAGTTTCTCCCAAAAAATACTTTTGCAAAAATTACACTTAGAAACACTTCTAAAAAGCTTGGCCAAACACTAATTGCTGCTCAAAAGTGTTCTTTAAATTTGTTAGCCAAACACAAACTGTTTTTCACCAAAAGTATTTTTTTGATGAGCACTTTAAAAAAAAAATATTTTTCAAAATAAGCTGATTTTAGAAGTTTGCCCAAATAAATTATAAATCTGCTAGCGTCTTATTCTCCGGGAGCTATATATGTATGCTACATTTATATGCAGGTGGTGAAGAAGGTCGACCAACTGGTTGGTCTTCATCAAATCTTACACGTAATAGGAGCACAGGGCTCCATTTCAATGCTGGAAGCTTATTGAAGCAAAAAAGCACAGTTGCCAATGATTTATCCATGGGTAAAGAGGTTAGTCCCACCCCCCACCCCCACCCCTCTCTCCCCTCTCCCTAATGTTTTAACCCTTTCTCCTGGTTTGAATGTGCTTGGGAAAAGTGTTGTAAATTCTGTGGCTACTTTACTAATACAAAATCGATGTGTCTGGCGCTCTAGGTTTTTCTTTTGGATGAGGGGGATGCAGAATAGATGTGTAAGGATAGAAGTGGAATAACTAGGGGATGAAATGTTGTACCGCTAGCTCTGATGTGGGTTCTTCGGAGGGAGAGGAACAAGAGAGGTTTTGAAGCAAAGGAAAATGACTTTGTAAAGCTTAGGCTTACTTTTCATTTTGCTCAACTTTTGGAGTACCCACGAAGTTCCTATAGCATAGATGATAGTGTTTTATAAAGAACTATATTTTATGGATATATTGTGATTAACAATTCTCCATTGCTACGCTATTCCCGAGGACTAGAAGTCAAAACAGCAAAATTCCTAGATCATATCAATGGGTTCACAACTACACGTTTCTATGGAACATCGTAGTTTACTTGCACATATTGGTCTTTTCATCAGAGGCGTATCTAACCTTATAAGTATGGGTTCAATTGAACCCATAACTTTCGACGTGGGGCATAAATTTATGTGTAAATATTACTAAACTTGAAATTAATAATAGATATGCACCCATAACTTGAAAAATACAATGGGTTTAATACTAAAAATCTTTAAATTGAACCCGTAGAGTTTAAATCCCGGATCCGTCTCTGCTTTTGATAGTGGATGATCCTCGAAACTATAATCTGTTGAGATATGGGATAGATCCGGATGATTTATGGGATAAATACCAAACATGTCCAAACTTCTTGCTCCTGTTGGTCGCTGATGGAAATAGACCCAACGAAGATACCTCTTGTATACTGGGCAGTGTTTTGGAGAGTGAGAAGCGGAAAAAAGTGACGAGGGTTCGCTTCACCGAAGCGAGAAGTGTGAAGCTAATATGCATAGATAAATAACAAAGAACTCAATAGAAATAACACATTAAGTAAATCATTCAATTCTTAAATTAAAAAGTAAATAGAAATCTTTCAATTCTTAAATTAAAAAGTAACAATAAATACTAGAACTAGATTGGCAATAATCCTCATAAGTCATATGACCGAAATTCTTTGCTACAGTGCTACATCAAAACGGTGAATAATCTATCAGAAATTCAGAACAAAAAATATCTCTTTTGTTTCCATTCTTTTTCTAGGTTCCTGCAGAGAAAAACAGAGAAAGCAGAGGGAAAAAAGAGAAAGAAGAAAGGAGCAACAATTTGAAAGCCCACGCAGCAGAGAAAAACAAAGGAAGAAGAAGAGGGAAAAAATAGAAAAAAGAGGAGAGGAGAAGAAGAAGAGAGAAAAAATAGAAAAAGAGGATAGGAGAATCGCAGCAGTAGTCTGAAAGAAGAGGAGAGAATCGCAGCAGAGGAAGGAGAGAATCTCGCAGTTCGACAGAAGAGAAGTTTGAGAAGAGAAGTCGTAATATTTTTAATAAATTAACCCCAGCAGTGCGTAATTTTTAAAATAAACTTTAGAATTAACCCTAACCTCGCTTAAACGCGCTTTTATCCAATGCCTCGCTTCTCGCTTTAGTCATAGAAGTGCTCTCTTAATTCTCGTCGCCTCGCTTCAGGTCTTAATAGCGCAGCAGCTGCGCATCGCGCTTTAAGCGTGCGCTTTAGCGCTTTTAACAACACTGATACTGGGGTTTCCCCCACAATATCAGCAAAACACTACTTTCATAAAAGGAGTGGAAGTGGAGTGAAATCAAAGTCTCCTTCGACAATCATGAAGAAATGGATGGTGACTACTGCACGTAGTCCTACAAGTAATACAGTGATAAAGAGATTAGGTTGTCGAACCCACAGGGACTCGCAGTTGACAAAAAATTTAGGTCAAACTACTATTATTTAATCAAAAAAGTGTTCTCTTTAAAGGTTAGTTTTGTAGATTTTGTAACTTTTAAATTAGAACTAATATTAACTATGAAATGATAGATATAATTTTCTGAAAATAACAGTGAGAGAAGAATTTCAGGGCTATGGCACACTTTTGCATTCATGTTCATGATGCACTTAAGTTAATATGCTCCACAATTATCAAGATGCTAATTCACGGGGTTAATAGTGTGGTTATGACTCTCTTGAGTCTCTAACTTTTTGCTCAGATTACTTACATGACTATATCTCTATAACATGTTTATATTAAGAACGCATTCAACCTCCCTATTTGAACTAAATAGGGCGACTAGGTATATCTCTATCCTAGGCACAAATTCTCCCTTGGGGAGGATCCTACTCTAATTAATTCCCGTTCTATCTCAGTTTTTCTATCTCGAGTTCCGTAGAGAATATGGATGTAACCTACTAGTCGGGAATCAGCAGAATAATAAATATGAAATCAATTAAACAAACTCAAATGATAAAAATAAACAATATTAACTCGAGCTCATACACAAACAGTCATGTTTCGGCCATACCCCCGAAATAAGGGCGTTTAGCCACTCATATTCAAGTTACAAACGTAATTGTTCATGTTCAATTCCAATGACTAGAAAAGAAAATGAGAAAGAGAAGTAACCCTATGTAGAGAGACTCCGCTCTTGTACTTCTGGTCTTCAAAATATCCGATACCCTCAAAATATGATCAAGGGTCCATTTTATAGTAAGTGAAAAACCTTAAAAGGATCCACCTAAAATCGGATGGACTTTTATTTTTGAAAATGAATTTCCGTCCGGTGCTTGCCGGGCTAGCTTCAAGGTGAGGTGATACCTCGTTATGCGCTTCGCATCGCGAGGCCTTTTTCAAGTCCCACACTTAGCCGCTTGGACAACTCTTTTGCTTGGATGCCTTGCGAGGCGAGCCCAGACCTTAGCCTCACTCTGTGAGGTCTCCATACTTAGCAATATTTTGGCTCTTCTAGATTTTGGGCTCGCGAGGCAAGCTCCATAGCTAGAGGCGAATCTAGAATTTTTAAGTTTCTGGGTGCCACGCCCTTCGAACAGTAGCATGGTTTCAATATTTACGAAGGAGGAGTAAATGTATTTTATGATCGATTTTGTTCAGTATTTACATAAGAGAATACTAATAGATTGTATCATTAATTTTGTCAACAAGGAGAGTGTCGGTTCATTGGTTTGTCTAAGTTTATAGATAGTAGAGGTCTAGTGTTCAAATCTGAATAACTATGGAACTTTTTTAAACGATAAAACAGCTTCTTTTAAATATTTTCTCAAAAATGTTGAAGAACGGGTTCGAACTCATGAACCTAAAGAATAAAACATGACTCCTTGCCATTGACGCTATATGATCAACTATTACTTTGGGTGGCATGCTTTATATTTATATATATTCTCATACATATATACAGAGTTTCAACCAAAATGTCCGGGTGCTATGCACCCCCCAACCATGTACATAAGTCCGCCCATCCCTAGCGAGGTCAGAGCTCGCCTTTAGCTTCGCTTCGCGAGGCCTTTGTGGGATTGCATACTTCTTGCCTTTAGCTTCGCTTCGCAAGGCCTCTGGGGGGTTTTCATACTTGGTCGATTTTCCTCTTCTTTTTTCTCCCGTGTTTGTCAAGCAAACTCCAAAGCGAAGTGTGTGCTACCTTTGAGCCGTGCTTGCCGAAAGCCATCACATTTCCTCATACTTAGTCACTTTTTTGGAGTTTACCCTCAAGATAGACAGAACACTTTCATTAGTCCAATGATGCGATAATAAGAAATAGTTAGGTGTATTTAGCTTCTTTACTCTTAAAACAAAGTATAAATGTGAGTGAAATATGGTCACTAGACGTATAAATACACATAACATCAACTACATAATCAGGGGTAGCATTTGTCTTTTGTTCTTATGTTACCTTTATTTCTCCTATATATTTGTGCTTGCCCTTTGTGGAACATGAGAGTAATTCGTATTCATTTGATAGCTTTTGAATGTAACGGCCAACCTGAGATCAAAATTGGTGGCATACATTATGAAACAGAATTTAGTACATTTTAAGGATTTACCAGCTTATTCTTTAGGGAATAGTCAGATTTTACTCTTGTTTTTATGCTCTCTATATCTACCAGTACCAGTTAACACAACAGACTTTGACTGAATTTGTGTTTGCAGTTACCTAGTTCTAATTTTTTCCGGTCAAGTGGATCAGCAAGGCATCCTGTTGTCTCTAGCAGTCGAGACCCAGTGATTGCTGGGGGTGAACCTGACTTCTCCCGCACTCAGACAATAGATGCAAGCGCAGGATCACTGCGTAAAATATCCAGTGCTGCACAGAAGAGTTCACCAGTTGTGTCCTCGGACAACATGCGCAGCTCCTCTACCAGAAACATGAACATAAAGAATTTAGAGTCTGCGGTCAAAGGAATAGAGGGTTTAAGCTTTCGATGATGAGGGACTGCATTAGTAGCTCTGCTTCGTCTCCGTTCCCCCTTTACTATATATTTTGGCACAGAAAACACACCGACTTGGTGGAGTACGAGTCGTGATATTAGTTGCTGTCAGGAACCGTAAGCTGAAATGCAACCCCAAAAACGCTGCAACGATCTGATGGGGTTGCAGAGCCAAACTTACAAATTCTACTTTATGCTTGTCCATACAGTTATAGGTACTTTCCATATTCTTTTTCATTTCTATCTGTCCTGTTCGTGTTCTACCGTGTTATTCTTGTTGACGTTATGCTGTGAGTTATGAAGACGCCCATGTAGAATTGCCTATAAATTATATGTTCTACGAGATGTCTGAGGCTAGCAAATTCAAGCAAACTCTTCTTTGTGTAGCAACCTAAATACAAGTTTTTTCGTCAACTGCTCCTATTTTGTGGTTTTTAATTTGTCATTTAGCGTTTTAAGTAATAAAAAAGGGACAAAAAAACCTTTAATATTTTTTTTAACTCTAGAAGGCATAAGTTCGTGTCACTTAATTCATGTATGGCATGCATAATTTCATGTTACTGAGCTCCTCCCTTTTGTGCACTAGTTCATGTTACTTAACTTATATTTGATTGCATGAACTTCTGCTCTTTAGGCACAAGTTCATGTTACTTAATTTATGCCTAATAAGTATAATTTCATGTTATTGAACTTGTGTCTATGCGTTAAAAGTAAAGATTATAAATTTTGAGAGGTAAAAATTAAAGATCAGTTTAAAATAAAGACATTCATGTGAATGACCCATCTAAATACAGTCAATCAATCTCTTAAGTGGTGGTATTCGGTGTATTTAATAGGCATACTTCTCATATACATACATGAATAATTTAAAAACAAAAAAGGGCCAAAAATATATTTAACCTATAAAAAATTGCTTAGAAATACCTTTCTTTCGTCTTTTAGTCTAAAAATACCCCCAATCTTTATTTTTGGCTCAAGAATATCTTTCCCTTTCCTTCTTTTGGTCTAAAAATATCCTCAATCTTAAAAATTTAAGATTTAAAGATTTGAAAATTTACTTTTTTTTGTATTTTAGGAATTAATAAAATCTACATTATTTACCTATACAATTAAAATTTTAAAATTCAAAGAAAAATTACAAATTAAAAAAATACATATTTATAATAAGTACATTTCTAGATCACCTTGATTAGAAAATGAGAACCTTTCTATTTTTAAATTTGATATTTTCTTTATTTTAATATCAAATACTTAGTTAGAAATGCTCTCAATCTTGGAAATTTTAATATTTAGAGATTTGAAATTTTATTTTATTTTTTTTTAATTTCAGAAATTAATAAAACCGATATAGCTTACACATCAATCAAAATATAAAATTCAAAGATTGTTTTGCATATTAAAATGTGAATGTTTAGTAGCAATAATTTATTATTCAATCATGCATATTTTTTTTCGAGCAAGCATACCCGATATTAAATTTGATCAAATCAATATTTAAAATAAAAAAAATGATTTCTAAATTTCTAATCAAGGTTATCTAAAAAGGTACTCATTATAATTTTTTTTATTTCTAATTTTTCTATTAATTTTAAATTTTTGATTATATGTGTAAATTATATCAATTTTATTAATTTATAAAATAAAAAGTAAAGAAAATAATATTTTAAATCTTTAAATATTAAATTGTCAAGGTTGAGGGTATTTTTAGACCAAAAAGTGGAAGGAGGATATCTATGAGTCATTTCTCATAGATTAAGGATGTTTTTGGTTATTTTCCCATTTAAAAATATATGTTTTTCTAATATTCGTAAAATTAAATCGAGGTGCGCGTAAATTGGCCTGAACGCCACGATTATTTTAAAAAACAAAACATGTATCTTTATCAAGTTTGCAGCCATTGTAATAGGTAGTAAGTACAGTGAAAATACCGGGAAATAAATGGTACAGTGAAAATGATTTGCCTCTTCTGGTAGAAGAAGAAAAAGGTTGCAAGTACACAGTGAATATCTGCAATATAAGAAACAAAAATAGCACCAAACACTCTATTTGGATCGTGGTTAGATATTATTTTATAATGTATCGTGTTATATTGTACTGTATTATTTTAATAAATATAATATTTGAATAGATTGTATTGTTTTTTGTTGTTACATACTGTCATACGTCAACAATTTAAAGAATAAACATACAAGGCAAGTAGGGTACCGATAGAGCTTCTAACAAAATATAAGGCAAATGATAAAATAGAATTATTAAATACTCTCTTTTCTTTTTACTTGATAGGTCTATAAAAAATACTCATTTCAAAATAGTTGTTAATGTGGAAACTCAAGAAATAATTGATCATTTCTTTTTCAACTCTATTTTTAGTATTTAAATCACTCTAGAATGTGAAAAGAATGATTACTGTATATTTTAAAAAAGCACATGTAAATTAATAGGGTTATATTAGTCAAATTGCAACCTCTATTTGTTTTTTCTTAAAGGCGGAGTAAACTTTATCCTATTAACTAAAAAGAAACGGAGGGAGTATTAAGTAAAGACAAAATGAGAAGAAAAAAATAAGATAATGATGCGATCACACTAAATTGATTGTCACACAAAATGGGATTTCTCAACATTACCTAATAATAAATTTAACAATACGATACAATAAAATTTGAGTAACACATTTGAACTAACGATACAATAACAACCATCCAAACAAGCTCTAAGTGGCTAGCGGTCAATGAAACGAGTTAAAAAATCATGATGTTCAAATTTTAACAGAGACAAAAATAATAGTAAGTTAAAGATTATATTTCTCTTTCATCCTTTTATATATGTTGAACAAGACAAAGTGAAAATCAAGTTTTGTAACAAAAAAGATATTGGTCTTCTTCTACATTGCAAAATCGTTAGACCTCTCCAAAGACAAAGCTGCAATAACTTAAAGAACCTATTCCTTATCAAGAGTTATGTCTTGTATTCTAGGTTGTTGAGTTTTTGTCTTTTTGTTCTTAACATTATAAATCTACTCCTCTTTTGAGAAGCTTTTGTAGGTCGTTTCTATCTTGTATCTGAACCATTTTGTGGAGGGTTAGAGTTACCCGTAGTTGTCTTTGTAATAGAGTTATTACAAAGGGCTTACAATAGAGTTATTATAAGGGAAGGGGATTAAGAGTTTAATTCCTAGATTCCCTTTGTTATCATAAAGTGACATTTTTCTCAATTAAGAATCAAGTTTGTCTCTTCACATCTTTTAAGAACTAAGTCCAAGTGGTGAAGACAATCTTCAAATGTCATGCTAAAGAGTGTGTGAAATCATCCGTAAAGATTTCAAGAAATTTTTGAGTCATGTCAAAAAAAATCGCTGACATGCAACGCTCAAATGTAGCAGGGGCATTGCATAGACCAAATGGCATTCTCCTATATGCATATGGTCCATGAGAACATGTGAAAGTTGTCTTATCATGATCTTCGGGTGCAATAGTTATCTGGTTTAACCTGAATATCCATCGAGAAAATAGTAAAAACCATATCCTGCAATTCTTTCCAACATTTGATCAATAAAAGGCAAAAGAAAATGATCTTTTCTGGTGGCATCATTGAGACAACTGTAATCAATAGAAATTCTTCATCCTGTAACTGATTGTGTAGGTATGAGTTCATTATTTTTATTTTTTATAACTGTCATACCTCCTTTTTTCGGTACTACCTGAAGAGGACTTACCCATGGGCTGTCAGAAATGGGGTAAATGATACCTGCTGCTAAAAGTTTTATTATCTCATTTTTCACCACTGATTTAATCTCCTTTGATGCTGGAATATTGGTTTGTAACTATCCTCTATGAGGATTCTGTGCATGCAGATAGCTGGCTTAATCCCTTTGATATATGCTATTGTCCACCCTAAAGCTCCTTTATGTGCTCGTAGTACTGCAATCAACCTATCTTCTTGTTCTGTAGTTAGAAAAGATGAAATAATTACTGAAAATAATTCTTGCTCAAGATAAACATATTTTAAATAAGATGGGGAGAATTTCGAGTTCAATTTTTTATTGAACTTTCTTTGGTTGCATTTCGTCATCCTCAAAATCTTGCTCCAGTAATTCGATTTTTTTTTTTTTTTTGGTGGATCATCATCTTGTGTGGTGCCTGATGTGGCCAAGCACCTTTCCATTGAGTTTGTAGTGAATTGATCCTTTCTAAATTTATTTGCAAGAACACTAATTATGTCCATGGAAAAGCATGACGATAATGTCTCACTTTTGAAAACCTTAATATCTTTTGCATATAAAAAATGACTCTTTCTTCATCAACTCTCAAAATTAGGTGTCCTTGATGAACATCTATGATTACTCTACTTGTAGCAAAAATGGTCTATCCAAAATAATCGGTTCAAACATTGAAAGACTATATACCCTTCAAATCATATTTACCTATCAAATATTTTATATAGGTATATATATAAAACTATTTCTATAATATTTACCTATCAAATATTTCAATTTAAAGCTATTTCTATAATATTATATATATATATATATATATATATATGGCATGCTTCTATAACCTCCATTTCTATTTATCTTTTTTGAGGTTTTTTGAGTATTTTCTCTAGTTTAAAATTTATATCATATATTTCATTGCCATAGCATAGAAAATAAAGAAAACAATTGTCATGACTAATTAAAATGTACCTAATACAATAAACATTATATATATAAATTAACTAAAAAAATTAGTAATTAATTTTTAATGGTACAAAAAAATTATATATTGGGGTATATTGCTAAACTCATTCATAATATAATAATTATGATACTTGAAAATTTTCAACTTTAAAATAATAGTTAGTTAAAATTATAAGTATATATATGTGTGTGTATGTATATATGTGTGTGTATATATATATATATTCACAAAACATTCCTAATTATTTTTTGAATAGTTGGTGTTTGGTACTTAAAAATTTTTAGCGTATAGATAATACTAGATGACTTATCTGCACTTAAATAATATACATAGTAATTTTTTATAATAATAAAATATTATTATATTTTAATATTAAAATATTTAAATATTTTTAAATTATTAAATTTTAATAATATAATAAAGGCAAAACTTTTTTTTTAGTTTTCTTAAAAGAACATTAAGGAAGCAAAGAATGATAAAATTGATCTCTAAATATATAAATTTAAACATAAAATTTTTAATTTTATACATTTAAGATGTGTATATAAATATCAATTTTTTCATATCATTGGAGAATTAAATGTTTGTTCTCTCATAATTTTTTACTTATTTAACATTTAAAAACGGAATATAAAACAGAGAAGAATGAAATACCAAAAACGCACAAATTAAATACATTAATTCAAAATTCACAAAATGAAATTATACGTATGTTCTTTTTATATTTTTAACATTTACATCATTCTTTAACATAACTTGATTTGTTTGAATATTTTAAATTTTTTCTTAGTAGTTTAAATAAGACAAAGAATATTAATAAATGAGTAATGAGGAATTAGTCAAGAAAGAAAGTAATTTTATTTTATTTTTTAATAAAATTAATAAGAAGTAAAAGAAGATCAGTATAATCTTGGGGATACCATTCCTGGTCAAGGATACCAGTTTCTAAACGGTATGGATATGAGAAAGAAAAAGAAAGAAAAAAAGTATATATTATGATTTATAATTTATGATATATATTTTTAAATATCTAATTATATTTTGAAGAAGAATTAATATACATATAAGATAAAGGTTAGATCGTAAATATTTTAAAAATAAAAAGACCATGATAATTAGATGAAAAGAGTAATTAAATCTAGAATTATTGTTGATGCTACTCGAATAGCGACAAATGTTTTAATTTTTTTAAAATTTTTTATGAATAAAAAGGATGATATAACATATTGATATTTTGACTTTCTAAAATTATAAGGCTTCTTTATGTAAAAAGAACATTTAAAAAATATCATATGAAATTATATGATCAAGATCATCCATAAAAGTAATTATAAAGAATAATTCTCGAGAAACATTGGAGTGCATTCATTAATGTAGTTTATTGGCATGTGATCTTTAAAACTTTTGGGAAAATTATGAAAAATAATCGATTATAATCAAAATTATTTATGAAGTTATTTTTAAAATTTTAATATAGCAATAAATCATGAAAAATATTTTTAAAAAGTTAATAAAAAAATTAAATTTTGAAATTTTTCATAAAATTAGTAGAAAAAGAAAGGTGAACTATCTTGATTGTTTTAAGAAATGTAAATAATGGTTATTAATTATACGGAGAAATTGAAGAAGCAAAAATTAATAAATGAAAAAGAGAACAAATAAAAGGGAGAATCGAGAAATAATGTTCGAGTGAATACAAAAAAATGTAAGATTACATAATAAAAAGAATTATTAAAATAAAATTAATAGAAAAAAATAATTATCAAGAAAATAATAAAAGAAGAAAAAGGTGATCGAAAGAATATCAAAAGCCAATAAGAATATCTTTGTTTTATTTTTTCTTATTTAAATTCTTGAATTTGTGGAATTATTTTAATTTAAAATATTACTAGCGATATTAAGAAAATAATTAAGACTAATAGGCTAAAATTACATGATTCTTAATTTGACATATGCAATTGAAAGATCAAAATTAAAGAGGATAATTTGTTCAATAATTATTAAGTTAAATTTCTTTTATTGTTTGATATCAATCTTACACATGAAAAATAGAGAAAAATAAAATCAATCGATGTGTAAAGATCGATATTTTTTATTAATATTTTTAACAATAATTATTTTTATTATAATTTATTTATTATTTTAATAACCGCGCTAAGCACGGATAAATTTTCTAATGATTAATTAAAACCATCATTCCAGCACAATTTGAAATAGAAATGAAAATTTCAAGCTAAGAATATTTTGAACTGAAATAGTATTATGAATATATCAAGCTTCATCAACTATCCCAACTGAAAGAAATTACTCCATTATGGAGTAAGGAAAGTAAATCCTAAAGGATTGAAAATATTTCTACTACAAGAAGAAAATTAGAAAAAAAAGATCAAGATTAACTCTCTCTCTTTCTCCTTAGAAAAATAGCTAGGAAGTAGTATGAAATTGGATGATCACTGAATGTCTTTCCTTAAACAATTATGTGCCTATTTATAGAAAAATTTCTACGAAAGCCTTGATGAGAATTTGCATTACAATGTCAACTTATCATGAGGTCTTGATGAGTAATTGACATGATAATTTATCATGTAATCTTGGTGAGAATTTGGCATGACAATTCTCATGAAATTTTGGTGAGAATTTATTTTGACAAATTTATCATTGAAGCTTGGTGAACAATTCATAGGCCTTGATGAAAAATTTCACGATTTTATTTTTCTTTTCCTTATGTAATCTTTGATAAATTTCTTACAAATGCATCTTCCTTCCTTGATTCATATCATCTTTCTTTATTTTCCTTGTTTTTCATGTTATTTTGTTCCTGCAAAATTTGCTAGAAAATATAGAAAAATTGAATATATTTATTCATGAATTTATTTTAAAATATTATTTTTTTTATATATTAAAATACATAAATAATTGATATTCATTAATATATGCCGATATATATAGATCGAGAACCCTTCAAATTTGTGCCCCCCTAAAAGACACGAGCTTTTGCGCGGCTCGTTGGTTCTGCTGTTGGACGAAAAGTTTTCATTTGGATTTACGTGGATTCGAGCCCCCACTTAAATATCTCAATTATGTTTTTCCTTCGTTTTAACTCAACACTTCAACTGCAGCTAATTACTTTTTCTTTTTTTAAAAAATATTTTCTCCTCCAATTCTATATAATGTCTATCTTTTTTTTTTTTTTACTTTTTTTTGCTATCATTCAGATATAATATTATTATATTAATATTTTGGTGTTTCACCTATAATTTGATTATATTACTATATTTTATTATAATTTTTAATTTAAGTTCATTAACATTAGTTCTATTTTTATAATTGTTATTTTATATAATGTACACTAGGTTTTACTTGAGTCGTTCTATGTGTATCTGTGCTTGTCTACGAGGCGATGATCAGTAGCTAATTCGAGAGGATGATCAGCCACACTGAAATTAAGACACGGCCCAAATTCTTACGGGAGGATGTATTACGTATATAAATTTTTAATTTTAAATTATCATTAAATAAATATTTTAAAATTTTATTTAAAATATAAATAGATAATGCATAATATTTTAGAAAATTATTATAAAATTTACATCTATTTTATAATAATAATTTTTATTACTTGCATTGAATATATGTTTACAAAATGACTCGTGACTCATTTTATATTTGAGAAAAATTAGAAAATTCGAAGTTTGAAATATAATTAAAACAAACGTCTTCCTTTAGCATTCATTTTGCAAATAAATTTACCTGCTTTTTCTTTCTTTAATTCTTTTACGAATATAAAAATGAGTCATGTTTATGTATGATGAATAATGTATATTATATTAATATTAAAATATTAAATTAATGATATTCAATAATATTAAAAATTTTCTAATAAATTCTAATAATTACTATGTTTCTAAAGAGTTGCACGCCGAACTTTGACACTAATAGTTAGTGTAGCATATTTAAAGGCAAAAATGGCTCCGTCATGCTCAAATCCTGGATCTGCCTCTGTTCACAGCAATCCTTAAGCTCATCCTTTGTGATTTTGGGCATGAGAACATTAGTTCCAACTCGTAACTCTCATTGGCATTATAAATTGATTTCAGTAATCTAGTACTGAAAGTTCAACACCAACCTATTAATTTTTTATA
The DNA here is from genome assembly GCA_035772735.1 of Datura wrightii. Classification (NCBI taxonomy): domain Eukaryota; kingdom Viridiplantae; phylum Streptophyta; class Magnoliopsida; order Solanales; family Solanaceae; genus Datura; species Datura wrightii. The sequence goes on along the minus strand of JASDFA010000010.1, from coordinate 155,783,298 downwards.
CGAGATATGTTAAGGCAAAACCTTCTTCGGCAAGTTTATTTCATCGTATAGTTGATATGACTTGTTATCTATCGTAGTTGCACTCATAGTCATGTTATCGGTTTGCTGCTGAAGTTAAACGTATAGATTTGTATAAGTTTTTCTTATCGGAATTTACCTTGCTTAGCTATTACCTTTGTTACGAAGCGATGCAAGAATCATTTCCTATGAAGTTATTGCTTAGTGACTATAGATATCTTGTTGCCTTACCGATGTTGTTTAGCATTTTATGATTGTTGGTAGCATAATGATTAGTTTGGCATAGAAATCATTTGATTATGATGCCTATAAAGTATATCGCTCGCCTATGAACCTTTGGCGTATCTTGGTGCCTATAGAGCTAAGGTATATGTGTTGTATTTCAACCTTCGTGTTAATCGCATCGTGGCTGCCCATATAGTTATGATGGTGAGTTTCCAGGTGTCCCACCTTTTTATTAAACCTTATAGTTCAATATACGACGTACATAATATCGTGCAGGTCGCTTAGAAACTACCTTATTTGTTGATAGATTAGAAGATTGTCTAATGCGTTCATTGGCTATCTTGTCAGTTGTTAAAGTTCGGGCATATCTCTTTAAGTTATACATGTATATGTGTTCATTTACGGGTTGCCTAGAAGGGCTATTGACAAGCATACCTTGCCTATGGGGCTACACTTTGCTTATAATAGCTATAAAATATCTAGAAGGACCATATGAAAGCTCGTAGAGCTACATTGAAGTCTACTTAGTCATGGACTCCCTATATGTCTATGTTGGGATTACTAACTCTTAGTAGAGTCTTGTGGGCTCAAGGTGCAGTTACAGGAGCCCCGGAGGCTCAAGCTATAGATACAGGAGCCAAGGGTGCTCAAGATACATTTACAACTTGCCTACAAGGCTATAATGTTACGAATAGGGATATGCAGATTGAGGTAGACCTAACAGAACTTATGGGGGTTTAGGTAGGTTATTGTTTCTTGTTTGTTGTTTGTACCTGGCAGGCTTATGGGAGCCAGGTTAGATTCTTGTTTGATTATTGCTTGTTTAATTTTCTGTATAATTTAATAAGATCTTTCATGTTATTCTCTTATTCTTACAGTTGTTTATATTCAATTCTTACTATCAATTCAGTTCCAGCTTCTTGTTATTGCCTTACATACTGGGTTCATTGTTGTACTGACACCCGAGCTTGGAGGCGTTGTATTCTTGCCTGCGGGTTCTGACAGACAGATTCAAAGAGCTCCTCAGTAGCAGTTCAGGCTCAGCATATTGGTTAGCTCCTCTCTTTTGAGTTGTCATACTTTAGAGGTTTGCTTGTCTTTTGTTGTATAGTTTTTTTTAGGTAGGTCGGGCCCCTGTCTCTGTCACGTATTTCGTCCTTAGAGGCTTGCAACCAATGAGATTGTATTGGAGTATGTTGTTGTCTATGTTGGCTTTATTATTTTGTCTAGGCAGTTTGGTGGCCTTAACAACCCTTGTATATATATATTTACTTTCACCTTTATCTAATATAGACAACATGGTTGTCTTGCAGGCCCGCATAGGATTTTATTATTATCTTGAACTGTTGGGTCAGCTGAATATCTGTGCAGGTATTTATATTGCACCTTGTCGGCTAAGGGGCTTCATTAAACCAAGATATACTTGATTATTTTCTTAATTATGTGTTGTTGGTATGCGTGAGAGATGTTTATATCTAGCTAAGTCAGCTCTAGGTCCAGTGTAACATCAGGTGCCAGGTACGCCTCCCAAGATGGAGCGTGATATAAACTATTAATATTGGATGTTTTTATTCAATTTCGTAGAGTTTAAAAATATTTTAAACCCTTTTTCATTAAAAAAAATGTAAGAAAAAATAAAAATATCATCCATGTGGACCTTAGACCATCTCCGACCCTTAACTTCAAATTTTGCTTCAAATGCCGAATTTGAAGTAAAATTTGAAGTTGCACAAATTTGGAGCAAACCAACTCCAATCCATTACTTTAAATTTTACTCCAAAAAAGAATATTCTTCTTTTATTCTTCCCTCTTTTTAATATTATATTATTATTTTTATTTCATTTATATTTTCTGATTTTATTTTTTTTACATAATCACCCTATATAATTCATATTATTTTTTTATATAATTATTTAATATAAAATTTATTTTATACCTGAGTTTTTAAATAATATAAATTGCAAGAAAATGTAATATATTATACATAGTAATGGATAATTCAAATAAAAGTGAAAGCATTAATGAAATGCAATTAAAAATTACATGATGGTAAAATTTATTTTAATTTCTACATAAATATTCAACTTTCAAAATTACTAAGTTGCTTCATAAATTCTCTATTAAATTATAAAAATTATATATTAATTTAAATTTAAAATTAATATAATAAAGATATTACATAAAAAATAATTACAAATATTAGAGATTTAGTTAATGGTCTTATAATTTATATAATGTTAAATCAAAAGTGTTATATATTAAAAATAATAATATAATATTCAAATACTCCCTTCGTTTCAAAATAAGTGGGATTTTCGCCTTATTATTTTATTTCAAAATAAGTGATGTTTCACATTATCAAGAAGGCATTAGTGATGTTATTTCAATTTTACCCCTGAAGAGAAATTTATAAACCACTAAAAAGTTATATCTTCTTAAAGATATTTATTAAGGATGAGTTAATAAAAATATATTTTACTTTTTAAAAATGAATAATTTCTTAAAAAATATATCCAAACTAAAAGTACTACTTATTTTAAAATAAAGAGAGCAATGATTTAGAGTTGATGAACAATGTCACTCGAAATATCACCTGTTTGTTTATTATGATATAATTGCCGTATAATTATAAATATATTGTTTGGTTGTATAAGTATAATTACATAATTAAATTAAAATATTTTAAAATAAAAATTAATTATTAAATATTAATATTTAACAAATATGTATCTTTATAAGTGATATTAAATTAGGTATTTAAGATATGTATTGTCTTTAAAAAATAATTGATACGTATTTTTAAATTAATAATATTTTAATTTAATTAATTATAAAAACTAAAATTTATATTTTTTTAGAACATCATGAAATGCATGTTTGAAAAAATATTAATATTATAAAGTTATTCAAATATTTGACAAAAAATAATCTATCAATTTTAACTAAAAAATAAATGGCATGCAATGTGAAATTCTATTTTAATTTAAATAATAATATATTTTTTAAATAAAAAATATAAAATATAAAATATAAAATATGAGTAATTACATGAAATCACAAAAAGTAAAGATTGGAAAACCAAAAGGAAATAAATGATAAATAGTATAAAATAAAAAATAATTTAAAAAATAAAAAAAATTAAAATAAAAAAAAAAGAAATTAAAATAAAGAAATAAAGAAAATAAATTAAAATAAAAAACGGAAGAAATTAAAAAGTAACCTTGTAATTACATGATCGAATCGGTATATCAATACCGATTAGATCCAAACTCTTGGAATTGGAATATATTCGGCAGCGGATCGTGAAATCTTGGTGATCTTCTCTATCTAATGAATGGGGAGTCCGCTTTATCATTTAATTACCTGCAATGTATAATTACACCCTCTCAATTACACCAAATTTCCTGCTGACCATGTAATTACCTGGCCAAACAAACATGCCAAAATTACACCTAATTATACCTAAATTTAATTACCAAGTGGCTTTCCAAACATATCCTTAATTTTTTCTTAATGATCGTACAAATCTTATCCTAAAAATTAAAATGAAAAAAGAAGAGTAATAACCAAAGAACAATTTTATTATTTTTTCAAAATAATTATAATTAATAATAAAAATAAATAAATTACATAATAAATTTATTTTAAATTCTTTAAAATTAAATAAAAAATAAATATTTATTTATAATATAATAAATACATAAAATTGGATACACATATTAGCATATGGTTAATAATCGAAAGAGACAGCCTTCTTAAGCCAAATATCACTCGAACTATCATCACTCTTTTGTTTTCAGTTCCTTTTTCATTTTATTATGACAAATTTCATCGTTAGATTTTTATTAGGATTGAACTTTTGTTAGAAAAACGAAAATCCAATAAAAGAAATTAATTAAATCCTTGTTGAGATTTAATTTCTAAAAAGAATCTGTCCTAAAGCCTTTTTAGAAAAAAGTAAAATAAAATAATCATTTAAATACTGTAAGACTAACTTTTGATAGGTAAAAGTATGTCAATCAAATCGACAACTATTTTAATTGGAATTATCAGTTAGTAGCCAATATATACTGAATTCAACCAATTTCCTTAATTGATTTGTCTATCTACCAATGAAAAATTAAATAAAGTGTACGAATGCTTACCCTAAAATATACTACTACGTACAACATATTATTAATATTATTCCTAATTAAAGGCAGCCTCCTCGAATTAGTCGGGGAGAAATAATTTTCTAACATTATATAAATATTTTTTTATTTTTATAATTTTTTATAAGAAATTTTCATATTTAAAATTATTATTTTTAAATATAAAAGACCCTAAAAGAGTATTTTCAGAGACTGTGAAATGAAAGAATGAATTAGGAAATAGAAAATCGCTAATGTTTTTTCCTGTTTTCTTCTTTGGTGGTGGGGAGAAGTTGAAGTAATAAAACATATCTGTTACATTAGATAATATTTTTTACAAGATCACAACAATCTGAGTTCTGAGATTTCTGACTCATGGGATTCTCAGATCATTCTTCATAAAAAGTTAAAAGAAAGAAAAAGATTAAATGCTTAATACAGCCAGCCAAGAAAATTACCAACCAAATAGAGGAAAAGGAAAATTCAGAATTGATCACCAGAATCCATGGACAAGATGATTGCAAGTGTTCTTGATCCATTTAAAGCTCTTTCTGAATGAACCTTTCATCTTACCTTCCACACCATAAGCCTTATATCCAACTACCCTTTTCTTCCTCTGTATTTCAGGGTCATTAAAGCTCCAATTCTTTAAAGAAGAAGATGACATCACTTTGCTCTTGCTCTTGCTCCTCTTCATCTTCACTTCCTTATTATTATCATTACAAGAAGCTGCTGCAGCATGTGAATTTGTACTATAACTCCTCAAATCTTGCATACTAATAGGACCTCCCCTGCCACTCATGTCATTGGGCATCCTTCTTTCTCTTGTAGATTTTGATCTAAAATTCTCCATTAATAGGACACACACACACACACACAAAAGAAAAAAGAGAAGCTTTAATTTGCTTCAAGTTTCAGTTTGGAATAAGTATTAAGGATTGGCCTAGGAATAGTTCAAGGTGTTGGCTTTAATAATATCCTTGAGTAGGTCCTCCACACCCCAAACCTTAAAGGTGTGATGTGACTTTTTAATTTCCAATGATGCAATGAGGCTGGAAAAATTTAATGTTGTACCCCACTATTTGCATGTTGAATGGCGCATGGGGTATGTATGAGTGGCTCAGTGTATCATTCTTTCACAATCACATGCCATTTGTATTATTCATAGTCAATGTTGACTGCCTTTGTTGGAATACTATCAAAACCTTTTTCAGTAACCTACTCCTAGTTCACACCAGGCCTACAATTGAGTACTCCTCTCTTAATTCATGTGATATAATTTGATTAGTATAATGAAGGTTAAAAAATATAAGAAGATTTTTAAAATTTATGATGTAAAATAAGTCGTAGGTGTTTGTGTAACTATAAATCACTCATTAAGGAGCTGTTTGTTTACTGTATAAGGCCCAAATTAATACATGAATAATTTAATTATTCATGTATTAATTTAATACCATGGTTGGTTTCTAAATAGAATAAAAGTTATTCATGTATTAATTTTATATCATGTTTGGTTGGTAGATTTCAAATGTTGTATAAAAATTATTCATGTATTAATTTTATGCGGTGTTTGGTTGTGTTTTAGTAATTCTACATAACTTATGAGGAAATCTATGTATAATTTTATGCGGGGTAGAAGGTAGAATAAATTATGTGGGTATTAGTTATACATGAATTAAAATAATAAAATTACACATCTACCCCTATCAATTTACTTTTAAAATCTTTTTTAATTCGATTGTGAGCACACAATTTTTAAACTAAAAATTATTGGCTAACTTTTTTTTAGAGGGCTGTAAGCCCTCGTTTATTAAAATTTTAAAAAAAGTATATTATTTTTGTGAAAAAAGGAAGAATTTTATACTATTTGTTTACTTACTTATTTATAAATAATATATATTAATTTATAATAAATTAAATATTTAATAATTAATGTTTCATGTATTGTAATTTTAATAACTATAAATCCTACATAAATAATACTTATATAACTAATACCTACATAACTAATACATGAATAACTAATCCCTGCATAAAATAATACATAGATTCCCTCATAACTAATTCATGTATTACTAATACCTATATAACTCTAACATGTAACCAAACAACCCCTAAGGGTGAAATAGGTATTTTAAAATTAAATTATACTAAATATAAAAATATACTAAAAAGAAATGTATGTTATATAAATTGGACATAGGGAGTAGTATTGATAAGTGCACACAATAAGGGATCGTTTGATAGCTGATTATGAGGTAAGTTATTCATGTATTAAATGTTGTATAAGTAATATTGATATCATACTTGATCGCGTTTTTTTGCTATATATAAAATTCGATCAATACACTTTATATGATATTTGATTTATAATTTTAAAATTCATACAATTAATATATGTATAGATTCTGAAAAAATTTATATATTATTTTATAAAAAATAAAAATAAAATTAATTAATACATAACTAACTAAATTTTATTTAATTATATCGGCATGAAATAATAAATATATTTTATCAATAACTAATTTTTGTATTAACAATATGTATGTAAAGTAATAAAAAATTTCAGTGTACTTCATCCCTCATCCCAATGTAATTGAAATTCTAGAAGAGAAACAATGATATTTTTGAGTCCCACTTCGTTGGAAGGTGAATTTCCTAGAAGGTGTTTAGTTTAGGCTATAAGTTAGTTAAATTAATTTATAAGTATTTTTAAATTTTTTATAATATTTGATTTTATTAAAAAGTATTTAAAAAAAGTTTTAAAATATTTTTAAAAAGTTAAAAGCTAATTGATTTTTTATTTTTTAACTTATAAGCTATTTAAGTTTGGCCAAATTATTTATCTTTTTCTTCTCTAATATTTTTTAAATTTCAATAATACCCTCACTCAAATTTTTGATAAAATTTTATTTTTTTTATGCATATTAAAGAAAAAAAAATTTAAAATCTGAAAAAGGAAAAAAGAGAAAAAAATCAAGATTGTATTAATTTATTTAAATTAATATATTCGATTTTACAAATAAAAAATAGAACTATACTCCTGATAAAAAGTAAAGGAGAGATTTGCCTAATTTTATTCAAATTACATATTTTAAAAATTAAAAATAACTTTAGTAATTAGTTTATATTAAAAATAAATAAAAATAAAAATTAATTTAAATTTCAATTATTTTAGAAATAAAAATATCATAGTAATTCGCTTTTTATAGTGTTAACAGCTTTAAGAACATTTCAGTCATTTGATCCAAAATTATGTACCAAACATATTAATAATTTTTTTTAACTTCAACACTTCTGTTCAAACTTAAAATAAATTTTAATACTTAAAAAATAATTTAAACACTTATATTTAAAAAATATTTTTTTCCATCGAACCAAATGGGCAGTTATCTGTTTACTTCTTCTTAGCAGTCTAATTTGAAAGAAATGCAGAAAATGCCAATTCGAACAAGCAGCTGATCAGAAATGGAAGTTTGTTTGACCAGGTCTGGCATTAATTTAATGCTTTTGCACATGAAACTTTGTTTTCACATGTAAAGTTGTTGCCACCTATAATTAATGTTGATATGTGCCTTTATTATGTATGTAGTAATTATTATTAAACCCGATTTTTAAAAATAAATAGTATTTTTAGCTTAGATACTTTTTTTAAAAAAGTTATTTTTTTCGTTTCAAAATAAGTAGTGTTTTTAGCTCATGCACACCTCTTAAGAAAATTACTCATTCTTAGAAAGAAAAATATATTTTTACCCACTTACTTCTAATAAATTTCTTGAATAAGATGTAACTCTTTAATATTTTATTGATTATTTAAAACTCTCTTCATTTAAATAAGGGCAAAATTAAAAGAACATCATTAATGTCTTCTTGATTATGTAAAACACAACTTTGATAAATATCTTTAAAAAGATGTAACTCTGTAGTATTTTCTTAATTATATAAAACTCTCTCCAAATGTGTGACCCAGTGATCAATTAAGTGGGTGAAAATCATGAGTTCTCAAGATCAAATATCAACAGAAATAAATCTCATATCCCATGAAATTTATCTTTGAAATAAAATTAAAAAAATTAAAATATTACTTATTTTGAAATAGAAAAAGTATTATTTTCAAAAAAGGTACTTTAATAACGAAACCCTAACTTGTCATGTACTAACAAAAGAATTGATAATGAGCTGCAACTTGTTGTATGCAATACATTTCAAATGTGTCAAGCAAATTGTGTAACCGACAATTCGAAGAATCATTTGTTTTCTTTCTTCTAATGAAAATTTTAGCTAAAATAAAAAAAATTAGAAATGAAACTTTGTATATGGGACAACGGGTAAGAATGAGGGCTAAATTTTCACCATAAATTACAATCACTAGTTGATATGATTGGTACTCGAAGCCTGGGACATCACTCATTCTGGTAAATAATTGCCTACCAAAAGTTTGAAAAATTGTCAAAGATATATGCTACTTCGTCTGTCCTAATTTATGTGACATCATTTAATTTAAAAAGATGATATCTGAATTTTGTGATTTAAGACACTTTGTGATTATTTTTATGACTATAAATTATTTTATTAAGAATAAAAAAGAATTTTAAAATTACGTTATTTCTAATTATTAAAAAAAAAAAGTGACATTTTTTAAGACAAACTTAATAAAATAGAAATGTGTCGCGTAATTTTGGAAGAGGGGAATACTTTTCTTAGGGTTGCTATAAGCTCTTCAGATTATTTAGAGGCATGCTTGTCCATAGTGTAAAGAATCAAGACTCCACAAGCTAAAAAAGGATCAATAAACACTCTCATTAAGGAGAAGAAAAAAACATTCATGTCTCCATGCTAAAAAAGAAAAAAAAGTAAAAATGAACACAAAATTAACTAAAATAAAATCAAGAACTTACTACTGTCTGCAAAATTTTGGAGCAGCATTAATGTCATATTGTAATGGTAGTGAAAAAAATTCTATACTATAAGCTGGAACGGTAGTTTTTTCGCCTAAAGCTCGAGCCCAGAAAATTTATCTTCTTACTGAGCTCTGTTTTTCAGAGGAGATCAGCAACATTTGAGGGGAGTTCTTCAATGATGACATTGTAAAATTTCTGAATATCAAACAACATTCTTTCGTCGTCTGATGTCACAAAGTTGATTGCAACTCCTTTCCTTCCAAACCTCCCACTTCTTCCAATACGATGGAGATAATTCTCTGGCTGAGTTGGGAGATCGTAGTTGATCACAAGGGATACTTGTTGTACATCAATACCACGGGCCAACAGATCAGTTGTGATTAGAACACGGGATGAACCAGAGCGAAACTCGCGCATGATTATGTCCCTAGTGTTCTGGTCCATATCTCCATGTGTAGCTGAGACCGTGTGATCACGGCTTCGCATTTTGTCAGTTAACCAATCGACCTTGCGCCTGGTGTTCACGAAGATAACGCTCTGGGTTATGGCAAGTGTCTCGTATAGATCACAGAGTGTCTCAAGCTTCCATTCCTCCTTATCAACATTGACATAGAACTGTTTGATACCTTCAAGTGTCAATTCATCGCGTTTAACCAAGATCCTCACGGGCTTATTCATGAACTTTCTCGTGATGTCAAGGGCTTCTGGTGGCATGGTTGCAGAAAACACTCCGACTTGAACTTTGGAAGGCAGCATCTGGAAAATATCATATATCTGCCAGTAATAGATACACGGACAAAGAATCAAACTTACTAATTTTTCCAAAGTCTGCATAAAATCATCTCAGGGAAAAGGATCATGAACTCTGTATTTTACTCATTATAATCAACAAATCAAGGAACGAATTGAATAGGATCAGTTGTTATATAATGGCCTTAAGAACTAAATAAACGTGAAGAGTACTTAAGTGTCAGTGCCAATAGCACAAACGGTAACTAAACTCAATTGCGGAATCTCGACAATGATTTATAAGATGACTGGGTAGCGGAGTACAAGAACATGTTAACATCAATTTGATTGCAGAGGTTGAAGTACCTGATCCTTAAAACCTCGTGACAGCATTTCATCAGCTTCGTCTAGCACAAACATTCTGAGGCAATCAGGACGGAGAGACTGTCTTCGCAACATGTCGAAGACACGTCCAGGGGTGCCAACAACAACATGAACACCAGCTGCGAGAATACGTTGATCCTCCCTGACACTAGTTCCACCTACACAAGCATGGACCTTAACCCCAAGATAGTCACCAAGTGCTCGCATTACCTTCTCAATCTGCTGTGCAAGTTCCCGGGTAGGTGCCAACACCAATGATTGGCATTGAACTAAACCATAATCAAGTTGCTGCAAAATTCCAGAACAAAAAGTAGCTGTCTTCCCTGTGCCAGATTGAGCTTGCTGAATTACATCAAGTCCCTTGCAGAAGGGTACTATACCCCTTTGCTGTATTGCAGATGGTTTCTCAAAACCTTTAAAAGATTGCATGCAGTAAAAAGTACCATTAGGAATCAGGGACAAAATCAAGAATTTTAAACCAAAATCTAAACTTTTTTACAGAAAAGTCTCAATTATATGGTACTTCTGAACAAAAACCTACTGAAAAACAGAAGGATGTATCATTAAAACTACCGATTATTTAAAGAAACAAAGAACCGAAGAATCTTCCTTAACTCGAGAACGATTACTTAAAAGGTTTACATAGTACCATAAGCATAAATGCCCCTGAGAAGATTCTCTTGCAGACCCATAGCATCAAAACTGTCATAAACCTCGTCATATGAAGTAAAGAAATCTTTTCCCTCAGCGGCAAGTCTGCACCATACAAGCGCAATTATCAACCATTTAACATTAACAGTCAACCAACCAAATATTAAAAACTGTATTGATTCAAGGAAGAAACTACTAAAATAATACTGTGCAACAAATACCATGATAACTTACAAATCGTTCATCTTAGAATCAAATTGACGAGCATCAAATTGAGCTCCATCTGGTGCCAAGCGTGCCATGACTGCCATGTATTTTATGTGTAAGTAGATACTAGTAGTGCAAATGTCCATAGATATAACAATACTCTAGTCTACAGTAGATGCTAGATAGATGACCATATTGTAATAAAGAAAGAAATTGAATCTCGAAATGATTGTTTTATTGAGGAGGTCTAAGCAAAAGCTATTGGTTTCGTTTGAATGCCTACTTAACATTTTGTTTGCACGCGCAACACGAACCAATGATTCCAGATTTACATCCCTCCTGTATATTTAATTTAATGGATCTCAACAAATTACTACTAATAACAGGCCATTGGCCTCATAATTACTCTTTGTGAACCTGAAACTACAGATCTCACTCAATTCGGATAAATAACTATGTCAAAACGCAACATTTCTTCATTCCTACAACTAATGATTCTTCCAAAAGCCAACCAAATTATAAGATCCCATGATTAAATTAGAGAAATTCGCAATTAATATTAAAAACAGAGAAACAAACAAATAAATTAGTGGGGTAAGTAAGTGTAAGTATAAGTAATTACATGTGGAAAAAAAGACAGAAACTAAAATGTACGTACTGATCAGTACAATGTCGAGGGTAATAGCAAGCGGCTGTATTGAAACTGAGAATCAGCTAAAATGAAACAATATTTTGTTTATGTTTGGTTGTTAGACAAGTATGAAGATGAGGCAAAGGTCTTTCGAGCAGCATATAAAACGGGTCTCAGGACAGGTGTAAACTAATCAAGTCATTTCATGCACTTCCATTGTTTTTCCTATTCATCTCTTTTTTTCCATGTAGTAGAATTGGTATTTATTTAGTACTTCAGCTAATTAATTATATGAGCTTTTGTCTTGTCAATATTTTATTTTATAATTTATTTCTCGTGATTTGAAATTATGAGATAAAATGACATGCGATTTCATCTCATAATTTCAAATCATGAGATGAAATATCAAATTCTCCGAAAAAGCTTGATTTGGGATTTCAAATCATGAGATGAGATTTTCCAAATGCAAAATTTAACCCACAAGTTTATATTTTGTAAAAAAAAAAATTCACTATTTCATATATACCAACTTTATTTAATAAATGTAAACCTTTGTCAACTATTATATTGGACATAATAGTTTGTCAACTATTTACTATATGAGAGGATTATATTAAAGAGTAGTAAACTACAACTCATGTTTATTTTTACTTTTTATTGAACTAAAGTTCGATTCTTAAATGGTATTTTTTTTAGAATGACTTTGTGATAGAGTATTATATTTTATTATGAACTTTTACTTATTTGATAAGACTGTATAAGAATTTGGGTAATATGAATAGTTTTTACAACTTATAGGGTTCTTATGTTCATGAAGAAAAAATACAACTCAAAACTCCCAAATTTTATGTCCATACAAAACTTCCAACTTCATCTCATATGTTTTGATATCACGATTTCAAATCATAATTTCATCTCACATGGCCAAACGGACCCTTAAATCTATTGGATTATTTGATATGATAGATAAATATAGATAATTTTTTAGATGAAAAAATTTAGTATTGTTTTATTTTTTTATTAGGTTATTAATTTTGGTAAAAAATATATCAAAATTAGTAATTAGTAGTGGAATAAGTTATTTCTGTCATCAAAGAAAATAACAGTGTCGAGATTAATTGTCTTGGGATAAACTTGAGGTCTTTCTACTGTTTCCCTTAATATTGCAAAAAAAAAAAAATTAAGCTCCCTCTATTGTTATCTATAAGTTAAGTGTTATTTAATTTGTAAGACAAATTCTTACTTTTAATATTGAAAAAAAAATATTGTCAGACATAGGTTAGGCACAAGTTATGCTAAGACGTAAGTTTAGTGTATGAATTTCTTAAGGCATATTTTCTAGAACTAAACTTACGCTCCAAGGTATTCATGCTATTAAACTTATGCCCTGAGACATAATCTGGGTAAACTTATGCCCTGAGGTATAATTTGTGTCAAAACGTACGCCTTGTAAATTTCTATTTTGTCTTGCGCTTTTTTTGGGGGGTTGTTAGGGGCATTTTTCAATCACTTTTTTCGTTATTTGAAATGTCGAAGGGCAAAGTTTTAAAATTACCTCAAAATAAGAGTATTCGTACGAATGACCTTTTAATTTTTGCCCCTTTTTCTAAAATTTGTGAGCTAAAATACAACATAAGTTAGAAAATCAAAAGGTATAACTTTGTGAGTTTTGAAACTGAACTTATGTCTTTTGTAAGACATAATCAGGGGGCAGAGCTATAGTGTTACAGAGGAGTTCGGACGATCCCAGTAGCTTTTGCATATGCTCTATATATTTACTAAAAAATAAAAAAATTTAAAAAAAAAAATTTTTGTGCGAACACACTAAACAATAACGAGCAGATAGTTCAGTGGTATCCATGTGGCTAGCTAAGTCTTGTTTCCCTGGGTTGTGGGTTTGAAACCCACCTACATCATTTGTTTCTTCCTTTTTCACTAGTATGCTCTAGAACCCACAAGTTTTAAATTTGGGCTTCTCCTCTTGACATAATTACTTGTGCAGAATTTTTTTTCGCCCCGTGAGGCATATTTTGTGGGTTATGAACTTCTTAAAGCATAATATTTTGCAATTGAATTTATGCTTGTACAACACAACTTGTGTCTTGTGAATTTTACTTTACAACTTTTGTTTTGCCTCGTATGGCATAACTTGTGCCATGTGATATTTTTCAATGTCAAGAGTATTTTCGGCCTTTTTTAATTACTAAAATGCTGAAGAACAAAAATTAAAGAACACTAATTTGAGAAAAAAATCAAAAACTACCTAATATGAGCATCCGTGTGAATGACCCTAACAAAATTCGAGGATGAAATTTCATGAAATTCTTTCAGATGGACTCATATTTAATTTTTACTCTTCAAATAAGCCGGTCTTTAATTTTTTCCCTTTAGCAATTGAACTTATGTCTAGTGGGGCATACGTTCTTTAATGACAAAAGTCATGCAGGACATAACTTGTGAAATATTATGATCAACCAAAAAAAATATAAATTTATGTTTTGCAAAAAAAAAATATTTATTAGGGATATTACGAGGGATGTAAATTAAATAGCAGCACAAAATAGGCCGAAAGTGCAAATGATCTGAATACAAATGTATCCAGTCCAAAGTGGAATATTGGACTAAGCCCAATAGGAAATAAGATGGTCCCAAATGAGTTACTAATAAGGGAATCTAAGGCCCATTGATAGTTTCATATTCCTTCGTTGGTTCCAATGCTTAGTAGAGTGTGTGTCCCTCTCTAGGAGACCTAATCAATATTCTTTGCCTCTCAGGTGCTCTCAATCATTTTTGTTATTCAGTTTCTGAAACCTTAGATCTCGGTCACCGTACTGTACCGCAAACCGTTCGCAAGGTTTGATTCTCAATTTCTATTATATTTTAGCATTGATTCTTTTTTTTCTCCTTTTGTTTTGTTTGTGGAGAAAATTGGTTTGTTATATGATTTAGATCTTATGGAACTGAATGTTTACTACTGTTTCAAACCTTCATGCTACCATTAGACGCTGCTCAAGTTTGCATCACTGTTTGTTAGCGTGAGTAATCGTAATCCAATGGTGAAATTTTGATTTTTTTTTTGTTTTTTGTTTTCAAATTTTCTCTATTGGTTTACGTAAAAGCTGATGGGGATAAAAATAGTGAAAAGTTGATGCTTTATCAGGCTTCTATTTATAATGTGGAATTCAGCTGGAAAACAGCTTGCTATCATGCTATTCTCATCAATAGTTATAATTGAGCTCATTTTACTCTCAGATTCTTAGGGAAATCTCAAATTTGATTTGATATTTTAGTTAATACATACATCCATTAGTTTGAAGAGTAAGTGTACAAGATGGTAGTGACCCCGTGGTGGATAAGACGAGAGGTGAGACAGATGGTTGGGACATGCACAAATGCCCTGTTCAAATAAGGTCAGGCTATGGCTAGTATGAGGAGAGGTGCAGGTAGGCCGAAGAAGTATTGAGGGATGTGATTAGAAAGGAGATGACATACTTGCAGTTTATTGAGGACATTACTCTAGATAGTAAGATATGAAGGTCTACAATTAGGATAGAAGGTTATTAGGTAGTCAAGTGTTGTCTAATCTCCCTTATCAGTATGTTAGCATTACTTACATACTATTGTTCTTTGATTCTATCATTTCCTATTATTTTCTTTGTTTCGATTGCTGTATTATGTGTTGTTGCTACTATTTTATGTTCAACATGACTGCTTCACTACTGTGTTTTCCTTTTCACACTTGATTTTATTATGCTCTACTTGAGCCAAGGGTTTATCAGAAACATATCACCTTCCCCATGCTCCACTTATGGGATTACACTGGATATGAACCTTATCATGTTGTTGTTGTACATACATCCATTAGTGTGGCATTTAGATAGGCTGATACATTTGTATGCAAACTCACATGGAACATGTATAACTCAAGTAGTGTTTGTCAGCATGTGTCTTATTCATCTCCAATAGCAAGTACAAGATGTTGCGCACATGGACATACCCACTGCCTTCAGCTCGGACTATATACGTATATAGTTGAAATTATTACTTACACATATAGTAGGTCTGGGCCCATTTCACAAAGAAGTAGTGGGCTCTCCGCGAAATGGGTTTGGACATATATGGACTTGGACTCTGCCAGCACGTGTGCTGTAAATGTGCTGTAAATCACTTATATAGTTGCTAATATGATCTCCATGTTTCTTATGTTTTATGCTTAGTGGTGGACTTTTGATTGATTATGTTATGGCAGAGAATAATATACTGAAGTTGGTAAAATGGCTGACGACAGTAAGGCAACTGAGAACCATAACCTCTCTTCTGATAATAACTTATCTTCAGAGAGTGGTAATGAGGTATCAATTGATTCCTTAGCACGAAAGGTGCAAGAATCTCTCTCACTGGCAAAGAGGCATAAGTTTTGGGAGACCCAACCAGTGGGCCAGTTTAAGGATCTTGGAGATGCAAGCTTGCCTGAAGGTCCTATTGAACCTCCAACACCCTTAGCTGAAGTTAAGCAGGAGCCTTACAATCTTCCTAGTCCATATGAGTGGACCACCTGTGATTTGGACTCAGAAGATATGTGTAATGAGGTCTATGTTCTGCTAACAAACAATTATGTTGAAGATGACGAGAACATGTTTAGGTTCAATTACTCAAAGGAATTTCTTCGATGGGCACTACATCCTCCAGGTTACTATAAGAGCTGGCACATTGGAGTCAGAGTGAAGACCTCAAAAAAATTGGTTGCTTTTATTACAGGGGTACCTGCGAAGATACGCGCTAGAGATACTGTTGTGGTCATGGCAGAGATCAACTTTCTATGTGTTCATAAGAAGCTTAGATCAAAGAGACTTGCTCCTGTCATGATAAAGGAGGTCACAAGGAGAGTTCACTTGGAAAACATTTGGCAAGCTGCTTATACAGCTGGGGTGGTCCTTCCAACACCTGTATCAACATGTCAATATTGGCATAGATCTTTGAATCCAAAGAAGCTTATTGATGTCGGGTTTTCTAGGCTTGGCGCGAGGATGACAATGAGCCGCACAATAAAACTTTACAAGTTACCTGATCATACCATCACACCTGGGTTCAGAAAGATGGAGCTCCATGATGTTCCTGCTGTTACTCGGTTGCTTAGGAATTACTTGAAGCAGTTTGTGGTTGCACCTGATTTTGATGAAAACGATGTCGAGCACTGGCTTCTGCCAAAGGAGGATGTTGTTGACAGCTTTCTGGTTGAAAGCCCCGAGACTCATGAAATCACTGACTTCTGCAGTTTTTACACCCTCCCTTCATCAATTCTTGGTAATCAGAATTATTCCACTCTGAAGGCTGCTTATTCTTATTACAATGTTTCAACTAAAACTCCATGGATTCAGTTGATGAATGATGCTCTCATTGTGGCAAAGAGAAGGGACTTTGATGTTTTCAACGCTTTAGATGTTATGCATAATGAAACTTTCTTGAAGGAACTAAAGTTTGGCCCTGGCGACGGGAAACTTCACTACTATCTCTACAACTACAGAATAAAGCATGTTTTAAGGCCATCAGAACTAGGGCTTGTACTGTTGTAGTTTGTGCTCGGGGGATTATTGCCTGCCTGAGAAGCAGTTTTGGTAAGGTGTCTCATCTGTGAGCCTCCTTAACTGTGCTGTTAAGCTTTGTTTGCATCCATGAATAGATTAAGGCGCCAGTGTGAAACTTCTGAACATAGTCTTTGCGCTTAAATTGACTGTACTTTATCATGTCTGATCTTCCATGGTTCATCCATATTTGGTCCCAAGATCTTAAATATTCACAACTATGGATAAAGAATTTGTTCTCTTTTACCTTGTTTCTTATTAATTGCCATCTTTTGCACTACTCCAGAATCTTTTCTTTGCTTGATTTTTATTCCTTTTGGCATCTTCAAATCAATTAAATCATATTCAGACTACAATAATGGCTGGTCTTATAAGAAGAATCTGGTGGCAGGTCTCTTTTATCCCGTGAAATACACCCAAGAAGTAAATATATTTTATCTATTTCGAGTAGCAAACAAGTTCCCGCCAAGTTATGCTCCCTTTCCGTTGGGAAAAAAGGCACTTGTGGGGATAACTAGCCAGATATTCTGTTAACAATGCAATCTTTATGGCATGTTTGGTCCAACTTTTAATATCGGCTCAAGTGTTTTTGTTAAAAGCGCTTTTCAATTTATGTATTTGTAAGTCATTTTTGCGAATTTAAAGCAACAATTTATGTTTGACCTTTTGGGGGAAAAGTATCTTTTTAACTTTTGAAAAACATTTTTTATTACTGCTCAAAAGCACTCTCTTTTTTCTTGAAAGTTTGGCTAAATACTTCACTTCTCTAAAGTAGACTTTCTTATTTTAGTTGGGCATACAAAGCCTGACATGTTAGTCATTATGGTTATATATTCAACTATTCTCGTGTTAATAGGATAGAGAGCTTTGAAACCATTAGTATTATAATATAGAAATCGGTTTTGTTTTTAAATTAGGAGTCTCGTTAAGCAATCACTAGTTTGAATTGACCAAGTAAAAATCTTATTCTTTTAGATTTATAGAGGTGATAAAATTAGCTCATGCAAATATAATTCGTTTAAATTTATGTTGATTATTGACCCCTTTATTTATATGCTCAATTCATTTCAGCCCTTTAAAAATTGGTGTAATATGTAGTCCAAATTGGAGTGTGAAAAATTTTATCAAAATATTTTTAAAATAATTTTTTAATTTGATATGTTATATATTGTCATAATAAAGAAAAATAATAATTTTGTTAGATAGGAAAAGATTTTTAAAATAAATAAATAAAGCAATTAAGATTAGTGAGAATTTAGCGGATCTTGTGTTGCTTAGAATGTATAATACTTTTTGCAATCTTTAAGATTTTACTCCTTTATGATCCTTTAGCTGCAACTTTCTAAAATTAATTACTAGCAATAAATACTTTTTTAGCATGGGATGTCCATTTTACTTTAGTTGCACGAAATGTGTATAAAGAGGAAAAGTTTCAGTACTTTTTGGTGTTAGAAACTGACTTTATAAATAAATAATTATGTGTTTGGATGAAAGTGCTCGAGTTTATAATAGTAAATAGTTAGTGTGTTTGGTAGTGTTCCAACACCTCCTGAATATAATTGCGGATCAATAATAGCTGATTTGCATTATAATTTTGACCTTCCAATGCCTTAAGACGTTGATCAGCAATACCTGAGGGTGGTCACATTCATACCTGAGCCGCCATTGATAAGGAGAATATACTTTGCTTTAACACCTAAAGTCAAGTAACAGAACCAATTCCTCAGATGTAAGTCCGACATACACATACCTGCAATGCAGTTTCTTTGCCACAAATGCGCCTTGGTTTAGTTTTGCCATGTCTGTAAAAGGCAATTAACGTTCTGGAAAAACTAAAAGCATGTCCGTTCAGGTTCTCTTTCCACAGTTTCATTGACAAGATTCATAAAAATGACAAAAGATTTCATTTGAATATCAGTTTTTGTACAAGAATTACATGTACTTTGACATTCACTTGAATTTTAAAAAAAAAAAGTATAGCAGTATTTTTCTGTTTTCATAATTACAATGGGGTGCTGTGGTGGTGACTATATATTGTATCTCTGTACATTTAGTATTCACAATTTTTCTGGACAGGAGAGGCCAAAATATGTTTGAAAACTGAGGTAGAGACAAGCGGGTATCACCTGAATGGCATCAAAGTTGAGAAGTTAACAGATTTGAAAATAATTAATGGTATATAATCCTAAACCCCAGTCAATGCTGGGTTATAGAAGGGGGAGATTTTTCAGAAACTATTTTGAAAGTAACTACTTAAGGCTTCTGGTAATCATTACCTTGTAATTTAGGTACTAGTGCAGTTATGCTGCTTTATCTGATTGACCGTCAGAAATGCTGCTTCTTACCTCCTGATAGGTAAAAGGACATAACAACTCAAGTAAATGTAATTTCTATTTGATTAAAAAGGACAGCCCGGTGCACCTGAGCTTCTGCTATGCTGGACCGCATTGAATGCATATTATATTAATGTCCTTGAACATAAAACGAAGCTTAGTGTAGGTAACATACCTCACTCACTGCTAAGCTTTCTTCTGAACTTGAGGGATGTAAACTAAACCGACCTCTGGGTCTGTAGTCTAATGCAATGTCTTTTAGTCGTTCCAATTCAGGCAATATGACTGAACCAAGGTCTGGCCTGTCCTTCCGCCTGAGCTCGCAACATTTCAGAGCCAATTTAGCAAAGGATAGAGCCTCCTCCAAGGGCCAATCATTCACTGATGGATCTAGTGTATCATCAAATTTTCCTTTTTCAATCGACCTCTCAACATGGTGCGCCAAACCCATTGGAGGTCTTGCTGTAATTATTTGTAATAACATGATTCCCAAAGAGTAAATATCTGATTTCGGATTCAGCATCCCAGACTGTTGATATTCTGGGTCAATATAGCAAAATGTCCCAGCAGCTGATGTCATGAGATACTGAGTGGCACTGCCCGAGACAGACGCTGGAACCAATCTGGCTAGGCCAACATCACTAATCTTACTTTTGTAGTTAGCATCTAAGAGAATATTAGCAGGTTTGAGGTCCCGATGCACGATGGGTTCTGGTTTTGTTTGGTGAAAGAAATGAAGAGCAGCAGCAATCTCCGCAGCTATCCTGAAACGAGCAGGCCATGGCATAGGAGGACTTCTGTTCTTGCAGAACAACCTATCCTCTAAGCTTCCATTCTCCATATATTCATAGACAAGGCAACCATACTCCGGACATACTCCCAAGAGGAGAACCACATTTGGATGTCTCAAGCGGTTTAGAACTTCAATCTGCAATAAAAATAGTAACCTAACTGTATTGGATTTCCCAAAACATCTGTGTAATCTGTAAACATGGAAAAAGTACCTCTTTCTGAAACTGTGTTTGTCCCTGTGAGATGTCCGACCTTAGAACTTTAATAGCAACTGCAGTGTGATCCAGATAACCTTTGTACACAGGACCATATCCGCCTTCACCAATCTTCTTTGAGTCGGAGAAGTAATTTGTTGCAGCTTCAATTTCATCAGTTGAGTATGTCCTATAGCAAATCACACTGCGGGCAAATGCATCTTGTGCTTTCTTATTCTCTTCTGCTTCATGCCGGAATTTCCTTTCTACAAACTTTCGCTTCTTAGATTCCAATTCTGCTATGTGTTGTGCCATCCGCGCTACTTCTAAAGCAGCTTTGCACTTTTGCTTCTCCTTTTCCAACATAGCGTGTGAAGCCTCTCGGACCTCCTTGGCTTCTTCCAAGTTGCATGCCTCTTTTGACTTCGAATGATCAATATCTCTTGCCTTAAAAATATTGACAGTAAGTTGCATGGATGTAGTATAAACGTATAATTTATTTAGAGTAATGAAAATGAATAATTCAGGTGCTGAAAAAATACATGCGACTGCTAAACTCTGACCTGTCGTCTACAAGTTTCATTGTACATATCCAGGGTTTTCTTCATTTCGAATTTTAGCCTTTTCATTTCCTCCTCCAACTCCGCCTGCAATGCATGTAAATATGAGGTAAGACTAGCCAGTTGATCTGTGTTAGCAACAATCTTTCAGGTCACGTTATGTGCAGTTTCTAGATAAGCTAAGGACACGTAAAACTTAATTATCTTGTGACAATGAGTAAAATAGATAAGCCATAAGATTCAATCCACAACTAGACTGGCCATATTGGTTTCCTGTATAGTTTTCAAAAAACATAGAAGTTTTACTCCCGTAGAAAAAAAACTTAGTACTGACGCTGCTATCTAATCAGTCTGATGATCCTTACGAAGGAAAACAGAAAAGAGGTTAAATTTTTTATTGGTATTGTGACTTGATTGTCCACTGCACAACTATCTCCTAGCTATGCATGCCCATTTGGACAGAGTTTAGTAGAATAGTTGCTCGAGGATTTCCTACAAAGAAAAAAGTAGACAACATAATAGCCTTAGATGTTTGCTGATGTAATAAATAGTGTAAAAACAAGTGATCTGCAACAGCCAAAATGGTTTGTGAATCCAAAGGTTATGTGGGTTCAACTTTTCCAAATCAGGTGGGCATATTTGAACTTACTGCATTTTGGGAGGAGATGGAACACCTAGAAGCATCTGAAACGTTGTGAGAAGAGTCCAAATGCTCAAAAGACATATCAGAGAACCGGTAACTTGAGGATCCAGAAAGATTACTCGAACCAGATGTAGAGTAGAATGAACTCTCTTTAGTGTGCAGACGAAGATTTAGGTTATTGACTGTGTGGTGGGATGGAGCTATTAGGCTACCAAGGTGTCTATCGTGTAGTATTCGAGTAAAATCTTTATCTGAATTCACAGTATCCTGGGAGGAATTTTCACTGCTTCCAGCGAGCTCTGCTGGTGGTGCCCATTCACTCAAATGACCACCAGCGCCCGCTGATGGCATAGGAGTAAGATTCTTGCTGGCTGGCTGCCTCGTTAGTTGAATCTTATTAATTAGTTCATTGATACTGTTGACAGATTGATCTGGTGAAGGAATCCTGTTGCTGTGTTGTCTGTCCGACAATGCCTTTGATGTATGCTCACTGGCACTGCTGTAGTTGGGTGAAGTATTCTGGCTTGCAGGATGCCCATCTGAGGCACAGCTGCTATCAGAAGATACGCTCTGACTGCCAGCATCAATAGACTCAAAGGTCCCAATATTTCCCCAACTTTCCTGGCTAAAAATTGTGTAAGATGTAGTGACTTAAAATCACGAAATAAGACGTTATGACATACATGAAAGAAAAATATAAAGTCTTATCCTCTACACAGTAGCTTAGAACCATGATTAACCTTACTTTCATCAACCATGGGAGGTTTTGAGGATAGACTTACGGCATAAGAGCTTGAGAAACTGGGGAATCATGTGAGGATCCTGCTTGAGATGATTGGCTGGAGCTTGCTTTACTGCTAGGAGTGGCAGGTTGACTTGCTGACTTAAGTTTTAGAACTTTTCCCCTTGATATGGCATAGATTGAGCAGAATTCAGGCACAGATCTGGATAAAGAGCTTGGCACATCTTGAATTTTAAATGCTCTGACATAGAAAGACGAGAATTAGAACTCTTTGTTAACTACAAAGAAAAACCAAGGAAGTACTTGATGCTCTAAAAGAACCTATGAGTCAATTTTATAAGAGCTCCATAACTCGACAAGCCCATTCCTTATGGTAAAGCACTCTTAGGCTCTATGCTCGAAAACCAAAGAAAAAGGAGCTTAAGTTTCCTGCTTAACATGCTCTGGACTCCCAAAACACAACTAAGGGCATGGAAACTAATAGTACCTTGTTAGGGCATTCCGGGTTGAAACACCAAGGACGATGGTGGTGATGGACTTCTGAGTGATATACTCGGTTAGTGCTTGTGCAACGTCAGTGTCCTGGAGAATCACTTCCGTTGCCTGAATCTGGAATGATCAAAGTAATCTCAGAATGCTCACAACTGCGTAAATTCTAATATCATGTAAGTTATAACCTTGTGATTTCCAAGATTTGTGGATCCTCAACACTGTTTAGTATTCACTTTTTTCCTCACAGACTTTAACTAAAGCCAGAATATCATACTAATTGCTCTCAAGAAATAGAAAAATCTCAAAATCAAACCAAACACAACATTTTCAATCCAATTACTACTTTAAACATCAGATCCTTTGTTACCCTTTTGTCTTTCCTTTCATAATCCCCACCAATTGAACTGAAACATCAAACAACACTGCTTAAAAGAGACCAATTAGATCTTTTTTAAAAGAGAATAGGTGATTGATTGCAAGGTTATTACCCCTTTTCGAGCACAAATTCCACGATAAGGAAGGAAGAACTGCTGCATTTCAGCCATTGTGGGAGAATTATTAGCAATCATGCTATCTGCAATGCATGAAAAGATGAACATAAATGCCAAGTGTTAAAACAGAGAAAAAAAAAAAGATGTTGTCGTTAACATTAGATTTATACATCAAACTTGAAGGCATTATTCCTCTTTTCTTTAAAAAAAAAATCTGCCTCAAATCAATTTCTTACAAGTGAGCTTAGCAAAACCCGGATAAATTAGGGTTGCAGCAGGTTGACTATCAACACAGAAATGATCAAAAAAATTACACAGAATTCACATAGTTGCCCTAAAAGTTTTTTTTTTTTTATTTTTAAATTTGAGCCATAATTCTCACGGGAGTGGAGATTTTCGTCATGAAGATGAACGTGGATAAGGAGGATTTGACCATCCTTCTTTACAGGGAGGTTATCAACCGCCCAACGCACAGCATGTTGGCTGTTCCTGTCTCTGTCTATGGCCACAGCCACCGTGCTACCAGTCTTTGGCATGCTCTTTTAAATAATTCCTCCGAATCTAGGATTTATAATCCTAGCTACGTTCCGAATGAATATAATGTGTATATATTTACACAAGCATTAGTTTTTCTTGGCTTGTGTACATATGAATGGAGCCGAAGCAATGCATTCTATTGAACCCATTGAACCGCTCTATATCCGCCTCGCCGGTACCAGAACCAGCAACACTAGCGGCACCGGCAGCCGCTTGGTTTGGCCAAAAGAAAACAGATGTTAATTGAAAAAAATATATGAAAAATGATATGAACGAACAACAAAGTTGTTCTTTTGATATGGGATACAGTACTTTGCTGCATGCTCTAAATTTTAGGAGCCAACTTCAAAGCTTCACCTCTCAATATTAGCGACTCCTCTCGTGTAGTAAATATTGTCAAGTCCTAATATTTCAAATCATTATGTTACTGATTCGACTCTCAACTCCCAAGTAATAAATAAAATTTTACTCTTAATAAATAAAAAATGCTACTTTTAATTATTAAAAACCTGTTTGGACTCATAGAAATTCTAATTTATATATCATCTTTTCGCTTAACAACAAATACTTAAAAGTATTTTTTTTATCTTACTCAAACCTTATAAAACTATAAAAGTGTTTTAAAATATTTTGATTGAAAAATGCTTAAAATAAGTCAATTTAAATATATTTTAATAAGTGATATAAATATTGTGAAATAAATGGTACTTATAATAAAAATAAAATAAATATAAAATTATAAATTATTTCTTAATTTTTTAAACTGAACAAGTATAAATAAATATTTAATGGTTAGTATATTAGATAAATAAAAGTAAATGGACGAAATATTATTTTAAATGAAGAAAGTAGGAAATGTAACCATTTTACTCTTACATTTACTCGACCTTTATATGAATTATTATTTTTTTACTTACATTTTAATAAATTAAGAAAAATTTATTACTTTTTTGCATTAAGTAATTATATAGAGTAGTAGTAGCTAAATATAAATATTTTAATAATCCTCAGAGGTACGAAAAATAATTAGCAGTAAAGTTTGCAGTCAATTTGCAACCTTTGTGAACAACCGGTCATACGGTAAGTGGCCGGTGCTAACCACCGGTTCGGTGCGCAACTCCATAACCGGGCACACTGATTATCGAGCGAGGAGGAAGAGACAGTCGCTGCTTTCAGTGTCTACACCAGGAAAAACATTGGTTCTTCGTTTTATTCCTTCGCACTTTCTTCCTCACAGTCCTTCTCTGGCTCTTCAGTTTGGGGTAAGACATTTTTGTATTAGTTCTCTTCTTTATCTTTGGCAATTTGCATCGTGTTAGTTGTATATTTCATTCAATCAATCAGTTTATTACGCTTACAATTTTCTCCAAGTGTTTGAATCGTCTATAGATTTTGCTAATCAAGACAAATTAGGGGTTTTTAGGACAAGGTTTATGTGCCAGTGTTGTGTGATTCTCCATGTTTGGTATCAGAAAATGAAGAAGGGTTTTGGAAGTGATCCATAATTGTGTTAACCGTGCTGGGTTATTAATGCTTTTCTTCTATTGTACTCAATTTCTATTCCACTCCCATGATGTCTCAAGCTTCCTTGGAAGTTCTCTTTACTTGAAAGCAATACTCTTTTGTTTGGACATGTTAGGCTTCCTATCGTTCAAGATGCTTCTGAGAATTCTTGGGTTTGGTATTTTATGTGAATATTAAATTGAACAAGATTTCTGGTCTGAAGCTTAGATTTTTGGTTTTCCAAATTAATTAGACTTTGCACCATTCTTCATGTATTTGAAGGGTTTTAGAGAGTGGTTTAATTGAACCGTTTTAGTTCTCTCTTGCTTCTACTTGTGCTTTTCGGGCCTAAACAAGAAATTACTACAGTCGCTGAATTATTTTCAAGAGCAGTTAGTAGAACAGACCCCACACCCCACTTTGTGGGATTATGCTGGGTATGTTGTTCTTGTAGTTTGTAGAACAGACACATTTTTCTGGTTTGACCTTTATTTTCTGAATGATTTATCTGATTAATTCTACTCTTTGTTCTCATATTATTTTTGCTCAATCTCATTTGGTTAGGATTAATGAGTGAGCACGCTAAATGTTGTATTGGTTTCAAACAATGTTGTTCTGCTTTCTGTGTCTGTTTTGGATTTGGTATTTTGTCTTATACACATATTTCTGAAAATAAACTGGAAAGAGGACAGGCATTTGATAGTTTCCATTCACCACCCACTCCCTGGCCATGCTCCAGCAGTCGTGAGGTGTTTGACTAGGAGTTGAATGTTAGTTTTCCGTGTTTAACTCTAGGTTCAGCTGAATTTTGTTCTGAAGATGGTATTTGATTTCTCTGTCCCACAGTTAATTTGCTTTAGAGTTTTAGCACAATTAGATTGGAGCAACAGCTGCTGAAGCTGCAAATATCACTTGTTGCAGGAGCCGTGGAGGAGGAATTGAGGATCAGAACCCAGAATAGCACATGGATCAGAGTATGTAATCGTGTTTGATATCATTTGCCGGATCCACACTTTGTTTTCTTAATGAATCTCATAAGTTATTTGCCAAATCTAAAGTTGTTGCCTTTGCTAACATTATGAATCTGGTCTTTTGTTGTGCCCTTTGGTAACATTATGTTAATGAATCTGGCCTTTCCTAGATTTTTTCTAGTAGTATGGACTATACCAACTTCTGACCAATGTCTTTATTTGAAATTGATAACTTGGACTTTGGAGTCAGCAGTATTTATATTGTAAAGATGGGTAATGATAGTGATATCTATCTTGGAACATCATGATTTTTGGAAAACGTTTGAGTACAAGATGCTTCCAGAATAGGAGTAGTTCAGTCCATCATATTAAGCTGAACCATATTCTGTTATTCTGTTTTTGGTGTAGTCATTCTTACTCAATAGAAACTGTGGAAATTCTAGATGTCCTAGGATCATTATAGGAATTCAGAATAGATTCAGTTTCTCAAGAGTCTTTTGTTGTATATAGGGATTAGTACAATCTTTGTACTGTTTTGTTCTTCTGAACAGTTAGAGAAATATACATGTTACCAAATTTCAAAAAAATTACAAGCTCATAAAAAGAGCCTCAGTGAAGCTGTCAAAAGCTAGTCTAAAACTAGTCGGTTGTATCATTACAATTTGCCTATAAAATCTATCAGATCTCCTATATCCTCCGGTAAATCTTGATTACACAAAAATATAAGAGACTAAGACCTAAATTTATGGATGGAGTTGCTTCTGTCTTCAAAAATTCTGAAGTTTCTCTCTTTCCAAGCTATCTACCAAATGCAAGAAGGGATTAGCTGCCACCGGTTTTCTTTTCCATTTCTATTGCCTATACCTTGCCAACTGATGAGTAATTCAAAAGTAGTTTTAGGCATGACCCAATTAACACCAAGAATACAAAAGAACATGTACCACAGATTTACAGTTGTCTTGCAATGTGAAGAGGTGGTCATTTGTTTCCACATCTAATCCACAAAGTAGACATCTTGAGCAAATCTGTAAACCTCTTCTTTGTAGCCTTTCATGTGTTAGGCATGCTTTCCTAACCACTAACCAAGTAGAACAGGAGACCTCTAGGGGGGTCTTGATTTTTCAAATGAGTTTCCAGGCCACACCAATGTTATGGAGGTTCTATGATTATACTTTCCAGTATACAGACTTGACAGTGAAAATTCCCTTACTATTCAACATACATTTTGGTTTGTATGGTATAACTGGAGTGATCTTGAAAGATTCCAAAGTTTGCGATAGCTGGCTACTCTGTCAATCTCCCAATCCTTTAGTGCTCTCCTGAATAGCAGGTTCCATCCTTGATGGTCCCATACCTGGTTGATCTTGGTTTGTTGTTGAAGGCTAATGGAATAGACGTCAAGGAAGAGGATCTTCAAAGAGTTCTGACTTGTTCATACATCATCCCAGAGAACAGCTTTCAAACCATTTCCAGTTTCAATGCAAATGTTGCTGTTGGCCAGTAATTCCTGATGGTTCTCCAAGTACTGGTCTCATAAATGGATGTGACTACATTTGTTGTCCATTGATTTAACAAACCATATTTATGAGCAATGAATCTTCTCCATAATGTAGTGTCTTCAAAACTAAATCTCCATAGCCACCTTTGAAGTAGACTCTGATTGTGGAATATGAGGTTCCTGATACCCAGATCTCCTTGCTTCTTTCTGAGAGTTAAAACTTCCCAATTTACTAGTCATGCTTCTTTTTTCTTTTTTGCCTTATCACAAAAAATCTCTCCTCAGTTTGTCTAATCTGTCCTCCACGTTCTGGGGATGGGAAACAAACCCATCATGTAGGTGGGGAGGGCATCAAGGACTGAATTAATAAGAGTTAATCTGCCACCTAGAGACAGGTACTGGCTTTTCCACCTTGTTAGCTTCTTGTCACATCTCTCAATCACCCCATTTCAGATCCCTATAGATTTGCACTTTGCACCAAGTGGCATTCCTAAGTAGATTGTTGGGAGTGATTCCAATTGGCAACCAAGGATCATAGCTAGTAAAAGGAGTTCAGCTAGCTGATGGACAGGAAAAAGACAATTTTTATTTCAATTTACATAATGTCCTTCAGCATAAACTTGTCCAGTTTCTTGTTGTTTCAGATTCAGAGAAAAATTTGGTCAGAATAAGTTTGATATTACTGATGGAACAGTATGAACATGAACACCGTTCCTTTAGCTCTTTCCTTAGTTTGACAGAACTATTACAATGTTACTCTTGTAAAGACATTCGACTGTCTTACTCCCTATATAGTAATTTGAGCATTATATTCAATTGAATAGAATTTTGTAGTGAAACTTTTGTTTCTAAGCTTCAGCACTTTTTATCGAGCTCAAGATCAATTTATTTATTTCTATTGTTCTCTTATCTCAAAATTAACGAGAAGAACAAATAGCCTTTTAGACATTATAGCTGAACTTTGTTAGTCCTTGAAGAATACATTTCTCGTGTTTCAGCCTTTCAGGCGTTGAATTTCAATAGCCTAACCTCTATAAGATTC
Source organism: Datura wrightii (assembly GCA_035772735.1). Taxonomy (NCBI): domain Eukaryota; kingdom Viridiplantae; phylum Streptophyta; class Magnoliopsida; order Solanales; family Solanaceae; genus Datura; species Datura wrightii. Next base: position 155,754,039 of record JASDFA010000010.1, on the reverse strand, counting down.
AGAATACAAGGTCAAGCATGAATTAGGACTTCAGAAAAGTATTTCCTCAAAAAGTATTTCTAAGTTCATATATTTGCTAGCAATATTTATGCTTGTCCAACTCTGAAGATTTACCATTCAATATTAAATGTGGATAGATACTACTTATTGAAATAAATAAATAAATGGTGATAGATACTAGTGATATATTATGTTGCTGCAGTCTACTGTATCTAACCACTGTTTATTGACCTCACTTTGTATTACAGTTTATGACCAGTAGTGCTTATGTTAATTTTTATGCATACAGATCTCCTGCAAGATGCCAAAGAACATCCCAGTAACAGTTATATGCCCCTGAAAGATGTGGAAAACAATCAGTTGGGGATCTTTGACAGACCTCTTCCTTGCTTTGGTTGCGGGATAGGATGGTTTTCGTGAGTTTGCTGCTTGTTGCTCCTCTTGTCATTCTCCACCTCTCCTGTCATTGTATAATTTGTGTCGTGATCTAGGCTTCTCTTCGGACATATCGTATATGCTCTAAGCTGTGTCTTCTCCTATCTATTTTTATTGCAGTCTGCTACTTGGCTTTGTATTCCCATTCATGTGGTATTATGCAACAATTCTTTACTTTGGGAATTACTACCAGAAAGATCCAAGGGAGCGGGCAGGGCTAGCTGCCAATGCAATAGCTGTGAGTTAATCCTTAAGTGCAAGTTGCATTGATTCTAATTTCAGCTTGATTGCCTAAAAAGTCCCTATATAATGCCAAGGGAATCTAGTTTCTCACAGCATAATCTTAGGACTATTTCTGATCAATAAAACTTTATGCTTACCTCTTCCAAAAAGAAAAAAAAAAAGAGAAAAGCCAAAGAAGTCTAGTTGTCGGCTATTTGTAGGATCAGCAGCATTTTGTCCTCAAAATCCTCGTCTATTTACCTTTGTACATTTATCTCAAACAAGATCACACTGCAGGCTCTGATATTTACTGTAGCAGCTCTAGTTGCAGTTGCCCTGGTTCTGTTGTAGTCATCTTCTGTAAGCTCTTATCTATTAGCTGATATCCATAATCCAGAGAACTTAGAGATGACTCTGCTATGGAGAAACTAGCTTCACCGGAGCACACATACAGAAAGGTGACACCTACTGGAACAATGCTGCAGGCCGCATGGGGAATGGGAGAAAAATAGCCCATTACAAAGGCTATGAACATGTAAAGATATGTAATACTAGTGTCCATTTGTTGCGCTGTCTATTAGACGATAATATGGCTTAATCCTGTGATTTTGGTGCATCGATTAGTTTTTATACACGAGGAACGAAAAAAGATCGGTTTCCAGTTGTTCATGGACCCATCATGTGTATATAATTTTTCATTACCAACTTTTTTTTCTTGTTGCTGCCATGTCCATGGTATTATGTTGTTTTAAACACATTAAGTTGAAGTCTAATATTTGAGTGCAGAAGGATAAATGGACCATCCATTGTTCTTAAAAGTTCCAAAGTTGGTGACAGCGAATTTATCCAATAACTATTACGCCTCAGTCCGCATACGTTGATGTCGGTTATATAAACTCTTGTTAATCATGTATAATAGTGAATTTATCTGTGTATAAAATAATTTGAAAGATGTATAAGTAATGATGGGATTAATCCTATCAGACAAAGGATTAAATAATACAATGACCCATACATGCATTAAATTCTCTAATACATCCTACCAAACGACTCCCTTGTCCGATATTCCAGTTGCCAGAGAGCCTGTTGATTGAGTAATGCAGAGTACTCACTGCCCACTAGGCTCCCATGTCATTGAATCTGGATCAGCTTTCCCACCAGTGTGTCCAGTCTCATCCTATTATGATCCGTGTAACAAGAGCATGCAAAACATTGTCGTTGTGTGGTTCAAGATTATAAATTTTGGTGAGGATTTCTAATAAATTACCAACTGAGAGCCTTTCTAAGAAAGCGCAAGTGTTTAATGCAGAACAAAACTATTCAAATAGGATGTGCCAGTATTAATATATCAATGACCCTTCTGAGGTGGCCAACAACAGATAAAATAAACTTGGTTTTCCTTCCAAGTTAAAGGTAGGATTTTCACTTTTTTGCTATAAAGCACTTGGTGAGGTAAGATAAAAATTCAGATGATGCACAATCCCGTCTGAGGGGCCATTTATTCAGTTTTCATGCTCCTTGAATATAAAAGAGCAGGGGTAACATTATCCCCTCAAAAGTACAAAACACCACTCATTTGAGGCAGATGCTAAGCTACAAATTGTTCCGAACCAGTTTCAACACTTGCCAACATTAATCAAAGGAGCATATAAATAGCAGAAAGTTACAACCACCAAAAAGTTCCATTAAATTACTTAAAAACATATTTCTCTCATAAGAAACTCTGAGCCTTTCATGACTCTACCTAATTTTACCAGCAAACGGATCACCATCTAACCAAATTTTACACCGCAGCTGAAGATGAACCCAAAAGATGATTTTAATATATAAGCAGAACTTACTCCTCACTCTTCCATAAAGTCGGAACAAATTAGAACTTGGAATTTTTGCTCAACAGATACTTCTTGAGAACATCCATGACCGATCCAAATTCTGCTTTCACCTGCACGGGTGGATTAGCAAACCGACATTCCATGCTCTTTATCTCTTTTGAATGATAATCAACCTTGGATTGAGTAAACTTCAACCCATGAGCTGTACTCACAACCACAGTCCTATCAGTAGGCCCAATAACTCCAGTGTTTCTCAGTTTGGAGAGTGCAGTCAATGCCACACCAGTGTGGGGGCATATGAACATCCCAGTTGAGTCTGCCTGAGCCATCGCATCCATCAACTCTTCCTCAGTTGCCTCTTCCACTATCCCGTTGGACTTCTTTAGAGCATAAACAGCCCTATCGATGGATACCGGGTCACCAATCTGTATAGCAGATGCAAATGTTGTATTTGCCTTGACAGGTTTGAAATCTTTCCAACCAGATTTATAATGCAGGTAAAGCGGATTAGCATTGGCTGCTTGAGCACAAACAAGTCTTGGGATACGATCAACAAGTCCTAGCTCCTTGCACATTTGGAAACCTTTGTAAAATGCATATATATTGCCCAGGTTCCCACCAGGAACTATCACCCAGTCTGGAACTTCCCATTCAAACTGCTGCAGAATCTCTATTGCTGCCGTCTTTTGTCCTTCTAGCCTCAAACTATTCAAGGAATTTGCTAAGTAAATGGGCAACTCAGCTGTGACTTCGCGAATCAACTGCATACAACCATCAAAATCAGTGTCGATACTCAACACAAAGGCACCATTGGCTATTGGTTGAACCAGTTGCGCCATAGATATCTTATTTGCAGGTAAAAACACAATTGATGGAATGCCTGCAGATGCACAGTAAGCTGACAGCGCAGCGGACGTGTCTCCGGTGGAAGCACAGCCCACACCCACAACTGGTTTATGCATTTTCCGCAACCGATTTACTTGACTCACCAATACGGTCATGCCAAGATCCTTGAAGCTACCAGTGTGGCTGATTCCACAATGTTTGACCCACAAATCATTCATGCCTAGGAATTGTTTTCCGTAACGCTCAGCCCAAAAAAGATTGGAATTTCCTTCAAAAGCACTGACAATATCATCACTGTCAATTTCAGGTAGGACCCATTCCTTCTTGGACCAAACACCTGAACCATAAGGCCAAGTAGTCTTACCCACCCGGGAATCGAACAGGGACCGCCAGTACTGGCCGTCAAATTTCTTGAGCGCGTCCATATCGTGTTGGACATCAAGTAGGCCACCAGATCGGCTGCGATAAATGATCTCATCGAGAGAATACCACTCACTGGAGTTTGGACCGGCATTAAAAGGTACGTACCTGCAGAAGCATATGCAAAAATTTAAGTTAGCAGGTGCAGATACAATTGCACCCACATTTTGGTAAAGTAGATGGGAATTTGATGTAAATACATATTTCTATGATTTGCTTAATATAGTTGGGTAATAGCGTTTCAGCCCTTCTGATTCAACATTTAGGCCTACAGAAGGCATATACCCTTAACTTTATCTCTCTACCTAGCGAAGGTAGAGGTAAGGTGCGTACATCCTAACCCATCCAGACTCCACTCATGGGATTACACTTGGTATGTTATAAAGGTAAGGTGCGTGCATCCTAATCTATCCAGACTCCGCTTGTGGGATTACATTGGGTATGTTGAAGTTAAGGCATATACCCTTACAAGGAGGAATCTTCATTTGCATCAAAGAGCTATCAAGCTCTCTCACCTCATAAGCACTTCCAGACCCTCAATAAATCACTTCAAACACTCAAATAAGCCGTGATCTGTACTTCATCCAGAAACTGTGGAGGCAGAAGGCCCCTCATTCTTGAGCCGAAGTCCTATCTCTCCAACATTCACAGTAATCAGACCAAACCCATAGTCCCATCGTTGTAAAATTTCCAGTATGACAACCCACCATTTAGAATCCCTCAAAATAACAATTTTTCTCGCCTACCCACAAATTAAGCTGAAAAAGAAAAATTGCATCTTGAAGGATGATTAAATAAGGAATATATTAGAAAGGGGGTTTTCTAATCGCCTCTCTATTTCTGCTAATCTTTTCTTGTTTCTCTATTCATTTAAAATAATGAATCCTTAAAGGAAAATTAAAAAAAAAAATTGAATGACATTGAAGGTTAAATGATCTCACTCAAATAACAGGGAAACCAAAACCGGAATAACGTAATAACTAAGGAGCGTAAATCCCTATTTATATAGTTGAAGACGAATTCAATGGGGTGGCATACCTAGCCGAGAAATTGTGGGAAGAGATGTCTCGGCGGGCTTCCTCACGGATGTTCTCGTCAGCAGGGCGGCGATGCTTCTGAAGTTGTGGAGATTTGGAGACAGCATCGTCCGTAGAAGATGTGGCTTTGATAGGAGTGAAGAAGAAAGCACCGTTGGATTTAGGAGCAGGGGATTGTTGATGAAGATGGGGGTTAGGAGAGAGGAAAGAGGATCTGAACATGCAAGAAGCCGCCATTGTTGAAGCAGTGACAGTGGGCAGATGGTAAAGAGGCCCGTGAGAAATGTACTCTCGAGTCTGAACTCTGAAGTGGTTAAATAAGAAAAATTACATTGTAAAGATATCCTAGTAGTAGTAGTTGCTCCTTTGGTTGGAAGCTATTTTACTAGGACACTTTTAAAATATCAATACATGCATGTTCAATTATTTTGAAGTACCTACCATATTTTTTTTAAGAAAAAAATTGATACTAGTGTTGAATTGATTAAGTGACACTAGCATTCGTATTAACTTATATGCATCTCGTCTATAAATATCAAATATTTTTTTACTTCGAAAACTTGTGAATCATATTTAAATATTTTTTGGTGGGCATAATAGAAGAAAATATTCTTTTATTTTAACACGGTTTAATTTTAACTATATTGATTGCTTTATAATTAATGGTTTCTTTCTAATTACTTCTAATAATTAGTTCTTGCCCTTCAAATAATATAAAATAGACATATATATAATTTATTTTACAATAGATATGTCTCATTACATTTGGTTTGATTTAATCTCTAATATATTTATATATACACACACACATATATATATATATATATATATATATATATATATATATATTGAGGGTACAAAAAGGAGAAATGGTGCGAGATGATAAGGTGGAGGAATCAAACCCTCATCAATAAAGTAAAAATTCAGATATTCAATTCGATTTTAATTTAAATTATATATTAAACCAAGTCGTCTTTTCGTAGGTAAAAAGCAACAAACACGTACACCCAAAGTTGTATCTTACGGACAATGTAATGTGATATTATTTGTAATCATCTTTCCCTTTCAACCAAAAAAGAAGAAAAAACAAAAACAAAAGAGGATTCACATCACACCCCTCAGAGAACTGAAAAAAGTGAAACGTTGTAGCCAAGAACCAAGGATTTCGACTATATATTATTAACATTAGCATTAAGTGAAGAACAATTCTCATTTCTTTGGACGAGGGCAAACTAAGAAATATGTGATGTGAGTATACCACCTTTTGATTGGTGCAATAATAACTTTTTAAAAAGGATAAAATCATCTCGCATCAGCAGGGTCCCAAAAAAAACAGCACCCAAAAAAGTGTAATGTAAGAAGGGTGTAATCAGCATGACCACAATTCACAATTCTAAGCAACGTCAATGCATGGAAGTAAACATTACGAATAGAAAAGTAGGTGGAAGCTCAATAGAGAGATTAAATGTTTAAAACCAGAGTGTGCAGCTGTTTTTTTTTTTTTTTTTTTGCTAATTTACGACTATTTATAACAAAACCAACAATTAGAACCCTACCCATCTGTGCATGTTAGAGCCACGGTATACAAAGATGAATCATAGCCATTAAACTTCCACCAGTTAATACGCAAACGGCCTGAATAACCTGACCAACATAAGCTGCTATGTTATCTGATTTTATATGTCAACTCGAGCTCTCTTGCTACAAGATGGACACTTGTATTGCTTAATGTTCTCCGCCTTGGCAGGGGTAATCTTCACACAATTACCATGAAACCACGTTTCACATATGTCACAGCATATCCAAAATTCATCTGCCGCATAATTCTCTCCACAGGCACCACACAGTGTCTCTCCATGCTCATCCTCGTCCTGCTGCTCATCCAAGACCTCCTCTTCATCTTTAGGCTGCAACTTTGTGAACTTCTGCTGATAATCTGATGCCCTCTGCTTTTGCCACCAAAAGTAAAATAATGATAAAACCAAAAGAAGTTAAGATCATGTGGCCAGACAAACTCTCCTTACAACCTCTAGTATCCCGGAAAACAGAAAAACAAATGTACAGTAGAACGTGACAGCTGTTCAATCAAGATCCAAGATACTTGATAAAACTTCAAAATTAGCAGCTCCCAAGTCATGCAATGCATCTAATGCAGTTTTGTCTCGGAAAAATTTAAACATGCTACTTCTGACTTGCAAACCAACATATTGTGCAATGATAGAACTTACAGCCTTGGAATTTGACTTGGATTTTTTGCCACTGTGGCCGGAAGATTTTTCTTTCTGCTGTTTCTTTGCAGCACCAGTCACTACTTCATATATTGTAGGCAGATCATTTATCATGTTGAAAAGCCTCTTCCTGAACAAAAATAGGAAAGTATGAGCATCGGAGAGGAAAAAGAATGCAGTGAACTTCATGAGGTGTGGAACTGTGATGACTTCTGTCACCACTGAGGCACATATTGACAATGGATATTCTGATGTGTGTCTCAAACAGGAGACACAATCTTGGGTAGATTAATAGGAATGCGAACCTAATCACTACCCAAAAATAATGGAATTAGCTATGAATTTCATCGCTAAATTGCTCGTAGCTAACAGAATTTTTGAAAATCAATGCTAAATAGGTTTAGCGACAATTTTGTTGTTCAGCTGTGGAATTTGTCGATCACTAATTCCTGTTCTTTTAAGTAGTGAATAAACTATTCTATCTTATATGCAGTAGTGCTAATGAGAAAATAACCAGAATATGACTTTCCCATTAACATCAAATTTACTTTTCTAATAAGTGAAAAGTTGGAGCATTTTCGATTCATCAAACCCCCGTGACAAAGGATCCTACATGTAGCAAACACAAAATGTAGTAATGAAATCAAATTGAACCTTGCTCAACAAGAGCTCTTTCACAATTTCAAAGAAAATACTTGAGCTTGAATACTACGATGTTGGTTGATTGACTGTGCTTAGCCAAAAATAGGTTTACAAGTGTCGAGTATGCTAATCATACAGATATCCAAGCAACAAGAGGTCAACTTTCTATTGTTTTGATTAACATTCCATTTGAGATCTGTCCATATATAAAAAATAATGCAAGCTGGAGGAAGAATCTTTTTAGCCTGCAACTAGAACATCTACTTTTCTAATTGCAGTTCTGCCCATGCCCAATAATTCTCTATGCATGCGACTTAATATTAAGCAGGCTTAACATTTCTACCTCCTCTGGAACAGTAGCACGGCTGTTAGTAGCAGCTTGATACCAAGAGTTGTCTGAACTATATTACCGACCATAAGAAAAACTATTACTTCAATGCAACACATCCCAAATCAAATAGATGCAGGAAAAAAGATGAACAGATTGAAGAACTGGGAATCAAATATGAACATCGTATCAAATGAACTACTGCAAGCAAATATATCGTAAGTTTATCACATCACCAACAGATATGCATTAACCTACATATATTTTTAAATCAAGTGATCCTTTTAACAACCTTTAAGCATGGAAATATTTGGGCTGACAAAAAATAGAAGTTTGGATGAGAAGAAGTACCTGCTGGCTTTATCAAATCCAAATCTAGCACCAAAATAGAAGGCAACAGAAAGCAACCAAGAATCACTATGGACAGCAACTAGGGATAGCCAGTCCTTTTCTTGCATCCCATCTCTAGCAAAGTTGATACCAAGAGCAGGCTCGGGGAGCTCTGGTGGTACTTCTTCAGCAGGCAGATTGACCTCCCATAGTTCATTTGGGAGCCCATACAAGCACAAGTTTTCCTTCTCTGGAAAATACACAATGGAGATGTTTAACCAATTGAAATAGAAACTACATTAATCATAAAAGATGGATTAAATTACCAAATTAAAGTACACCACGTTAATGCTAATCAAAAGCTTTTAGCTCCATGAAGGTGATCATGGTGTGAAAAAGGAGCATAGTAAGAACTACCACAAAGCTTTATCAAAATAATATTACCACAAACTGAGCCTCAATTAAAAGAGAAAGAATAGAGTACCAATAGCAGGGGTATGAGTCAGTGCCATTACATATGACATTTCCAGCAGCAAAGCAAGTTCACTTTTGAAAACGTATTAAGCAAATCTTTTCATCCATAAATTACCACTAAATGCATCCACATACGACTATTTTTAGGTAAATTAATTTACAACAGCTACAGAAGCAAGGGAGTAAAATCAAATCATGAGCAAGACTCGAGATTTAAAAAAATGTTGGAGCTCAATGTCCTGTAATTTAGAAGTAGTGTTCTGCTTCTACGTTGGGTAAATACTTGTTACAGATATGGCAATATAGAATTTTCTAAATATGCAAGAGAGTTTACACTTATTCAATCATTTTTTGCCTTTTCCCTAGGCCAATGTAACAAAATGGAGGGACTACAGAGAACTTGACATGCCAAACTTATAATAATTATTATTTTTCACTGTATAAATAATAGTAAAAAAATAATATTAGAATTTCTTTATACATTTACAAGCATATAAATTTAAAAAAAAATAGAATTTCTCTATATTTTACTGGTATATAAACCTACGAACTACAATATTGCTAAAATACTCCTAAAAAGTATCAGACTTAAATAAGCATATACTAACATGATTAAACATATCCCCAATTAGTCGATATATACATATATATATATATATATATATATATATATATATATATATATATATAAATATTTTTCTTCCATCTTACCCTATCTTTAGTTAAGTCTGAATAGATTCCAAAAAATTGTAAGTCTTTCGAGACAACTTCCTTTACACAAATGTTTTAACATTATAGCTGATTCAAAAACCCAATGCAGCCTAATATTCTCCAAAGAGACCCAATTATATGTGCAGTACAAATAAAAGATGGAAGATTGAGCAACTAGAAAGGAAAAAGCTGAATTAGTCGTAACAAAAAAGAGGTAATCAATTGACTGCTCCTACATAAATTCCTAGGACCAAAACACATCCTAATCCTTTCTTCCTACTCTGAGCACTTGTATCAGCACAATTACATATTCAGGGGTGGAGCTAGAGTTAAGGCTATGGGTTCGGCAGAACTCAATAGCTTTGGCCAAAACTCTATATTTGTTAAAAAATCCATTTAAAATGTATAATTTTATCCAAACCCTATAAGTTTTCTTTTCTAGAATCCAAAACCGATAAACACAAAATTTCGGATCCACCTTTGCACACGTCATCACCACATTATAACACATTAGACAGATAAGGGAGCCAGTTCAAGGGGAAAGAAGTGCGGGGGGAGGCAATGGAGCAGATGTGCAGATTCCTTCAACATAGCTTCTTTCTCGCATGTGACCGCATCTTATATGAATAATTACAACAGCTTTTTATAGCTTTAGCTATGCAAAAAAACGAACCCACGTATCAGACATCACATTTACTTTCTAAGTCAAGTCAATGGCTGGGTATCAGATAAAAAGGGTCACTGTGGGTCAGTTCTAGATTTTTTGAACATGGTTATCAGCAATGACAACTAACACAAATCTGTTTAACTTCTTCATAATGAACTGATTCTGTTTCCTTGAAATATTTTCAGAAAAACATGCGCGCACACACTGAATTGCACACAAAAGTTGCCAATGAACAAATAAAACTCTGCAATGATGGCAAGTTCATTGGTTGACAGATAGAACACAATGACAGCATCTTTTTCTAGTGCAACATCAAATTCTCTAATACCCAAAACTAAAATGACGCAAAAACCGCAATGACAGTCAGACTGACAAGTTATGCAAGTAAAAGATTCCCAAATTACATACTGAAGGTCAAAGTCCAACTGGAAGAAAACCCTTACCAGGATCGCACTGTTGATAAAATTCTTCCACATCTGGAATAAAACACAAAAACCAATTAGTTAGAGATACATTATTTATGAAGACAAATAGATAAAGAAACAAAAGGAAGGAAAACAAAATAAAAATAAAAAAAAACAGTAGAAGCATAGGGAAAAACCGCTCCTACTACTTGGGAAGTCAAAAAATCTATAATTTTTTTCAACAAGAAAAAAAAGCGCAGGGGGCCCTGTGATTTTCTCAAAAACTTCTAAATTGCAACTTTTAGTTTGCAAAAATATACAAATCTCATACTAATGAAAAAAGAGCCTGAAGGGTTTCTTTGAAAAAAAGAAGCGATCAAGACAAAGAGAAAAACCTGTGGTAAGAGCCTTAACCAAAGCAGCACGACGACCCTTGAAATCCCTAAAAACATCCTCAACAGTTCGGGGATTATACTCCTCTCCTTCTCCACCGCCGTCCATATTCCGACCAGAACCTCGAAGGGAATTTTGGGGTGGGTTTGTAAGAAGAAGACAAAAAGGAGAGTGCGTACGGCAACAGTGTGGGTGAGGGAAAAAGAAGAAAAAAGAGAGGGAGGGGATTTGAATAACAGAAGTAGTAGAATTGAACGGGAGATGATAAGTCCGAGGAGGAAACCTAGTGGATCACGTTAACACTAATGGAAATTATGAAATATTAACCTAATTATATTTTTTGTTAATTTAACTCTACTGCAGTCAAATTTTAACCGCATCCATATCTAATTATACACTCTCTCTCTCTATCAATGACACATTTTCCTTATTAATCACTTTTAAAAAGAATAATATATTTTTATATTTAGTAATAATTAAATTTTAAAATATTTATTTTATCGTTAGTAAGATATTTTGTAGCCACACAAATATTTCCGACTTATTTTACATCACAAATTTTTAAAATTTTTTCATATTTCTTAAATTTTATGCCCGTTAAAACTATATCACATAAATTAATACCAAGGGAGTAAGTACTCTCTTTTTTTCCGTTTCTGGACAAATTCTCGTTTCTAACTTTTTACTTAATATGTATTTTGAAATATTTCACGTATCTTTAATTTAATAATACAATATACAAAATAAATTATTCTCTTAAATTTTTTATCAAGTCAAATCAGATTAAAACGAAGGAAGTATATGACAGAAGATATTTCATAAATAGATTTAGTTTAGAGCATAATTATCATCCGTAGGGGCGAGTATGGTATGGTATGCTACAGTAATTTTGATTTTCGATTTTTAAAGTACTATATCATTACCATACCAAATTAATTCGGTATAATTTGATATTTTAAAGTTCGATTTCAGTATTTTATGGTACGGTAAATCGTGAATCATAGTTTGTTCGACTTCAACTCATATATACTCACACAATAGAAAATTATGACTTCGGCTTTACAAGAAACGTCACAATTATATCATACTAACATCTTACCTATGTAAATATATTAAAAAGAAGTATAAACAATTTCTTCTTGAATCTATTACAAAAAAAAAAAATCATTTTAAGCAAGATAGAGAAGTCAAAGTTTCGGTGTCTAAATAACTAGTTTTATACTAATACTATTTTGTATATTTTCTAGCATTATAATAGTAATATGTATGGAGTGTATACGTACCTATGTACTTCGCTATGGTATTCGGTATTTCAGTTATATATTATTTTTTTTATAAATATCAAATATTGTACCAAATACCAAAATATTTTTAAAATTATATGAAATACCATACCTAATACCATAATATCAAAACAACAGTATCAAAATTTTTGATTTCGATATAGTATTCAGTATATACCATATCATGTCCACCCATAATCATTTGTACCTATAGTTTGTCTGACTGTGATTTATAACTATTGTTTTAAGTTAGTTGTATCTGTTCGCTCAACCTAGTTGTATCAAGACATACAATTTCCCTGGATACATTGTATTTATTTTTTTAACCTAATTATTTCAACACATATAATTTCGTTGAATATATTATATCTGCTTGCAAGTGAAATACATTGTATCCACATTTTATATGAATTGTATTAGCACATACATTGCACTTTAAAATATATACCTTACGATCATTATCCCAAATCGTCACATAGAAAACTTACATGCATGTAACATATACGTGTATTTTACTATATTTAAATATATTACACTAATATTTTATAAGATACATTATCAAAACACATTTCTATGTCATTAAATTTTAAGAGACACTTTGATGATCATTAGAAACAGATTAAAAAAGTCTTTCATGATTTTTGAAGTCTTCTTCATTATTTCCCTCATATCAGAAGACCAGAAAAAATATAATCCCAAATCGATTCCCAATTTTATTTTATTTTTTTTCATATGGAAAAACATGAGCATGAGATTTAAGATAAATTTTTACATTAGACATAAATAAAATTTAATTCTGCTCTAAATATATGTTTTCATTTCGATATTTTAAAACGCGTATTTACAGAGAAAAATAGCTTTGGTTTAATTTTGCAGTTGGATATAAAATCGATGCATTATATATGCAATAATGGGCGTTACATATATGGATTTTACTAGTTTTAATATGCGCAGTTTGTGTGTATATCTAATTTGATAATAAATGTTATAGAAAAAGATAAATTTAGCTACGAATTTTATCGTTAATTTATCACTAAGAAAAATATTTAATAATCAATATCTTTAGAAATTAAAAATTTTCTATAAAGTTTTATTAGCTGAAATAATGCAGAGCCTGAATATATAAAACGAAATGAACAAAAAATTAAGTAAAACTTTGAAACAATCTAGAATGTTGAATGAATAATGAAGGAAATAAAGTGACTCTAAAAGTTGTAATATTACACATATTGATTTCGCTTTTCTTTTTAAAAAAAATATTTTTATTAAAAATAGGACTCTTATGTATTTTTATTTAAAAAAATAGAACTTTAATGTACCTTAGATATATATAAGTATATATAATATAAAATTCATTAAATAATAAATTTGATTGATAACTCTGACAGGAATCGGGCAAACATAGACCCGTCTATTGACATTGTTAAACCTATATTGCTCCTCGAAGTAATTACATAGACATTCTATCTTTTAACATTGTCAAACATATGTTGCTCCTTGAGATGATTATATAAGCATCCAATTCCTAATTTTTTCTGTGTTAGTTGATGTAGGATACTTAAAATATCATTAAAATAATTAAATAATAATTTAAGAAAATAATAAGTGATAATTTTATTTATTATAGACTCTTCTGATGAGGAGAAAAAATTTAATTTTATATTTTTAAAAATTTCCACATTTTTAATATAACATAGATACATGCATTTGTGTCTCTACCTCATGAATTAAAGTTTGTATTATTAATGTAAGTTTATATTAAAACTTTGAGCACCCATAATTGGCAAATCTTTAATACATGTATGCAATAGTGACCTTGTTTCTTTCCTTTCTTTATCATGCTATAATTTCTTCTTACCCATTTATTGTTATGATTTGATCTTGGCTTATTATTTACTTTTTTTTGTTTAGCAATGTTTGAAATTCTTTTCCATCTTAGTGTAGCTTACTTATGACAACTATTATATATTTATTACTTTTGATATAATTTTTGTGTATTACCCTCTCATATGTACTACAAGACACTCCAATATTGCAAATTTTAATTACAAATAACTTTTCTTTCTTACCCAACATCCTTACTCATCTCTTTTTCCCTATCTGTCTCATGATGTAGATAAAAAGGAACTAACATCTTCCATATCTAGGTAAGTGTTTACCTACACCTAATGTTACATCAAACAATACTAGTTTATCATAGTTTAATAAAAACTTAACGTTAAAATGTGTACTAATTAGCAATAAAATTATAAATTAAAATATGTATCATGTATTCATTGGGTTGACGTGAACATTAAATTTTTAGCAATTAAAGTACCCTATAAAACATGTGACTCAAAACAACCTTGCAATAGAGCCTGACTCTGGATCGTGTGTTACAAGACCATGACAACACTCTCAATAAAATTTTCTCTATACTCAAGACACAAACTCGAGACTTCTAATTAAGATTGAAGGAACCACAATCATCCCACCACAACCTATATTGGTCCATAGTCACTCTTACTCATCCCTTTTTCCATCTCATCCAACAATAATATAACTAAAATAAGATTTTTTTCCCCGTTAAACTCATTAGCAGTAAAAGCAGTCACTGATCAATTATCGATACCCACTCTCAATGAATTAGTAGCGAAGCCATCCCAAATACTTGAGTAGAACTTACAAGTCATCTATTCGCATACAATTTGCATTTAACTTCTGTTTGGGAATATTTACCACGCCAACGAAAATAAACAAAAAAAAGAAAAGAAGAAAAAGGTGTAAATCGACTCTTCACATCTTTTTTGGTTTTAATTTCCACCAATAAGTAGCTAAAAGTCCACTCAAATAGTAGTATTGAAAAGGAAGAAAACATACACTATCAGGAATACGGATCATCAAAGAAAAGAAATATGAACTGCAGAAACACCACAGTTAAACTCCACGAAAGACTGTAAATCTGAAAGCTTACAAATCCACACAGAATCCCAATCACCTGATATTTTAGTACAAGGAAGAGCTCTAATCAAACCATTGGAGCCCTTCATCAACCAGCTGAACTTCCTTCACCAATCCATGAAATCTAGAGTCAGAAATTATTTCTGATATCAGCAATCGGTTCAACCCACCACGCAATATGGTTTGCCAACTGGTTAGTACTCTCTCCTCTTGAACGGCATTTCCTATCACGTGTCAACAAAGAAACAGTGAGTTTGAGCCACTAACACACACACAGAAAGAGAGACAGAGAGAGAGAGAATTGAAGCTTCCACTAGTTTGTCACATGATCTAAGACTCTTGCTGAAAAAAGAACATGCATGATGGGATAAATGAACATTTGAGCTGTGGCTCTCTCTAAAAACAAGAGAGATTCTCTTATTAAATTAGAAAGCTCAACTCTCAAGTATATGTAAAAGGGGTTACTAGGCCAAACATATAAACAATCAATTTTATAAGCACAACAATCAGAAATGGTGTGATTGACGTATGAACCGGCAAACAGACTGGAGCACAGCTTAAGCATTTGGGCTGCTGTTCTGTAAATTAATCATTTCGGTATTACAGGAGTAAAGCCCCAAAAAAAATAAATGTAAAATGTCAAAAGATTTCTTACAGCAGGGTAACTCGGCATATAGACAACTTGCCGAGGGTGACCAATCATCCGCTGCCCATACTGCATTAAAAAGATTAGAACCTTGAACATTCTGAAACCCACTGCAAATGTAATGACAGAAGAACCAGAAAACATATATGCTGATGACCCAAATGACAAACCTGTGGTCCATTTGGATGAAAAATTGGCTGTGGTACAGGTCTAGCCTGAGGATTAAATAGAACAGGCTGATGTGCAGAAAATGATGGACCAATCTGCATCGAGTACATGATTAGTATACCTTCAATAATGCATTAAAATGTGAAAAAGGGGTTTGGAGAGGGGGGGGGGGTGTTGGTGGTGGAAAGAAATAGCATGTCTTTATTGAAAACCGACAAGTACAATAAAAAACATTTCACAAAGATGCGATAGTAGGTTCAAAAGGTTTGTGAACTTCACCAGCTATCTTCTAACAATATGAAAACAGTATGACAGTTGCAAGCAATTTCACATTATCAACTTACTTCACAAATTGTGGTTCAAGGAGGAGCACAAAAGAAATAAGATTAAACATCTATAGCATTGCATCACTTATGACCACATGTACAGAACAACCCAGCTCTTTTGGTTTCTTTAAACTATAGGAGGATCAAAAGCACAAAATTTCTCAACACAGCATTAATTATACCCAATAAGATAAGTACCATATTTTACCACAATTGACTGGAACAGCACATAGAGTTTCAGTTCCATCATGAAATGAGAATAAAGGGTAAACAATAAACAGCAGAAGATTACAAATGACAGAATCCTTATGTACACCACTGATGTAATTACCATTCTTAGGAAACCCACTAGCAGATTTTACACAGTACCACCCCAAAATGGGTTACCAATAAATATTTCCACCAGTATAGTTGACTCAAAAATCAGACATGTACAGAACAACTTCCCAGCTCTTATTTTCTCTCGAACCAAATTCTGAATATATTGACTATAAAATACACAAGCATCACTTACCCCAACAGGCATGCCATGCATATTTGGGACAGTAGACAGACCAGCTGGATAGTAGAAAGAATTATCAGACACCGGAGAAGCAAGTCTCAAAGGTGATTGAGATGGGATGAAACTCTTTGCATTAGGATTTAGTTTAAATTCCTGAAAAAATACTCAACAGCAGCAGAATAGATAAGCATGTAGATGATTAGCCAAAGGGAGGGGCAAAACAGAAATAGCACAACTCCAATTGAAACAATGGAAATTATTACAAGATGATAGTTCTTGTCATTTTGTTCAAAAAAGAAAGACTAGGAAATAGTTCTCACCTTAGCATGTGGATTCAGTGTGGATTTTCCTGATGAAAATGAACTTACAGAAGAGGTTCGTAATAAAGAATTGTCAGCTGACGTTGATGCAGCGCCTGTTCCATCAGAAGCGAATAGAGCAGAACTGCTAGGTCGCAAAAGAGAATTAGCAGATTGTGAAGTCCCTTGAATATTGGAAGATACCGCACCCTCCAATTTCTCTCTAGAAGAACTTGCGATCTTATCCTGGTCCGCTGGATGAACACACAATGCAGAAATGTCTGAAGACAATCTATCCCCATCAGAGGTCTCCAATATCATTCTTGAAGAAGAATTCGAATCTGCAAGCATAAAAACCTAAGGTCAAAAGAAATGGAAGTTGGAAGAAAGACATTTTTACAGAATTGAATTTGCACTGTCAAAAGCACAAGTGTATCACAGACCAGCAGATAGCAATTACTGACATCATCAACTAGTAACTGTTATTGCACAAGCATGAGAGATCTCGTTCCTTGGTCACAAATTCAATCAAAATTTTCAGGATGAGAGCTGAACGTAGGCAAAATGTAATCACCTATAATTTACCATTACCAAGAATCCCTTTGTGGTTTTTTTTTTTTTTTTGGGGGGGGGGGGGGTGGAGGTGAAGATATCATTTAATTGCACTAACAACAATATACGCAAATGTTGCCAAAGTTAATCTCAAATTGGATCCTTTTTCTTTTTGATAAAGTAATCCCAAATTGGAGTGAATGTTGTGCTGCTAAAATTCAATATATCCACAAGATGAATGTCGCAGAAATGCTATGCTAAGATGGATGTGTAGTTGTACAAGATTAGAAATGATTATATTTCCGAGAAGGTTCAAGTAACACACATCGAAGATAAAATGAGAGGTTGCTTAAGATGGTTCAGTAATGTCCTGCGTCAACCTCCAATGCACCAGTTTATAGGTGCGAAATCATAGTGGGTGAAGGTGTTAAATGAGGACGAAGTAGACCTAAAATCACATGGAAGGAGGTTATCTCGAAGGGCCTACAATTGATGGGGATTCACATAGACTTAGCAAAAGATAGGGTGGTCCACCAAGGAATAAAAAGATTTGCATAGGCCATATGTATCAGTTGAGAATATGTTTTAGACATTATCATTTTTACTGTAGGCCTATATGCTTTCTTAAGAGCGGTTTAGCCTTTTGGAGATTCATCTGTTTAAAAAATATACAGAACATCTAATACTTTTATTTGTATTTGCTTAACATTGGCAAGCAATGAGTTTAACTATATTAACGTGGTTAGTGAGGATTCGTATAGCCGACCCCCACTTGTTTGAGATTCTGGTATAATTGTTGTTTTATTTTTTGAGAAGATTGTATCTTGAGTGTACTTGATGCACTAGTACTTAATCTCAATGGAATATCAGATCTTTGAAAAGGCTACCAAGAACCAAGCTTCACCAAAGACACATCTATCTTGTTCTAAGTAAAGCATCAAGGCACACCCTCCACAGTCTTGAGGCAGATACAATTCGTTCTTCAAGATAATTGCCAAAAAGTCTCGCACCAGTCATACAAGGGGCGGGTGGTCACTTTAACATGATTTGGACAATCCTCACCTTTTGAGTTAGCTTTTACGGTTGATGTAGGTCCAAGATCCATTTTTTTACATGATATCATAGCAGGATCCACCCCAATTCTCATTTCCCGATGTTGGCCCCCCATATTAAATTGTCCACGCTCTAGATGTCCAATTACACATGAGGGGGTGTAAAAGAGTCCAACATCAGTCACATAAGGGGTGGATGGTCTATTTAATATGGTTTGGACAATTCTCACCTCTTGAGCTAACTTTTGGGATTGAGTTAGACTCCAGATCCATTTCTTTACAATAATAACTATTATCACACTAAACATAGAAAAAATAAATTACCAGAGAATGTTATTTCGAGCAAGCAACTGAAAGAGATTAAATTAGCAAGCTACAACAATGAGTACACATGATAAACAGAACTTAGCACTAAATTAGATCTGCTAATGAAGAGTGATTTGCTAAATACAAAACTACAAAAAGCTAATGGTTGCTACCATTACATTTAAAGTTTTCCATTGCAAAGCACATTACTCAGATAACCTAATTATTCTTGGTCAACTGTCAGGATTCAGGAGGGAGCATAAATCAAGTTTAGTGAAGCAATACAAAGAACAGGACACAAAAAGTCAAAACTTGAGATAACTAACTAGATAAATTGTAGATTGAGCAAGTAAAAAAAAATTGAAAGCCCATAAGAATGCTACTTTATCCTCTCTTCCCCTCCACCCCCCATACCCAAACTTTTGTAGTTATACAGTAAAATCCATTTTGCATTCAATGTGACAGCCAAAATAGATTAGGTGCACCCAAAAGTCTATAGATTCACAAGAGCAAGGTATAAATCATGTTTTAAGCAGTCCATCTTGCCAAAGGTAGGGTCTGACCATAACCCTATTATACTGACTTGTGGTGACTGGGAACACAAAAAGTCTTACTTCAAATTTGAACAATGGTGACTGGGGATAGAAGGGTTCAAGGACAAATTTCAAGACTGGTGGCAATCGTACAACGTATCTGGCACACCCTTATTTGTACTGGCATCTGAAATGAGGCTACTAAAAGAGAAATTAAAGGCATGGAGCAAGGAGAATATAAACAATTGGAGGCAAAGGAGAGAAGACATCCTTCATCAAGTCTCTAGTTTTGATTTAATTCAAGAACATAGACCACTAACAGAGGATGAACTACTCCAAAAAACTCACCTAGCTTTGGAATTTGAGGAAGTAATCAGGAATGAGGAGACAACATGGAGACACAGATCAAGAATTCAGTGGCTTCAAAGTGTATTTAAGACACTAAGTTCTTTCATAGAATGGCAACAACTCACAAGAGGTTCAATTACATTGATTCATTACACATAGAAGGGAATATAGTTACTAACCAAGGACAGATTAAAGAGTCCATCCAAAACTTCTACCAAAACCTGTATAGTGAAACAGAAGAATGGAGACCTGTTTTAAATCTCCCCGGGGATGCGACCATTGACTCTGAGGAGCAGGAATGGCTTTAAAGGAATTTCGAGAAGGAAGAGGTTATTAGCTGCATCAAAATGTGTGCCAGTGATAAGTCTCCTGGGTCTAATGGTTTCCCTATGAGCTTTTACCAGACCTTTTGGGAAATGCTAAAAGCTGATATTATGGGAACCTTAAAACATTTTCATCTTCAACAGGTGTTTGAAAAGAGCCTTAATGCTACTTATGTGTCCCTGATACCCAAGAATGGGGCAGCTGAACTCAGAGATTTTAGACCTATAAGCCTCATAAGTGGTGTGCACAAAATCATTGCTAAGTTACTGGCTGAAAGGCTGAAAAAGGTGATACACAAACTAGTAGACAGACACCAGATGACATTCATAAAAGGCAGACAAATAATGGATGCTGCACTCATAGCTAGTGAATGTGTGGACTCAAGGCTAAGAGGGGATGCCCCTGGCATATTGTGTAAACTTGATATTGAAAAGGCATATGACCATGTGAGCTGGAACTATATGATGAGTATTCTGAAGCAGATGGTGTTTGGGCCAAGGTGGTTGAAATGGACGAGTTGCTGTATAAAAACTGTCAGGTTCTCTGTTCTAGTGAATGGTGAACCTGTGGGTTTTTCTCCCTCTGAGAGAGGACTTAGACAAGAAGATCCTTTATCACCTTTCCTCTTCATTATTGCTATGAAAGGGCTCAACAGCATGATAAGAACAACAATGCGTAAGCAGTGGCTCAAAGGATTCAAACTAGGCAACATACAGGGAGTCAGTGTGGAAATCTGCCACCTTCTCAATGCAGATGACACAGTTATATTCTGTGATCCAGATGAAGGACAAATCAGTTTTATTAGAATGATTCTATTAGTTGTTTAGGCTATATCTGGATTGAAAGTCAACTGGAGGAAGAGCAGTATCTTTCCTATCAAAGAAGAGGCTCATATGGAACGGCTGGCTGGAATTCTGGAATGCAAGGTAGATCAGCTTCCTACAACCTACTTAGGCATGCCTTTGGATTACAAGCATAAGGATGTGGCTATCTGGGATGGGATCATAGAGAAGATAGAAATGAAACTCTCAAAGTGGAAGTCTCAGTATCTCTCACTGGGCAGTAGATTGATTTTGATCAATGCAGTGCTAGACTCATTGCCAACTTATGTGATGTCCATGTTCCCAATCCCGACGTCTGTGGTGGACAAGCTAGATAAGCTTACAAGGGAGTTTCTATGGAATGGGGGCAAGGAGGATGAGGGGATTCATTTGGTAAAATGGGCTACAGTTCAACAGGAGAAGAAAGCAAGGGGACTTGGTATCAAAAATCTGAAAAATCACAATAGCAGTCTCCTGATGAAGTGGCTGTGGAGATATGCCAATGAAGATCAAGCATTGTGGAAGGGAGTGATCTTGAGCAAATATGCACAGGCAAGACATTGGTGCACCAATGAAGTGTCTAGCACTTACAGTTTCAGTCTGGAGTAGTGTTTTCAAAGACGTTTTCGGGGCGAGTCCGAAGGGGGAACCGAAAACGCATCGCGGCACAAATAAAAAGCGTAGATCCATAAAGCGTAATCCCCAAAATTTGGGGCTAAGTCCCGAGCGTAAAAATGTAAGTTTCGGGCATTAAATTTTATTTTTATTATTTTATTTTTTATAAATAATATTGTTATTACTGGTGTAATGATATTTATACTTTATGCTATCATGTTTTCATATTATAGTCATTTTTTCTAGAATATATCAGTAATAAAAACAGCTCTCATAGAAAATAACATTATAAATAGTTTTTTTCATGATTATGCCTAAAAATGATAAGATAGAGATTTCATAGCCCTATGGTCCTGTGAAACTTTATCTATATCTTTATATTGCTCTTATAATATTTATCCTTATCCTTCTTTGAAATATATATAAACAATAATTAGTGTAAATATTAATTGAGTGAGAAAAACTACAGGTCATCGATGATGATTTTATTTTAAAGAGTATCTCGGTTATTATCATTTTTTTGCTATCTTTCTCAAATAATAATTATAATCTTTTTTTCTATATTATTGAAATTTATTTGAATTTATTTGCAGAATTATTGAAAATATTATTTATGCTTATCTTCTTAGTAATAAAATTATAAAATTGAAAATACATGAGATATACTCCCCATAGATCCATGAGACTTACGCCCCGTGTCTCGGGGCTTATGCCTCGCTCCCCCCCCCCCCCCCCCTTTTTTTTTAAAACACAGGTCTGGAAGGCCATCAAAATTTTTTGGCCTGGTCTCAGCAAGTACATTACCCACAATGTGGGGGATGAAACAAAGACATTTTTCGAAAAGGATTCTTGAGTGGACAGGAAGCATGATGTATTCTTTTCCTAATTATTTTGTATATGCACCAACCTTGAAGCCACAATGACAGATTCCTGGACCCCTCAAGGGTGGAACATCTACTTCAGAAAGAATTTGAATGATTGGGAGATTGATAGGGTGGCTGGTCTTCCGAAGGCAATTAAAAAGTTTGAGGGCACCTCAACAACCCCAGATGCAATCTTCTGGAGACACAACAGTGATCGAGATTTTCAGTCAAAAGAATTTATAGATAGGAAGCTACAGGGCAACCAGGAGGTAGAGCAGGCCCGTTGGTCAAAGGTGTGGGAATGCTTGGCCCCAACCAAAATTAGATGCTTCACTTGGCTAGTGGTCGGAAGACCATGCCTTACACATGAAGTGATTCAGAAAAGGAGAATACCTTTGTCTCCAGATGTTTTCTATGCAATGAGACTGCAGAAACAAATAACCACCAGTTCTTACACTGTAAAGTGTCAGCACAGTTGTGGTCAATGGTTCTCAGCCTCACAGGCAACAACTAGAGCATCCCAGAACACACAACAGATCTCCTAAGTTGTTGGATTAGAAGAGGGGGAAGCAAGTCCCACAAGAGATGGTGGAGAGCAATCCCACCATGTATTTGGTGGACAATCTGGAAGGAAAGGAATGGAAGATGTTTTGAGGGAATATGTAATACTCTGTAGAAGGTTAAGCGGAACTGCATTGCAAATCTTCATTTTTGGTATAAACTAGCAAATGTAGAAGATGATATCCAACAAGTAGAATTTTTAGGCTCTCTGTAATTAGTCTAGATGCATAGTTTGATGTGGATACCTTTTTGGAGGTTGCCAGCTTAACCTTAAAGCTGAAGAATACAAATTACCAGATTTCAAAAAAATAAAATAAAATCATGTTTTACAGGATTCACCACTTCTGCAGCAAAACTTGCAATTCCATACGCTGAACAACTTGTTTTCCTTGCACAACTTAACAACGACTACACCTCAGTCCCCTAAACAATTTGAGGTCGGCTGTATGAATTCCATTTCTTCAAGTTGCCAACTTCAGCTAACCGAGAACACGACCCTTGATAGAAGGGTGTGGAGGTCGAGAATTAGGGTAGAGGATCAGTAGGTTGTCAAGCGTATTTCTTTTCTGTACCAGGAGAATTATTTTTACTTTTGCTTATTCTTAGATCTATAGTACTACCTGATTGTTTCTTTTGCTTTGTTTATCTTAATATGTTGATATTGTTAATCTTTGTTATTACTGCCTTTTTTTCATCTCTCCTTGAGCCGAGTGTCTATCAAAAACAACTTCTCTGCTATCATAAGATAGGGATAAGGTTTGAGTACATACTACTCTCTCCTCCCAGATCCCACCTGTGGGATTATAGTAGGTTTGTTCTTGTTGTCATTGTTACTAAACAAACGTTCTCTAACAAGTCTAAAACCTATCTTCAACAAGTAACTATCACCAATATGGACCTTTCTCCTCCATTGTACCCTATCTTTAAGCTAAGTCTGCATTGATAACCAAACATCTGCAGGTCTTTTGAGATAACTTCCTTCCATGTGATTTTAGGTCTACCCCACCCACTTTTAACACTTTCACTTACCATAGCCTCACGAGCCATTTCAAGAAATTTTTAATATTAGAGATTTCTTGTTTTCCTTTTAATAAGTTAAATGTTCTCTTTTACTTTATTTACAAGTGATTACTCTCTTCTATGCTTAAATAAATGATCTTAAGGTATCATGTATTTTTTTTTTTAATGAAGAATATTTTAATGTATCATGTTTAGAGGTAACTTCAATACTTCTGTTGCAAAAATAACCTCCATTTTTTCCCTGATAAAAAAGGAAAACCTCCAGTTTCGTGTCGGCTTAGATTAGCATTTTGAGAAAGTTTAATAGTATAATTTTCTATTCCATTTCTTTTAAAAGCTAAAAGTCTGTTTCCTTTATCTGCAACAATGTATCTGCTTGCTTTTATGCCTGTGTATACCTTAGCATCTTGAAAAACCATCTCAACTAAATTCTCTCAAAAGTTTAGTTAGGGCCATACTAGCTCCTCTTAGTACCTTAGCATAAAATTACAAGCTAATATCTCCAAAGCTCAGAGAGGTCAATTGACTAGGAACTAATTGTGCCATCACCTGCTGACACATTAAATTATTAAGAAATTTCTAGTTCGAGAGTATTAAAGAGTACTGGAGAAAACAATCTAGCCATGAATTGAAAGTACACAAAGATGAATTGATACATTCAGTTTCAGGAAATAGCATCTTTATAAACCAAACCCCCCAAAAATAAATAAATAAATAAATAAAATTGTTACTTGTGATAATTTTTCTTTTGCTATAGTGCTGATACTGCAAATAATAAATGAAACAAGGCAAACGGTCTATATATTACGAAAATAGATTTTTCCTGCTCATTCACAGAGATAGCCGACATAAATTGTTTGGAACTGAGGTATAGTTGTTTTACAGAGATGAATTAGCCGAATAAACGACAAATGCAAATATTGTTGGCTAAGCGTCCACTATTTTCAATGCAAGGGAAATAATTAAAAACTTCTATCCGCAGGAGTTCACATGAAATGTTTGACTACTCCAGCTCACAAGACATACTCACCTTCCAATACTGACGTTTGAGCCTCTTCAGCTATCTACATGAAACAAGGAATGCCAACCATAAGAAAGTTTTCCAAGAAAAAGTAGACAACATCAATAATAAGTTAAAATGAAAACAATAAGCATTATGGAAGTCAGAGATTAGCCAACCATTTGATTTCTCGTATCCTCCTTATTGCAACTTGCTCCAGTATTCTCACTAAACAGGCCTTTGAGTCCCCTAAAAAGTTAATTTCAGTTAGAGAGATGATAAATGAGATTACTAACAATGCTAACATTATCTTTTAAAAACTACTAGTCGAGGTACCAGAAAATAGATTTTACAGCCCGAGGGATAAAAAATATCACCATGGTAGAAAGGAATGATTATAGCAAACCTGTTTAAGATAGAGGCACCTTTAGGGACAACTTCAGCTGATGACTGGTTCGAATGATCATCATAACAAGTCTGATAGACATCCCTGCTGGTACTTAACAGGGAAGATTGCACTTCACCCTATGGACAAGATAAGCATAGAAATACTAAAACACGTCATATAATTAGCTTCTGATTTACTATAATCAAGTACACAGAAGCTAAAGTATTATTTACAGGCTCTTAAACCACATGATTCACTCTGAAAGTGTTTGGTCTAAGATGTGGATAACTCTCATATTTACCAGCACTAGTACACACTAACAAATTAAAATTTAAATTTTTTCTAACTAGCTTGAGATATTTGACTAATATGACATTAGACTTCCTGTCTCATCCATATCTTACGTTAATGCCTTGGATTTCATATAAGAAATTACAAATTATACAAACTGTGAAACAGAACCCACAATCACTTACAGAAGGAAAAAGGCCCAGTACTGCAAAAGAACAATTCTTACACAGAATAACGAATGCAGGTGAACAAACTTGTACCATGGAGGAAGATCTTGAAGAAACTTGTGCAACATCATTCATTTTCCTTCGGTTCATGTCAGTAGATGACTTGCCCATAGCACCAGATATACCATGAAATGTTTCATCATTACGTGAATCGAATAAAATGTCCTCACAGTCATCATAGCCGCTATCATCAACCTCTCTGACAACTGCGGAAAATTTGGTTTCTTCATCAACTTCTAGGTTCGCGTGAAGTTGAATACCTCTCTCCTATGAAAAAAAATTCCAAACAATGCAACTAAAATTAGAACGAAAGAAGTAGAGAAGAATCACCAAGAAATCAAGGGCTCTGTATAAAGAAAGCAATTACCCCAACCTCTGCTAGATGAAGATCACGTGTATCCTCACCCTCAATTTCTCTAGCTATTCTTAGAGCTTCTTTTTCCAACTCACTCATCTGAGGACCTATCTCAAGCTTTGTCGTATAAAGGTCCTCATCAAATGTGCTTATTTTAACTCCAAACAGTCTTTCATTGGCTTCAAATTGATCCCAGCCCCTGACAAACACACACATTGTAGAGGTTGAAGCAACTATAACGAAAAAATCTATAGATGACTACTATAGCATGCGAAAAATTACAATTAGCAAAAGTATAACAACACAAAGAGAGTCTAGTAGACCATATATTAATTATAAATGAGGGATACAATAATGAAGCACACCTTTCCATGCATTCATCTTCCATTGACAGAGAACAGAAAGGGGCACTTGTCCAGAATTAAAATGCAATAAGGTGCTATAACAAGTAGATGTGATCTTTAGACTAGGGAATGACACCTTTTTCCTCCTTTTGGTGATTACCCGCATAAAACAAAAAAGTTACAGAAGGAACTAACCCTTTTCACCAAGAAATACTGTACTTCAAAGACAGTTGAAATAACTTGAAACGCAATTTGGGAGCAATATAATAATTAAACCAGAAGAACTTTTCCAGCGCTAATATCTGGCGAAATCCAACTCAACGTCAGTCTTCAGAATCAATTTGTATTAACTTAGGTTTTTTTTTTCTTTTTGGAACTCATATTTACTTAGCTTTAGAGAAAAAGAGATGCCTATTAAAGGAAGAACTTCACAAACAACACTTCCACGACAGAGGAGGAATATGCTTTGGATAAGAAAAAGACACTGTGACAGAAAGAGTAGCAGTGAGACAAATGATGTAGAAAGTATGCATGAGAGGGACAGGATCAAGAAAATAAAATACTGTCTCAATCCCAAGATGGGAGGAGTCGGCATAAAAATTCTCACAGTCCATTTCACTCTATTTAGACTGATTTCATCCGAATATTTAAAAACTTGGGGTTCTCTATACAAGAATTTACATTTCCTGCTAACACAAGTCTCTAAGTGGACCAAAGAGACTCCTAAACACATTGGACCTAAAGTAAGCATAATATCAAGAATAAGACTTAATCCCACTAGCTTGTGTTGCCTATAAGGATCTTTTTGTCCCATTCTTCCAGTTTTTCCGCTAGATCTGCATGGATTAATAGAGAACATAGGCTTTTAAGAACGTGATGCTCAAGAACGACTAACATAACCATCCCATTAGAAGTATCACGAGAGTTCTTTTATTTAACCATAGGAAGACTCTATTACCACAAGAGTAAGAGCACAGGATAATAATTCTATAAGAAGTTGATAATGTAAGCGAAGAATTTTTTTTATGTTAATTTCACCACAGCCCATAGGTGGCAGTAACTACTTAAATCCACATCTTCTATTAAGTTAAATAAAAATGAATATTACATAATTATAAATTGATATAAGTATAGCATTAATATTTTTAATCTTAGGACTCGGGGGTAATGATAGGACACTGGGTATGGGAGTTAAGATACAATCAAGAAATGTATATTACGACATATATAAGTATATATTTCGTCAATTAATTGAAGTTATTAAATTAAGGCAGTAAAATTAAATTCTTTGTAAACACTTATTTTTTATCCATAAGTTATCACGTATACTACAAAAGTGTTCTAGTACTTCATGATAATATATTTATATGGCATAAACCGGAAACCAAACCAAATACCTAATCAACCTATACTTCTTGGCCATAGGTGTAGTCAAAGCACCCAAGTTAGGTTGGTCAAATCTAAAGCAGATCAATCACCCAAACCGAAATCGTGTCAAATCGACAGTGGCACGGCAAGGATTTTGAAGGATCCCGCAATATAGGCTACAGATAGCTAAAACATCCTCTAACAATCAAAGGAAAAGATGTGAGCTAAACCTATTCCATTGGCCATCAAATATATTGTCTAGTTCAGGATATTCAGGAGCATCATCATCAGGTACCCAGCGTTCCAACTGCCGCTCTACCTCAATATGCTGAGGTTGTGAAATACATGAATCTGTCAAAAGTTCCTGCTGCTGTTCCAGCATGAATTCTGTTCTGAAGCCATCTAAAGTTGTAGGCACACCCTACTCCAAAGCAATAGAGCATCATTACTATAACTAAAACTAATTGAAAGTCACAACAATCTGAGTCAAAAATTAATTAGATATGATATATAAAGGTCTTCCATGAAAGACCATCACCATCATATTCTGTGATCTGATTTGTTTGATTGATTATTTAAAGTATTGTCATTGTTGAAATCAGACAGTGCATAAAGTAATTGCTAGAAAGAACTATAACAGTTGCACACAAACCTTTGCTCTAACTTGTACAAACTCTTCACCCGGTATTATCAAAGTCTTTGATGGAGGCTTGCTAAAAGTTTCAGAAGTATTCTTCATCCCCTCAGAACTATCTTTTATCAAGTAGGCCATTTTCAGAATAATACCTGTGCCAAGTGAAACGAAGAAAGCTAATGTTAAATATAAAATAGTTGTACATATGCCAAAACAATGTTCAGAGTCTTCAATCAATACCCCAAAAAACCCTACAGTCTAAGTTAAACTTTTCTAACATACCAAAATCTTTTTCACCGTTTGCAGCATGAAGTATCCCTGAAAACACTGATCCATCCGTCACTTGTACTTCCACTTGATGTCCAATAAGACAAGCACTTAAAAAAACTAGTCGATCACGTGACAGGCTTTGAGATGCTCCCCCTTTACCTGGAACACTTGGAGTTAGAATTAGGGAAGAAATCATAAACAATCCTAAGTCAGTGGCTCTCACCTACACATGTAAATTGACGGGAAGTAGTTTTTCCAGATTGCACTTTATTCTCCAACCTATTATCCATTTCTCTATCAACTTTACGATGGCCATATGCATTGGCAGAAGGCCTTGGCTGCACGGGTTGCTGCATCTTCCTGAATAATGTGTTGATTTATAGGTGAGATGCAGTTAAGCTTGGGTTCAGTCTATACACTGCAGAAGACAACACTCGAATAAGCAAATTACTTTAACTGCTAAAGTTGAATGAATTATTTTTTTTGCAAGCATGGGAAAGTATCAAACTGCACATTACACACCAAGGCGACAACTAAGACCTGGATCATCCACTAGCTGGTATAAAGAAACAAGGAACAAGAATTATATAACAGGAAAAATAATGCATCAATTGAACAATAGCTAGGCGTCAATGCACTTTATTGGACTGTGATTAACAAGATACAAAGTAAAATAAAAGTCTGCAATGCAAGGTAAGAATTAAATGTTAGTAGACGTAGGACATTAATTTCTCTTATGACTAATAGAGTTTCAGAGAAATTAATTCAAGTAACTTAACAGATGGAGGACTTCAAGCAGACTAACAATTCTGTGCAGAGAGAGAACCAACAAAATAGGCAATAAACCTTAAGGTGACAAGAAATATGTACGATAGGATATAAAAAATGAAAAAGACCACTATTCTGACTCAAGAATGGATAACAAAGTATAGGTTAATCTTGTGTGATTCTACACATTATGCTACTTGGAGTACTTAAATCACATTGATTAGGTTCATCATAAGATGTATTTGACAAGAAACAAAGTAAAGCCATTGGTCTAATCACTTCTAAAAATACTTGTCACTTCTATAACCTAGACGTGAATGCTGTTTCATTTTTATACTACGCAACGAATTTAAAACATTTCATGATCTTGAAAGAGTCACTTCTATCTCATCCAATTGAGACATAGAAGTGAACTAAACACCCAAAAATAAATAGACACGGAGACCATATAAATAGTGTGCATACCTACAAGGAATTAACTGTTCAATACTAACTAGTTCAACTTTACCTACTTAAAACAATGACCCAGAACATCCTTATGATACTAACCGAACTCAGAAGTATAATATCCTAAAGAAATACCAACTGGATTATCCTTTTTCTTTTTGTTTGAAGTGATCAAGATTACAATTATCAACTAAAACATAAGTTGCATATGTCAAGACATATGATCTAGGGGAAAAGTAACGAACCATACAAATTTCACTAACATAAGTAGATTACAAAAAACTGTAAATCCATAGATTGAAAAAAACAAACATAAAAGTTATTCCTTCCGTCCCCCGCCTTTTAAATATTTATTACCACAGAAAAGGAGAGCATTAGTATAAAAACTTATTTGGCACAGATCGACTTCTCATGGTCAAATTATTTTATTGTGATCATTTGTCATAAAATAATTAAATTTTGGCTCCTCTCTATTCCAAAATCTGATTCTGGTTCCACTACCTATCTCTAATCTGGTAAACTGGTTGAACTCTCCCAAAAGCTTACTTATGCTCTTCCCTATTCCCCCCTTTAATATTTCTCTGCTCTTCTTTACCATGGATAGCATTTATCAACTCCTTCCAGACTTAACTGCCTCCCATGTTATACCTCCAAAGCCATATGAAAAGCAGACTTAAACTATGTAATTTCATATTCTTACACCCATTACACCCCCCTTGTTATCACTCAGCACCCACTACCACTTAACCAGATGCATTATTTTCTTGCCTGCACTACCATCCCATAAAAACATATTTCTCAAAGAATTCATTTTCCACAGTTTCGTCAAGTATTTCAGATCTATATAGTAACTGATTTTCCCTCAATTCAAAATTTCCAGTAGTTCTCTGCTCAGTCTTGTAGTTTCACCTTTAGTAATTTCATAAAATGTAAAAGAAGACCGTCAACCACTAATCATTTCCTCAAACCCCTCTTTCTTCAAGCTACCGTTTTTTGAATTTGAAGTATTTGTATTTCTTTCCCAAGCTCCACTTTGTAACTGTAGAGAAGTGTGTAATTTTAGAAGTGTGGACTGCTTATGGCTCTAAATTCATCATCCCATTCTGTTGAAAACATGAATTTATCAATTCCTGAAAAAGAATTGGCATCTTCACCTCGGTTCCAAGTGAAAATGCTACCAAACAAAAGGTGGATAAATCAACCCAAGCTCCTCAGAAAATCTTGAAAACTTAAACATAACTCTAGTTCTTTTGTTGTTGTTTTTCCTTTCCCCCGGCAAATATGGTAATGTGAAGTCCCCTCAATTACCCAAGGATCATGACTTAAACCTCTTGTAGCCACCATATCCAACAGTAAATTTTTTCTATCATTTCCCTTGTATGGCCTGTATATCCCTCTCAAATGCCAACCGAAATTTTGCGCAACGCTTTCAAATAGACCGTGACACTGTATTGACCAATAGCTACTGTAATCCATTGACAAATAGCTGCTGTAATCCCATTCCAAGCTCTCCTATCCCATATAACAAGAATCCCCCAATTTGCTTCATCCAGCTTCTAAGTAGGTAAAATCAGTCCATCTATTTGGCCAAATCTGTCTGATAATAGTAGCAGAAATAACATTAAATTTGGTTTCCTAGAAACGATAAATATTAGCTCTCTCCTTGCATAATAACATTTTCAACATCCATCTTTTTCCTCTACTATTGAGGCCCTTCACATTCAGGGTAATAAGATTCAGCTTCGTGGTTCAACAAAAGTGAGTAATTTCCCTTGACTCAGTCACTGCACTTACCAAATTTTATGTTTCGAAGTTCTTTACCTCACAATTCTCATCTTTTCTGGTACTACCTAAATTTACAAATTTAGCTTCTGGTATTCTTCTGAAGTCAATTGTTACCAATTTTGGTAATAACCGTATAGCTTCCCCCTCAAAGCCTTCAAAATTCAACCCATTTGCTTGCTAAGTTTAAGGAATTTTCTTCGAAGCTATGTTGTAATGTCTGTCTCAATTGCCTCCGATTGTGTCCTCATCAATTTGGTATCACTCACACAAATGAACTTGCTAGGTAGTGATGGGTTGAGGTTCTTGTCGAGTTCATCACTTACAAGATTTAGCATCTGGGTGTCTAGCATGCAGCTCATTACTACTTCTAACATATCTTCCGAGGAAGATGAGCTATGGAGGAGACACCTAGATTGCAACTGGTGGATTGTCAGACATTTGTTGGACATGGCTTTGACTTTGATGAGAAAAGGATCGATTTGAGAGACTGATTCTAAAAGAGGCTTAGATGACAAGGTCGAAATACATAATTTCGCTAGGTTAGATTGTTTTGCAATTTGAGTGTTGGTTCAGGTATTGGAATAATAGGTTCTTTTACCTGTAAGAGAGGTCCAAAAGGATTGGGCTCCTAAAAAACTTTAAACGTTGTTGCTTGCCCAAGCCCATTATTATTACCCTTTTGTCGACCCAAATACATTACGCCTGGCCCTAGTAACCTCACCATAAGATTTGAAATTCAAAAAACTACCAGCGTCTCTCTTCGAGAAACCCCTATTATCCAAAGGTTCTTGACTATGAATGGAGAACCAAAGGTCCATTTTTCCACCAAGACAATGGTCGTCAGAATTCAATTAAGAGGCTTTTGACGTGAATCCAAGCCTATTATAGGTAACCTCTTGAAAATAGCTTCTCCCTCTATTTTCAATCAACTGCACATTTTTCACCAATTTCTCTGAAAGTATTGTGATTCATAGGTGTAAAAGTGTACTCAACAACCTAATCCAACACCATTTTGGTGTATTATTGTCTGAGACAAATCCCGTCGTTGTTGACCACCAATCCAGCTTAAGTTCCATGTTTTCCATCTTCATATTCTTTTGATTCAATGAGATTCCTCCTTAGATGATAGTTCGAAGATAAAATTAAACCCTTCCATTTTGAGGACTTGCGCTACCGGAAACCTTACAAATGTTGTGAACCCATCTTCCCAGTTCTGAGCCTGTTAGGATATCTTGGTGAACACCCTCGAATCTCCCTCAACAAGCAATTTGGAAGGGACTCCCTCTTTTGTTCAATGATTTTCTTATCCAACAGTGATTTTAGACTCTAACTAGCTCCTATCTTTCAGCCCCATGTGACTTCCAAATCATCTCTTGAGTTTTCACTGCCTCTGCATAGTTTTGTGGTTGGTTCCCCTTCAGTAATCTGGTTTTCTCTATAATTTTTTGTATTTTTTGAGTCATATTAACCCAAGCATGTGTTAGGAAAATTCCAGGATGATAATGTTGCTTCTGTTTCCTACCGATAGGCACAAATCTTCCAAGAAGATTAAAATTCTGAGTTACTGAATACACTCTGAATGTTCCTTCTCCTGAGTATGTTCCCAGATCCTTCTGATGCAGCAATCATCTTCTGGCATACCCATATCAGGACCCATCTGCTGATTGTCAACCACCTTACGAAGTTTCTTCTCCTCTCTACCAAATTGTACCATATGTCATAGGACGAAGCATATTCCGTGAGATCAAAGGATTTAGCCCCGGCAACAAAAAATACTTTCTTGACATTTGATGGATTAAGTTTTAATACAATCACCCAAATGAAATGATTGGTAATAAAAAATAATCCAGGACCAACAAACAACTAGTTCCAGTTGACAGAAAACCCGACTACCGGGAAAGTCTAGAGTTAAATACTTGAGTAACTGCTTTTTAAATTGAGCCCGATGAAGTGTAACTTTTAAAAATCTTTTTATTGGCGGGGCTCTGGGAAAGAAAGAGCAAATGACTTTAAGCTCAAGATCAGAGTGGTATTTTCATTTAATCAAGTAAGATTCTCATTCATAAGCCCATGATCAGAGACTTGGTGAAGGAACAACTATGAATTCACTAAAACCTCAGCTGCTCGTAAGCTTTTAAATGATAAAATACTGAACATATAGAAAGCTATAATGTGTACAAAGGAACGAAGATGAAGACATTACAGATCAGAACTTAGAAAATTTTCAGAAAAAGGGAAGCAAGAGTACGAGAATCTTGACAAACCAACTAACAGTAACAATGACAAGCAATGAATCTATTTTCCCTCATTGGAAACTTAAGTTCAAAGTCTTCTGTCCAACATGCAATTGATTTTTTTTTCATCTTTCTTTCTTCCTCTGTACTAGACATATTCATACCAAGTGATAAATGGAGTCTACAGGAACCTATTCACCATTCTGAGTTAACATACAACAACAACAACAAAAACCAACAACTCCAATCCTAAAATAGTTGGGTCAGCAACCTCTATATCTATTCCTCTATATTTAGGTCCATTTCATAATCTTTAAAAACTCAAAAACTTGAAGCAACAAGAAGCCAGAAAAAAACAAACGCGTGAATGTATAATCACGAATAAACTGAATTCTCTACAAAAAGGATACTAGCCCAGCTCTCCAAACAAGACAAACAAAGAACTAGGAGCTAACTAAAAATCACCTACTCTATTAACAAGCATAGCTTTTATAGTTGCTTTACGAAATCACAAGCAACTGATCGAAATCCTTTAAAACGAAAAAGAACAACTTTTATCTCCGAGCTCAATTAAAAAACCCTAGATCCATATTCTTGTGCGATTCAAACAACGTGATCCATCAATAAACAAGTAGATAAAGGAAGTCGATACTTACAAAGAGGGATGGAGAGAGAGAGAGAGAGAGAATGTGCGATCCTAGCAAAGAGAAACTAAAATTGATTATCAAAAACGACACCGCTCTATGAATGGAATTGAGAGGGTGAAGTCTCTGCGCGTCTACCGTCACCGAGAAACTGAAATTACCCTGAATGCTTAAAATGGGTTCTCACACAGAGTCCATTATATGTCCGTTTAAGGATCTTGTTTGTATCTACTAACTTTTCTTTGTTTAGAAGAAATGCCATAAGGATGGCCAGAACTACTATTCACATAAAATTTATTATTGTTGGTTGATACATTATTTTAGGGTGCTTATTGGGTGGTCGGTTCCGATTTTTGTATTTATGATTTTATTTATTGGTTATCAATTTTTATGTGTTAAATCATTATTGAATTGATATTTTTCAATTCGGCTTAATGATTATTCGATGATTATCGGTCGGGTTACTGATTAATTGGTTAAGTTAATACATATTGGTTGCAGAGATTTTGAGAACATGAATATTGAAAGTGTTCATAAATACCATTAATCCGCAATTGGCCTAAACAAGCAACTCTTTCACATGAAATGTTTGTTACATACAATAAAGATAATATCACATGCAAAACATTCATACAAAAAACACACATATATGATATTAATTTTTCTTCCTTAGGAGAACAAAAAGGATCTATTGTTTCAAAATAATTAAATAGATGCACTCTATCATAAGCATAAAATAAGGGTAATATTATAGATTAGTAGGAATTGACGGATTATCGGTTATTCGATATAAAAATTAAATAATTTGTTTCTTAACCGATAATGTGCTATTATAAAATTCTAAACCACTCTTAAATTGTTAATCTAACAACCCGATCATTAATTTAATAACACTTTCCGTGTTTGAATTTATCGGTTATGGTTCGATTTTGAAAACCTTTAAGTTATTTAGTTTTTAGTTTTCTTCTTACACAACTATAATATTATTGTAAGCCATGCGGAAATTTATGTATTGTTTTAAATGAAATAAATATAAAATTAAGAATATATGTAACAGTAATAATTTTCTTTTGAGAAGGTAACAATTGACTTATATATCCAAAAAAGACTGCATCAAATTAGATACAGCTAAAGTTAATTACAAAAGCCTAAAGATCAATCTCCTATTCCTTGGATTCACAAAGATCCTATACTATCTACAAAGGATTCTTGATCTTCCATGTATACTAATTTACACCAAAAATAAAACCAAGCTAAGCACTTCATCTTCATATCCCGGATAAAGCTGCATTTATCTTCCAGGCATCTTTGGTTCCTTTCATTCCACACTGTCCATCAAGTACAAGCAGGGACAATTTTCCATCTTTCCTTCTGGTTTGCTAAGCTATTATAACTGTTCCAATTGTTCCAATTTTCTAAGGTCTCCAGAATACTACCAGGCATTACCCATACAAGTCCTTCCATATTTATGAAAATACTCCACAGCTGACTTATTATTTTGCAATGTAAAAAAAGATGATTGATTGTCTCTGCCTCTTCTCCACATAGACAGCATGTTGAAACCAACTGTAGACCCCTCTTCATTAAGTTATACTGCATTCCTAGTCAGTAGCTAGGTAAACCATGCTACTTTACAAGGAATTTTGACCTTCCAAATCAATTTCCAAGGCCAACAGTCAATCTGATTGTTAGAAATATTGTATTTTCCGTAGGCACCTTTGATAGAGTAAGTATCTTGGCTATTTCCCATCCATTAAACACAATCTTCAGAGGTAGATACACCTTTGAATTGTTTCAATGTGAGGAAGAAATCTGTAAGCCTGTCAATCTCCCAATCGTTCAGCATACTCCTATAGCTCAGGTTCCAACCTTGAGTGTCCCATACATCTCCAACAGTTGAGTTTTGTTGCTGGTTCAGATTGTATATATCTGGATATAGCTGCTTCAGCGGTGTTTGTCCTATCCATTTGTCTTCCTAGAAAGTTCTCTCCCCATTTCCTACTTTGAGATAGGAGTTATTTTTGAACTTTGGCCATAAATTGCAGATAGACATCCAAACACTAACTCCATAGGGGTTCCTTACCAGTTTAGTCATCCAACTAACACTCATATATAGTAAACAACTATGCTCTATTTTAATTATTTTAAAGAAAATATTATATAAATTATACATTCTATGTTTTTTTTTATATATATAATACAATTATTCCTTCCATCACAATCTTTCCTTTTATAAACTGAACATAAAAAATTGACATGTCCATCAATTCCGTCTTCCTGTATTCTAAACTTAGAAAACAATTTCTCCCAATAGTAAAATGTAACTTGTAATGGATTCGAAATATAACATGCTATATAAGATTATCTGCTTTATTTTTCAAGTTATTAATGTACCTATTTTACATTGTTACCTGTAATTATATTTTAATTGGTCCCACATATAGTAAAACAATTTATTACACTTGCAAAGTCAAACATTATCTAATACACCTATTTGGCAAAGAATCCAATGAACTTGGGTGTGGGATGAGATAGGTTGGATATCCCATAGGTTGGGATATCCCATGAGATTATTTGATCTTATTTTTTTATATGAAATAACTTATTCCATCACTTATATTGTTGTACTATAATTCTGGATTTTATCTTGGAATTATTGTAATACCCCGTATAATTGAAGCAATAAACCCGTACTTTCGAAGTAGGACTAAGAGTGCTTAATATGCTAAGAAGGATGTGTTATGAGGTATTTGAATCACTCTATGGTTGTAGGTTAATATTTGACATCAATCAAGTTATAAAACAAAAGTTTGCAAACGTTATCACAAATTACTTTCTTAAATTCTCTGAAATTTGGATCAGATGTCTCAGAGCTTTTCTCCCAATCTATAAGGAGTTAGGGTGTCTACTACCTATCAAATTGAAGGTCTATAAGTCTAGTTTCTAACGCATTAAACTGTTTGCTGATACGACTTTGGAATAGAGAGATATTCGCGTTTTCGCGAGACTGTGCAAGCAAGCATGTCAAAGCGGGTCAAGTCAACAGAGGAATATATAAAGTCTCCTTGGTCGTTGGTCATATCCAAATTCATTTTTTCCAGAACTTGGGTGATGGAAACTCCATTTCTTTGTAATTCTCCATAGATATTGAAGGATTTGAGTTAAATCCATGAGCTAAAGCAATTTCTGAGGTTAGATCGTTGATTCCGTCGTGTGGTTTGTGTTCTTGTTGCATTCCATTAAGTTTGGGGTTGTTTCGTGGGATTTAGTTGGGTAAGAGTTTTTCCCTCTTGATATTCATCTTATTATCATAAATATGAATCTGTAAGTATCGTTAGATCTTCATGTTGAAATTTCTATAATTACAAGGATTTTGAAGCATCCCCCAATATAGGCTATAGATAGCTAAAACATCCTCTAACAATCAAAGGAAATGATGTGAGCTAGCAACCTATTCCAATGGCCATCAAATATATTGTCTAGTTTAGGACATTCAGTTAGGACATTCAGGAGCATCATCATCAGATACCCAGCATTCCAACTGCCGCTCTACCTCAATATGCCGAGATTGTGAAATACATGAATCTGTCAAAAGTTCCTGCTGCTGTTCCAGTATGAATTCTGTTCTGAAGCTGTCTAAAAATGTAGGCACACCCTACTCCGAAGCAATCGAGCATCATTACTATAACTAAAACTAATTGAAAGTCACAACAATCTGAGTCAAAAATTAATTAGATATGATATATAAAGACCTTCCATGAAAGACCATCACCATTATATACTGTGATCTGATTTGTTTGATTGATTATTTAAAGTATTATCATTGTTGAAATCAGATGGTGCATAAAGTAATTGCTAGAAAGAACTATAGCAGTTGCACACAAACCTTTGCTCTAACTTGTACAAACTCTTTACCCGGTATTATCAAAGTCTTTGATGGAGGCTTGCTAAAAGTTTCAGAAGTATTCTTCATCCCCTCAGAACTATCTTTTATCAAGTAGGCCATTTTCAGAATAATACCTGTGCCAAGTGAAACGAAGAAAGCTAATGTTAAATATAAAATAGTTGTACATATGCCAAAACAATGTTCAGAGTCTTCAATCAACAACCAAAAAAACCTAAAGTCTAAGTTAACTTTTCTAACATACCAAAATCTTTTTCAGTGTTTGTCGCATTAAGTATCCCTGAAAACACCGATCCGTCCATCACTTGTGCTTCCACTTGATGTCCAACCAGACAAACACTTAAAAAAACTAGTTGATCACGTGACAGGCTTTGAGATGGCTCCCCCTTTACCTGTAACACTTGGAGTTGGAATTAGGGAAGAAATCATAGACAATCCTAAGTCAATGGCTCTCACCTACACCTGTAAATTGACGGGAAGTCATTTTTCCAGATTGCACTTTATTCTCCAACCTATTACCGATTTCTCTCTTCTTTTATTTTTTTGATAACCGTGGTGTCTGGGTCAGCTTGACTAATTCCACAGGATACCTACCACCTCCCACCAGCAACAGGTATCAGGTAACTCTATCCACCAAAGCTAAAACAGATAGGAAAAAATCACCTACTGTTTTTTTGTCTCTGCTGAGGTTTGACCTTGAGACCACATGGTTCTCACCCGCTTCATTGACCACTAGGCCACACCCTCGGCTGCCAAATTACCCATTTCTCTATCAACTTTACGATGGCCATATCCATTGGCAGAAGGCCTTAGCTGCACAGGTTGCTGCATCTTCCTAAATAATGTGTTGATTTATAGGCGAGATGCAGTTTAGCTCGGGTTCAGTCTATACACTGCAGAAGACAACACTCGAATAAGCAAATAACTCTAACTGCTAAAGATGGAAATTTGAATGAAACATTTTTTTGCAAGCATGGAAAAATATCAAACTGCACAGTACGCACCAAGACAACAACTAAGACCTGGATCATCCACTAGCTGGTATAAAGAAACTAGGAACAAGAATTATATAACAGGAAAATAATGCATCAATTGAACAATAACTAGGCGTCAATGCACTTTATTGGACTGTGATTAACAAGATACAAAGTAAAATAGAAGTCTGCACTGCAAGGTGAGAATTAAATGTTAATAGATGTAGGAAATTAATTTCTCTTATGACTAATAGAGAGTTTCAGTGAAATTAATTCAAGTAACTTAGCAGATGGAGGACTTCAACCAGAGTAACAATTCTGTTTAGAGAGAGAACCAATAAAATAGGCAATAAGCCTTAAGGTGACAAGAAATATTTACGATAAGATATAAAAAAATGAAAAAGACCACTATTTGGAGTCAGAAATGGATAACAAAGTATAGGTTAATCTTGTGTAATTCCACACATTATGCTACTTGGAATACTTAAACCACATTGATTAGGTTAATCAGAAGATGTATTTGACGAGAATC
This sequence comes from Datura wrightii, assembly GCA_035772735.1. Lineage (NCBI taxonomy): Eukaryota > Viridiplantae > Streptophyta > Magnoliopsida > Solanales > Solanaceae > Datura > Datura wrightii. Next base: position 155,713,746 of record JASDFA010000010.1, on the reverse strand, counting down.
AAAGTAAAAGTCATTGTTCTAATCACTTCTAAAAATACTTGCCACTTCTATAACCTAGACGTGAATGCTGTTTCACTTTTATACTAAGCAATGAATTTAAAACATTTCATGATCTTGAAAGATTCACTTCTATCTCATCCAATTGAGACAAAGTAGTGAACTAAACACCCAAAAATAAATAGACATGGAGACCATATAAATGGTGTCCATACCTTCAAGGAATTAACTGTTAATACTAACTAGCGAGGAATTAACTGTTCAATACTAACTAGCACATATTTACCTACATAAAACAATGACCCAATACATCCTTAGGATACTAACAGAACTCAGAAACATAATATCCTAAAGAAATACCAACTGGATTATCCTTTTTCTTTTTGTTTGAAGCAATCAAGATTACAATTTCAAACTAAAACATAAGTTGCATATGTCAAGAATATGATCTAGGGGCAAAGTAACTAACCGTATAAATTTCACTAACACGAGTAGATTACACAAAACTGTAAATTCATGGATCGAAAAAAAAACATAACAGTAATCCCATTCCAAGTTCTCCTATCCCATATATCAAGAATCCCCCATTTGCTTCATCCAGCTTCTAAGTAGGTAAAATCAGTCCATCTATTTGGCCAAATCTGTCTGATAATAGTAGCAGAAATAACATCAAATTTGGTTTCCTAGGAACAATAAATATTAGCTCTCTCCTTGCATAATAACATTTTCAACATCCGTCTTTTTCCTCTAATATTGAGGCCCCTCACGTTCCAGATAATAAGATTCAGCTTCGTGGTTCAACAAAAGTGAGGTAATTTCCCTTGACTCAGTCACTGCACTTACCAAATTTTATGTTAGATTTGAAGTTCTTTACCTCACAATTCTCCCCTTTTCTGGCACTACCTAAATTTACATATTTTGCTTTTGGTATTCTTCTGAAGTCAATTGTTGCCAATTTTGGTAACAACTGTAGAGCTTCCCCCTCAAAGCCTTCATGTGTAGTGTTCTGTCTCAATTGACTCCGATTGTGTCCTCATCAATTTGGTACCATTCACACAAACGAACTTGCTAGGTAGTGATGGGTTGAGGTTCTTGTCGAGTTCATCACTCTACAAGATTCAGCATCTGGGTGTCTAGCATGCAGCTCATTACTACTTCTAACATATCTTCTAAGGAAGATGAGCTACGGAGGAGACTCCTAGATTGCAACTGGTGGGTTGTCAGACATTTGTTAGACATGGCTTTGACTTTGATGAGAAAAAGATCGATATGAGAGATTGATTCTAAAAGAGGCTTAGACGACAAGGTCGAAATACATAATTTGGCTGGGTTAGATTGTTTTGCAATTTGAGTGTAAGAGAGGTCCAAAAGGATTGGGCTCTAAAAGACTTTAGACGTTGTTTCTTGCCCAAACCCACATTATTACCATATTGTCAACCCAAAATCGTTATGCGTGGCCTAGTAACCTCACCATCAGATTTGAAATTCAAAAAACTACCAGCGTCTCTCTTCGAGAAACTCCTATTACCCAATGGTTTTTGACTATGAAAAGAGAACCAAAGCACCATTTTTCCACCAAGACAATGGACGACAGAATTCAATTAAGAGGCTTTTGACGTGAATCCAAGCCCATTGTAGGTAGCCTCTTCAAAATAGTTTGTCCCTCTATTTTCAATCAACTGCACATTTTTCACCAATTTCTCTGAAAGTATCGTGATTCCATAGGTGTAAAAGCGTACCCAACACTATTTTGGTCTTGTTTTCTGAGACGAATCCCTTCACTGGTGACCACCAATCCAGTTTAAGTTCCATGTTTTCCATCTTCATATTCTTTTGATTCAATGAGATTCCTCCTTAGACGATAGTTCAAAGATAAAACTAAACCCTTCCGTTTTGAGGACCTGCGCCCCTGGACACCTTACAAATGTTGTGAACCCATCTTCTCAGTTCTGAGCCTGTTAGGATATCTTGGTGAACACCCTCGAATCCCCCCAACAAGCAATTTGGAAGGGATTCCCTCTTTTGTTCAATGATTTTCTTATCCAACAGTGATTTTAGACTCTAATTAGTTCCTACTCCCTCTGTTTCAAAATAAGTGGTGTTTTAGTCTTTTGATTTTATTTCAAAATAAGTGGTGCTTTATATAATCAAGAAGACATTAATGATCTTTTTCCAATTTTACCCTTATTTAAATGGGGAAAGTTTTACATAATCTTGAAAATACTAAAGAGCTATATCTTTCTTCAAGATATTTTTTAAGGGTAAGTGGGTAAAAATATATTTTTCTTTCTAGGAATGAGTAGTTTTCTTAAATGGTGTGCACAAACTAAAAACACCACTTATTTTGAAACGGAGGGAGTATCTTTCAGCCCCATGTCACTTCCAGATAATCTGTTGAGTTTTCACTGCCTCTGCATAGTTTTGTGGTTGGTTCCCCTTTAGTAATCTGGTTTTCTCTATAATTTTTTGTATTTTTTGAGTCAAATTGACCCAAGCATGTGTTAGGGAAATTCCAGGATGATAATGTTGCTTCTGTTTCCCACCGATAGGAACAAATCTTCCACGAAGATTAAAATTCTGAGTTACTGAATACTCATAGAGTTGGTCTGAATGTTCCTTCTCCTGAATATGTTCTCAGATCCTTCTGATGCAGCAATCATCTTCTGGCATATGCATATCAGGACCCGTCTGCTGATTGTCAACCACCTTACAAAGTTTCTTGTCCTCTCTACCAAATTGTACCATGTCATATGTCATAGGACGAAGCATATTCCATGAGATCAAAGGACTTAGCGCCGGCAACGTAAAAGACTTTCTTGACATTTGATGGATTAAGTTTTAATACAATCACCCAAATGAAATGATTGGTAAGAAAAAATAATCTAGGACCAACAAACAACTAGTTCCAGTTGACAGAAAACCCGTCTACCGGGATAAGTCTTAGAGTTAAATACTTGGGTAACTGCTTTTTAAATTGAGTCCAATGAAGTGTAACTTTTAAAAAATCTTTTTATTGGCGGGGGTCTGGGAAAATAATGAGCAAATGACTTCAAGCTCAAGATCAGAGTGGTACTTTCATTTAATCAAGATTCTCACTCATAAGCCCGTGATCAGAGACTTGGTGAAGGAACAATAATGAATTTGCTAAAACTGCTTTTAAGCTTTTAAACGATCAAATACTGAACATACAGAAAGCAATAATGTGTACAAAGGAATGAATGTGAAGACAATACAGATCAGAACTTAGAAAACTTTCAGAAAAAAGGAAGCGAGAGTACGAGAATCTTGACAAACCAACTAACAGTAACTAATGCAATGAATCTATTTTTCCCTTCATTGGAAACTTAAGTTCAATGTCTTCTGTCCAACATGCAATTGATTTTTTTCTCTTTCTTTCTTCCTCTGTACTAGACATATTCATACCAAGTGATAAATGGAGTCTACAGGTACCTATTCACCATGAGTTGACAGAAAAACTCCCATCCTAAAATAGTTGGGTCAGCTACCTCTATATCTATTCGTCTATGTTTAGGTCCATTTCATAAACTTTAAAAACTCAAAAACTTGAAGCAACAAGAAGATAGAAAAAACAAACGCGAGCACATATAATCACGAATAAACTGCATTCTCAATAAAAAGGATATTGGCCCAGCTCTCCAAAAAAGACAAAACAAAGCACTAGGAGCTAACTAGAAATCACCTACTCCATTAACAAGCAACCAATCGAAATCCCAGCTTTAAAACGAAAAAGAACAACTTTTATTTCCGAGCCCGATTAAAAAACCCCTACACCCATATTCTTGTGCGATTCAAACAATGTGATTCATCAATAAACAAGTAGATAAATGAAGACGAGACTTACAAAGAGAGATGGAGGGAGAGAGAGAGAGAGAATGTGCGATCCTAGCGAAGAGAAACTGAAATTGATTATCAGAAACGACATCGCTCTATGTCACCGGAATTTGAGAGGGTGAAGTCTCTGCGCGTCTACCGCCACCGAGAAACCGAAATTACCTGTAATGCTCAACTTGCAGCCCTCACAGAATCATTCAACAAATTTATCATAAAAATAAATAAAAAATTTGACATGACAAAAAAATTTAACTTTTTATGTCACATAATTATAAGCCTTGCAAATAAATTTAAAATTTTATTTTTATACCCACCTCACCTATCCACTCACCCACCCATCAAAATTCATTGCATAATATTGTAATTGTGAGCTGATCAGTGAAGATATCTCAACAAATGATTCATTTGGCTTAAGCACATTCCTTCTTTTTCCATACGATTTATTTTTAAATTTGAATTTTATTCTGCCTTGATCTAACCCATTAAAAAGTTTCAGAAATAATATTTTGTCCTGCCTTGCAATTGAAGGTGTTGAAACTATTGATCCATCTTATACTTCTAAGAGGGGCAGACTTTCTAAGCGAAAAGTTATGGAGGATCATATTGTTGAAGTTCAAATGAAGAAGTCTAGAAATCATAGCGAGAATTATTTCTGTAATCTTTTGTGGTCATGTCAAAGACCTATTATGACACAATATATTGTGTTCTTTCTTTGTTGGCAAATAATTGTGCTCATACACAACTTAGTATGCAATATTATTTAGAAATTGTGTATTATGTAATTTTTTGCTTATTTTGATACCAAAAGAAAATCGATAAAGTAGTTATTTTGACTTAGTGTTCAAGGTCTGAAGCTAATATTAATTTAAATTTTGAAGAATATCGGCACTAAAAGGTTTTAAAAAATCTTTTAAGAGTCTTCTTTGTGAGTTTTTGGAGAAATAAAAAAACAAGGACAAAAAGCGAAGAGGAGCAGAGAATTGACCGGGAGAAATATGGGCTTCGTCAATTTGATGTGTAGATGGGTGGATTAGGTATAAGAAATATTGTTGTTTTAATTTTATTTATTTGTGGGGCCTATGTTTACATGACATAAAAAATTAAATTATTTCGTAGAATCAGACTTTTTTTTAATGATAAATTTAATTGAATGATTTTGTGAGAAAATAGCTACAAGTTGAGTGATTTATTGCTACAAACTAAAGTTCAGTGACTTTACAAGATATATGAGTCATCGTTGAAGATATTAACTCAATTTTTCTTTGTTTAGAAGAAATACAATCAGGGGCTATTTGGTTATAGGTTAGAGTTATGCGAGTATTACTAATACATGAATTATTTATGAGAAAATTTATGTATTACTTTATGCAGGGATTAGTTATGCATGTTTTAGTTATGTAGGTATTAATTATGCAAGTATTAGTTATGTAAAGTTTAGTTATAGATGAATGATTGATTATTGAATATTTAATCTGGTGTAAATTAATATATATTATTTACAAAAAAATAAGTAAACAAATAGTATAAAATTATTGTATAATTTATTTTTTTTAAAAGAAGAAAATGGAGGTGTAAATGTGTGTTGAATAAAAAAAAATTAGATCAATAATTGTTTAATTAATTAATTAATTTTATACCCACACACACATTCATATTAACCAAAGAAATACACCAAATAAAAAATAATAATAACTAATTCTAGTTAAATATGCACAGAAGAAAATATAATTTTTTAAAGTTCTGAATTAAAAAAGATTTTAAAAGTAAATTATCAGAGGTAAATGTGTAATTTTATTATTTTAATCAATGTATAACTAATACCACATAACTTAATTCCACCTTCCACCCTGCATAAAATTATACATAGATTTCCTCATAAGTTATGTAAGTTTTAATTATGTAGAATTACTAAAAACACAACCAAACATTGTATAACATAAGTACATATATAACCTTTATACAATATTTGATATCTACCAACCAAACATTCTATAAAATTAATACATGAATAACTTTTATTCTATTTGGTAACCAAACAATGCATAAAATTAATACATGAATAAAAATCAATTTATTCATGTATTATTTTGACCCTTATCCAATAAGCAAACGGATGACCAGAACTACTATTCACATAAAATTTATTATTGTTGGTTGATACATTATTTCAGGGTGCTTATTGGATGGTCGATTTCGATTTTGTATTTATGATTTTATTTATTGATTATTAATTTTATATGTTAAATTATTATTGAATTGATAATTTTTCGATTCAACCTAACAATTATTTGATGATTATCGATCGAATTATTGATTAATTGGTTAAGTTAATACAATATTGATGGCAGAGATTTTGAGAATGTGAATATCGAAAGTATTAATAAATATCATTAAAATGTTTGTTACATACAATGAAGATAATATAACGTGCAAAACATTCATACAAAAACACACATAGATGATATTAACTTTTCTTCCTTAGGAGAACAAAAAGGATCTATTGTTTCAAACTAATTAATTAGATGCACTCCATCATAAGCATAAAATAAGGGTAATATTATAGATGAGTAGGAATTAACAGATTATCGGTTATTCAATATAAAAATTAAGTTATTTATTTTTGAACTGATAATCCGTTATTATAAAATTCTAAAGTATTTTTAAATTATTAATCTAATAATCAGATTTCAATAATTTAATATCATTTTCTATGTTTGAATTTATCAGTTACGGTTCGATTTTGAACACCCTTACGTTATTTTATTTTTAATTTTCTTCATACATAATTATAATATTATTATAAGTCATGCAAAAATTTATGTATTATTTTAAACGAAATAAAATTTAAAATTAAGAATATATATAACAATAATAAATATATTAAAATAACATTTTATAAGATTTCACTGAAAATGACAAAACTGACACTCATATATAGTAAACAATTATACTCTGTTTTAATTATTTGAAAGCAGATATTATATAAATTATACATTCTATGTTTTTTTTTTAATGAGCGAAGAGTGAAAAAGCATATCTAAAGTATCACAGATTTTTGATTTTCATACTCAAATTATTAGGTGTGCAAGTTTTTTATCGAACTATTACCAAATATTTATCTAAACACACCTAAATTATCAGTTGCTCACTTTTCCTTCCTGATATTTCAAGTGAAAAAAGTGAGCAATTGATAGTTGAGGTGTGTTTTGATAAACATTTGATGATAGTTCAAGTAGAAAAAGTAAACACCTGATAGTTTGGGTAGAAAATTAAAAAAGAAAACAGGTATTTTTTTTTAACTTTCACTCTTTTTTTTTATATGTAATAAGATTATTCCTTCCGTCACAATCTTTCTTTTAATAAACTGAAAATAAAAAATGACATGTCCCTCGATTCCTTCCTTCTGTATTCTAAACTTATTCAATATTATTGTTATTATTTCTAAATTCGGCGGATCACATTGTAGTGCTAAATGAACACTTTTTAATTGATGTGGTCTCTTCAATATCATTGGTAATGAGTTAGAAAATAATTTCTCCAAATAACAAAATAAACTTGTAATGGATTCGAAATTTAACATGCTATATAAGATTACCTGTCCTATTTTTCAAGTTATTAATCTACCCAATATACATTATTACCTGTAATTATATTTTAATTGGTTCCCCATATAGTAAAACAATTTATTACACTTTGCAAAGTCAAACGTTATCTAATACACCTATTTGGCAAAGAATCCAATGAACTTGGATGCGGGACAAGATAGGTTAGATATCTTAGGTGTTCACGATTTGGTGAAAAATTAAATTAAATTATAATTCAAATCAAACATATTAAAAAAATTGATATTTAGATTGAATTGGTTTGGTTTGGTTTGATTTTAAATTTTAAAAATCGATAATATTTTATCTTGATTTTGGTTTTAATTAAAAAAATTGAAGAAATAACCAAACTGAACCGATAAATTTTATAAATACATTCTATGTTTATTTGAATATATGATATTAGTTTTTCATAAATAATTATAAATATTTTGTATCTTTTAATCATTAATTTGGTTTTAGTATACTTATTTCACATGCACTACAATACTTTTAAATTCTATTTCTTAAAAAATATGTTCAAGCTCAATACTACAAGTCTAATTATCTATATGTGGTATGGCATATTGCCGATTTTTAATCTTTGCTAAGATATCCATCTACTCTTCAATCGTTTACCTCTTTGATTTTTGAAGAGTTGATCATTCTATTTAAAGTTGTATATTAGTTTTGTGTGGATATTAAACATATGAAATGGAAGAACCTCTACAGTTATATAACTTAAATATGTTAAAACTTTGGAATAGTGTTGAAAAATAACAAAAAATTCAGATACATCATCTTGTGATAGTAGAGAGAAGTTTGTTAATTCATAATGTTCATTTGAAATAGTTATCTTGTCTTTGTTGTTTTACTACTATCAATTTATTATTAGCTAGTTATAAATCGAAAAACCGACAAAATCAAACCAAAGTAACAAGAACAAAACTGATGATTTTTATTTTATTTGATTTTATAAATTTAAAAACCGACTAAGTTGGTTTGGTTTTGGTTTTGATAAAAAGCCGATCCAAACCGAACCATGAACACCATTACCCATGGGTTGGGATATCCCATGAGATTATTTTATCTCATTTTTATATAAAATAACTTATTCCATCATTTATATTTTAATAAAATAATTCTAGATTTTATCCTAGAATTAATATAAAACCTCGTACAATTGAAGCAATAAACCCGTACTATCAAAGTAGCAGTAAAAGTATTTAATATGCTAAGAAGGATGTGTTATGAGGTATTCCAATCACTCTATGATTGTATGTTAATATTTGATGTCAATCAAGTTGTAAAATAAAAGTCGACAAAAGTTATTACAAATAACTTTCTTAAATTCTCTGAAATTTGGATCAGATGTCTCGAAACCTTTCTCCCAATCTATAAGGAGTTAAGGGGCCTACACCAATCAAATTAAATGTCTATAATTTAATTTTCAACACATTAAACCACTTTACTAATATGACATAGGAATAGAGAGATATTCATGTTCTCGCGAGATTGTGCAAACAGGCACAATCAAAGCAGGCCAAGTCAGTGGAGGACTATATAAAGCCTCCTTGGTCTTGGTCATATCCAAATTCATTTTTTCCAGAACTTGGGCGGTGGGAACTCCATTTCTTTGTAATTCCCCACAGATATTGAAGGATTTGAGTTAAATCCACGAGCTAAAGCAATTTTCAAGGTTAGATCGTTGATTTCGTCATGTGGCTTGCGTTCTTGTTGCGTTTCCACTAAGTTTGGTGGTTGTTTCGTGGGATCTAGCTGGGTAAGAGTTCTTTCCTCTTGATATTCATCTTATTATCATAAATATAAATCCGTAAGTATCGTTAGATCTTCATGTTGAAGTTTCTATAATCGATTATGTAGAAATCTTATCATGTACGTCTTTGTACGTTGTTTTCTTGTCGAATAGTTGTGGTATCAGCTTCTAGTTAAGATATGCTGCTTCGTGGCAATATCTTTGTGCCTTGGGAAGTGGAATTTTGGCTAGGTTCTTGGTACTCTAAGGTATGTTAAGGTCTTTTCTTCCTCTTTTCAGCATGTCTTTTTTGAAATCTGTGTTGTCGTTATCATCGCGCGAGGGGCTGTTTTGCTAGATTCTAATTCATGCATTTGAAATCTTGTTGGGTTGCTATTTTATGGTGGTCTTGGAGTGGTGAATATAATCGGGATTTGAGTGTTTTCCTAGGCATGCACAATTGTGTTATGTCGATGGGACAGTTGGATACGTAGAACTTGGTGGCTTTTGTTGGTAGATCTGCAGGCTGTTTCATATATATTTGTATGTTGACTTATGTTGCGTATTAGGTAAGTCGTTGTTTTGTGGCAGTACCTTGGTGGTTTGTAGAGCGAGGTTCGACTAAGCTTCTTGTTGTAGTTCGTAAAGTATGTTAAAGCTTTCCTTTTCCTCTTTCCGGCATGTTTTTCATAAGTTCCAAACTCTTAATTGTCATTGTGTGAAGTTGTTGTTTTGTGGCTGGGAACCTATTTAGATTGACTTATTTTAAGTGTTTTTAAGCTAAAATAATTTCTACGCACTTTTTTAATATTTGAATAAATTAAAAAAGTGCTTTAATCACTTATTTTTAATGAAAAAGTACAAAAATAAGTTAAAAGCCATAAGTTAGAAATCCTATCTTATAGCTTTTGGCTCATAAGCCATAAGTAAAAATTCAATCCAAACAGGCTCTGGAAAATCATATTGTAATCATTGGGTTTGCACTGCTGGTTTGGTGTTATTCTATAGTTGGTTTGTAGTTAGGAGTTAGGGTGTTTGATTGATCGATTATCATTGGTCGGTGGAGCGATAGAATGTGTAGAAATTGACTTGTATTATGACATCGATTGTGACTTTATTGGACTAAATTAGGGGTTGTTGTTGTTGAAGTTATATGCCTTTATTTTATTGTTGTGTTTGTGTGACTTGATCGCCTCCAGGGACTCAACGATATTGATATCTTTGGAGTTGCTATGCATAGGGGACGAGCCCTACGCTTAGATGATAAAGTCTGCTCCAAAATGGTCGAGCTTGTAGTTGGTTGATGGATTGATTCCAACTTGTGTTGAGACAAATGTATGGTTGTCGATATCTTCTCCAACTCACAAGTGACTGTACTTACGAGTGTATGGATGTTAATGTCTGCTCAGGAGCACTTGGGCTTGTAAGTGTCGTTGGGCATATAAGATCGTAAGGTGTTTTCCCAACAAGGTTGATTTGTGAATTGTTTGTGTTATTATTGATTGCTACACTTATTGTATTACTCGTATTATTATTGTTCTGGTTAGCTGCAAACAAAATACATGAGTCGGTGACAATCGTGGTTATTAGGGTGGCCTGGATAGGCTCAGGTTTTTTATTTGTAACTTGTTGTTTTGACCTGTGGGTTAGTTATTTTGTTGTCATCTTCTATATCTTCTTCCTGTTATTCTTTATATCTATACCCTTATTTTTCTATTGCCTTACATACTCAATATATTTTCATACCGAGCATTCATGCCTGCAGGCAGATCGTGACCCGTGTTGCTGGGTTGAGTTCCTGATGATTGGTAAACTCCAGCATATTCTGAGTTGCCCGTTTTGGTGTCATTTGATTTTGTGTACATATTGGGTAGGTGGGGGCCTTCCCGATCGTTTATCAACTTGTTAAACTTTGTAGAGGCTCGTAAACTTGTCTTATTGGGTTGTTTGCGGTTGTAGGCCTTGTTAGTCCTTTTGTATAGAACTTTTGTGCAAGTGCGGCCTTGTCGGTCATTAGTATATAGTGTTTGGTCTATGAGCCCCGTTCTCATATGTTTCACTGATTATACTGTTGATTTGCATTGTTGTGATATCGAGTCTAGTCGGCTTTGATTGGTTGTGGTTAGATTGCTATAGCATTTACTAGGTCAAGTGAGACATCGGATGTTGATCACGCCTTCCGAGTTTGGGCTGTGACAAACTTGGTATTAGAGCAGGTTGTGTCTAATAGAGTCTTATTTATGTGTGCATTGCGCAACGGAAGTTTGTTATTGTAGGAGTTTGGCTTATGTTTGCTAACTTGTGGAAAGGATGCTTGTGACCCGAAGAACTATAGCCAACCAGTGGCTAGATGTGACGGCATATATGATTCTTTTATCTTACTACGGTGACTTTTAGTTTGCAAAAATATGCAAATCTCCTACTAATTTCACACCCCAAAAAAGAACCTAAAGAGTTTAAATGTAACGGTTTGAAAAAGAGAAAAAAACCAAGGCAAAAAGACTAAGAGAAAAACCTGTGGTAACTGGTAAGAGCCTTAATCAAGGTAGCACGTCGACCCTTGAAATCCCTAAAGACATCCTCTATAGTTTGGGGATTACACTCCTTTCCTTCTCCATCGCCATCCATATTCCAGCCAAAAACCTCAAAGGAATTTCTTTTTTTTTGGAGGGGGGGGAGGGAGGTGGGGGGGGGGGGGGTTGTAGAAAGAAGAGTGAGTACGGCAGTAGTGTGGGTGGTGGAAAATTTTAACCACATTGATATATAAATACTTTTTTTTTCTTTTCTTGACTACTTTTTACTTTTTTTTTTAATTTTTTTTATATGCTACATATCTTTAATTTAAGTTATAAGATACAAAAAAAAAATTATTCTCTTAAATTTTATGTCAAGTCAAATTAAATTAAAGCGGAGGGAGTATAAGACAAGAGAAATTTCATAAAATAATTATAGTTTAGAGTATAATTACCATCTGTAGCTATAGTTTGCCTGACTATGATTTATAACTATTGTTTTAATTTAGTTGTATCAATACATTGGTTGGATACATGATATCCGTTCGCTCAACCTAGTTGTATCAGGACATACAATTTTACTAGATACATTTTATTTGTTCCTTCAACCTAGCTCTATCAACACATACAATTTTATTCGATATATTGCGTCTGCGCCACAAGTGAAATACGTTACATCCACACACTGTATGAGTTGTATTAGTAGATACAGTGCACTTCAATATACTTTATGATCATCATTCAGAAACGTCACACAGAAAACTCACATGCGTATAATATGCACATATATTTCAATATATTTAAGTGTATCACAGTTATATTTTATAAGATAAATCACCAAAAATACTTATGGATCACTGTATTTTACGAGATACATTATAATCATCATTAGAAACAAATAAAAGGGTCTTTCGTGATTTCTGAAGTCTTCTTCTTCTTTTCTCCCAATCAATGTATCTCCATTTAAAATTAGAAGAGCAGAAAAAATAGAATTCCCAATTATATTAGAGCACGAGATTTAAGATAAAAATTTTATATTAGATACTAAAAGTTTTAATCCTTCTCTAAATATGTTTTTTCAGTTGGGCATTTTAAAACGTCTAGTTATAGAGAAAAGTAAATTTGCTCTTGTTTCCCAATTGGATATATATATATATATAAAATTAAATAATAATTTGAGAAAAATACTTTTATACTTGATTTCTTTGCCATGCTATAATCTCTTTCCTAACCATTAATTGTTAAATATGACCTTCGCTTATTATTTACTTTTTTGTTAGCCACTCTGATAAACTCAATATTTTTTGCCTAATGTTTGAAATTCTTTTCCATCTTTGTGTAGTTTATTTATGATAAAATTTACTATACAAATATTATAACAACTATTATGTATTTATCACTTTTGATATAGTTTTTGTCTATTACCCTCTCATATGTACTGCAGAGTACTCTAATATTACAAATTTTAATAAGAATTTCTTTTTCTTTCTTACCCAACATCCCCTACTCATCTCTTGTTCCCTGCCTGTTTCGTGATGTGGACAAAAAGTAACTTCTTCCATATCTAGGTAAGTATATACTTGACTAAAGCATATGCAATAAAATTCTAAGATTTTAATTCTGCTGTATTTCAATAGTAACATATTCTTCCGAGGACCCAAGGTCTAAAATCAATTACTCCATTGTAGCTTGATGCACTACATGTTTGCTACTTGCTTCTAGCCCCTTTTATTATATATGTAAAATTCAGCATAATACTTTAAATAAAAAATTGTTTCGAGTTTAATTACAATCCAATTAAAAACAAATGAATTTGTTGTAGATAAATAGATATCAAAGGGATTTCTTACTTTCCAAATAGATCCTCCTATATTTATATGTATGTTTATCAAGAATACGCCCAAAAAAAGAAACAAAAGAAGAAGAAGAAGAAAGAAAATACTAAAACCACGCCAACGAAAATAAACAAAAAAAAGGTGTAAATCGACTCTCTCACATCTTTTTTGGTTTTAATTTCCACCAATAAGTAGTTAAAAGTCTACTAAAATAGTAGTATTGAAAAGGAAGAAAACATACACTATCAGGAATACAGATCATCAAAGAAAAGAAATATGAACTGCAGAAACACCACAGTTAAACTCCACGAAAGACTGTAAATCTGAAAGCTTACAAATCCATGATTACGACAGAATCCCAATCACCTGATATTTTTACTACAAGGAAGAGCTCTAATCAAACCATTGGAGCCCTTCATCAACCAGCTGAACTTCCTTCACCAATCCATGAAATCTAGAGTCAGAAATTATTTCTGATATCAGCAATCGGTTCAACCCACCACGCAATATGGTTTGCCAACGGGTTAGTACTCTCTCCTCTTGAACGGCATTTCCTATCACGTGTCAACAAAGAAACAGTGAGTTTGAGCCACTAACACACACACAGAAAGAGAGACAGAGAGAGAGAGAGTTGAAGCTTCCACTAGTTTGTCACATGATCTAAGACTCTTGCTGAAAAAAGAGCATGCATGATGGGATAAATGAACATTTGAGCTGTGGCTCTCTCTAAAAACAAGAGAGATTCTCTTATTAAATTAGAAAGCTCAACTCTCAAGTATATGTAAAAGGGGTTACTAGGCCAAACATATAAACAATCAATTTTATAAGCACAACAATCAGAAATGGTGTGATTGACGTATGAACCGGCAAACAAACTGGAGCACAGCTTAAGCATTTGGGCTGCTGTTCTGGAAATTAATCATTTCGGTACTACAGGAGTAAAGCCCAAAAAAAATAAATGTAAAATATAAAAAGATTTCTTACAGCGGGGTAACTCGGCATATAGACATCTTGCCGAGGGCGACCAATCGTCTGCGGCCTATACTGCATCAAAAAGATTAGAACCTTGAACATTCTGAAACCCACTTCAAACGTAATGACAGAAGAACCAGCAAAACATATATGCTGATGACCCAAATGACAAACCTGTGGTCCATTTGGATGAAAAGATGGCTGTGGTACAGGTCTAGCCTGTGGATTAAATAGAACAGGCTGACGTGCAGAAAATGATGGACCAATCTGCATCGAGTACATGATTACTATACCTTCAATAATGCATTAAAATGTGAAAAAGGGGTTTTGGGGGGGGGGGGGGGGAGTTTGGTGGTGGAAAGAAATAGCATGTCTTTATTGAAAACCGACAAGTACAATAAAAAACATTTCACAAAGATGTGATGGTAGGCTCAAAAGGTTTGTGAACTTCACCAGCTATCTTCTAACAATATAAAAACAGTATCACAGTAACAAGCAATTTCAGCTTATCAACTTCACAAATTGTGGTTCAAGGAGGAGCACAAAAGAAATAAGATTAAACATCTACAGCATTGCATCACTTATGACCACAGGTGCATAAGGAGTATTTGGAGGCAAACGGAAAAGAATCAAGGACATGTACAGAACAGCCCAGCTCTTTTGGTTTCTTTAAAACTATAGGAAGATCAAAAGCACAAAATTTCTCAATACAGCATTAATTATACCCAATAAGATAAGTACCATATTTTACCACAATTGACTAGGAACAGCACATAGAGTTTCAGTTCACCATGAAATGAGAACAAAGGGTAAACAATCAACAGCAGAAGATTACAAATGACAGAATCCTTATGTACACCACTGATGTAATTACCATTCTTAGGGAAACCCACTAGCAGATTTTACACAGTACCACCCAAAAATGGGTTAGCAATAAATATTTCCACCAGTATAGTTGACTCAAAAATCAGACATGTACAGAACAACTTCCCAGCTCTTTTGGTTTCGTAAAAACTATAGGAAGATCGAGCGCACTATAGCTGGGCTGCTAACATGCGCCATCTGAGAATTTCTGCCATGGCCAAGAAGAATAACTCGAAATCCATAGTGAAGACGAAGACATTCATTACGCCGGACATTGACGATGGACCCAAGCGACCACCACTCACTTTTGGTAGCTTTTTTCCTCCCCAATTTCAATCAATTTTGGAGGAAGACGAAGCTATCTCTGATTCAGATTCAGCACATTCTGTGCAACTTGCTCCCTATGGAGACACCACAGCTAGCTCAGAAAAGACTGCGCGCAGACTACACTTCTCGGATGTTGATACCTCTGTCCATCCTACCCCTGTAGCTCAGCCTCAGTTTAGAGACAATCGGACGATGCAGAAAGGTATGTCACTTGCCTATATTCCTCCTAGCTCTAAGGATGAAATAGTCTGCATTACTATTGAAGATGCTGATATAGAAGAACAAAAGAAACATTGGAGAACTGCACTAATTGGGTATGTTATTGGTGATACACCGTTCATGAAATCAATGGAAGCTTGTGTCACTCACACCTAGTCCCAAATCCCTAAACCCCAGGTGTTGCTAGATGATGAGGGATATTTTGTATTCCGGTTTGCAACCATGGAGGATTCTGCGAAAATATTACAAGCTGGCCTTACACCTTCCAGAATAAACCTCTGGTCCTGCAAGCGTGGGATATAAATTTTCAGTTTAATCCAGATTGCACTACTACTATTCCATTGTGGACGACGTTCCCTGGACTACCGGTGGGCTACTGGTCTGGCGAGGCACACAGCAAGGTTGCTAGCACAGTAGGAAGACCATTGCATACAGATGAATGCACAGCTATGAGGACCAGAATTTCCTATGCTAGGGTGCTCATTTGAAGCTGATGTATCTCAGCCTCTCCCAGAGTCTATTGTGATCAACACACCAACAGGTAGTTTTGATCAACCAATTGCCTACGACTGAAAACTTACCTAAGATTTGTACAGAGTGTGTGAAATTTTGGGCAGGTAGTCATTGCTTGTTGGAAGGGTGGAAAACATGTGTCTGAGGAGCAGGAGTTTCAGGCAGCTAGAAGAAGAAGGCGTAGAAGGCCCAAAGAAAGACCTCAGCTTCATAAACAGGGCTGGGTAGCCACAGGGAAAGTACTCCTGCAGGCAAATGAGACAGCCGACGCAGAGAAGATACCTAAGCCCACTGCTGACTCTGATGGAAACCATATGCAATCCCTACCAGCACCAGGGGTTCACACTGGAAATGCTTTTGCTATTCTCCAAGAGGTAGATACAAGCCAGCTGGAGGATAAAGGAGAGGGTGCACACCCAACATGATTATAGCCTCATGGAACATTAGAGGGCTGAATCAGCCCTTGAAGCAGAAAGAATTAAAGTTGTTTCTGCAAAGACACAAAGTGGATGTAATGGGACTTATTGAAACCAGGGTGAAGGAACACAAGGCAAAGGGAATTTTACAGAAAATAGGCCATCGTTGGTCTTATAGTTGTAACTACCCTATGGCATATAATGGAAGACTATGGCTGTTGTGGAATTCAAATGTTCAAATGCAGATTATACATAAGCATGAGCAGTATTTAAATTGCCAAATACAGGACCAGGGGGGTCAGTTTCTAGCTGATGTTACTTTAGTTATGCTAAAAATGAACTACAGAGTAGAGAGGTACTGTGGCAGGAGCTTATTCAGATGGGAAGTCAAATACAAGGAGCTTGGTTACTATGTGGAGACTTCAATAATGTGCTTACTCTGCTGACAGAATTGGTTTAGCTGTCCAGCCACAAGAGAATCAGGCTTTCCAAGCTTGTATAGATCATTTGCAGCTTGCTAGTCTTAATATCAAAGGTTGCTGTTTTACATTCTGTAATAAAACAGGAAGTGGGCAGCAGAGTCTATTCTAGAATTGATTGCGCATTTGGTAATAGAGAATGAATGAGCAAATATGGATATGTAGAAGCAGATTTTCTCACACCAGGGGTCTCTGATCACTCTCCACTATTAGTGCAAGTAGTAGTACAGAGAGGCATCTCAAGGCCAAAGCCTAAGCCATTCACCACTGTTCTTCATCATCCTGATTTTGGCAGAATACTGGAGGCTGTGTGGGGGAATAGAATAGATGATACTAAGATGTACCAGCTGTGGATGAAACTGAAAGCTGTAAAGGAGGGATTGAAAGAGTTGAACACCTATATGGCCTCTTATAAGCAGAGGCTGCAACAGGCTCAAGTAGAGCTTGACAGAATTCAGACAAAGCTGGCTCTACAACCATTAGACGCAGCCTTAATAGAACAAGAGAAACTTATGTTGATAGAATTTAAACATTGAGTGCAATAGAAGAGCGGGTGCTGAGGCAAAAGTCAAGCGTCTCTTGGATCAGCAGTGGAGATGCCAACACTAAGTATTTTCATGCTCAAGTGAAGATGAGAACTTGTAGGAACACTATTGTTTCAATATATAACTCGAATGGTGTCAAGTTACAAGATTCTGAAATGATAGAAGCTAGGTTTTACTCCTTCTCAAACCTTCTGGGAAAAGCTTCAAATGAATTGGAGCACCCGAACCTGGAAGTCATCAGAAGAGGTCCTTGCTTAACACATAGTCAGAAGTGTACTTTGATATCTCCTATTACTGACCAAGAGATTGTGGAAGCTATTAGAGGTATGCCTCTTAATAAATCCCCTGGGGTGGATGGCCTATTGAGTTTTTTACTCATAACTGAAACACAGTGAAAGGGGATATACTCAATGCTGTAAAGGAGTTTTTTAGCTCAGGCAAAATGCTCACAGCTATTAGTTGCTCTGCTCCGACTCTGGTTCCTAAAATACCAAACTCTTCTTATGTTAAGGATTAAAGGCCCATAGCATGTTGCACTACCCTTTACAAGATCATTACTAAGGCCTTGGCAAATAGACTGAAAGGTGTCATCAGTCATATTGTGCAGCCACCTCAGACAGCTTTCATTGAAGGAAGAAGCATCATGGATAACATTCTTTTCAGCCATGAACTGATGAAGTAGTATACAAGGAAAGGTTTACCACCCAGATGTGTCATGAAAGTCGACTTGAGAAAGGCCTATGACAGTGTGGAATGGAATTTTTTGAAGAATATGCTTGCTGCATTAGGCTTCCCCTCAAAGTTCATCAACTGGATTATGGAGTGTGTGTCCACAGTCAGCTATTCTTTGGTATTAAATAGGGGATTAACAAAACCTTTCCAAGGGAAAAGAGGCTTAAGACAGGGAGATCCTATGTTTCCATACTTATTTGTTATTGCAATGGAGTATTTGCATAGAGAATTCGAGGTCATTAAGCAACATAATGGATTCAAACTTCATCCTAAATGCAAGAAGCTGAAAGTAGCTCATATCTGCTTTGCTGATGTTCTGTAAGGCTGAAAAGAGACCTATTCAACTGCTAAACAATGCTTTTCAGCAGTTTTCTAAGGTCTCTGGTTTGCAAGCAAGCACTGATAAAAGTTCCTTATATATGGCTGGTGTGTCATCTGCAGTCAGACAGGAGATATTGGCAGACCTAGGATTCTTAGAAGGGGAACTTCCTTTCAGATATTTAGGAGTTCCCCTATCCTCTAAAAAACTCACAGTAGCACACTGCACCCCCCTTGTGGAGAAAATAACTGCTAAGATTAGATGCTGTTCTGCTAAGCTGCTTTCCGATGCTGGCAGACTACAACTGATCAAGTCAATGATTTTTGGACTTCAAACATTCTGGGCTCAGATTTTTCTACTACCTAAAAGAATTCTTAAGATGATAGATGCAATCTGTAGATCCTTTCTGTGGACAGGCCAGGCTGAAGCCTCAAGAAAATCACTTTGTCTCTTGGCAGCAAATCTGTAGGCCTACGTCAGCTGGTGGGCAGAACATTATGAATATTCAACTTCGGATTCAGGCTGCTCTCTTAAAACTGCTTTGGGCAGTGACAGCAAAGGAGGACTGTCTATGGATCAAATGGCTTCAGGAATACTACATAAAGGATGCCTCAATAGAAACCTGTGCAGTACCAGTAGCTGCAACATGGGCACTGAGGAAAATAGTCAAATTTAGAAGGTATATAACACAGCTACACACCATTCCAGGAGGCTTTGAGGACAAATTGAACTCAGTGGTCTGTAATGGCAAGTTTTCCATCAGAAGAGTGTACCACCTACTGCTTCCTACCTATCAGAAAGTTGAATGGAAGAGTATTGTACTTCAACAACATATCCATCCACAACATAGATTTATACTCTGGTTAGATGCTTGGAGAAGATTGGCAACAGTTGACAGATTTCACAAGATTGGCATTCAGGTGCCTATGCAGTGTATATCAGTGATTCAGCCACAGAAACACTTGATCACCTCTTTTTCGACTGCTGTTACACCGAACAACTCTGGGCAAGACTACAGCAATGGCTTGGCATTCCTAAGGCTATTGGCAGCTGGCATAATGAACTCCAATGGGTCAATCAATGGGCAAAAAGAACAGGCAAGGTGCAATTGTTAGCTGTGTGTTTGCTATGATGACTTCTCTTATATGGAGAGAAAGAAACATTTGCAGATTTCAGCAGAGGCAGGCTAACTGGGACAAGATATGCAGGGAGATTGCTATCCATATGCATATCAGAAGCTGTGCACAACAGAAATGGACTGCTCCCTTAGCTAGCTTGGATAGATTTCCTTAAAGTTGCCATATGTAAAGTTTTGCTATTTTGTTTTCCTATGCTGTAGGTAGTAACTAGTAGCAGATATTCTTGATGTTTACTCTCCTGTATAAACAGTGAAGGATCTTAGCCAGTAGTGAAAGATAGTAGAAGGTCAGCTTCTATTCTGTTTTGCGAAGTTTACTTGGTATAGACAAAAAATTATTTACCAAAAAAAAACTATAGGAAGATCAAAAGCACAATTTCTCAACACAGCATTAATTATACCCAATAAGATAAGTAAGATATTTTACCACAATTGACTGGAACAGCACATAGAGTTTCAGTTCCACCATGAAATGAGAAGAAAGGGTAAACAATCAACAGCAGAAGAGTACAAATCACAGAATCCTTATGCATACCACTGATGTAATTACCATTCTTAGGAAAACCCACTTGCAGATATTACACAGTACCACCCAAAAATGGGTTGGCAATAAATATTTCCACCAGTATAGTTGACTCAAAAAGCAACCTGATAGACACTAAACACGTACATATCTAAAGATAACTTAGGAACTACGGTACAGCTACAGAATCTACCATGCTTTGCCTTCCAAAGACAGACCAGATAAGATTCATACAATATATATGCTGATGACCCAAATGACAAACCTGTGGCCGATTTGGATGAAAAAATGGCTGTGGTACAGGTCTAGCCTGTGGATGAAATAGAACAGGCTGATGTGCAGAAAATGATGGACCAATCTGCATCAAGTACATGATTAGTAACCTTCAATAATGCATTAATATGTGAAAAAAAAAAAGGGGGGGGGGGGGGTGTCTTTATTGAAACACCGACAAGTACAACAGAAAAACATTTCACAAAGATGCGATAATAGGTTCAAAAGGTTTGTGAACTTCACCAGCTATCTTCTAACAATATGAAAACAGTATCACAGTTGCAAGCAATTTCAGCTTATCAATTTACTCCACAAATTGTGGTTCAAGTGGGAGCACAAAAGAAATAAGATTAAACATCTACAGCATTGCATCACTTATGACCACAGGTGCATAAGGAGTATTTGGAGGCAAACGGAAAAGAATCAAGGACATGTACATAACAATTTCCCAGCTCTTTTGGTTTCTTTGAAACTATAGGAAGATCAAAAGCACAAAATTTCTCAATACAGCATTAATTATACCCAATAAGATAAGTACCATATTTTACCACAATTGACTAGGAACAGCACATAAAGTTTCAGTTCCACCATGAAATGAGAACAAAGGGTAAACAATCAACAGCAGAAGATTACAAATGACAGAATCCTTATGTCCACCACTGATGTAATTACCATTCTTAGCAAAACCCACTAGCAGATTTTACACAGTACCACCCAAAAATGGGTTAGCAATAAATATTTCCACCAGTATAATTGACTAAAAAATCAAGCTGATAGACACTACACAAGTACATATCTAAATATAACTTAGGTAACACAGTACAGTACAGCTACAGAGTCGGACATGCTTTGCCTTCCAAAGACGGACCAGATAAGATTCATACAGATCTTTTTTTATCTCAAAACAACGCATATACTGATTATAAAATACACAGGCATCACTTACCCCAACAGGCATGCCATGCATGTTCGGGACAGTAGACACACCAGCTGGATAGTAGAAAGAATTAACAGACGCCGGAGAAGCAGGCCTCGAAGATGATTGAGATGGGATGAAACTCTTTGCATTAGGATTTAGTTTAAATTCCTGAAAAAATACTCAACAGAAGCAGAATAGATAAGCATGTAGATGATTAGCCAAAGGGAGGGGCAAAAAAGAAAAAGCACAACTCCAATTAAAACAATGGAAATTATTACAAGATGATAGTTCTTGTCATTTTGTTCAAAAAAGAAAGACTAGGAAATAGTTCTCACCTTAGCTTGTGGACTCAATGTGGATTTTCCTGACGAAAATGAACTTACAGAAGAGGTTCGTAATAATGAATTGTCAGCTGACGTTGATGCAGCGCCTGTTCCATCAGAAGCAAATAGAGCAGAACTGCTAGGTCGCAAAAGAGAATTAGCAGATTGTGAAGTCCCTTGAATATTGGAAGATACCGCACCCTCCAATTTCTCTCTAGAAGAACTTGCGATCTTATCCTGGTCCGCTGGATGAACACACAATGCAGAAATGTCTGAAGACAATCTATCCCCATCAGAGGCCTCCAATATCATTCTTGAAGAAGAATTCGAATCTGCAAGCATAAAAACCTAAGGTCAAAAGAAATGGAAGTTGGAAGAAAGACATTTTGACAGAATTGAATTTGCACTGTCAAAAGCACAAGTGTATCACAGACCAGCAGATAGCAATTACTGACATCATCAACTAGTAACTGTTATTGCACAAGCATGAGAGATCTCGTTCCTTGGTCACAAATTCAATCTCAATTTTCAGGATGAGAGTTGAATGTAGGGGGGTGAGAGAGGGGGGAGCAATATCATTTAATTGCAATAACACCAATATAAGCAAATGTTGCCAAAGTTAATCTCAAATTGGATCCTTTTCTTTTTGATAAAGTAATCCCAAATTGGAGAGAATGTTGTGCTGCTAAAATTCAATATATCCACAATATGAATGCCGCGGAGATGCGGATGCTAAGATGGATGTGCATTTGTACAAGATTAGAAATGATTATATTTGCGAGAAGGTTCAAGTAACATACATCGAATATAAAATGAGAGGTCGCTTTAGATGGTTTAGTAATCTCCTGCGTCGACCTCCAATGCACCGGTTTATCGGTGTGAAATCATAGTGGGTGAAGGGGTTAAATGAGGATAAAGTAGACCTAAAATCACATGGAACGAGGTTATCTCAAAGGACCTACAATTGATGGGGATTCACATAGACTTAGCAACAGATACGGTGGTCCACCAGGTAATTAAAAGATTTGTATAAGCCATACGTATCAGTTGAGAATTCGTTTTAGACATTATTATTTTAACCGTAGGCCTATATGCCTCCTTAGGAATGGTTTAGCCTTTTGGAGATTCATCTGTTTAAAAAATATACAGAACTTCTAATACTATTATTTGTATTTGCTTAACATTGGCAAGAAATGAGTTTAACTGGATTAACGTGGTTAGTGAGGATTCATATAGCCGAACCCAACTTGCTTGGGATTGTGGTATAATTGTTGTTTTCTTTTTTGAGAAGATTGTATCTTGAGTGTACTTGATGCACTAGCACTTCATCTCAATGGAATATAATTTCTTTGAAACAGCTACCAAGTACCTAGCTTCATTACAAACGGACTAACAAAGACACATCTATCTTGTTCTAAGTAAAAGCATCAAGGCACATTGTCCACAGTCTTGATGCAGATATAGTTCGTTCTTAAAAATAATTGCAAAAGCTTCTTGCAGCGGCAATATATGGGGTGGGTGGTCCTTAATTAGATCTGCCCATGAAGAGTGCTTAGCTCAATACAAAACTAGAAAAAGCTAATGGCTGCTACCATTACATTTAAAGTTTTCCATTGCAAAGCACATTACTCAGATAACCTAATTATTCTTGGTCAGCTGTCAGGACTCAGGAGGGAGCATAAATCAAGTTCAGTGAAGCAATACCAAGAAGAGGACACAGAAAGTCAAAACTTGAGATAACTAACTAGATATATTGTAGATTGAGTAAGTAAAAGAAGTTGAAACCCCATAAGAATGCTACTTTATCCTCTCTTCACCTCCACCTCCCCATCCCCCCAACTTTTGAAGTTATACAGTAAAATCCGTTTTGCATTCAATGTGGCAGCCAAAATTTGTCAGGTGCGCCCAAAAGTCTATAGTTTCACAAGAGCAAGGTATAAATCATGTTTCACAAGTATTCACCATTTCTGCAGCAAAACTTGCAATTCCATACACCGAACAACTTGTTTTCCGTGCATACATTACCCACTACTACACCTCCGTCCCCTAAACAAGTTAAGGTCGGCTGTATGAATCCCATTTCTTCAAGTTGCGAACTTCAGCAAACCAAGAACATGACCCTTGATAGAAGAGTGTAGAGGTCGAGAATGAGGATAGAGGATTAGTAGGTGACCGAGCATATTTCTTTTCCGTACCAGGAGAACTAGTATTATTTTTATGTTTGCTTATCCTTAGATCTCTTGTACTACCTGTTTGTTTCTTTCGCTTTGTTTATATCTTATTGTCTTGATATTGTTAATCTTTGTTATTATTGCACCTTTTTCATCTCTCCTTGAGCTGATGACTATCAAAAAAAACCTCTCTACCATCACAAGGTAGGGGTAAGGTCTGGGTACATACTACTCTCCCCTCCCAGAATACACCAGTGGGATTATAGTAGGTTTGTTCTTGTTGTCGTTGTTACTAAACAAATATTAAAGTTCTCCAACAAGTCTAAAACCTATCTTCAACTAGTAGCTATCACCTATATAGACCTTTTTCCTCCACTGTACCCTATCTTTAAACTAAGTCTGCATTTATAACCAAACATTTGTAAGTCTTTTGAAATAACTTCCATTCCATGTGATGTTAGGTCTACCCCATCCACTTTTAACACTTTCACTTACCATAGCTTCACAAGAACCATTTCAAGAAATTTTAAATATTAGATATTTCTTGTTTTCCTTTTTAACAAGTTAAAATGTTCTCTTTTACTTTACTTACAAGTGATTACTCCCTACTATGTTTAAATAAATGTATCTATCATGTTTTTTTTTAATGAAAAATATCTTAAGGTATCATGTTTAGAGGTAACTCAACACTGTTGCAAAAAATAAACTCCATTTTTTCCCTGATACAAAAGGATAACCTCCAGTTTCTTCTTGGCTTAGATTAGCATTTTGAGAATGTTATAGTATAATTTTCTATTCCATTTCTTTTAAAAGCTAAAAGTCCTGTTTCCTTTATTTGTAACAATGTATCTGCTTGCTTTTATGACTGAGTCTATCTTAGTAACTTGAAAAACCATCTCAACTAAATTCTCTCAAAATTTTAGTTAGGGCTATACTTGCTCCTCTTAGTACCTTAACCTAAAATTACATGCTAATATCTCCAAAGTTCAGAGAGGTCAACTGACTAGGAACTAATTGTGCCATCACCTGCTGACACATTAAATTATTAAGAAATTTCTAGCTCAAGAGTGTTAAAGAGGCTACTGGAGAAAACAGTCTAGCCATGATTTGAAAGTACACAAAGATGACTTGATACATTCAGTTTCAGGAAACCGCCAAAAAAAAAAAAAAGATTGTTACTTGTGATAATTTTTGTTTTGCTATAGTACTGATACTGCAAATAATAAATGAAACAAGGCAAAAGCTCTATATATTACAAATTTTATTTTTTTCTGCTCATTCACAGAGATAGCCGACATCAATGGTTTGGGACTGAGGTGTAGATGGTTTACAGAGATGAATTAGCCGAATAAACGACCAATGCAAATATTGTTGGCCAAGCGTCCACAATTTTCAATGCAAGGGAAATAATTAAAAACTTCTATCTGCAGGAGTTCACATGAAATATTTGACTACTCTGGCTCACAAGACATACTCACCTTCCAATACTGACATTTGAGCCTCTTCAGCTATCTACATGAAACAAGGAATGCAAACTGTAAGAAGGTTTTCCAAGAAAATGTACACAACATCAATAATAAGTTAAAATGAAAAGAATAAGCGTTATGGAAGTCAGAGAGTAGCCAACCATTTGATTTTTCGTATCCTCCTTATTGCAACTTGCACCAGTATGCTCACTAAACAGGCCTTCGAGTCCCCTAAAAAGATAATTTCAGTTAGAGAGACAATAAACGAGATTACTAACAATGCTAACGTTCTCTTTTAAAAACTACTAGTCGTGGTACCAGAAAATAGATTTTACAGCCCAAGGGCATAAAAAGTATTACGGTGGTAGAAAGGAATGATTATAGCAAACCTGTTTAAGATAGAGGAACCTTTAGGGACAACATCAGCTGACAACTGTTTCGAATGATCATCATAATAAGTCTGACAGACATCCCTGCTAGCACTTAACTGGGAAAATTGCACTTCATCCTACAGACAAGTTATGCATAGAAATACGAAAACACGTCATATAATTAGCTTATGATTTACTATAGTCAAGTACACAGAAGCTAAAGTATTATTTACAGGCTCTTAAACCACATGATTTACTCTGAGTGTTTGCTCTAAGACATGGATAACTCTCATATTCATCAGTACTAGTACACAATAACAAATTAAAATATTTTCTAACAAGCTTGAGATATTTGACTAATATGACAGTAGACTTCCTCTCTCATCCATATCTTAAGTTAATGCCCTGGATTTCATATAAGAAATTACAAATTACACAAACTGTGAAACAGAACCCACAATCACTTACCGAAGGAAAAAGGCCCAGTACCGCAAAAAAAAACAATTCTTAGACAGAATAATCAATGTAGGTGAACAAACTTATACCATGGAGGAAGATCTCGATGACACTTGTGCAACATCATTCATTTTCCTTCTGTTCATGTCAGTAGATGACTTGCCCGTAGCACCAGATATACCTTGAAATGTGTCATCATTACGTGAATCGAATAAGATGTCCTCACAGTCATCATAGCCGCTATCATCAACCGCCCTGACAACTGCGGAAAATTTGGTTTCTTCATCAACTTCTAGGTTCTCATAAAGTTGAATTCCTCTCTCCTATGAAAAATAAATTCCAAACAACAAAACTAAAATTAGAACGAAAGAAGCAGACAAGAATTACTAAGGAATCAAGGGCTCTGTATAAAGAAAGCAATTACCCCACCTCTGCTAGATGAAGATCACGTGTATCCTCGCCCTCAATTTCTCTAGCTATTGTTAGAGCTTCTTTTTCCAACTCACTCATGTGAGAACCTCTCTCAGGCCTTGTCGTATAAAGGTCCTCATCAAATGTGCTCTTTACACCAAACAGTCTTTCATTGGCTTCAAATTGATCCCAGCCCCTGACAAACACACACATTGTAGAGGTTGAAGCACCTATAAAGAAAAAATGGATAGATGACTAGTATAGCATGCAATTAGTACTTTAGTTAATATATTTATATGACATAAACCGGAAACAAAACCAAATATCTAATCAACCTATACTTCTTGGCCAAAGTTGTAGTCAAAGCATCCAAATTAGGTTGATCAAATCTAGAGCAGATCAATCACCCATTACCGAAATCGATATGGCACGGCAGGGATTTTGAAGGATCCCGCAATATAGGCTACAGAAAGCTAAAACATCATCTAACAATCAAAGGAAATGATGTGAGCTAGCAACCTATTCCACTGGCCATCAAATATATTGTCTAGTTCAGGACATTCAGTAGCATCATCATCAGGTACCCAGCGTTCCAACTGCCGCTCTACCTCAATATGCCGAGATTGTGAAATACAAGAATCTGTCAAAAGTTCCTGCTGCTGTTCCTGCATGAATTCTACCTCAATATGCCGAGATTGTGAAATACAAGAATCTGTCAAAAGTTCCTGCTGCTGTTCCTGCATGAATTCTGCTCTGAATCCGTCTAAAGTTGTAGGCACACCCTACTCCAAAGCAACAGAGCATCATGTTTATAACTAAAATTAATTGAAAGTCACAACAATCTGAGTCAAAAATTAATTAGATACAATATATAAAGGTCTTCAATGAAAGACCATCACCATCATACACTGTGATCTAATTTGTTTGGTTGATCATTTAAATTATTGTCATTATTGAAATCAAACGGTGAATAAAGTAATTGCTAGAAAGAATTATAGCAGTTGCACACAAACCTTTGCTCGAACTTGTACAAACTCTTTACCCGGTATTGTCAAAGTCTTTGATGGAGGCTTGCTAAAAGTTTCAGAAGTATTCTTCATCCCCTCAGAACTATCTTTTATCAAGTAGGCCATTTTCAGAATAATACCTGTGCCAAGTGAAACGAAGAACGCTAACCTTAAAAATAAAATAGTCGAACATATGCCAAACAATTGTTTGGAGTCTTCAAGCAATTAAATGTTAATAGATGTAGGACATAAAATGTTAATAGATGTAGAACATATGCCAAACCAATGGAAGGTGAGAATTAAATGTTAATAGATGTAGGACATAAATTTCCCTTATGACAAATAGAGAGTTCCAGGGAAATTAATTCAAGTAACTTAGCAGATGGAGGACTTCAACCAGACTAACATATTCCGCTTAGAGAGAACCAATAAAATAGGCAATAAGCCTTAAGGTGACAAGAAATATTTAGGATAAGATTTTTAAAAAAAATGAAAAAGACCACTATTCTGAGTCAGAAATGGATAAAAAAGTATAGGTTAATCATGTGTGATTCTACAGATTATGCTACTTGGAGTACTTAAACCACATTGATTAGGTTCATCATAAGATGTATTTGACGAGAATCAAAGTAAATCCATTGTTCTAATCACTTCTAAGAATACTTGCCACTTCTATAACCTATACGTGAATGCTGTTTCATTTTTATTCTACGCAATGAATTTAAAATATTTCACCATCTTGAAAGAGTCATTTCTATCTCATCCAATTGAGGCATAGAAGTGAACTAAACACCCAAAAATAAATAGACTCGGAAACCATACAAATGGTGTACATATCTTGAAGGAATTAACTGTTCAATACTAACAAGCAAGGAATTAACTGTTAAATACTAACTAGCACAACTTTACCTACTTAAAACAATGACCCAAAACATCCTTATGATACTAACAGAACCAAGAAATATAATATCCTAAAGAAATACCAACTGCATTATCCTTTTTCGCTTTGTTTGAAGGATCAAGATTAAAGTTACCATGGATAGTATTTATCAACTCCTTCGAGACTTAACTGCCTCACATGTTATACCTCCAAAGCCATTTGAAAAGCAGACTTCAACTATGTACTTTCAGATTCTTACACCCATTCCGCCCCGCTTCTTATCCCTCGGTACCACCTACCACATAACCAGATGAATGATTTTCTTGCCTGCAATACCATTCCACAAAAACATATTTCTCAAAGAATTCATTTTCCACAGTTTTGTCTAGTATTTCAGATCTATCTAGTAATTGATTTTTCCTCAATTCAAAATTTCCAATAACTTCTCTGCTCACTCTTGTAGTTTCATCTTCAGTAATTTGATGAACTGTAAAAGAAGACCATCAACCACTAATTATTTCCTCAAACCCCTCTTTTTCAAGCTAACTTTTTTTGAATTTTGAAGTATATGTCATTTCTTTCCGAAGATCCACATTGTAACTGTAGAGGAGTGTGTAATTTTAGAAGTGTGGACTGCTTATGGATCTAAATTCATCATCCATTGTGTTGAAAACATGAACTTATCAATTCCTGAAAAAGAATTGTCATTTTCACCTCGGGTACAAGGGGAAATGTTACCAAACAAAAGGTGGATCAATCAACCCAAGCTCCTCAAAACATCTTGAAAACTCCAGCATAGCTCTAGTTCTTTTGTTGTTGTTTTTCCTTTCCCCCGGCGAATCTGGTTATGTGAAGTCCCCTAAATAACCCAAGGATCATGACTTAAACCTCTTGTTGCCACCATATCCAACAATAAATTCTTTCCATCATTTCCCCAGTGTGGCCCGTATATCCCTATCAGATGCCAACCAAAATTTTGCGCAAGGCTTTCAAATTGACTGTGAAACTGTATTGACCAATAGCTGCTGTAATCCCATTCCAAGCTCTCCTATCCCATATAACAAGAATCCCCCATTTGCTTCATCCAGCTTCTAAGTAGGTAAAATCAGTCCATCTATTTGGCCAAATCTGTCTGATAATAGTAGCAGAAATAACATTAAGTTTGGTTTCCTAGAAACAACATATATAAGCTCTCTCATTGCATAACAACATTTTCAACATCCGTTTTTTTGCCCTACTATTAAGGCCCCTCATATTCCAGGTAGTATGATTCAGCTTCGTGGTTCACCAAAAGTGAGTAATTTCCCTTGACTCAGTCGCCGCACATACCAGATATTATGTTAGATTGGAAGTTCTTTACCTCACAATTCTCCCCTCTTCTGGCACTACCTAAACTTGCATATTTTGCTTTTGGTATTCTTCTGAAGTCAATTGTTGCCAATTTTGGTAACAACTGTAGAGCTTCCCCCTCAAAACCTTCAAAATTCAACCCATTTGCTTGCTAAGTTTAAGGAACTTTCTTCGAAGCTATGTTGTAGTGTCTGTCTCAATTGACTCCGATTGTGTCCTCATCAATTTGGTACCATTCAGACAAATGAACTTGCTAGCTAGTGATGTGTTGAGGTTCTTGTCGAGTTCATCACTCTACAATATTCAGCACATGGGTGCGCCTATCATGCAGCTCATCACTACTTCTAACATATCTTCTGAGGAAGATGAGCTATGGGAGACACCTAGATTGCAACTGGTGGGTTGTCAAACATTTGTTGGGCATGGCTTTGACTTTGATGAGGAAAGGATCGATTTGAGAGACTAATTCTAAAAGAGTCTTAGACGACAAAGTCGAAATACATAATTTGGCTGGGTAGATTGTTTTGCAATTTGAGTGTTGGTTCAGGTATTGGAATAGTAGGTTCTTTTACATGTAAGAGAGGTCCAAGAGGATTGGGCTCCTTAAAAGACTTTAGACTTGTTGCTTGCCCAAGCCCACATTATTACCCCACTGTCTACCCGAATTTGTTATGTGTGGCCCTAGTAGCCTCAGCATTAGATTTGAAATTCAAAAAGCTACCAGCATTTCTCTTCGAGAAACCCCTATTACCCAATGGTTCTTGACTACGAATAGAGAACCAAAGGTTCATTATTCCACCAAAATGGTCATCTGAATTCAATTAAGAGGCTTTTGACGTGAATCCAAGCCCCCTGTAGGTAACCTCTTCAAAATAGTTTTTCCCTCAATTTTCAATCAACTGCACATTTTTCACCAATTTCTATGAAAGTATTGTGATTCCAAAAGATGTAAAAGCGTACCCAACAACCTAACCCAGCACCATTTTGGTGTATTGTTGTCTAAGACAAATCCCGTCACTGGTGACCACCAATCCAGCTTAAGTTCCATGTTTTCCAACTTCATATTCTTTTGATTCATTGAGACTCCTCCATAGATAATAGTTCAAAGATAAAACTAAACCCTTCCCTTTTGAGGACCTATGACCCCGGAATCCTTACAAATGTTGTGAACCCACCTTCTCAGTTCTGAGCCTGTTGGGAT
The DNA here is from genome assembly GCA_035772735.1 of Datura wrightii. Lineage (NCBI taxonomy): Eukaryota > Viridiplantae > Streptophyta > Magnoliopsida > Solanales > Solanaceae > Datura > Datura wrightii. Next base: position 155,682,337 of record JASDFA010000010.1, on the reverse strand, counting down.
ATCTTGGTGAACACCCTTGAATCTCCCCAACAAGCAATTTTGAAGGGACTCCCTCTTTTGTCCAATGATTTTCTTATCCAACAGTGATTTTAGAATCTAACTAGTTCCTATCTTTAAGCCCCGCGTCACTTTCAGATCATCTCTTGAGGTTTCCCTGCCTCTTCATAGTTGTGGTTGGTTCCCCCTTAGTAATATGGTTTTGTCTATAATTTTTTTTATTTTTCAAGTCATACTGACCCAAGCATGTGTGAAAGTTCCAGGATGATAATGTTGCTTCTGTTTCCCACCAATTAGGAACAAATTTTCCACGAAAATTTAAATTCTGAGTTACGGAATACTCAAAGAGTTGGTCTGAATGTTCCTTCTCCTGAATATGCTCCCAGATCCTTCTGATGCAGCAATCATCTTCGGGCATACCCATATCAGGACCTGTCTGCTGATTGTCAACCACCTTACGTGGTTTCTTCTCCTCTCTACCAAATTGTACCATATGTCATAGGACGAAGCATATTCCATGAGATCAAAGGACTTAGCGCTGGCAAAGAAAAATACTTTCTTGACATTTGAGGGATTAAGTTTTAATACAATCACCCAACAACTCCCATCCTAAAATAGTTGGGTCAGCAACCTCTATATCTATTCCTCTATATTTAGGTCCATTTCATAATCTTTAAAAACTCAAAAACTTGGAGCAACAAGAAGCTAGAAAAAACATACGCAAGCACATATAACACGGATAAACTGCATTCTCTGTAGAAAGGATCTTGGCCCAGCTCTCCAAACGAGCCAATCAATTAACTAGGAGCTAACGAAAAATCACCTACTCCATTAACAAGCATAGCTTTTATAGCTGCTTTACGAAATCACAAGCAACCGATTCAAATCCCAGTTTTAAAACGAAAAAGAAAAACTTTTATTTCCCGAGCTCGATTAAAAAACCCTAGACCCATAATCTTGTGTTCAAACAACATGATCAATCACTAAACAAGTAGATAAATGAAGACGAGACTTACAAAGAGAGATGGAAAGAGAGGGAATGTGCGATCCTAGCAAAGAGAAACTGAAATTGATTATCAAAAACGACACCGCTCTATGTCAACAGAATAGAGAGGGTGAAGTCTCTGCGCGTCTACCACCACGAGAAACTGATATTAACCCCAATGCTCAAAATGGGTTCTACACAGAGTCCATTATATATCCATTTAAGGATCTTGTCTGTATCTACGAATTTTTCTTTATTTAGAAGAAATACAATAAGGATGGCCAGAACTACTACACATCAAATTTATTATTGTTGGTTGATACATTATTTTAGGATGCTTATTGGGTGGTTGCTTCCGATTTTTGTATTTATGATTTTATTTATTGGTTATCAATTTTTATGTGTTAAATCATTATTGAATTGATATTTTCGATTCGGCTTAACGATTATTCGATGATTATCGGTCGGGTTACTAATTAATTGGTTATATTAATACATATTGGTTGCAGAGATTCTGAGAACATGAATATTGAAAGTGTTAATAAACATCATTAATCGGCAATTGGCCTAAACAAGTAGCTCTTTCACATGAAATGTTTGTTACATACAATAAAGATAATATCACATGCAAAACATTCATACAAAAAACACACATAGATGATATTAACTTTTCTTCCTTAGGAGAACAAAAAGGATCTATTGTTTCAAAATAATTAAATAGATGCACTCCATCATAAGCATAAAATAAAGGTAATATTATAGACCAGTAGGAATTAACGGATTATCGGTTATTCGATATAAAAATTAAATAATCTGTTTCTGAACTGATAATTCATTATTATTAAATTCTAAACCACTTTTAAATTGTTAATCTAATAACCCGATACCAATACTTTAATAACACTTTATCTATTGGAATTTTATCGGTTCAGTTTGATTTTGAACATCTTATGTTATTTAGTTTTTAGATTTCTTCCTACATAACTATAATATTATTGTAAGCCATGCGAAAATTTATGTATTATTTTAAGAGAAATAAAATTTAAAATTAAGAATATATGTAACAGTAATAAATATATTAAAACAAGGTTTTATAAGATTTCACTAAAAATGACAAAAACTAATACTCATATATAGTGAACTACTATGCTCTATTTTAATTATTTTAATGCAAATATTATATAAATTATACATTCGATGTTCTTTTTAACATATAATACAATTATTCCTTCCGACACAATCTTTCCTTTAATAAACTGAACGTAAGAAATTGGCATGTCCCTCAATTCCTTATTTCTGTATTCTTAACTTATTCTATATTACTATTACTATTTCTAAATTCAACAGATCACATCGTAGTGCTAAATGAACACTTTTCAGTTGATGTGGTCTCATTAATATCATTTGTAAAAGGTTAGAAAACAATTTCTCCCAATAATAAAATGTAACTTGTAACGGATTCAACATTTAACATGCTATATAAGATTACCCGCTTTATTTTTCAAGTTATTAATCTACCTATTATACATTATTACCTGTAATTATTGATCCCACATATAGTAAAACAATTTATTACACTTGCAAATTCAAAAGTTATCTAATACACCTATTTGGCAAAGAATCCAATGAACTTGGGTGTGGGACGAGATAGGTTGGATATTCCATGGTTTGGGATATCCCGTGAGATTATTTTATCTCATTTTTTATATGAGATAACATATTCATCATCTATATTGTAATAAAATAATTCTAGATTTTATCCTGGAATTATTGTAACACCCCGTATAATTAAAGCAATAAACCCGTAATATCGAAGTAGGACAAAAAGTGCTCAATATGCTAAGAAGGATGTGCTATGAGGTATTCGAATCACTCTATGGTCGAATATCAATATTTGACGTCAATCAAGTTGAAAAACAAAAGTCGGCAAAAGTTATCAAAAATTACTTTCTTAAATTCTTTGAAATTTGGGTCAGATGTCTCGGAGCTTTTCTCCCAATCTATAAGGAGTTAGGGGCCTACTACCTATCAAATTGAAGGTCTATAAGTCTAGTTTCACCCAACGCATAAAATCATTTGCTAATACGATTTCAGAATAGAGAGATATTTGCGTTTTCTCGAGATTGTGCAAGCAGGCACGACAAAACGGGCCAAGTCGGTGGATTATTATATAAAGTCTCCTTGATTAGTGGTCATATCCAAATTCATTTGTTCCAAAAATTGGGAGATGGAAACTCCATTTCTTTGTAATTCTCCATAGATATTGAAGGATTTGAGTTAAATCAATGAGGTAAAGCAATTTCCGTGGTTAGATAGTTGACTCTGTCGTGTGGCTTACGTTCTTGTTGTGTTTCCGTTAAGTTTGGTGGTTGTTTCGTGGGATCTAGCTAGGTAAGAGTTCTTTCCTCTTGACATTCATCTTATTATCATAAATATAAATCCGTAAGTATCGTTAGATCTTCGTGTTGAAGTCTCTATAATTGATTCCGTAGAAATCTTACCATACACGTCTTCGTAAGCTGTTTTCTTGTCGAATACTTGTGGTATCGTGCTTGTGATTGAGATGCTGCTCTGTGGAAGCATCTTTGTGCCTTGGGAAGTGGAATTTTGGCTTAGTTCTTGGTATTCTAAGGTATGTTGAGGTCTTTTCTTCCTCTTTTCGGCACGTTTTTCGTGAAATCCGTGTTGTCGTTATCGTCATGTGTGTGGCTGTTTTGGTAGCCTTTAATTCGAGCTTTTGAAACCTTGTTGGGCTGCTGTTTTGTGGTGGTCTTGGAGTGGTAAATATAGTCGGGATTTGGGTGTTGTCCTAGGCAATAGTGATACATCGGTGGGATGGTCGAATACGTAGAACTTGGTGGCTTTTATTGGTAGATTTGCGAGCTCTTTCATATATATTTGTATGTTGACTTGTGTTGGGTGTTGGATGAGCGGATCTTTCATGGCAGTACCATGGTGGTTTGTAGAGCGGGGTTCAACTAAGCTTCTTATTGTAGTTCGTAAGGTATGCTAAGGCTTTCCTTTTCCTCTTTCCGGCATATTTTTCATAAGTTTCGAATTCTTGATTGTTGTCATGTGAAGTTGTTGTTTTGCAGCTGGGAACCTATTTGGATTGGCTTATTTTAAGTGCTTTTAAGCTAAAATAGCTTTTAACCACTTGTTTTTAAGGATAAACAACAAAAATAAGTTAAAAGTCATAAGTTAGGATTTCCTAACTTATGGCTTTTGGCTTATAAGCCATAAGTAAAAAGCCAATCTAAACAGGCTCTGGAAAATCATATTGTAATCCTTGGGTTTGGACTACTGGTTTGGTGTTATTCTATAGTTGGTTCGTAGTTAGGTGTTCGGGTGTTGGATCGATCGATTATCATAGGTCGGTGGAACGATAGAATGTGTAGAAATTGATTTGTATTGTGACATGTATTGTGACTTTATTGGACTAAATTAGGGGTTGTTGTAGTTGAAGTTATATGCCTTCATTGCATTGTTGTGTTTGTGTGACTTGATTGACTCCGGGGACTCAACCGTACCAATTGCTTTGGAGTTGCTCTGGCCTAGGGGTCGAGTCCGAGGCTCAGACGAACAGAGTAGACTGTGAAGTCTGCTCTGAAATGGTCGAGCTTGTGGTTGGTTGATGGATTGATTCCAGCCTGTATTGTGACTAGTGTATGGTTGTCAATGTCTTCTCCGGTTCACCAGTGACCATAATTGCGAGTGTATGGCTGTCGATGTTTTGCTCAGGCGCAGTTGGGCTTGTATGTATCGTTAGACATGTAAGACCATAAGATGTTTCCCCAACAAGGTTGATGTGTAAATTGTTTGTTTTATTATTGATTGCTACACTTGTTATAGTACTTGCATTGTTATTGTTCTGGTTAGCTGTGAAGTGAATACATGAGTTGGTGACAATCATGGTTATTGGGGTGGCTCGAATAGGCTTATGTATTTGATTTGTAAATTGTTGTTTTAACTTGTGGGTTGGTTATGCTTTTGACATCTTCTATATCTTCTTTCGGTTGTTCTGTATAAGCTATACTCTTATCTTTTTGTCGCCTGACATACTCGATACATTTCTGTACTGATACCCGAGCCTAGGCCCTGCATCATGCTGCAGGCATTGACCGATAGGCAGATCGTGACCCGCGTTGCTGAGTTGTGTTCCTGATGATTTGGTAAACTCCAGCTTGTTCGAAGTTCCCTGTTTTGGTGTCTTTTGATTTTGTGTACATATTGGATAGGTCAGGGCCCTTTCCTGATCGTTTATCAACATGTTTAACTTTGTAGAGGCTCGTAGACTTGTCCTGTTGGGTTTTTTGTGGTGGTAGGCCCTATTGGCCCTTTTGTATGGAACTTTTATGTAGGTGCAACCTTGTTGGCCATATATAGTGTTTGGCCCGTGAGCCCCATTCTCGTATGTTACATTGATTATTTTGTTGATTTGCGTTGTTGTGATGCCGAGTTTCATCGACTCTGGCTGGTGTGGTTAGATTGCTATGGGATTCGCTTGGTCAAGAGAGACACCGGATGTCGGTCACGCCATTTGGGGTGTGACAAACTTGGTATTAGAGCATGTCGTATCCTAAAGAGTCTATGAGACATGTCTAGTAAAGTCTTGTTTATGTGTGCATTGTGCAACGTACTTATAATCATGAGGCTACATGACATCTAAGATTGTTAACCTTCTTTCTTATTGAAATCTTGCGATAACTCTGATATCGTGGAAGTCGGGTCTAGACTTATGTTTGCTAACTTGTGCAGAGGATGCTTGTGACCCGAAAAACTATAGCCGGCTAATGTCCAGATGCAGCGGCAGGTATGATACTTTATATATTACTCGCTGGTGACTTTTCGTTTGCAAAATAATGCAAATCTCATCCTAATTTCACACTCAAGAAAAAGAGCCTAAAGGGTTTTAATGTAATAGTTTGAAAAAGAAAAAACTGAAGACTAAGAGAAAAACATGTGGTAAGAGCCTTAATCAAAGCAGCATGTCGACCAATGAAATCCCCAAAAACATCCTCCACAGTTCGGGGATTATACTCCTCTCCTTCTCCACCGCCGTCCATATTCTAGCCAAAAACCTCGAAGAAAATTTGGGGGGGTTGTAAGAAGAAGAGTGGGTATGGCAGCAGTGTGGGTGGGGAAAAATTTTAACCGCAATGATATATAAATACTTTTTTTTTCTTTTCCTGACAACTCTTTACATTTTTTTTTTAATATTCATCACATCTTTGATTTAAGTTACAAGATACAAAAATCTTCTTTTAAATTTTATGTCAAGTCAAACCAGATTAAAGCGGAGGGAGTATAAGATAGAAGAAATTTCATAAACAGTTATAGTTTAGAGCATAATTATTATCCGTAGCTATAGTTTGCCGGACTACAATTTATAACTATTGTTTTAATTTAGCGGGGTATATGTTCGCTCAACCTAGTTGTATCGAGACATACAATTTCATTAGATATATTTTATTTGTTTCTTCAACCTAGCTATATCAACACATATAATTTTGTTGGATACATAGTGTCTGAGACCACAGGTGAAATACATTATATCCACGCTCTGTATGAGTTGTATTAGCACATACAGCGCACTTCAATACACTTTATGAAACATGCACATGTATTTCAATCTATTTGAGTGTATCACAGTTATATTTTATAAGATACATCACAAAAAATACTTATACATCACTGTATTTTATGAGATACACTTTAATCATCATCAGAAACAAACAAAAGGGTCTTTCGTGATTTTTGAAGTCTTCTTCTTCATTTCTCCCAAATCAATGTATCTCCATTTAAAATTAGAAGAGCAAAATATATATATATATATATATATATATAAAATAAAAAAAAATCCCAAATCGATTGCCAATTTCTTTTCCATATAGAGAAATATATTAGAGCACGAGATTTAAGATAAAACTTTATATTAGACCCTTAAAGGGCCGTTTGGTTACTGGATAAGATCCAAGTTAATACATGAATAACTTAGCTATTCATGTATTAATTCTACACATTGTTTGGTTTTCAAATAGGATAAAAGTTATTCATGTATTAATTTTAAACAATGATGGTTGGTAAGTTCCAAATGTTGTATAAAAATTTATCCATGTATTAAATTTATACGGTGTTTGATTGTATTTTAGTAATTCTACATAATTAATACTCACATAACTTATGAGAAAATCTATTTATAATTTTATGCGGCGTAGTAGGTGGAATAAGTTACGGTAACTGGTTATAAGTTATACATGGATAAAAATAATAAAATTACACATTTACCCCTATCAATTTACTTTTAAAATCTTTTTTAGTTCCGTACTTTTTATTTAAATCATCACTTTCTTCTGTGTAAATTTACCCAGAATTAGTCAATTACTCACTACGGTATGTGAGTACACAATTTTTGAACTAAAAAAAATTATTGACTCACCACAGTATGTGAGTACACAATTTTTAAATTAAAAAAAATTATTGACTCACTACAGTATGTGAGTAATCTGGTTTTCTCTAAAAAATATATATATATTTAATTATATAATAAAATTTTATACTATTTGTTTACTTATTTATTTGTAAATAATATATATTAATTTACAATAAATTAAATATTCAGTAATCAATAATTCATGTATTGTAATCTCTACATAATTAAATCCTACATAAATAATACCTATATAACTAATATTTGCATAACTAATACCTACATAACCAATACATGGATAACTAAAACCTGCACAACTAACCCCTGCACAAAATAATACATAGATTCCCTCATAATCGTGTATTACTAATACCTGCATAACTCTAACCCATAACCAAATGACCCATAAAAGTTTAAATCCTGCTCTAAATATGCTTTTCAGTTGGGTATTTAAGACAGTCTATTTATAGAGAAAAGTAGATTTGCTCTTGTGTCGTAGTTGGGTATATAAAATCCATGTATTATATATGCAATAGTGGGTGTTACATATATGAATTAAATAATGATTTGAGAAAAATACTTTTATACTTGATTTCTGTACCATGCTAAAATTTCTTTCTTACCCATTTATTGTTACGATTTGACCTTCGCTTATTATTTACTTTTATGTTTAGCAATGAGCCACTGTTATAAATTTCAATATATTTTTGGCCTAATGTTTGAAATTCTTTTCTATCTTTGTGTAGTTCACTTATGATAAAATTTACTATATAAATATTATAACAACTATTATGTATTTATTACTTTGATATAATTTTTGACTATTACCCTCTCATATGTACTGCAGAGCACTCTAATATTGCAAATTTTAATAAAAATAACTTTTTTCTTTCTTACCCAACATCCCCTACTCATCTCTTGTTCCTTGCCTGTTTCGTGAGGTAGACGAAAAGGAACTAACACACTCCATATCTAGGTAAATATATACCTGATTAAAATATAAGCAATAAAATTCTAAGATTTTAATTCTTCCGTATTTCAGCAATAACATATTCTTCCATGGACCTAAGGTCTAAAATCAATTACTCCATTGTAACTTGATTCACTTAAAAGTCCCTATATGAGTTAGCAAACATGTCGAAAAAGTGCTACTTGCTTGTAGCCCCTTCTATATATGGAAAATTCGGCATAATCCTTTAAGTAAAAAATTATTTCGAGTTTAATTGCAATCCAATTAAAAGAATGAACGAATTTATTGTAGTTAAAAAGATATCAAAAGGACATCTTACTTTCCAAATAGATATTCCTATATTTATATGTAAGTTTATCAAGAATGCGCAAGAAAAGCAAACACTAAAGCTGTAGCGGGTAAAATTTTACCCGGACCTAACGTTACATCAAACAATACTAGTTTATCATAGTTAGATATAAACTTGAGGTTAAAATGTGTACTAATTACCAATAAAATTGTAAATTACAATATGTATCATGTATTCATTGGGTTGGATAAACATTAAAATATTTAGTAATTATAGCACCTATAAAACAAGTGACTCACAACAATTTTGCATCGAAGCCCAACTAGTCAGAATCACATGTTACAGAACCCATTATGATGACAGCACTCCCAACAAAATTTTTTCCATACTCAGAACTCAAACTCGAGAGCTCTAATTAAGATTGACGGGATCCCAACCATCCCACCACAGCTCATATTGGTCCCTAGTCGCTCTTACACATCCCTTTCTCCATCTCATCCAACAATAATATAACTAAATAAGATATATTTATTTTGCATTAAACTCATATTAGTAGTAAAAGCAGTCACTAATCAATTATCGATACCCACTCTCAATGAATTAGTAGAGAAATTATCCCAAATACTTGAGTAAAACTTACAAGTCATCTATTCTCATACAGTTTGCATTTAACTTCTTTGGGAATATTTACCACGCCAACGAAAACAAACTTCAAAAAAAAAAGTGTAAATCGACTCTTCAAATCTTTTTTAGTTTTAATTTCCACCAATAAGTAGCTAAAAGTCCACTAGATAGTAGTATTGAAAAGGAAGAAAAAATACATTAACAATCAGAAATGGTGTGATTGACGTATGAACCGGCAAACAGAATGGAGCACAGCTTAAGCATTTGGGCTGCTGTTCTGTAAATTAATCATTTCGGTATTACAGGAGTAAAGACCAACAAACATAAATGTAAAATGAAAAAAAGATGTCTTACAGTGGGGTAACTCGGCATATAGACAACTTTTCGAGGTTGACCAATCTTCATCTGCTGCCCAAACTGCATCAAAAAGATTAGAACCTTGAACATTCTGAAACCCACATCAAACGTAATGACAGAAGAACCAGAAAACATATATGCTGATGACACAAATGACAAACCTGCGGCCGATTTGGATGAAAAAATGGCTGTGGTACAGGTCTAGCCTGTGGATGAAATAGAACAGGCTGATGTGCAGAAAATGATGGACCAATCTGCATCAAGTACATGATTAGTAAACCTTCAATAATGCATTAATATGAGGGAAAAAAAAAAGAAGGGGGGGGGGGGGGGGGGGGGGGGGTTGAAACACCGACAAGTACAACAAAAAACATTTCACAAAGATGTGATGGTAGGTTCAAAAGGTTTGTGAACTTCACCAGCTATCTTCTAACAATATGAAAACAGTATCACAGTTGCAAGCAATTTCAGCTTATCAACCTACTCCAAAAATTGTGGTTCAAGGAGGAGCACAAAAGAAATAAGATTACACATCTACAGCATTGCATCACTTATGACCACAGGTGCACAAGGAGTATTTTGGAGGAAAACAGAAAAGAATCAAGGACATGAACAGAACAATTTCCCAGCTCTTTTGGTTTCTTTAAAACTATAGGAAGATCAAAAGCACAAAATTTCTCAACACAGCGTTAATTATACCCAATAAGATAAGTACGATATTTTACCACAATTGACTGGACCAGCACATAGAGTTTCAGTTCCACCATGAAATGAGAACAAAGGGTAAACAATCAACAGCAGAAGATTACAAATGACAGAATCCTTATGTACACCACTGATGTAATTACCATTCTTAAGAAAACCCACTTGCAGATTTTACACAGTACCACCCAAAAATGGGTTAGCGATAAATATTTCCACCAGTATAATTGACTGAAAAATCAAGCTGATAGACACTACACAAGTACATATCTAAATATAACTTAGGTAACACAGTACAGTACAGCTACAGAGTCGGCCATGCTTTGCCTTCCAAAGACAGACCAGATAAGATTCATACAGATTTTTTTTTATCTCAAAACAATGCATATACTGATTATAAAATACACAAGCATCACTTACCCCAACAGGCATGCCATGCATGTTCGGGACAGTAGACACACCAGCTGGATAGTAGAAAGAATTAACAGACGCCGGAGAAGCAGGCCTCAAAGATGATTGAGATGGGATGAAACTCTTTGCATTAGGATTTAGTTTAAATTCCTGAAAAAATATTCAACAGAAGCAGAATAGATAAGCATGTAGATGATTAGCCAAAGGGAGGGGCAAAAAAGAAATAGCACAACTCCAATTGAAACAATGGAATTATTACAAGATGATAGTTCTTGTCATTTTGTTCAAAAAAGAAAGACTAGGAAATAGTTCTCACCTTAGCATGTGGATTCAATGTGGATTTTCCTGACGAAAATGAACTTACAGAAGAGGTTCGTAATAATGAATTGTCAGCTGACGTTGATGCATCGCCTGTTCCATCAGAAGCGAATAGAGCAGAACTGCTAGGTCGCAAAAGAGAATTAGCAGATTGTGAAGTCCCTAGAATATTGGAAGATACCGCACCCTCCAATTTCTCTCTAGAAGAACTTGCTATCTTATCCTGGTCCGCTGGATGAACACACAATGCAGAAATGTCTGAAGACAATCTATCCCCATCAGAGGTCTCCAATATCATTCTTGAAGAAGAATTCGAATCTGCAAGCATAAAAACCTAAGGTCAAAAGAAATGGAAGTTGGAAGAAAGACATTTTGACAGAATTGAATTTGCACTGTCAAAAGCACAAGTGTATCACAGACCAGCAGATAGCAATTACTGACATCATCAACTAGTAACTGTTATTGCACAAGCATGAGAGATCTCGTTCCTTGGTCACAAATTCAATCTCAATTTTCAGGATGAGAGTTGAATGTAGGGGGGTGAGAGAGGGGGGAGCAATATCATTTAATTGCAATAACACCAATATAAGCAAATGTTGCCAAAGTTAATCTCAAATTGGATCCTTTTCTTTTTGATAAAGTAATCCCAAATTGGAGAGAATGTTGTGCTGCTAAAATTCAATATATCCACAATATGAATGTCGCAGAGATGCGGATGCTAAGATGGAAGTGCATTTGTACAAGATTATACAAGATTAGAAATGATTATATTTGCGAGAAGATTCAAGTAACATACATCGAATATAAAATGAGAGGTCGCTTTAGATGGTTCAGTAATGTCCTGCGTCGACCTCCAATGCACCGGTTTATCGGTGTGAAATCATAGTGGGTGACATAAAGTAGAACTAAAATCACATGGAAGGAGGTTATCTCAAAGGACCTAAAATTGATGGGGATTCACATAGACTTAGCAAAAGATACGGTGGTCCACCAGGTAAGAAAAAGATTTGTATAAGCCATACGTATCAGTTGAGAATTCGTTTTAGACATTATTATTTTAACCGTAGGCCTATATGCCTCCTTAGGAATGGTTTAGCCTTTTGGAGATTCATCTGTTTAAAAAATATACAGAACTTCTAATACTTCTATTTGTATTTTCTTAACATTGGCAAGAAATGAGTTTAACTGGATTAACGTGGTTAGTGAGGATTCATATAGCCGAACCCAACTTGCTTGGGATTGTGGTATAATTGTTGTTTTATTTTTTGAGAAGATTGTATCTTGAGTGTACTTGATGCACTAGCACTTCATCTCAATGGAATATCATATCTTTGAAACGGCTACCAAGTACCAAGCTTCATTACAAATGGACTAATAAAGACACATCTATCTTGTTCTAAGTAAAGCATAAAGGCACATCCTCCACAGTCTTGAGGCAGATACAGTTCGTTCTTCAAAATAATTGCAAAAGCTTCTTGCAGCGGCCATATATGGGGTGGGTGGTTATAAAGTCCCGATAATTTCTAGGCTTACCATTTCAATAATTACGAGCTTAATATTAATTAATGTGTCCAAGGAGTATAAATTCTTTCACGGTCTAAATCAAGTGCTTCAAAAATATGTCAATGTTATATGATATATTGAGGAGAGGTTTAAATAATGATATATATATTAGTGTGTGTGTGTGTGTGTGTGATAATAATAATAATGATAATAATAATAATAATAATAAAAGTGAAAAAATGAATGCCTAAATATATTTAAGTTGGGCCAAGACCATAATGCCAAAGGTCTTGGCTGAATGTGGCTTAACGTGGAAAAAAAAGAGAGAGAGGAGCAAAGAAAAAGAAAAGAATAGCATCAAGCAGCAACCTAAAAATAATTGAAGCATAAGCAGCAGAGACAACCCTCTGTGTCGGCTCATATTCTCTTCATCAAAGCAGTAGGTAATGAAAATTTTATTTATCTTTAATTTCTGCCTTCTCCTTGTTAAAATATATATTCTATTGTAGAGATTATTAATTCTCCTTATAAATAAAGTTAAGGCAGGAATAGTAAATAAGTTTTGAATTCGTAAAGGAGATGATTTGAGGAGAGTGATGGGTTAAGTTTTGTGTGTGTGTGTGTGTATGCTGCAGGGGGATTTGATGATTTAATCAACACTAGCTAATATTTTAAATCGAACTCCAAGTGAAATTTTCATTAGACCAAAGAATTGTGAATAAAGTTATTTTCTTTGAGTTTGTATTGATGTAAACTGAACTCGATTCTTATGTAGATTGAATTGTTGATTGTTGCTGGCAAGTGTAGAAGTTAATCTTGCTAGGAAGGAAGAATCTTGAGGTGAGTTAAGACTTGTTCTTATTAAAGTTCTTTCCTTACAAAGTCATGCTCATAAAGTGTTTGATTAAATGCCTCTTAAGGTTGGTGTGAGTTTAATTGGAACGAGTGAGCTCACATTTTCTTTCTTATCGTGAGCCTATCCCGTGCTATATGTTTCCTCCTTGTGCTTATCCTTGGGACCAAGCCATGATGTACCTACTTCTCTAGATTAATGCAATACTTGATTTTAGATGCCTAATATCAACTAGCTAAATGCTAAATAGCACTTTTGTGATTCTAAATGCTTAAGTACTGTAATGTAATTGTAGGAAGTGTGACGCTTTTATGAATTTGACAAGGTAAAATACTGAAATTTTAACAAATTTTAATAAATGGTAACCGTATAAAGGGTTACAAGTAACCATATAAAAGGGTTACTAAATTTGCCAAATATGACACAACAATGGTGACCGTATAAAGGGTCATGAGCATCCGTACAAAGGGTTGCTAATTATGTCATAACGAGACGTAATAGATTTGGTGGTTGTATAAAGAGCCACGAGCAACCGTATAAAGGGCTATTAATTTCCATAGCTAGACATAAGAAAAGTGTAGTCGACTGAAATAACTTAAAGAAAGTGAAAAGAATGAATTAATGAACTAAGCTACAAGCTATAACTTGCCCGTGGAGTTTCTTCTCTTTCAGTTAGACTATTTTTATTTATTTATTCAGTGATCCGCATTTGATTTTGGGGATTAGCCAGGAAATCTATGTCCTACATATTCCCCCCTCAGCACTCCAGTAGAGGCTTCATAGACTGTTAGTTGGGTTATGGTTGTTCACTTTATTTGCCATCAGTTTTGGTACATTCTAGTTACTTATAGATTTTTGACATATTCGGATTATCTAAGAATTATTTGGAGTAAAGTCTAATCCAAAAGTTTATCTATTCATTTTAGTGAATTGTGGGGTATGTGATACTAAGGTACAGGTTAGAACAGTCAAGCTGCTTCGCTCAGTCAAGTTAAGGCACCGAGTGCCAGTCACAGCTTGTTTATAAAATGGGTCGTGACAGTGGTCTCTTTAATATGATTTCAGCAATCCTCACCTTTTGAGTTAGCTTTTAGATGATTTAGGCCCAAGATCCATTTCTTCACATGGCATCAGAGCGGGACCCACCCCAGTTCTCATTTCCCGAAGTTGGGCCCCCATATTAAATTGTCCACCCTCCAAATGTCCAGCTGTAAAAGAGTCACACATCAGTCATACAAAGGGTGGATGGTCTATTTAATATGGTTTGGACAATCCTAACCTCTTGAGTTAACTTTTGAGATTGAGTTAGGCTCAAGATTCATTTTTGTACAATAATAACTATTATCCTACTAAACATAGAAAAAATAAATTACCAAGAATGGTATTCCCGGCAAGCAACTTAAAGAGATTAAATTAGCAAGCTAAAACAATGAGTACAAATGATAAACAGAACTTAGCACAAAATTAGATCTGCCCATGAAGAGTGCTTAGCTCAATACAAAACAACAAAAAGCTAATGGTTGCTACCATTACATTTAAAGTTTTACATTGCAAAGCACATTACTAGATAACCTAGTTATTCTTGGTCAGCTGTCAGGACTCAGGAGGGAGCATAAACCAAGTTCAGTGAAGCAATGCAAACAACAGTACACGAAAAGTCAAAACTTGAGATAACTAACTAGATAAATTGTAGATTCAGCAAGTAAACAAAAATAGAAAGCCCATAAGAATGCTATTTTATCCTCTCTTCACCTCCACCCCCCCCCCCATCCCCCAACTTTTGTAGTTATACAGTAAAATCCATTTTGCATTCAATGTGACACCCAAAATTTGTCAGGTGCACCCAAAAGACTAATTTCACAAGAGCAAGGTATAAATCATATTTAACAAGTATTCACCTCTCCTGCAGCAAGACGTGTAATTCCATATGCCGAACAACTTGTTTTCCATGCATAAGTTACCAACAATTACACCTCAGTCCCTAAACAAGTTGAGGTCGGCCGTATGAATCTGATTTCTTCAAGTTGCCAACTTCAGCTAACCGAGAACACAACCCTTGATAGAAGTGTGTGGAGGTCGGGAATTAGGGTAGAGGATTAGTAGGTTGCCAAATGTATTTCTTTTCCATACCAGGAGAATTAGTATTATTTTTATGTTTGTTTATTCTTAGACCTCTAGTACAACCAGATTGTTTCTTTCGCTTTGATTATCTTATCATCTTGATATTGTTAATCTTTGTTATTACTGCATCTTTCTCATCTCTCCTTGAGCCGATGTCCATCAAAAACAACCTCCTTAGCATCATAAGGTAGGGGTAAGGTATGCGCGCACACTATTCTCCGCTCCCAGAATCCACCTGTGGGATTATAGTAGGTTTGTTCTTGTTGTTGTTGTTACTAAACAAATATTGAAGTTCTCCAACAAGTCTAAAACCTATCTTCAACTAGTAGCTATCACCTATATGGACCTTTTTCCTCCACTGTGCCCTATCTTTAAGCTAAGTTTTGCATTGATAACCAAACATTGTAGGTCTTTTGAGATAACTTCCTTCAATGTGATGTTAGGTCTACCCCATCCACTTTTAACACTTTCACTTACCATAGCTTCGCAAGAACCATTTCAACAAATTTTAAATATTAGAGATTTCTTCTTTTATTAATAAGCTAAATGTTCTCTTTAACTTTATTTACAAGTGATTACTCTCTTCTATGCTTAAATAAATGTTTCTTAAGGTATGATGTATTTTATTTTATGAAGAATATCTTAAGGTATCCTGTTTAGAGGTAACTTCAATACTTCTATCGCAAAAAATAAACTCCAGTTTTTCCCTGATACAAAAGGATAACCTCCAATTTCTTCTTGGCTTAGCTTAGCATTTTGAGAAAGTTTAATAGTATAATTTTCTATTCCATTTATTATAAAAGCTAAAAGTCTTATTTCCTTTATTTGCAACAATGTATCTGTTTGCTTTTATGACTGAGTATACCATAGCATCTTGAAAAACCATCTCAACTAAATTCTCTAAAAATTTTAGTTAGGGCCAGACTTGCTCCTCTTAGTACCTTAACATAAAATTACATGCTAATATCTCCAAAGTTCAAAGAGGTCAATTGACAAGGAACTAACTGTGCCATCACCTGCTGACACATTAAATTTTTTAGAAATTTCTAGTTCGAAAGTGTTAAAGAGGCTACTAGAGAAAACAATCAAGCCATGAATTGATACATTCAGTTCCTTAACCCCCCACCCCACCCACCCCCCAAAAAAATACAAAGATTGTTATTTGTGATAATTTTTGTTTTGCTATAGTACTGATACTGCAAATAATAAATGAAACAAGGCAAAAGCTCTATATATTATGAAATATATTTTTTCTGCTCATTCACAGAGATAGCCGACATCAATGGTTTGGGACTGAGGTGTAGTTGGTTTACAGAGATGAATTAGCCGAATAAATGACAAATGCAAATATTGTTGGTCAAGCGTCCACAATTTTCAATGCAAGGGAAATAATTAAAAACATCCATCCGCAGGAGTTCACATGAAATACTTGACTACTCCAGCTCACAAAACATACTCACCTTCCAATACTGACGTTTGAGCCTCTTCAGCTATCTACATGAAACAAGGAATGCAAACCGTAAGAAAGTTTTCCAAGAAAAAGTACACAACATCAATAATAAGTTAAATTGAAAACAATAAGCGTTATGGAAGTCAGACATTAGTCAACCATTCGATTTCTAGTATCCTCCTTATTGCAACTTGCACCAGTATGCTCACTAAACAAGCCTTCGAGTCCCTAAAAAGATAATTTCAGTTAGAGAGACAATAAATGAGATTACTAGCAATGCTAACATTGTACTTTAAAAACTACTAGTCATGGTACCAGAAAATAGATTTTACAGCCTGAAGGGATAAAAAGTATTACGGTGGTAGGAAAGAATGATTATAGCAAACCTGTTTAAGATAGAGGCACCTTTAGGGACAACTTCAGCCGAAGACTGTTTCAAATGATCATCATAACAAGTCTGACAGACATCCCTGCTGGTACTTAACTGGGAAGATTACCCTTCATCCTACAAACAAGATAGGGATAGAAATATTTAAACACATCATATAATTAGCTTAATCTACTATAGTCAAGTACACAGAGGCTAAAGTATTACTTATGGGCTCTCAAACCACATTATTCACTCTGAAAGTGCTTGGTCTAAGGCGTGGATAACTCTCATATTCACCAGCACTAGTACACAATAACAAATTAAAATATTGTCTAACTAGCTTGAGATATTTAACTAATATGACAACAGACTTCCTTTGTCATCCATATCTTAAGTTAATGCCTTGGATTTCATATAAAAAAATTACAAATTAGACTAACTGTGAAACAGAACACACAATCATTCAGAGAAGGAAAAAGGCCCAGCACCGCAAAAAAACAATTTTTAGACAGAATAATGAATGTAGGTGAACAAACTTATACCATGGAGGAAGATCTTGATGACACTTGTGCAACATCATTCATTTTCCTTCAGTTCATGTCAGTAGATGACTTGCCCATAGAACCAAATATACCTTGAAATGTTTCATCATTACGTGAATCGAATAAAATGTCCTCACAGTCATCATAGCCGCTATCATCAACCGCTCTGACAACTGAGGAAAATTTGGTTTCTTCATCAACTTCTAGGTTCTCATGAAGTTGAATTCCTCTCTCCTATGAAAATTCAATTCCAAACAATGCGACTAAAATTAGAACGAAAGAAGCAGACAAGAATCACTAAGGAATCAAGGGCTCTATATAAAGAAAGCAATTACCCCACTTCTGCCAGATGAAGATCATGTGAATCCTCACCCTCAATTTCTCTAGCTATTCTTAGAGCTTCTTATTCCAACTCAGTCATCTGAGAACCTCTCTCAAGCTTTTTCATATAAAGGTCCTCATCAAATGTGCTTCTTACTCCAAACAGTCTTTCATTGGCTTCAAATTGATCCCAGCCCCTGATAAACACACACATTGTAGAGGTTGAAGTAACTATAACGAAAAAATCGATAGATGACTAGTATAGCATGCAACTAGTACTTTATGTTAATATATTTATATGGCATAAACTGGAAACCAAACCAAATATCTAATCAACCTATACTTCTTGGCCATAGGTGTAGTCAAAGCACCCAAGTTAGGTTGATCAAATCTAGAGCAGATCAATCACCCATACCGAAATCAAGGCGGCACGGCAAAGATTTTGAAGGATCCCGCAATATAGGCTACAGATAGCTAAAACATCCTCTAACAATCAAAGGAAAAGATGTGAACTAGCAACCTATTCCAATGGCCATCAAATATAGTGTCTAGTTCAGCACATTCAGGAGCATCACCATCAGGTACCCAGCGTTCCAACTGCCGCTCTACCACAATATGCCAAGATTGTGAAATACATGAATCTGTCAAAAGTTCCTGCTGCTGTTCCAGCATGAACTCTGTTCTGAAGCCGTCTAAAGTTGTAGGCACACCCTACTCCAAAGCAATAGAGCATCATTATTATAAATAACACTAATTGAAAGTCGCAACAATCTGAGTCAAAAATTAATTAGATACGATATATAAAGGTCTTCCATGAAAGACCATCACCATCATTTTTTTATTTTTCTGATCAGTAGATTTCATTCATAAACAAGGTCAAAAATATGACCATATACAAAACGAAAACCAAAAGGTAAAGAATCTACAAAAATACATGATTCGCTACAAAGTCAGCCCATTCTTCTATTAAACAAGGCACTTTATGGTTGCACCAAAAGAAAATAAGGGACCGAAGACTACTCCTGAGTTTAGTAGAACTCGACTCTAGCCCTTCAAAAGCTCTCCTATTTTCTCTCTCTCCAAACAACCCACATCAGCGCAAGTGGAATCACCATCATATACTGTGATCTGATTTGTTTGGTTGTGTATTTAAAGTATTATCATTGTTGAAATCAGACGGTGAATAAAGTAATTGCTAAGAAAGAATTATAGAAGTTGCACACAAACCTTTGCTCCAACTTGTACAAACTCTTTACCCGGTATTATCAAAGTCTTTGTTGAAAGCTTGCGAAAAGTTTCAGAAGTGTTCTTCATCCCCTCAGAACTATCTTTTATCAAGTAGGCCATTTTCAGAATAATACCTGTGCCAAGTGAAAGGGAAGAAAGCTAACCTTAAATATAAAATAGTTGAACATATGCCAAAACAATGTTCAGAGTCTTCAACCAATACCCAAAAGAACCTACAGTCTAAGTTAACTTTCTAGCATACCAAAATCTATTTCAGCATTTGCGCATGAAGTATCCTGAAAACACTGATCCGTCCGTCACTTGTACTTCCACTTGATGTCCAACAAGACAAGCACTTAAAAAACTAGTCGATCACGTGACAGGCTTTGATATGCTCCCCCTTTACCTGGAACACTTGGAGTTAGAATTAGGGAAGAAATCATAGACAATCCTAAGTCAGTAGCTCTCACCTACACCTGTAAATTGACGGGAAGTAGTTTGTCCAGATTGCACTTTATTCTCCAACCTAGTACCCATTTCTCTATTCACTTTATGACAGCCATATCCATTGGCAGAAGGCCTTGGCTGCACGGGTTGCTGATCTTCCTAAATAATGTGTTTTATAGGCTAGATGCAGTTCAGCTCGGGTTCAGTCTATACACTGCAGAAGACAACACTCGAATAAACAAATAACCCTAACTGCTAAAGATGGAAATTTGAATGAAGCATTTTTTTTGCAAGCACAGCAAAGTACCAAACTGCACAGTACACACCAAGGCGACAACTAAGACCTGGATCATCCACTAGCTGGTATAAATAAACTAGGAACAAAACTTATATAACAGGAAAAATAATGCATCTATTGAAAAACAACTAGGCGTCAATGCACTTATTGGACTGTGATTAACAAGATACCAAGTAAAATAGAAGTTTGCAAAGCAAGGTGAGAATTAAATTTTAATAGATGTAGGACATTGATTTCCCTTTTGACAAATAGAGAGTTCCAGCGAAATTAATTCAAATAACTTAACAGATGGAGGACTTCAACCAGACTAACATATTCCGCATAGAGAGAGAACCAATAAAATAGGCAATAAGCCTTAAGGTGACAAGAAATATTTAGGATAAGATTTTTAAAAAAAAAATGAAAAAGACCACTATTCTGAGTCAGAAATGGATAAAAAAGTATAGGTTAATCATGTGTGATTCTACAGATTATGCTACTTGGAGTACTTAAACCACATTGATTAGGTTCATCATAAGATGTATTTGACGAGAATCAAAGTAAATCCATTGTTCTAATCACTTCTAAGAATACTTGCCACTTCTATAACCTATACGTGAATGCTGTTTCATTTTTATTCTACGCAATGAATTTAAAATATTTCACCATCTTGAAAGAGTCATTTCTATCTCATCCAATTGAGGCATAGAAGTGAACGAAACACCCAAAAATAAATAGACACAGAGACCATATAAATGGTGTCCATACCTTCAGGGTATTAACTGTTCATACTAATAAGCAAGGAATTAACTGTTCAAAACTAACTAGCACAACTTTACCTACTTAAACGTTAACCCAAAACATCCTTCAAGGAATTAACTGTTCAATACTAACTAGCACAACTTTACCTACTTAAATGTTAACCCAAAACATCCTTATGATACTAACAGAACCCAGAAGTATAAATATCCTAAAGAAATACCAACTGGATTATCCTTTTCTTTTTGTTTGAAGCAATCAAGATTACAATTACCAACAAAAACATAAGTTGCATATGTCAACTCATATGATCTAGGGGCAAAGTAACTAACCATATAAATTTCACTAACACAAGTAGATTACACAAAACTGGGAATTCATAGATCGAAAAAGAACATAACAGTTATTCCTTCTGTCCCCCACCTTATAAATATTTATTTCCACAGAAAAGGAGAGCTCTAGTATAACAGCTTATTTGGCACAGTTTGACTTGTCATGGTTAAATTATTAATTATTGTGATCATCTGTCATAAAATAATTAAATTTTGGCTCCTCTCCATTCCGCAATCTAATTCTGGCTCCACTACCTATCTCTAATCTGGTAAACTGGTTGAACTCTCCCCAAAGCTTACTTATGCTCTTCTATATTCCCCCTTCAATATTTCTCCGCTCTTCTTTACCATGGATAGTATTTATCAACTCCTTCTAGACTTAACTGCCTCACATGTTATACCTCCAAAGCCATTTGAAAAGCAGACTTCAACTATGTACTTTCAGATTCTTACACCCATTCCACCCCGCTTCTTATCCCTCGTACCACCTACCACTTAACCAGATGAATGATTTTCTTGCCTGCAATACCATTCCACAAAAACATACTTCTCAAAGAATTCATTTTCCACAGTTTTGTCTAGTGTTTCAGATCTATTTATTAACTGATTTTTCCTCAATTCAAAATTTCCAGTAATTTCTCTGTTCACTCTTTTAGTTTCACTTTTAGTAATTTCATGAACTGTAAAAGAAGACCATCAACCACTAATAATTTCCTCAAACCCCTCTTATTCAAGCTACCCTTTTTTGAATTTGAAGTATGTGTTATTTCTTTCCCAAGCTCCACATTATAACTGTACAGGATATGGCTCTAAATTCATCATCCATTGAGTTGAAAAAATGAATTTATCAATTCCTGAAATAGAATTGGCATTCTCACCTTGGGTCCAAGGGGAAATGCTACCAAACAAAAGGTGGATCAATCAACCCAAGCTCCTCAAAACATCTTGAAAACTCCAGCATGCTCTAGTTCTTCTGTTGTTGTTTTTCCTTTCCCCCGGCGAATCTGGTTATGTGAAGTCCCCTAAATAACCCAAGGATCATGACTTAAACCTCTTGTTGCCACCATATCCAACAATAAATTCTTTCTATCATTTCCCTAGTGTGGCCCGTATATCCCTATCAGATGCCAACCAAAATTTTGCGCAAGGCTTCAAATTGACTGTGACACTGTATTGACCAATAGCTGCTGTAATCCCATTCCAAGCTCTCCTATCCCATATAACAAGAATCCCCATTTGCTTCATCCAGCTTCTAAGTAGGTAAAATCAGTCCATCTATTTGGCCAAATCTGTCTGATAATAGTAGCAGAAATAACATTAAGTTTGGTTTCCTAGAAACAATATATATAAGCTCTCTCATTGCATAACAACATTTTCAACATCCGTTTTTTTGCCCTACTATTAAGGCCCCTCATATTCCAGGTAATATGATTCAGCTTCGTGGTTCACCAAAAGTGAGTAATTTCCCTTGACTCAGTCGCCACACATACCAGATATTATGTTAGATTGGAAGTTCTTTACCTCACAATTCTCCCCTCTTCTGGCACTACCTAAACTTACATATTTTTCTTTTGGTATTCTTCTGAAGTCAATTGTTTCCAATTTTGGTAACAACTGTAGAGCTTCCCCCTCAAAACCTTCAAAATTCAACCCATTTGCTTGCTAAGTTTAAGGAACTTTCTTTGAAGCTATGTTGTAGTGTCTGTCTCAATTGACTCCGATTGTGTCCTCATCAATTTGGTACCATTCAGACAAATGAACTTGCTAGCTAGTGATGTGTTGAGGTTCTTGTCGAGTTCATCACTCTACAATATTCAGCACATGGGTGTCTATCATGCAGCTCATCACTACTTCTAACATATCTTCCGAGGAAGATGAGCTATGGAAGACACCTACATTGCAACTGGTGGGTTGAAACATTTGTTGGGCATGGTTTTGACTTTGATGAGGAAAGGATTGATTTGAGAGACTAATTCTAAAAGAGTCTTAGACGACAAAGTCGAAATACATAATTTGTCTGGGCTAGATTGTTTTGCAATTTGAGTGTTGGTTCAGGTATTGGAATAGTAGGTTCTTTTACATGTAAGAGAGGTCCAAGAGGATTGGGCTCCTTAAAAGACTTTAGACATTGTTGCTTGCCCATAGTGTTTTGGACGGCGAAAGGCATCAAGGGTCTGTCTCGCCACGAGGCGAGGCGCGGCGCTCGCCTTTTTGAAGTGAGGCGCCAAATAATATCAAAAAATTAAAATAGTTAATTGCATATAATATATATAAATTGAGTTGGGCAGAAATAAAAATAAAAAGTCTACAATTTTTTTCAAAAAAAATGGGCAGAGTGCAGACTGACTGATTTTGTTTACTGTTTACGGTTTAGAACAAAACAGAGAAACAGAGTTCAGTTAACAGTTAACTTGAAGGAAAAAAAAACAGAGTAACAGTTAAGTGTTAACTGTTAACTGAAGAAGAATCGAAGAAGAAAGATGAAAGTAGAAGAAGAAGAAAGAAAACTAAAGAAGAAAGAAAAAGAACGGAAGAAGAAGAAATACCTGGAGAAGAAAAGAAGTTGTTGTCCGTCGCTACTCGCTACAGTCAATCGAGTGTCGAACTGAGGGTGGAAAAGTTGTGTATGTGTTGGAGTGGAACTCAAAGAGGAGAAGGTTGTGGATTGGAATAGTCGCAACTGTGAAAGTTTTAATGTAAAACCCTAAAAAAAATTAACTGATAAAAGCCCTAAGTTTTTTTAAAAAAATAAAAAGGCGACGCCTTTCTCGCCTTTGTCGCCTCACCGCCTTTAGAGCACCTTTTTGATTTCACAGCGCCACGATGGAGAATGGCGACAGAGCCTCACCTCGCCACATCGCCAAAGGCAAAAGGCGAGCGCCTTTCATAACACTACTTACCCAAGCCCACATTATTACCCCATTTTCGGCCCGAATTCGTTATGCGTGGATGCAGTAACCTCACCATTAAATTTGAAATTCAAACGATTACCAGCGTCTCTCTTCGAGAAACCCCTATTACCCAATGGTTCTTAACTATGAATAGAGAACCAAAGGTCCATTTTTCCACCAACACAATGGTCTTCACAATTCAATTAAGAGGCTTTGACGTGAATCCAAGCCCATCGTAAGTAACCTCTTCAAAATAGTTTTTCCCTCTATGTCAAATCAACTGCACGTTTTTCACTACTTTCTCTAAAAGTATTGTGATTCCAAAAGGTGGAAAAGCGTACCCAACAACCCAACGCAGCACCATTTTGGTGTATTGTTGTCTAAGACAAATCCCGTTGCTGGTGACCACCAATCGAGCTTAAGTTCCATGTTTTCCATCTTCATATTCTTTTGATTCAATGAGATTCCTCCTTAGATGATAGTTCGAAGATAAAACTAAACCCTTCCCTTTTGAGGGCCTGCGCCCCCGAAAACCTTACAAATGTTGTGAACCCATCTTCTCAGTTCTGAGCCTGTTGGGATATCCTCATGAACACCCTCGAATCTCCCAAACAAGCAATTTTGAAGGGACTCCCTCTTTTGTTCAATGATTTTCTTATCCAATAGTGATTTTAGACTCTAACTAGTTCATATCTTTCAGCCCCGCGTCACTTTCAGATCATCTCTTGAGGTTTCCCTGCCTCTGCATAGTTTTGTGGTTGGTTCCCCTTTAGTAATCCGGTTTTCTCTATAATCTTATGTATTTTTCGAGTCATACTAACCCAAGCATGTGTTAGGAAAACTCTAGGATGATAATGTTGCTTCTTTTTCCCAGCGATAGGCACACATTTTCCATGAGAAAATTCTAAGTTACTGAATACTCATAGAGTTGGTCTGAATGTTCCTTCTCCTGAATATGTTCCAAGATCCTTCTGAACAGCAAACATCTTCTGGCATACCCATATCAGGACCTATCTGCTGATTGTCAACCACTTTATGAAGTTTCTTCTCTTCTCTACCAAATTGTACCATATGTCATAGGACGAAGCATATTCCGTGAGATCAAAGGACATAGCGCCAGCAACGAAAAATACTTTCTTGACATTTGATGGATTAAGTTTTAATACAATCACCCAAATGAAATGATTGGTAATAAAAAATAATCTAGGACCAACAAACAACTAGTTCGAGTCGACAGAAAACCCATCTACCGAGAAAAGTCTTAAGAGTTAAATACTTGAGTAACTGCTTTTTAAATTGAGTCCGATGAAGTGTAACTTTTAAAAATCTTTTTATTGGTGGGGGTCTGGGAAAAGAAAGAGAAAATGACTTTAAGCTCAAGATCAGAGTGGTACTTTCATTTAATCAAGATTCTCATTCATAAGCCCATGATCAGAGACTTGGTGAAGGAACAATTATGAATTCGCTAAAACTCAGCTGCTCTTAAGCTTTTAAATGATCAAATACTGAACATGCAGAAAGCTATAGTTTGTACAAAGGAACGAAGATGAAGACAATACAGATGAGAACTTAGAAAACTTTCAGAAAAAGGCAAGCGAGAGTATGAGAATCTTGACAAACCAACTAACGGTAACCAAGAAATGACATGCAATGAATCTATTTTCCCTTCATTGGAAACTTAAGTTCAAAGTCTTCTGTCCAACATGCACTTGATTTTTTTTTCCTCTTTCTTTCTTCCTCTGTACTAGACATATTCATACCAAGTGATAAATGGATTCTACAGGTACCTATTCAGTATCTGAGTTAACAGACAACAACAAAAACTCCCATCCTAAAATAGTTGGGTCAGCAACCTCTATATCTATTTCTCTATATTTAGGTCCATTTCATAATCTTTAAAAACTCAAAAACTTGAAGCAACAAGAAGCTAGAAAAAACAAACGCGAGCACATATAATCACGAATAAACTGCATTCTCAATAAAAAGGATATTGGCCCAGCTCTCCAAACAAGACAATCAATTAACTAGGAGCTAACTAAAAATCACCTTCTTCATTAACACGCATAGCTTTTATAGCTGCTTTACGAAATCACAAGCAACCGATCGTAATCCCAGCTTTAAAACGAAAAAGAACAACTTTTTATTTCCGAGCTAGATTAAAAAACCCTAGACCCATATTCTTGTGCGATTCAAACAACGTGATCCATCAAAAAGCAATTAGATAAAGGAAGAGGATACTTACAAAGAGAGATGGAGGGAGGGAGAGAATGTGCGATCCTAGCAAAGAGAAACTGAAATTGATTACCAGAACCGACACCGCTCTACGTCAGCGGAATTTGAGAGGGTGAAGTCTCCCCGCGTCTACCGCCACCGAGAAACCGAAATTACCCGAATGCTCAAAATGGGTTCTCACACAAAGTCCATTATATGACCGTTTAATGATCTTGTTTGTATCTACTAGTTTTTCTTTGTTTAGAAGAATGGAAAAGCGTGAATATACCTATGTTCTATCATAAATAATTTAAATATATTTTCTATTATATATTTAGTTTGAATATATTTTTTTATTATATTTTAAGTTTAAATATACCCCTTTTTATTATATTTGAACACAAATTTGCTCTTAAGTTTATCGGAAGGATACATGTCAAGCTCAGAATTAGATGATTCATTCTCAATTTTAAATATGTTGCTCCTTTACAAATCCACCTATTAACCCGACCCAATCCATTTTCTTTTCTTTTCACATCTTCTTCTCTTAAAACCCAAATCTAATTTCAAAATCTTCGTGTTATTTCTAATTTCACAAATAAGTAACTACAAACCAAACGCTTTAGGTAATGGTGAATAGTGACTTGTCATGGTTAAAGAAACCGACATCATACATTAAATGGTAATGATCATGAGAGTCGTAAAGACTTTGCACAAAATTGGCAAAAGCTTCTAGTAGCTACAACTCTTTAACCTTTTTTTCCTAATATAGTTTCTCTACTAATTTTCAAGCTCAAAATTTGAAATTAGTTTCTCGACATAGTGCAATTACAACACTTTAACGTTTCAAGAAGAAGAATGGGTCGTGGAAAGTTAGTTACTTGTTTGTGAAACAACAGCTTTGCGGGTCTATCACTCCAATTGATTTTGTTAGAAAAAATTTTATATGAGTATGTCCCTATCCCGCAAGCCTTCGAGGATTTCAACGAACTCTATTTTTGTGGTGAAATTATTAGAAATTAGATTTTGGTCTTAAGAGAAGAAGAAGATAAAAAGAAAAGAAAATGGTTCTAGCCGAGTTAAATGGGTGGGTTTGTAAAAAAAACGAATATTTAAAATTGGGGATGGATCATTTGATTTTGATTTTGATCTTGACACGTGTTCTTCTGTTAAAATTAAGGGCAAATTTGTGCTAAAATATAATGAGAGGGATATATTTGAACCGAAAGTATAACGAGGAGTATATTTAAACTATTTTTGATAGTACAGGGGTATATTTGACCCTTTCCGTTAAAAGAAATACAATAAGGATGGCCAGAATTACTGTTCACATCAAATTTATTATTGTTGGTTGATACATTATTTTAGGGTGGTTATTGGATGGTTGATTCAAATTTTTTTATTTACGATTTTATTTATTCGTTATCAATTTTTATGTGTTAAATTATTATTGAATTGATATTCTTCAATTCGGCTTAATAATAATTTAATGATTATCGATCGGGATATTAATTAATTGGTTAAGTTAATACATATCGGTTGGAGAGACTTTGAGAACGTGAATATCAAAAGTGTTCGTCAATACCATTAATCGGCAAGTGGCCTAAACAAGTAGTTCGTTCACATGAAATGTTTGTTATTACATATAATAAAGATAAAATCACATGCAAAACATTCATACAAAAAAACACACATAGATGATAGAACAAAAAGGATCTATTGTTTCAAAATAATTAAATAGATGCACTCCATAATAAGCATAAAATAAGGATAATATTAAAGATTAGTAGGAATTAACGGATTATCAGTTATTTTATTCAATATAAAAATTAAATAATGTGTTTCTGAATCGATAATTCGTTATTATAAAATTTTAAACTACTTTTAAATTGTTAATCTAATAACATGATACAAATAATCTAATAAAACTTTTTGTCTTTGAATTTATCGATTACTGTTCGATTTTGTACACCCTTACATTATTTAGTTTTTAGTTTTCTTCTTATATAACAATAATATTTATTGTAAGCCATGCGTAAATTTATGTATTATTTTTTAAAAAATAAAATTTAAAATTAAAAATATATATAACAGTAGTAAATATATTAAAATAACGTTTTAGAAGGTTTGACTAAAAATGACAAAAACTAACACACATATATATAGAAAACAGCTTCGCTCTATTTTAATTATTTCGAAGTAAATATTATATAAAGTATACATTCAAATATTTGTTATATATATATATTGTGTAATAATCATTCCGTCCGTCACAATCTTTCCTTTAATAAACTGAAAATAAAAAATTGACATGTCCCTCAATTTCTTAAAATCTACATGTCCCTCGATTCCTTCTTTCTGTATTATAAACTTATTCAATATTAATGTTATTATTTTTAAATTCAACAAATCACATCGTAGTGTTAATTAAACACTTTTCAATTGATTTGATCTCATTAATATCATTTGTAAAGAATTAGAAAATAATTTCTCCAAATAATAAAATGTAACTTGTAATGGATTCGAAATTTAACATGCTATATAAAATTACTTGCTTTATTTTTCAAGTTATAAATTTACCTATTATACATTATTAGCTGTCATTATTGGCCCCACATATAGTAAAACAATTTATTACACTTGCAAAGTCAAATATTATCTAATACACCTATTTGGCAAAGAATCCAATGAACTTGGGTGTGGGACGAGAGGTTGGCTATTTTATAGTTTGGGATATCCCATGAGATTATTTTATCTCATTTTTTTATATGAGATTATTTTATCTCATTTTTTTATATGAGATAATATATTTCATTATTTGTATTTGTGGATAATAAAATTTTATTAAATTCAAATCCATAAGATATTTGGATTATATTAAGTTTAAGATATATTAGTTTAAATAAATATTATGGATTAATATAAATTGAATTAATTATTTAAGTCCAATAAATATGGATTTAATTATGGTCCAATTTCATTAGGCTAGACCAACAAGTTGGACTACAGATGATGAGCACACTTTATTAAGCCCAAGATGTCATATTCCTAAAGGCCCAAATTGGCGCCATGTGTCAAATGAAGTGTCACACCAAGTCAAATAAAAGAGTCAATAGGATCATGTCATATGTCAAAATGACACAACATGCCCACTCAAATCAAAGTCCAATGAAAATGTGTCACGTGTATAAATGACATGTTCCGGCCAATCAAATATCGACATGTAAACTTAAATCTGATTGGTTGAAAGAAGTTCGTCATTATCGCAACTCTTTCATTCTACAACTATAAATAGGGGTCTCATAATTCAGAAAAGGGACCTGAATTCCAACAACAAGCCAGAGAGAGCTCTGGATCAAACGCTGCAGTTTTCTCTACAAACCACATGCATTCAAGCACTCCAGTTTTTCTCTACAAGTTTCATAGATCAAGACGAAGATTCAAGAACAAACTTCAAGCTCTTGAATTTAAACATGAATCAAGATCGAGACCACCAGATTCAAGATTAAGCTCAAAAGCCCTTGTTCAAGTACAAGTCAAGATCAAATTCATCAAGTTCAAGATCAAGCTCAAAAACCCTTGAATTTATATTTGAAAAGAAGAATCAGAGGATTAATAGAGATTGCAACACTCATATTTCAAATCAAATACTATGATTGTTTCGATATTTTTTTCAGCTGATCGTTTGTTAATATTTGACGTCAATCAAGTTGAAAAAGAAAAGTTGGTAAAAGTATCGCAAATTACTTTCTTAAATTCTCTGAAATTTGGGTCAGATGTCTAAGAGCTTTTCTCTCAAATCTATAAGGAGTTAGGGGGCCTACAACCTATCAAATTGAAGGTCTATAAGTCTAGTTTCACCCAATGCATTAAATCATTTGCTAATTCGACTTGATAGAGAGATATTCGCGTTTTCACAATACTCTGCAAGCAGGGGCGTCAAAGTGGGCCAAGTCAGTGGAGGACTATATAAAGTCTCCTTGGTCATGGTCATATCCAAATTCATTTTTTCCACAACTTGAGCGATGGAAACTCCATTTCCTTGTAATTCTTCATAGATATTGAAGGATTTGAGTTAAATCCATGAGGTAAAGCAATTTTCGAGGTTAGATCGTTAATTCCATCGTGTGACTTGCGTTCTTGTTGTGTTTTGTTAAGTTTGGTAGTTGTTTCATGGGATCCAGCTAGGTAAGAGTTCCTCCCTCTTCATATTCATCTTATTATCATAAAAATAAATCTATAAGTATCGTTATATCTTTGTGTTGAAGTTTCTATAATCGATTCTGTAAAAATCTTACCATATACGTCTAGTACGTTGTTTTCTTGTCAAATAGTTGTGGTATCGTTCTTGTGATTGAGATGCTACTTCGTGGCAGTATCTTCGTGCCTTGGAAAGAAAATTTTTGGCTAAGTTCTTGGTACTATAAGGTATGTTAAGGTCTTTTCTTCCTCTTTTCGTCACGTTTTCGTGAAAATCGTGTTGTTGTTATCATCGTAAGTATGGCTGTTTTGGTAGCCTTGAATTTGTGCTTCTGAAACCTTGTTGGGTTGTTGTTTTGTGGTGGTCTGGGAGTGGTGAATATAGCCAGGATTCGGGTGTTATCGTAGGCAATAGTGGTGCATCGGTGGGACGATCGAATACATAGCTTGGTGGCTTTTGTTGGTAGATTTGCGAGTTGTTTCATATGTATTTATCACGACCCGAACATAGGCCCGGATCGATACACGTGACCTAGAACCATGAATGGCTCCAAGTTGACCCATGGCATGAACATAGCGGCTAAAGAGCATACATCAAACGAAAACTGATATTATAAGACATATATAAGCGGAATTATGATTACATATCAATCTTAAACAGAGTCTACGCTGACAAAGCTGACATTCTACACATTGTGTAATAAGCCTCTAACATGTCTGGAGAGCTGATGGGACAACACTCCCAACTAGCCTACTAAAATTTGAAACTAGAAACAACATAACTCAACTAACTGAAAGTCCTCAAAGGATGAGGACTCACCAACAATAGAACGGGACTAAGCTCTCGAGACTCGCTAACGGTTGGGCTGAGTCTGAATGTCTGAACCTGTATCATTAAACGATTCAGCATAGAGTTGCAGTCAGTACTTGGAATGTACTAAGTATGCAAGATAAATAAAACATTCTAAGTATTTGTTAACTGAATTCATGCATATAAATATATCGTAAGATCATAAGAGTAAGACTGCATGCTGAAATTTGAGTCTGAAAACATAATAGTCATAAACTGAATCTCATCTCTGAATAGAATGAATCAAAGCTGAAAATAAAATCATATGGCTTGTCATAGCTGAATTTTTTTAAGAAAAACTTATGAACTGATCATTGAGTTAAACCTGAGGAAATCATAATATCATGTCATAAACACGCGTAACTGAAATCATGAGTAACAATGGGACGTTTGTTATATAACCGACACCATCATGATAGATTTTATATGATGCCCCAAATATTACACCCAAGTGAGCAGAGCTATCCAAAACTTTGTCAGAGCTAAGGACGTTACCATGATATCGATGTGAAGCTGAAGGCCCCTATGGGGCACGGGAAGCTCACAAGAGAGGTCCCAATGCATATGTATAAACATATGTTGGCACATAGTTCTGAGGTCGGGGGGTTTACATGAACCCCTATCCTACTCGGTGCTAGACACTACTCCCAAAAAATGCAAAGTGCTCCCCATTGTTTTTCAATGAAGCTGAATCTATCGCTTTTCAACAAAGCTGATAAAGTAATTACATGTGTAGTCTGAAATCTGAATATGGGGAGTTCTGGCTCTAAACATACCATAAGCTGAAAATAGGAAGTATCACTCCAATCCATATGATAAGCTGATATTATAAAACTGAACTGAATCATGAAAACATACTTATCATGCGTGGGTTTTCCCAAACTTTAAAATCTTACATACTTTGAAATAGACTTGATAAGTCAAAATTATGAATTCATACATGGGTAAATCATAAACATACTTTCATCCTAGATATCTCATCACACTTGAAATATGGATCATAAACTTGACTTTTCATGAAACTTGGAAATTGGGCATAATTTTCTAAAAACTTTAAATCATGAATTTATAATCCAAATACGTATAAAATATGCTCATGAATCTTAAAACATACTTTGAAACATGAAGGGGATTGACCCATAAACAAATTATAGAGCATTTCATGAAATTGGGTTAAAACCCCATTAGACTATAAGCTTGATCTAGAACTTAAATTCATAGTACTGAGCAGAATCTTGAGCATGAGAGTGAAATGAACCCTCATTCATAGCCTCATACATCTGGATAAACTGAATCTACACTCGTCCTTGCAAGTCTAAGAGATTTGGAGAAGAACTTGAAGAATTCTAGGCTTGATCTTCAATAGGAAAGTCTAACTCTTGCATGCATGGGAGGGGAATGATTTAAAATAGGTTAAACCCTCTTAAAACCCTCCTAACAAAGCTTAAAATGACGTAGTCTAGGGTTTAGGAGCTTAGAATTTACAAAAATACCCTTAATGAATTCGCTGAAAAATTGCTTCCGTCAGCTGCCATGACTTGTATCACGAGTCGTACAATCCTCCTACAACTCGTGGTATCCTCTCATACTGACCAAGTCCAAAAATCTCAACTCCTCTTAATATTTCCATGGACGCCTCCTACGACCCGTAACTACCTACTATGAGTCCTACCCACACTCGTACCCCCAGCATCTGAAAATCCCACGTACTTGCTACGACTAATACCACGAGTCTTGCCCACACACCATGACACTGCTGAACTTTTCCAAGGGTCATCCTATGATCCATAACCTTTATACGACCCGTACAACCAGTCGTATTTGAGGCAATTTCCCCAACTTTTTCTGCTGATCGCATTTTAAATCTCGAGTCCAGTCTTAGAAATTTTTGGGGTATTACAATATCTCCCCCTTGGAAACATTCATCCTCGAATGTGTCTTAAACACATTGAAAAAGCTGGAAAAATGACTAAAATCCCAAATATTGATCATTTGAAACTAAAACCGACGGAGTGACTGATTCCGAATTGAGATACAAGACTAAACTGAATTTATGAATCATATATACATGCTAAAATATGAAAGGAACTGAGAGACATGCATAAACTGGACATGAAATTGAGTAGAGTACTAGAGAGGAAACTGATACCTCATGTTGGAACTAAGTCGTAAGGGAAAAGATGCGGGTATTTAGCCATCATATCTGCTTCGACTTTCGACGTAACCCCCTCAACAAGCTGATTCCTCCACGGAACCTTCATTGAATTCACTTCCTTGTTCCTCAACTTCCAAACCTGACAATTGAGGATCTCAACCAGAACCTCCTCATAGCTAAGACTATCTTTCACACATATGCTCTCTACGGGAACAACCAGAGTCGGGTCACCAATGTACTTCTTCAATAGCAATACATGGAAAACTGAATATACTGAAGCTAACTCCGAGGGCAACTCCAACTCATAGACCACCTTGCCAACATGCCTCACAATCCTGTACAGGCCCACATATTGGGGACTAAGCTTCTCTTTCTTTTCGAACCTCATCACTCCCTTTATTGGAGACACCTTCAAGAACACCCAATCATCTACTTCAAACACAAGCTCTCTCCACCTAATATCTACATAGGATTTTTGAAGACTCTGAGTTGTTTTCAACCGTTCTCAAACAAGCTGAACTTTCTCCATGACCTCATGAACTGAATCAGACCCTATCAACGTAGCTTCATCTACCTCGAACAAACCAATAGGCGATCTACACCTCCGCCCATAAAGAGCCTCAAACGGAGCCATCTGAATGTTAGAGTGATAGTTGTTGTTATATACAAACTCAATGAGAGGAAAATAATCATCCCAACTGCCCCTAAAATCAATCATACATGCTCTCAACATATCCTCAAGGGTCTGAATGATCCGCTCGGCTTGACCATCTGTCTGCGAGTGAAAAGTTGTACTGAGCTTGACCTGAGTACCAAGTCCTTTCTGAAATGATCTCCAAAATCGGGAGGTAAACTGGGTACCTCTATATGAAATGATGGACAAGGGGACTCCATTCAATTGAACTAACTCCCAAATGTATAATCTAGCATAGTCCTCGCTGAATTAGTAGTTTTGACCGGTAGAAAATAAGTTGTCTTGGTCAATCTGTCTACAACCACCCAAATAGAGTCATACTGCCGGTGAGTATGAAGAAAACCTGTAATGAAGTCCATATTGATCTCTTCCCACTTTCATGTCGGGATACCGATCTCTTGTAGCATACCTCCAGGTCTCCGAAGCTCAACTTTCACCTCTTGACAATTCGGACATTAGCCACAAATCCTGCTATGTCTCTCTTCATGCCATTCCACCAATAGATTTTTCGTAGGTCGCGGTATATCTTGGTGGCACCTGCATGTATAAAGTATTGGAAACCATGAGCCTTATGCAACATCCGTTCTCACAAATCATTGACATCCAGAACGCATAATGACCCTGATATTGGAGCGCACCATCTCCCCCTTGGGAGAAAACCTCCACCTTCTGATGCTGCAATAGATGAAAATCCTTCAATGAACCTACTGTAATAACAGACTAAACCCAAAAAGCTCCTAATATCTAAAGGACTAACTGGTCTAGGCCAATTCTTTTCTATTTCTATCTTTTGTGAGTCCACCTGTACGCCCTCACTAGACACCACACGACCCAAAAATGCTACTGAGTCTAACCAAAACTCGCACTTGCTGAATTTAGCAAACAACAGGCAATCCTTGAGAGTTTGTAGCACAATTCTCAAATGAGTGGCATGCTTCTCCTCGATCTGAGAATATATGAGAATATCATCTATAAAGACAATCATGAACATATCCAAATACGACTTGAACACCATGTTCATCAAATCCATAAAGGTTGCAGGAGCATTTGTTATCCCAAAAGATATAACTATGAACTCATAGTGATCATACCGAGTCTTAAAGGCTGTTATCGGGATGTCACTCTCCCTAACTCTAAGATGGTGGTAGTTGGATCTAAGGTCTATCTTTGAGAAGCACTTAGCACCCTGAAATTAGTCAAACAAGTCATCGATTCTGGGGAGGGGATACTTGTTCTTGATTGTAACCCTGTTCAACTACTGATAGTCAATACATATACGACAAGACCCATCCTTCTTGCGAACAAAGAGAACTGGTGCACCTCACGGGGATTTGCTAGGTTTGATGAAACCCTTATCCAAGAGATCCTTCAACTGTTCTTTCAACTCCTTTAGCTCAGCTGGAGCCTTTCTGTAAGGAGAAATACATATAAGTTGCGTATTGGTTTGAGAGAAAGTGAGAGAGGCGAGAAGGGTGAGGCAGCTCTAATGGTTGTGTTTCGGGTGTTGTTGGTTTTGTCCGAAAAAAGGGAGATATAGATGGAGATGGGTCCGATGGGTTTGGTGGAATTTTGCTGGAGATGAAGGGAGATAAAAGGCGGCAAGGCTGGCGGCTGTGACAGATCTGGAGATTATTTGGTCAATCGTGACCGGAAAACAGTGACACGGATTCATCGGGGAGAGGGAATACGGAGTGGGAAGAGAGAGAGTGCAGCGTTTTGCTGGAAAATAGTGTACGGCAGGAGAGGAGAAGAAAAGAGGAGGAGGGAGATCGGGGTTTTTGTGCTTCGCCGGGGTAGTGAGGGTGGTGCCGTGCGAGTGGGTCTGCGAGGGTAAGAAGAGAGGAAGAAAAAAGGGGAGAATGGAGGGAGATCTAGTGGCTATAGTGTGCGACTGAGGGGGGAAATGTGCGGCGGCCGGAGTTGTTGAGTTTTCCGACAACCAGTGAGATGGAGAAGAGAGAGAGGCGGCGCAGGTAGAGGGGAAATGAGGGAATAGGTTTAGGTTTTTGGGAGGGGGGGTGTAGTGTAAATAAGGAAGTAGGAAAGGGTTTATAGTGAGCCGTAGGATTAAAAGAAATGAACGACTGAGATTAAATTTTAAGGCAAATAGGTCGGGTTAAGGTAATTCGCGGGTCGTGGGTAAGGTAAATGGGTAGAAATTAATTTAAAATTGAATTTCAAAAGTGGCCAGATTTGGTAAAATAGGCTAAAATTGGTATAAATTGAATAGGAAGTGGCTATATTTTAAATACATTTTAAAATAGCTGCTATATAATTATCAAAATACTACACTTGTAAATAATTTAATAAATAAATAATATAATAGTTTAAATTATGAAAAAATAATATAAACATTATTATCAATATAAATAAGTTATAAATTTGAGTATACTCATGTAAGTATTATATAATTAATAAAATATTATATTTGTAAATAATTCAATGACTAAAAAATAAAATAAAATTATCAAATATTATATAAACTGTATTATTAACATAAATGAATCATAAATTCAAGTAATATTATTATGCAAATAAGTTTGTAAAATTTAGTAAAATTATGTAAATAGTTTATAAAGATTAAGTAAAATATATATTTCAAAATAAGAGCGTATATTAATACGAAATATACTATATATAACACAATTATTTAATACAAAAAAATTATTAAATTAAAATTAATGCAAATTATATATACATATATATGTAATTTAAAATAATTTCGCAAGATTATGATAATTAATTATTTTAAAAATATGAATGCAAGTCGAATAACTACGTGAAAAAAAAGATAAATAAATATACATACATAAGCAGCGTACGCGGGGCATAGGGAGGTCAAAATTGGATGTCAACAACTGCCCCTTCTTTGTTTGGGAATGAAGGATGAATTTGTGAGCAAAGAACGTTGACCTAGCGGTCAATTTTGTCCGATCGAGGAACGATCTCGATGGGGCTGAACAAAGAAGAAATAGAAATTGTGAAATGTTGTGGCCGAGACTTCGGTATCAAGTCGCCTACATATCTCGGGTTTACGAGAATAAGGCCACGTATAGTTCTAGATTTAGGGACGAACAAAATTCCTAAAAAAATCGACAACACGAGGCTTGGATAAGGATGGGGTAGCACGAATCGAAAAGATTTAGAGTGCAATGCAAAATAAATAGGTGGGAATATGGTTCAAAAAATAGGTATAAGTCAAGAAAATAGTATGAAAAGTTCTATGATTCATAGCTCGTTCTTCCTCGGCATTAGCGTGAGCAAACAATTAAAGCATATACGTCAAATACTTCGTAAAATAGACTGGTATAAAAAATTAAACATGATGCAAGTTTTCTTTAGACGATGAAAGCATGCTTCGAGACAAAAGGATGATGTCTCTAAGTCATGATGTCTTGGGCTATGATATGCAAAATAATTCCTTAGGCCATGAAATGATGTCTGCAGGCCATGAAAATGACACCTTTAGACTATGACGCATTTGGAGCATGATAAGCATAAAATAAATTTCCTAGGCCACGACATGATGTCCGCAGGCCATGAAAAATGACGTCTTTGGACTATGACGCCTTAGGAGAGTAAATTCTCAAGCCATGACATGATGTCCACAGGGCATGAAACGATGCATTTAGACCATGACGCCTTCGGATGAGTGGAAGAATGCTAATTCAAAGAAAGTAAATTATTCGAGAGACTCAATAACTTAATTGATAGCTCTGGTTTATTCGGACTTAGTGCAAATAAGTCATAGGGCTCAGAATGCAATAATGGGCTCAAATGCATAAAACGAGCTTGAAATGTAAATAATGGACTTGAAATGTAAACTGCGGACTTGAAATGTAAATAACGGGCTCAATTATGCAAAATGGGCTCAACTGTATATCAAAATGCATATATCATATATATCAAGGGCTCAATATGCAAATACGGGCTCAGATGTATATCAAAAATGCAAATACGGGCTCAAATGCATATATTATGTATATCAAGGACATCAATATGCAAACACGGGCTCAGATGCATATATTATGTATATCAAGGGCTCAATATGCAAACACGGGCTTAGATGTGTATCCAAAATGCAAATACGGGCTCAAATGCATATATTATGTATATCAAGGGCATCAATATGCAAACACGGGCTTAAATGCGTAAAATGTATATCAAGGGTCAATATGCAAATAGGGGCTCAGATGTATATCAAATATGCAAATACAGGCTCAAATGCATATATTATGTATATCAAGGGCATCAATATGCAAACATGGGCTCAAATGCATATATTATGTATATCAAGGGCTCAATATGCAAACACGGGCTCAAATGCATAAAATGGGCTCGAAACGCAAATAACGGGATCAACGCATACGACGAGCTCAATATGCAATACGAGCTTGAATGTATATTTAATGTACATCATGGGCTCGAGAATGCATGTATCATGTATATTGCGGGCTCGAAAATGCATATAAAAACTTAAAACGTGAATATGGGCTCAGATGATGAAATAGAAAGATATATATAGGGGCACAAGGGTAGAATGACTTAGCTCTATGTCGCCTTGCGACAAGATGTCCTCCATATCTACCTTTTGCATTTCGTTGTTTCTGCACCCAAAGAGAAATTATTAGTTTGTAAAGGGAAGGTTGATATGTGCATCTGTTTTGTAGCCCTCTTCTATCCGCTAGACGCCTGTTGTTGAACTCTGTCCAGGTATACGCTCAGGCATAAGGTTTGAAAATATAAAAGTCGAACTTTTAAAATAATTTAGTAAAAGTAAAAGTAAAGTAAGTTTGAAATATGTAGAAAAATTTAGTTAAATCACGGGCCATGACATATTTTAAAAACATACGACGTCCTTTTGTAATGACCAATTCTTAGTCTTGACGAAATTTTGAGAAAGATCTCAAAATTTCTGCCCTAGTGTAGAATAATGACGTAGGCTTATTTTGCAAATAACGTAGAGTTATGAATTTTTGAGGTCCTCTCAAAAATTCTGCCCCAGTTGCAGCTTGTTAACCAAATCACCGTAGAAAATATGATAAAATCACCGAGACCTTCTTAACAAAAGGGGAGAAGAAAATTTTATAAAGATATAGACCGAGTCCCAGAGGGACGCCTACGTATCCCCCTTAAACGGGAATCAGGTCCAACATAGTTCATATTACAAGGCAGAGCAAAAAGTAAATTCCCAATCTAAATATAGTATCTCTTAACAACGTCAGAGTTGATAGGCTTGGGCCAGATTTCACCATCCATCTCTGCTAAAATTAGTGCTCCTCCTATCAGCACTCCGTGGACCATGTAAGGGCCCTGCCAGTTAGGCGAGAACTTGCCTTTAGCTTCATCTTGGTGTGGAAAAATCAGCTTCAAAACCAACTGCCCAGGCGTGAAAAGTCTTGGCCGAACTTTCTTATTAAAGGTCTTAGTCATCCTGTTCTGATAAAGTTGACCATGACAGACTGCATTTATCCTTTTCCCATCAATGAGTGCTAGTTGCTCAAATCTACTTTGCACTTATTCTACATCGCTCAATTCTGCATCGCTCAATTCTGCTTCTTGAATGATCCTTAAGGAAGGAATTTCAACCTCAGCTGGTATCACTGCCTCATTTCCATATACCAGCATATAAGGTGTGGCTCCAGTAGACGTCCGGAGAGTGGTATGATATCCCAACAGAGCAAAGGGCAGCTTCTCATGCCAGTGTCTGTAGTTATCGATCATTTTGTGCAAAATCCTCTTGATGTTCTTGTTTGTAGCCTCCATGACTCCATTCATATGCTGCCTATACGCAGTAGAATTGCGGTGCTTGATCTTGAAGTTTTCACACGTCGTTTTCATCAAGTCACTATTCAGATTAGCACCATTGTCGGTAATAATAGACTCAGGTACCCCAAATCGGCAAATAAGATGGTCGCGAACAAAATCTGTCACCACCTTCTTTGCGATGGACTTGTGAGAAGTAGCTTCAACCCATTTAGTGAAGTAGTCGATCGCAACCAAAATGAATCTATGTCCATTAGATGCTGTAGGCTCGATAGGACCAATTACATCCATTCCCCAAGCTGCGAATGGCCAAGGCAAGCTCGTGGCAAGAAGCTCGTTGGGAGGAGCTCAAATCACATCTGCGTGGGTTTGACATCGATGGCACCTTTGCACATACTTGATATAATCCGTCTCCATAGTCAACCAGAAGTAGCCAGCTCTCAAGATATTCTTTGCCAACACGAAACCGTTCATGTGAGGACCACAAGTTCCAGCGTGGATTTCCTCAATCAAATTTGTTGCCTCCTTAGCATACATACATCTTAGCAATCCCAAGTCCGGGGTCCTCCTATAAAGGATTTCTCCGTTTAGGAAAAACTGATTAGCTAGCCTCTGAACCGTGCGTTTTGGATGCTTGTAGCATGCTCAGGATAGCTCCCATTCTTCAGATACCTCTTAATGTTAGTATACCATGGTTCCCCATCTGGTTCTTCCTCAAAATGAAAATAATAACCCGATTGCTTATGTATGTAAACGGGAATGGGATCAATGTAATTCTTATCGGGGTGCTGGATCATCAAAGACAATGTAGCCAAAGCATCTGCAAATTCATTCTGTACTCGGGGAATATGCTGGAACTCAATCTTGACAAACCTCTTACATAATTCTTACACACAATGCAGATAGGGCAAGATCTTCGTGTTCTTCGTGACCCAAACTTGATGCATTAGCAAATCTGAGTCTCCAACTACCAGTAAGGATTGCACGTTCATGTCGACTGCCAGTCGAATACCCAAGATGCAAGCTTCATACTCAACCATGTCTTAAGTACAAGGGAATCGAAGCTTAGCTGATACAGGGTAATGCTGCCCAGTCTCTAATACCAACACAGCTCCAATGCCTACTCCCTTGAAGTTTGCTGCTCCATCGAAGAACAACATCCAACCATCATACTCTTCGGCAATATCTTCTTTTATGAAGGCTACCTCCTCGTCGGGAAAGTATGTCTTCAGTGATTCATACTCCCCCTCCACAGGATTTTCCGCCAAATGATCTGCAAGGGCCTGCCCTTTTACCACTTTCTGCGTGACATAGACAATATCAAACTCACTTAGCAATATCCGCCATTTAGCCAGCTTCCCTGTCGACATGGGCTTTTGGAAGATATACTTCAGCAGATCCATTCTGGAGATCAGATAGGTCGTATAAGCAAACAAATAGTGCCTCAGCTTCTGAGCAACCCAAGCGCAACATGTCCTCTCCAGCAATGTATATCGAGCCTCATACGATGTGAACTTCTTGCTCAAATAGTATATGGCTTGCTCCTTTCTCCCTGTCTAGTCATGTTGTCCCAAAACACAACCAAAGGCGTTTTCTAGCACGGACAGATACAAAAGCAAAGGTCTTCCTTGTTCTGGTGGGACCAAGACCGGAGGTTTTGATAGATACTCCTTGATTCTATCAAAAGCTTGTTGACACTTAGGAGTCCATTCTGTAGCAGCATCTTTTTTCAGCAATTTGAAGATAGGCTCGCAAATAACTGTCGATTGAGCAATGAAATGACTGATGTAGTTGAGTCATCCCAAAAAGCTCATGACTTCCTTCTTACTCCTTGGCGGAGGTAGCTCTTGAATGTCTTTAATCTTAGTTGGATCCAGCTCGATACCCCGACGGTTGACGATAAATCCCAATAATTTTCCTGATGGAACACCAAATGCACACTTTGTCAGATTTAGCTTCAAATTATATTTCCGCAACCTGTTGAAAAACTTTCTGAGGTCTGTCAAATGATCTGAGCTTTTCTTTGACTTAATGATGACATCATCCATATAAACCTCAATTTCCTTGTGGATCATGTCGTGGAAGATAGTGGTCATGGACCGCATGTAGGTAGCTCCGACATTTTTCAACCCGAATGGCATCACCTTATAGCAATATACACCCCATGGCGAAAGGAAGGCAGTTTTCTCAGCATCCTTATCATGCATTCTGACCTGATGATAGCCAGCGAAACAATCCACGAATGACTGTGTCTTATGGTTGGCACAATTATCAATAAGAATGTGGATGTTTGGTAGCGAAAAATCATCTTTTGGGCTAGCCTTGTTGAGATCCCTGTAATCCACACAAACTCTGACCTTTCCGTCCTTCTTCGGCACCGGCACGATATTGGCCAACTAGGTGGGATACTCCACTACCTTAAGGATTCCGGCATCGATCTGCTTAGCCACTTCCTCTTTGATTTTCAGACTCATGTCAGACTTGTATTTCCTCGGCTTTTGCTTGACAGGAGGATATGCTGGATTAGTAGGCAACCTATGCGCTACTATGGAATGACTGAGCCCCGTCATATCAGCATAAGACCAGGCGAATACGTCCTTATATCCTTTCAGAAACTCTAAGTACTCCCCAACCTTATCTTTCGGCAAATGAGTGCTGACTTGGGTCTCTTTAGGTGTTTCTGCGTCTTCCAGAGTTACCACATCGGTCTTTTCCATATTTTCTTTGGGCTTGTCTTCAAAC
Organism: Datura wrightii; assembly: GCA_035772735.1. Lineage (NCBI taxonomy): Eukaryota > Viridiplantae > Streptophyta > Magnoliopsida > Solanales > Solanaceae > Datura > Datura wrightii. The sequence goes on along the minus strand of JASDFA010000010.1, from coordinate 155,639,543 downwards.
TCTTCTACTTCTTTGACAATTTCAATCGGTACCTCATTCTCTTAGGCTTCTAATGAGTTGCCTAGGTTTTGTTGTAAAGTTTCATTACAAGCCATGGCCTTAGATTCAACACGTTCAATACTAGAAATGCTGAAAAATATAAATAAACTGAATCAAATATATGAAAAGAAAATAATTTTATTAATTGAAAAATTTGCTCAAAATTTTATCATAATATTCAAAAGAAAATTTAACGACTTTGAAAACAAATATTTTATTTTGAAACAATAAAAACTGATCCTTTTATTCTACCCAGATGCCCAACAAGCTCTGGATGGAGTAACTGTCCAGTTAGCGACTCCTCTTTGAAATCCCGCTTCCTGTTGTGGGACCCCTCCTTCCTCCTCGTTGATAATGGCACGACGTTCATCTTCCATAGCTTGATTCAGGCGAGGTTAACTTTCAACAAGCTTTGACATTCATCTTCCATAGCTTGATTCATGCGAGGTCAACTTCCAGTCGGGTCAAAGTATTCAACGGGAAAATATTTAAGCCGGAGCCTGGGTCAATTGACACTTTGGTGATGAACTTGTCCCAATGCTGCACCATGATATGCAGTGCCTTGTTGTGAGATATGCCCTCCACGGGCAATTCATCTTCATGGAACGAAATTTTCTGAGCTTCAAATACTTGTCCCACCATATGGGCCTCTTCACTGCTAGATATACTTGCAGGAACATATGCTTCTCCTAACACCTTCATCAGAGCTTTGCAGAAGGGACAAAATGGAAAATTGAGTCAGGGATCTTACTCAACTGTTCCACCACAGAGTATTCCTTTGCTTGCACATTCTTCCAGATACCATTATTTTCAACCTCCGCCATCAGTTGTTTTCTTTTGTCGGCCCCTTGAGCCAGAGTGTTAGGAGTATATACCCGCCAGACCGCGTCACCCCTTGTGCCGCATTTGCTCCAAGCACCTTTGCTCTCCGTGGGGCATTTTCCTCGTAGCTCCAAGGTACCATCTTGTACGAAATTGGAGCAGCTGTTACCACTGTAAATGGAGGCCTTGGCGTAGCTACCTCAACCTCGAATGGAGGACGTCTCTACATTGTCATGGATGGGTCTGAAGAAGAACCTGCTTTGTGTTCGATTACCCTAATGGTATTCGATAAATCTTCAGCCTCGTCACAAGAAATCATATTCACCTGGTGGTTTGTAGGGGATTACTTGTTACGTTCGGTGCCGGATCTTTGAGGTGAATGACCTTTGTATCAATCAGCTTTTGTATTTTGTCCTTCAACATTCTGCAGGACTCTGTAGTATGCCCCCTCATACCCGAGTGATACATGCACACTTTGTTGTGGTCATACCACTTAGCTTGGGTGTCGACCGGGAGGGCAGGTATAGGCTCAATCTAACCAGTTTCTTTTAGCCTCACATACAGTTGATCAATCGGTTTGACTAATGGGGTATAGGTTTTTGTTGGGCTTCTTTCAAATTGGGCCCTAGGCCTTTGGTTTGATGAGGAAGAAGGTCGTGGGTGCGAGAAGGTTGTGGATAAGAGGGTTGTGGATAAGAAGGTTGCGTGCTATAGATGGGATAAGCGGGGGCTTGATAATGTGATGGAGGTGTTTGGAAATGTGTTGGAGGGGGAGTTTGATATGGAGCTTGGTAAGAATGGGGAGTTTGGTATGGTGATGGAGCTTGATAAGGTGATGATGGAGCTTGATATGGTGGAGGTGGAGTTTGGTAGGGTGAAGTCTGGTAATTTGGGGTTGGAATTTGGTAGTGTGGGGTTGGAGTCTGAGGTCTGTAAACATAACTCTTCGGCCCTTGGGCCATCATAACAGTGCCAACTTCTTTATTCTTGCGGCTTTTTGAAGTAGCTTTAGACTGCCTTTGTTATCCGCTTGTAATGTATTCAAATTGATAATGGTACCATCCTTGATCCCGTCTTCAATCTTCTCTCCTAGCTTGATGATCTCTGCAAAACTTTTTTCACTGACTAACATCAATCTGTCATAAACTTGTGGATCCAGAGTCCGCATGGAAATGTCCTTCATATGTGCCTCCTCCATTGGAGGTCGCACTTTGGCGGCCTCGGTTCTCCAACGAGTTGCGAATTCTCTAAAAGTCTCAGTGGGCTTCCTCTTGAGGTTTTGGATGTAATGCAAATCAGGTGCATTTTCTGTATTGTACCCAAAACGCTCTACAAAGGCTGCTGCCATCTCTGCCCAAGTAAACCACTTCTTTGGATTTTGATCCACGTACCAGCTAAGAGCCTCACCGGTCAAACTTCGCATGAATAACTTCATCCTTATCTTCTCATTTCGTCCTACTCCTACCATCTCGTCACAGTACAACCTCAGGTGGGCCCTTGGATCACCGGTCCTAGTAAACAGTTCGAACTTAGGAGGTTGGTACTCCTCCAGTAGCTCGACGCCAGGATGTATGCACAGGTCCTCATAATCCAGACCCGTTATTCCATTGGTGCCTTCAACACTTTGCAATCTTCTGTTTATCTTTTTCAACGCCTCTCCTAGAGTCTGAATCAGTCTATCCTTTTCTGAAGGCTTGGATTCCTCCAGATGGTGAGTCACAGGCGCCGACTCCACATAGATTGGGTTGGTATGAGTGTGGGCATATATTGCATTTATATTGGTCGGGGAAGGTATTTCTTGGGTTGGTGATGGGTAACGGGAGGTAACGGGAGCTGGTGTGTTATACCCCGTAGAATTCCCGGCACCTAGATGACCTATTCGCACGTTGGTTAAGTGTATTTGAAGGCCATACGTGCTGGAGAAAGGCCCGGGAAAAGATCGGACGAGAAACCTGTCGAACCATCGCGGAAGGAGCCGAGGCAGAGCCCCTCCGTGATGGCAGCATGTCACGGAGGAGGGGCCTCCGCGTTGGCTCCGTGACACGTTGGCCTTGTCCAGGCCCAAGTATATAAAGGCCACTTCGGTTTTAAATCATTTAACCACACAATTAATTCCAGAAAACAGAGGGTGAGCGGCAGAGAGAAGTAAGAACGAAGGAAATTATATAATTTTCGTCCGATTACGCTGCTAAACGTTGCCCAAATTCAAATTAACTCCAGATACTGAGGTATTTAGCAGCAGAGAGCATTCCTACGGATTCAGTTTCGTAAAATACGGCCGACGAATCGTCGAGCCACCGAGCTAAGGTAAGTGGAATTGCTCTAAATTAGTGTCTATGTGTTCCTAACTGTGAAGTGAATATTTCTCCCTTCTGGACCGCTGAAAAATAGCGAGTTTTCGACCGTCTTTCGATAAGCCTAAGTTCGGGCTATAAACTATATCGAAAGTGACGTTACTCTTTAAAGTAAAGTTGTATTTAGTATTGATTGACATATTTATGAATGCAGTTGGGAGAAAATAGTTGAAGTACCGGCCGAGTCCCGTCCGACAGACGAATAATTCAAGGATAAGGTATGTAAAGTTAAGTTCCCTCGGCAAGTTAAGTAATATCGGTACAGTGTAGTAATTTACAGACCAGTAGAATGTTCAGAAGTTGAGTGTTACGTTTATTGTGAATGTTGATACGATATGAGAAGCATCGAGTTGTAACTTGCGTGAAACTTACTAGTACGACCTAGATTCTAACACAAGTGTTAGAAACTGCCCAGTATGCTCAGTATGTGATGTAATATGAACTGTTAAGATATTATTGTATTTAGTTGAAACCCCGTAAAGTGTTGCAATATCCGTAAAGCACCTCAGAAATAGAATGGCAGGCTAAACTAAAGTTTAGAAAGCATGTTAGGAATAGGAAATCATGTTAATACAGAAACTCAGTAAACAACATAATTTTCAGCAGAAACACTATCTTGTATAGCATTTGCCCCAGTACAGTTTGGCAGGAGACTATATTCATATATATAAATATTTACCAGTCTCAGCACGTGTTAAATACGTACAGATTACTATCATTAGTTCAGCATGTAGTATATACGATACCTTACCCCTATTAGCCTCAGCATGTGAGATATGCAGACAGTATTACTAGTTGAGACCGTTGTATTGTTTGGGGTTGGACTACCTAGCGTCCATGACCGCCCCAGGGTTAATAGCTGTATCGACTCATCCACCAGAGGACGAGGATACGTCGCTCTACGGAGTGGCATGCCGTCCCCCAAGGGACGAAGATGGGATGCCAGTTTTCCCCATATTTTGCCTTGGTCGGCTTTTATACACCCCCGTCGAGCGGATACGCCCGGGTGTTGATTTAGGAGTCCTTCGGACTCAGGTACAGTTATAATCAGGGGCTCAGCGAGCCCAAGTGCATACCCAGGGGACCGGTGGGGTGCTTATAGCTATTATAGGAGATGGGACGACCGGGGTAGGGGTGTAGATTCTGTGCTGGTTGTACCCCCCGGCTTATGGGGGCCGGGTAAGGTTTGTGTGTGCCATGTTATGTTATTTCATGCTCTGCCATGTTACGATAGATACGAGTAGAACAGCTGTAGAGGGATATGTCTCCAGGTATGAATCCTATCCCAGCCAGTATAATAGAGAAAAGGTATGACTTACAGTATCAGGCAGTTAATCTAAGTCTTCCTACTTCAGTTCATCAGTTATATTATTGTTTTCAGACATTTCTTTCAGTTATTGCTTTACATACTCAGTACCAGTGGTACTGACGCCCGGTGGGGCGCTGCATTACTTGCCTGCAGGTACTCATAGACGAGCAGGCGATAACACGTGATTCCTGTCAGCGATCGAGTATTCAACTCCTGTTATCCGGAGACTGAATTCCAGAGGTGTATTTCATTATCTTTTGGTTGTATAGTACGGGTAGGTCGGGGCCCTGTCCTGATCATTTCTATTACTATTCCTAGAGGCTTGCAGTCTGTTTATATTTCCCTGTGGTCAGATGAGCTGGTCGTGTGAGGCCGTGCAGTTGTATAGCTGTTAGTACTCTTTCTTTCTTTTATGTTGGTCGTGTGGGGCCATAGTTTGCCAGTAGTGGTGACCTTGCCGGTCACGTAGCTTTCTAGTACTTCATGATCGAGTTATAGATAACTAGACAGCATGGTGGCCTTGTCGGCCCGCATAGGTTTCCCTGAATTGATATGTTTCTGGTCAGCTGTTAGTACAGGTACAGGAGGCTATAGGCCAATGGGCCGGGGGCTGTGTTTACAGCCGTTATATAGCCCTTTGTTTCCAGAAATATGAGTTAGAGCCAGCCAGGCACCAGATGTGCCTAGGCTTAGCAGTCCAGCAGTTCAGGTTCCAGTAGGGCACCAGGTGCCAGTCATACCCCCCAAGGCGGGGTGTGACATAGTGGATTTGGATATGTATATGGAGGGTATTGGTAATATTGGGGTGGAGTATCTTGTGGTGGAGCTGCGGGTTGTGAAGACATAGGGAGGCTGGCTGGTGCTTTTGAACTTGAGGCGTCAGCTTGAACCCCAAATAACGTTTTCTGGTTGTTTAAGCTGCGAACTTGTGCTAACTCTTCTTGAAGCTCAAAGATTTTCTGCTCGAGCCTCATAATCACCTCGTTGTAACCTGGAGGGCAGACCCTTTCGGAATCATCTCGTTCATCCCTAGATGTATCATTACCACTTTTGTCTGAAATGCTGTTGTGCTCATCCATCTTGTTCTTCTCTTTGTTGCGGTTGGGAATGGGAGGAGGAGAAGGAGAAGGAGGAGCCCCTTTGGACCTTGTATAGTAGGCCAGATTTGCGCAGATCAACCTTTAGGAAGAGGAAAGATAAGACAAACAGCAAAAAATCCACAATTAGTAAGAGAGGTCAGAAATCATGCTGATTAAAGTAAAGATCAAACAAAATGTTGACGCGTTTCCTAATTTTGGAGCCTCTTTTAAGCCAGAGGTAGGCCTAACGAGTTTGAGATAAAAAATACTGTTAAGTATTGTCATTTTGCTCCAAAAAATAAACCCCAAAATAAAACTTTATTAAAATATTGCAAAATACAAGAAAATGAACTAAATAAAAATAACATTCAATTAAATCTTGAAAACTTCTTCATCAGAGTCTAATTTCTTTTGATCTTCCAGCACTTTGTCAAAACGGTGGCGACTAGACAAAAGATAGGCCAATGCTCGATCCTTCCCCATAGCTCCCCATTCAGGCATTCCTCCCCATGTTTGCTAAATTCGTCGCGCAACTCTTGTATCCTTGAATCCAAACCTAAGGAGCGATCTTTCCAGTACTCCAACTCTTTGCCCATTTCAGCAATTTCTTTGGCATTATTTTCGTGTAACTGTTGGTGACAAGCCTCAGAATCTTGGACCTTCCTCTTTTGACGGCGATAGAGGGTTTGTGCTTGGGCTTCTTTATCCTCCACATGCTTGCCTCGCTTAACGCTTAATATTGCAGTACCAGCCCAGTCGTCATGTAACCACGCGATATATCTTGTCATATAACCTGCCTGATATCGGTTTACCTCTATGCTCTTCTCATCGAGGTAGATCTTTTTGTTCCACGCCTTTGCAATGTCCAGAGCATGTGGAACAAAATTGTCCTTGAAATCCACTTAGTATGCCTCCATGTCGGCAACTATGGGTATTATTTGCATTTTTCCAGTCTGACGCATTGTCCGCATCGGAGAGTACGGTTGAAGACCTCAGAGTCCTATCAAAACCAAATAGTACCGAGACTTGGAATATACCATGAAGTTAGATCTTGGAAACCAATCGGACATCCATCGGACAGAGTCTTTCGTCAGATTATTCAACATTTGACCCCATTCAAAATGCTTGAACCCATTTTTGCATTTTCCCAAAGATTGGTAGATGTCAGCCACAATCATCCGGACAATAGGTCCTTTGTCAACACCTTTGCACAAGGCATGAACGACTGAAATAAGGCGGATATCAATGTCTTCCTCGACTCCTCGTGGGAATACCACCATCCCTAAAAAATAAACCATGAATGCAAATATAATTTTGCTTGTCCACGAGTTTGGACCGGGACTCTCTATTTTGTAGATCTCGCGAGACAAATTGTGACCAAACCGGTTGAGCAAATAAGTTCCCGACATCCTTCCCTTTATTACATAGGACACCATGTTGCTACCTTGTAATCCCAACTTGTCACGCACATCTTTTAAGGTGACACGTTTCGGTATAACCATTTCAGCCTTTTCCCATTTCCTATTTCTCCATAACAAGCTCACATTTTCTACATACCCTTCAATTTCTTCCAACAACAGAGTCATTTCAATTTCACCAAATCTGAAAACAACCTTTTTCTCATCCCAAAATACGGTGGTTGCTTCAATAAGTTCTCGGCACGGACCAACTTGCATAAGAGAAGGTAAATGCCCTAATACTTTCCTCACCTCGTTTTGGTTGTATTCTCCTAAATCGACCCACCATGATTTCAATCCCATGGGCATGCACCAAACCATGCCAAATCTTGGGTAGGAGGTAGGGAGGCTCATTGTACCTACAACATGAATAGGTTAAACTATCCTACCCACCCATGAGCGAAATGACGTTACTTAACATTAATTTCTCTCAAATTGCACATAATTTTATGGATCGTCTTCCTCGGGATTTTAAAATTCCTTAAGACTTAGGGCAATGTTTCTTTATTAATCTTGACGTGCCATGGGCGTCGTGATTTTTAAAAGTTTAAAATGATGTACATACCTTACTAAAGGCGTACACGGTCTAGATATGGGAATGAGAGTGGGTATGACATGGTTCCCTCAAGCGGACAACTCGAGAGTGAGGAAGCATGACCATCGACGCACCGTTGATCGACCAAATCATAAGGCATTCCTCGGGGTGTTTTAATAGTGAACGGTTGTAAAACCACGCAACCGTTGTTGTGTGTGATAGTGAGAGGTTCCGAAGTGGGGGAAAGTATGAGCGGTATGACAGTTTATGAAATAGACACGACAAATCAATCATAACAAATTACAAGCGGTAAATTATTAATAATAAACAACAAAAATAAAAGAAAAGAAAGAAAAACGTTAGTAACTTCATGATGAGAATAACACGTAAGAAAATAAATTATTATAAAGACTATCAAATAGGAAGATAAAGTCAAATTATTAACAAGTAAAAGTGAAAGATTTTTTTCAAAACTCAAATAAACCCCACATAAAATGAACACGTTGTGGTTTAAAGCCTAAAATCCCCAGCAGAGTCACCATGCTGTCGCGCCCCATTTTTCTAGTGAAAAGCGGGATACAACATTTGACAACTCTTAAGGGCATATCATGAAGGAGGAGGAGTCACCTAACGATTTGAGGTGCGTTAGGGCATCATACTAATCTAAGAGACTTTTTTACTAGCCTAGGTCACCAGAGTTAGGCAAGGGCTTAAATTACCTCAAAGGGAAGGTGTTATGCACCTTTCGAGGTCCACAAATGTGGTTCTCGGCCGGATTCATTAATATGCGGGAAAAATTAACTAGGCGAGCAAATAAGATTGATTTTAACTTACGTTGTTTAATTTAAAACTAGATTGATAAAATATGTGAATAAACCAGACAAACGAGAAGAAAGAAATTGGACGATATGTATTCAAAGACAATTTTTATTCCCTATTAGAAGTTACAACAATGGGCAATTCGATTTAAAAGTTGACAAAAATATACAACAAGTTATAAAAATTTGATTATAATAAATATTGACAACTAAATACAAAATTTGATAAACAAACAAATAAATTTTAAAACTAAGGGGTCGAACCTCGAATAGGCGCCTACGTATCCCTTAAGGGAATCAGGGCAGACGTAGTTCAACTTTTAATGAGGGAAGAGGGGGATTTTAACCTAAAGGGATCATCTTGTGCAACTTAAATAATACTTCACAACCATTTAGATTGCTCGTATTATTCAGCGGACACAGACTATCATATCACGTCTACCCACCTAGTTAATTGATTATTAACCCTAAAGTGTTTCTAGGCGAAGAAACTAACGTCCTAATATTTGCCTACCCGTCCCGAGCCCAAGGTCCAAGAGGCATTGGATAACTAATTTGGGTTTGGATCTAAAAATCTTGGGCTATTAAGCAGTGATTTAAACGCCAAGCCAAATAAATTAAAACATACAGCAAGTACCGATTTCAAATAAGCCTATAGTAGAAAAGAAAACAATTATTAGAAACATGATATCTAAGCAGGTACAACCAAATCTGTAATATTGCAAGTTTTACAAGTATGATTTCTAGTTAACAGATTAACATGTGAGAAATAAATACCTACAGAAAAATATTTAGCGACAAATTAAGTTCTAAACAGGGTACACAACACACCACATGGGCAAGATCACGTTCAGAATGCAGTTTGTTTAATTTTATTAGTTCTCTAGCCATGATCTCAAATGTTCATAAAAGACACGTGTTATTAAACGTTGAGGCGAGCTTTTATTCACATGATAAAAAATGATGCATAACTTATTAATAATTCCTATAGGCATGGTATCTAAGTTTAAACGAGAGGCATATCAAATTCTTATAGGCATGATATCTATAAATAAATTTGAACAGATTCAGAATAATATAGACAATGGTAGGCATGCTTTTAACATATAAACCGATAAAACTTTTAGGCATAGCTTTGATTTTTGAATCTGGTTTAGCATGTGAAATAGCTACGAATATAAGCGTGATTTCTAATTAATCATTCCTAGGACTTAACAGGGTATTTTTGCACACTAAGCCAGTTAAAGTCCTACAAACATAAATTCTGATTGTAACAATTAGAAAGCTCTTTCATACGGGCAAGGTTGACATGATTTTAATATAAGATTATTTCAAAATAAATTATTCGAAAACCCATAGGCATAATCCTTACACAATCATATTCGTTGTTATCACATGGCTAGGTTATTAGAATTTGAACCTAGAATACACTTTAAATAAACTCTTTAAAGGCCCTATAGAAATGATTTCTATGTCACATGTATTTGATTAAATTAATTCCTATGGGCTTGATTTGCATAGGTCATAAAAATCCTATAGACATGCTTTCAATGTGGATTTAATAGTTGAGGAAACAAAAAATAGCAAAACAATGAAATCCCCCACCTCCCATAAAATCCTTTTCCACTATTTATCAGTTTTCATTACATTGTTATACATCAACAAAAATAAAATAACTAAAATAAATGAATAAATAAATAATTATATCCTGCGTAAAAAATAAACTAAAATGGCTAAACTACAACCCTTTCGATCCCGACAAACTTTTCGTTCTAATTTCAATGACGACCTGTTAAACAAGCTATGTGACAAAATTTGCACATACACATTTTATTCCAAATGCCAGAAACACAATTAATTATTTAGCCATTTTTATGAAAAATATTTATTCGAACATGTCATGTTATAATATACAGACACATATTGAGACATAAAAGGAAATAACGGGATACATAAAAAAAATTCATATAATCTAATGTATGCAACAAATCCACATAATACAGAATCGAGATTAAAATAGAGAAGTGAACTAACCAGTTAATCAGTAAAAGAAATAAAGCAACAATCAAAGGTTTCGAAAATGCTTTCCAATAATTAGAACCCAAACTCAACACGTCAAGATCACAAGGATCTCGTGGATCCCGAGCAGTGCTCGTGTTGAGGCGGGGTCGAAGAATCAAGAAATTAGAACGGATGAAGCAGTAAAAGTAAAGTATTTTTTTCTATCACTGTGTTTGAATGAATAAACAAATAGGGATGGGCTGCTTTTATAGATACAAAATAAGGAGTTAAATCATCCAACCAAGAATTAAGGAATTCTTTTCCTTAGTTAGCAAGGTTGAAAATCATATAGAATATTTATTACAAATAAAATAATCAAATAACGGACAAAATTAAAATTTTCACTAAATCAGCATAAAACAGTTCGTAGAAAATAAATCAAAAATTATTCTCATTAATTAGAAGCAATCAAGATCATTGAATAAATCTCTGTTTACTATAACTAACAAATTCTGAGAATAACAAAATTTAGTCATTAAAAAAAATTCTCCTTAAATGAGGCAAGTCAACATAGAAGGAAATTTTACAGTAATCAATTATAAGAGAAAATAAACTAAATAAATTGGTGCATATTAGACTGCCATAACTACGTACACTAGGTAGGAGAAGTGAAAATTGCGGAGAAAATCAATACCACAATAAAAGGGTCAAACTAATTAGAAACAGAAAACGAATTAAACAAAGGAATTTACCATAAATTAAGAAGTACTAAATTACCCTATAATTTGCAAACGAAAGTTCACCTTACCATATTTAACATGCTTCACTTGATACAAGAGGAAACAAGTCTATTACCAATTATTCAAATTTGTCTACGCAATTACACGCTCAAATTATGAATTTACGAATTAAGCCAAGAATCTCACAAACGTCATATAAATGGGAGCTCCTAAACAGAGGCAGATGGATGGAAACTAAACATATTTGCAATAGCTAGTAAGGATCGAATTCTAGAAAGGGCTTGCATACTAAGAATATACATGCACATCATACTAACATATCAAAATCTTATATAGATGGTAGAGAAAATAACAGAACAATGACTTATGTATCGAAGATACGAGAAACTAATATCAGACAATGTTCACCAATGCATATATACCCACTGTAGGATGTATAAACATTTATTTCAGAGCGTGAGATGGACAAAAATCACATAATATTTAGGAGTTTTATGTGCAAGATTCTACAGACAAGCACAAATGATAATTAAAACATTTTCAAACAAACATAAAACATAATTAAATTTTAGATCTAGCTTGGCATAGGCAGAAAATATAATGGAAAAGGGATAAAACGTTGAAACACGAACATCACTGGCAGATCTACGAGGATCTGTCGCCAAACTTGTAAATATTAAACAAAATACAACCTGCTTCTGTGTTTTACCGGAGAAGAAAATGAAAAGGAGATGAAGGTGGAGTGGATGGAGCGGCATATCTAGTGGTGCTGGGTGTTTTTTTGGTTTGAGAGAAAGTGAGAGAGGCGAGAAAGGTGAGGCGGCTCTAATGGCTGTGTTTCGGGTGTTGTTGGTTTCATCCGAAAAAAGGGAGATATAGATGGAGATGGGTCCGGTGGGTTTAGTGGAATTTTGCCGGGGATGAAGGGAGAGAAAAGGCGGGGCTGGCGGCTGTGACAGATTTGGAGATTCTCCGATCAATCGTGGACAAAAAATAGTGACACAGATTCATCGGGGAGAGGGAATACGAAGTGGGAAGAGAGAGAGTGCAGCGTTTCGCTGGAAAATGGTGTACGGCGGTAGAGGAGAAGAAAATAGGAGGAGGGAGATCGGGGTTTCTATGCTTCGCCGGAGTAGTGAGGGTGGTGCCGTGCGAGGGTGAGAAGAGAGGGAGAAAAGAGGGGGAAATGGAGGGAGATCTGGTGGCTATGGTGTGCGACTGAGGGGGGAAATGTGGGGCGGCCGGAGTTGTTGAGTTTTCCGGCGGCCAGTGAGATGGAGAAGAGAGAGAAGCGACATAGGTAGAGGGGAAATGAGGGAATAGGTTTAGTTTTTTTTTTTTTGGGGGGGGGGGGGGGGTGGAGGGGGGGGTATAGTGTAAATAAGAAAGTAGGATAGGGTTTATAGTGAGCTGTAGGATTAAAAGAAATGAATGACCGAGATTAAATTTTAAGGCAAATGGGTCGGGTTAGGGTAATTCGCGGGTCGTAGGAAGGTAAATGGGTAGAATTAATTTAAAACTAGATTTCAAAAGTGGCAAGATTTGGTAAAATAGGCTAAAATTGACATGAATTAGTTAAATTTGATATAAATTGAATAGAAAGTGGCTAGATTTTAAATACATTTTAAAATAGCTACAATATAATTAACAAAATACTACACTTGTAAATAATTTAATAAATAAATAATATAATAGTTTAAATTATGGGAAAATCATATAAACATTATTATCAATATAAATAAGTTATAAATTTGAGTATACTCATGTAAGCATTATATAATTAATAAAATATTATATTTATAAATAATTCAATGACTAAGAAATAAAATTAAATTATCAAATATTATATAAACTATATTATTAACATAAATGATTCATAAATTCAAGTAATATTATTACGCAAATATGTTTGTAAAATTATGTAAACAGTTTATAAAGATTAAGTAAAATATATATTTCAAAATAAGAGCGTATATTAATACAAAATATACTATATATGACACAATTATTTAATATCAGAAAATTATTAAATTAAAATTAATGCAAATTATATATACATATACATGTAATTTAAAATAATTTCGCAAGATTATGATAATTAATTATTTTAAAAATATGAATGCAAGTCGAATAACTACGTGAAAAAGGTAAATAAATATACATACATAAGCAGTGTACGCGGGGCATAGGGAGATCAAAATTGGGTGTCAACAGGGTTCTGATAGGATTTCGGGACTGACTCCGAAACTAATAGCAACATAAGGCGTTACAAAAGATATGATAGCCCCTGGATCTAACAATGCATATATATCAAGTTGAAATACTCGTAATATATGAGTGACTACATCTGGAGAGACCTCCTACTCCTAAAGACGACCACCACCTGCACTAGTGGATGCATCTTGCTGAGCCGAGCGTGCTGGTGGAGCCGCTAAACTGGTGGCTAGGTCGCGACCTCTATCATGGTCCTGTCTGGCTGAAGGGCAATCTCTGAGCATATGTCCGGGTTTTCCACACTCAAAACATGCACCTGAACCTGCTAAGCACTCCCCGGTGTGTCTTCTACCACACCTGCCACAAATTGGTATGCTGGGCTCTACTCACATGCTTCCCTAACCTTTAGAGCCTGATGCTCTACCCCTCTGATCACGCCTGGTCTAGACGGAACACTGGATGATGATGGCGCTGGGGCTGATGGTCTCTGATAAGAGTGCTGACGATGTCCACCACTAGACCTTTGATGGGAGAACCCAAAGCTGCTTGTCCTAGCCCCCTTGGCCTCTCTCTCCCTTTCCTTCATCTGATTCTCCTCAATCTGCTGTGCGTATATAACCAATTGGGAGAAATCAAGATTACTGTTCAACATTGCGGTCCTACACTCCTTGGCCAGTGAATCTGACACTGTATACAAAAATCTATTCATACGAGCTCTCTAATCCGTCACCATCTCCGGTGCATATTTGGATAGACGGGTAAAATCTAAGGCGTACTTTTGAATAGTCGTCTGGTTCTGCCTCAAGTTGATGAACTCCGCTGCCTTTGCTTCCCTTAACTCCCTAGGGAAGAATATTTCTAAGAAGGCAGTCATAAACTCATTCCAACTCATGAGAATGGTGCCCATTGCTCTACCGTCCTTCCACTAGCGGTACCAAATGTAAGCAACCCCCTCTAACTAGTAGGAGGATAAATCTGCGCCCTCTTCTCCCATCACTCCTATAATTTTGGTGATCTTCTATGTCTCCTCGAGAAACTCATGCGGGTCCTCATCCACTCTCGGCCCAAGGAACTCAGGTGGATTCATCCTGAGAAAGTACCGAACTCGAGCCGCTGCTGCGTTCCCATTTTAAGGGACATGGGCCACCACCTGCTGGTTAACCTAAGCAGTCAAAGCCTGGCCCAACATCTTAAATGAAACTCTAAACTCGACATGAGATACCTACTCGGGCAAAGGACCTGTTTGTGCTGGCGGGGCCTGCTGATGCTCATCCCCATTGCTATTGCCATGGCTATTTCCATTTCTGTTCCTTCTTTCATTCATACAGCATGGAGGCATGATTTTGCAAATGCATATAACATAAGTCAGAAAGATAGAGCGGTACTCCAACGCACGACATAAATTATGAAAGAAGGAAAATTTCCTAAAACGTCTTGTAGCCTCTTCCCCATAAGTGTGGAGCGCTTTACACCTATGGAAAAGACTCTACTCAATGTGGCTTTTAGATACCCTAGGACACGCTAAACCTTTGCTCTGATACCAAATTTTTCACGATCTAAACATAGGCCCAGATCGAGATACGGGATCTAGAACCACGAATGGCTCCAAGTCGACCCATGGTATGAACATAGTAGCTAAAGAGTATACATCAAGCAGAAATTGATATTATAAGACATATATAAGCGGAAGTTTGAATACATATCAATCTTAAACAAAGTCTACGCTGATAAAACTGATATTCTACACATTGTCTAAAGCCTTTAAAATGTTTGGAGAGCTGATGAGACAACGCCCCCAACTAGACCACTAAAATTAGAAATTGGAAACAACATAACTCAACTAACTGAAGGTCCTCGAAGGATGAGGAGTCACCAACAATAGAACTGGACTAAGCTCCGAAGACTGGCTAACAGCGGGACTGAGTTTGAACATCTGAACCTGTATCAAGAAATGATACAACATAGAGTATGCGGTTAGTACTTGAAACGTACTAAGTATGCAAGGTAAATAAAACATCCTAAGTATATGTTAATTGAATTTATGCATATAAACATACACCGCAAGATTGCATGCTGAAATATGAGTCTGAAAACATATACAGTCATAAACTGAATCTCATATCTGAATAGAATGACTCAAAGCTGACAATAGAATCATATCACTTGTCATAGCTAAAATTTTAAGTAAAAGCTTATGAACTGATCATTGAGTCAAACCTGCTGAAAACGTAATTTCATAAGTCATAAACATGAATAACTTAAATTATGAGGAACAATGGGAGACTTGTCATGTAACCGACACCATCATGATAGAGCTTACGTGATGCCCCAACTATTACACTCAAGTGGACAGAGCCATCCAAAATTTTGTCAGAGCTAAGGATGCTACCATGATATCGATATGAAGTTGAATGCACAAGGGATGTCCCAATGTATATGTATAAACCTATGTTGGCAGTAATTCTGAGGCCCGGAGTTTATATGAACCCCTAGCCTACTCAGTGCTAGACACCACTCCTAAAAACATGCAAAGTGCTCTCCATCATTTTTCAACCAAGCTGAATCCATCATTTTTAAATGAAGCTGATAAAGTAATTATATGCATAGTCTAAAATCAGAATATGGGGAGTCCTGGCTCTAAACATACCATAAGCTGAAAATAGGGAATATTACTCCAATCCATAAGATAAGCTGATATTATAAAACTGAACTGAATCATGAAAACATACTTATCATAAGTGGGCTTTTCCAAACTTTAAAATTTTGCATACTTGAAATAGACTTGATAAATCAAAATCATGAATTCATACATGGGTAAATCATAAACATACTTTCATGCTAGATATCTCATCACACTTGAAAATATGGATCATAAACTTGATTTTTCATGAAACTTTCATAATTGGGCATAATTTTCTAAACACTTTAAATCATGAATTTATAATCAAAATATGTATAAAATCTACTCATGAATCTTAAAACATATTTTGAAACATGAAGGGAATTGACCCATAAATAAATCATAGAGTATTTCATGAAATTGGGTTAAAACCCCATAAGACCATAAGCTTGATCTAGAACTTGAATTCATAGAACTAAGGAGAATCTTGAGCATGAAAGTAAAAGAACCCTCATTCATAGCCTCACATACCTGGGTAAACTGAATCTACACTCGTCCTTGAAAGCCCAAGAGATTTGCAGAAGAACTTGAAGAATTCTAGTCTTGATCTTTAATGGGGAAGTCTATGTCTTGCATGCATGGGAGGGGAATTAGAATAGGTTAAACCCTCTTTAAACCCTCCTAACAGAGCTTAAACTGACATAGTATAGGGCTTAGGAGCTTAGGATTTACGAAAATACGCTTAATGAATTTGCTGAAAAACTACTTCTGTTAGCTCCACGACTCGTACCAGGAGTCGTACAATCCTTTTACGACTCGTGGTATCCTCCTGTACTAACCAAGTCCAAACATCTCAACTTCTCTTAATATTTCCATGGACGCCTCCTACGACCCAAAACTACCTACTACAAGTTGTACCCACACTCATACCCCCAGCATCCCACGTACTTGCTACGACTAGTACCAGAGTAGTACCCACAGACCACGACTCGTAGTGGGGACTCATTATTTGGAGGACATACTACTGAACTTTTACAAAGTCCTACGACCCGCACAACCTTCATACGACCCGCACAACCAGTCGTACCGAGGCAATTTTCCCAACTTTTTCTGTCGATCGCATTTTAAATCTGATTCTAGTCTTAGAAACTTCTGGGGTATTAAAGTATTTGTATGTTGAATTATGTTGGGTGTTGGGTGAGTTGTTCTTTCATGGCAGTACCTTGGTGGTTTTTAGAGCGGGGTTTGGCTAAGCTTCTTGTTGTAGTTCGTAAGGTATATTAAGGCTTTTCTTTTCCTCTTTCTGGCATATTTTTCACAAAGTCCCAAACTCTTGAGTGTCGTCGTGTGAAGTTGTTGTTTTGCGTCTTGGAACCTGTTTGGATTGGCTTATTTTATGTTTTTTAGCTTTTAATTACTTGTTTTCAAGGAAAAACAACAAAAATAAATTTAATGTCATAAGTTAGAAATCCTAACTTATGGCTTTTGGATTATAAGCCATAAGTAAAAGCTAATCCAAACAGGCTCTGGAAACTCATATTGTAATCCTTGGGTTTGGACTGCTGGTTTAGTGTTATTCTATAGTTGGTTTGCAGTTAGGCGTTCGGGTGTTAGATTGATTGATTATCATAGGTCGGTGGAGCGATAGAATGTGTATAAATTGACTTGTATTATGACGTCGGTTGTGACTTTATTGGACTAAATTAAGGGTGGTTGTTATTGAAGTTATATGCCTTTATCATATTGTTGTGTTTATGTGACTTTATTGCCTCTGGGGGCTCAACGGTACCTGTACCTTTGGAGTTTCTCTGGCATAGGAGTAGGGTCATAAGGTGTTTCCCTAGCAAGATTGATTTTTGAATTGTTTGTGTTGTTATTGATTGCTATATTTGTCATTATTACTCGCATTATTATTGTTCTGGGTAGCTGTGAACTGAATATATGAGTTGGTGATAATCATGGTTATTGGGGTGGCCTGGATAGTCTCACATATTTGATTTGTAACTTGTTGTATTAACTTGTGGGTTGGTTATTCTATTGACATCTTCTATATCTTCTTCCGATTGTTTTGTATATCTGTACTCTTACCTTTCTGTCGCCTTACATACTAAATACATTTCTGTACTAATGACTGAGCCTGCGCGCTGCATTCATGTCTGCTGGCATTGACCAATAATAAGATCGTGACCCGCTTTGCTAATTTAAGTTCTTGACGATTGATAAACTCTAGCTTGTTCGAAGTTACCTGTTTTGGTGTCTTTTGATTTTGTGTATATATTGGGTAGGTCGAGGCCCTGTCCCCATCGCTGATCAATTTGTTAAACTTTGTAGAGGCTCGTAGACTTGTCCTATTAGGTTGTTTGTGGTTGTAGGCCCTATTGGCCATGTTGTATAGAACTTTTGTGCAGGTGTGACCTTTGTTAGCCATTTGTATATACTATTTGTCCTGTGAGCCCCATTCTCATTTATTTCACTGATTATTCTGTTAATTTGTATGGTTGTGATGTCGAGCCTCGTCGACTCTGGCTAGTTGTGGTTAGATTTCTATAGGATTCGCTCCGTCAAGTGAGGCACCGAATGTCGGTCATGCCTTCCTGAGTTTGGGGTGTGACAAACTTGGTGTTAGAGCACGTCGTATCCTAAAGAGTCTATAAGACATGGCTAGTAAAGTCTTATATATGTGGACAACGAACTTATAATGATGAGGCTACACGACATCTAAGATTATTAACCTTTTTTCTTATCGAATTCGTGCGATAAGCATGATAATGTGGGAGTCGGGTATAGACTTTATGTTTGCTAACTTGTGCAGAGGATGCTTGTGAATCGAAAAACTATAGCCTGCCAGTGGCCAAATGTGGCGGCAGGTATGATCCTTTTATCTTATTACTCGCTGGTGATTTTTAGTTTGCAAAATAATGCAAATCTCATCCTAACTTCACATCCAAGAAAAAGAGCCTAAAAGGTTTTAATGTAACAGTTTGAAAAAGGAAAAAAAATTAAAAAGCGATCAAGACTAAGAGAAAAACATGCGGTAAGAGCATTAATGAAGGCAACACGTCAATCCTTGAAATCCCTAAAAACATCCTCCACAGTTCGGGGATTATACTCCTCTCCTTCTCCACCATTATCCATATTCCAGCCAAAATCCTCAAAGGAAATTTGGGAGGGGTGAGAGGGGGGGGAGGGGGGTTGTAAGAAGAATAGTAGGTGCGACAATAATGTGGGTGGGGGACAGAAAAAATAAAAAGAGAGGAACGAGACTTGAATAACAGAAGTAGTAGAGTTGATCCGAGGAGAAAACCGATGAAAAATTAACCTAATTAAAACTTTTGCTAATTTAACTCTATAAACCGCTGTCAAATTTTAATCGCATTGATATACAAATATCTTTTTTTTCTTTTTTCTAACAACATTTTACTCCTTTTTTCAAAAAAAAAAAGAAATATTCTACATATCTTGAATTTAAGTTACATGATACAAAAATCTCTTTACTTTCTTAAATTTTATGTCAAGCCAAACTAGATTAAAGAGGAGGGAGTATAAGACAGAAGAAATTTCATAAACAATTATACTTTAGAGCATAATTATTATCTGTAGCTATAGTTTGACGGACTACAATTTATAACTACTGTTTTAATTTAGCGGGATATGTTTACTCAGCCTTGTCGTGTCATTACATACGTTGGATACATTATATATATTCGTTCAACCTAGTTGTATCGGGACATACAATTTTATTAGATATATTGTATTTGTTTCTTCAACCTAGCTATATCAGCACATATAATTTTATTGGATATATTGTGTCTACGCCACAGGTGAAATACATTATATCCATGCTCTATATGAGTTGTATTACCGCATACCGCGCACATCAATACACTTTACGATCATCATCCCAAAACTTCACATAAAAAACTCAGAGTGCATATAACATACACATGTATTTCAATATATTTAAGTATATCACAATTATATTTTATAAGATACATCACAAAAAATATTAATACATTACTGTATTTTATCAGATACACTTTAATCATCATTAAAAATAAATAAAAAGATCTTTCATGATTTCTGAATTCTTCTTCATTTCTCCCAAATCAATATATCTCCGATTAAAATTAGAAGAGCAAATATACACTTGATTAAAAATATAAGCAATAAAATATTAAAGATTTTAATTCTTTCGTATTTCAGCAATAATATATTCTTCCATGGACCTAAAGTCTAAAACCAATTACTCCATTGTAACTTGATTCACTTAAAAGCCCCTATATAAGTAAGCAGACATATCGACAAAGTTCTACTTGCTTGTAGCCCTTCTATATATGTAAAATTCGGCATAATCCTTTTAGTAAAAAATTATTTCGAGTTTAATTACAATCCAATTAAAAGAATGAATGAATTTATTGTAGTTAAAAAAAATATCAAAGGAACTTCTTACTTTTCAAATAGATATTCCTATATTTACATGTATGTTTATCAAGAATACGCAAGAAAAGCAAACACTAAAATTGTAGCAGGTAAAATTTTTACCCGGACCTAATGTTACATCAAAGAATACTAGTTTATCATAGTTAGATATAAACTTGAGGTTAAAATGGGTACTAATTACCAATAAAATTGTAAATTAAAATATGTATCATGTATTCATTGAGTTGGTATAAACATTAAAATGTTTAGCGATTATAGTACCCATAAATCAAGTGACTCGCAACAATTTTGCATTAAAGCCCGACTAATCAGAATCACGTATTGCAAAGCCCAGTATAATGACAACACCCTCAACAACAATAAAATTTTCTCCATACTCAGAACTCAAACTCGAGACCTCTGATTAAAATTAAAGGGACCGCAACCATCCATCCAACCACAACCCATGTTGGCCCCTAGTCACTCTTACACATCCCTTTCTCCATCTAATCCAACAATATATAACTAAAAAAAGATAAATCTTTTTTGCATTTAAACTCATATTAGTAGTAAAAGCAGTCACTAATCAATTACCGGTACCCATCCCAATGAATTAGTAGATAAATTATCCCAAATACTTGAGTAGAACTTACAACTCATCTATTCTCATACAGTTTGCATTTAACTTCTTTGGGAATATTTACCACGCCAACGAAAACATACTTGGGAAAAAAAAAGAGCGTAAATCGACTCTTCACATCTTTTTTTAGTTTTAATTTCCACCAATAAGTAGCTAAAAGTCAACTAAATAGTAGTATTGAAAAGGAAGAAAAAAATGCATTAACAGGAATACAGATCAAAGAGAAGAAATATGAACTGCAGAAACACCATGAAAGACTTTAAGTCTGAAAGCTTACAAATATATGATTACGACAAATTCGCAGTTACCGGATGTTTAACTATAAGGAAGAGCTCTAATCAAACCATTGGAGCACTTCATCAAGCAGCAGAACTTCCTTCACCAATCCACGAAATCTCGTCTTAGAAATTATTTCCTATATCAGCAATCGGTTCACCCACCACGCGAAATGGTTTGCCAACTGGTTAGTACTCTCTTCCCTTGAACGGCATTTCCTATCATGTCTCAACAAAGCAACAGTGAGTTTGAGCCACTAACAAAGAGAGAGAGAGAGAGAGAATTGAAGCTTCCACTAGTTTGTCA
The DNA here is from genome assembly GCA_035772735.1 of Datura wrightii. Taxonomy (NCBI): domain Eukaryota; kingdom Viridiplantae; phylum Streptophyta; class Magnoliopsida; order Solanales; family Solanaceae; genus Datura; species Datura wrightii. Next base: position 155,617,914 of record JASDFA010000010.1, on the reverse strand, counting down.
TATGACCCAAGACTCTTGCTGAAAAAAAGAACATGCATGATGGGATAAATGAACATTTGAGCTGTGGCTCTTTTCTAAAAACAAGAGATATTCTCTCATTAAATTAGAAAATTCAACTCTCAAGTATATGTAAAAGGGGTTACTTGGCCAAACATATAAACATTCAATTATATAAGCATAACAATTAGAAATGGTGTGATTGACGTATGAACTGGCAAACAGACTGGAGCACAGCCTAAGCATTTGGGCTCCTGTTTTGTAAGTTAATCATTGTTTCCCTATTACAGGAGTAAAGACCAACAAAAATAAATGTAAAATGTCAAAAGATTTCTTACAGAGGGGTAACTTGGCATATAAACAACTTGCCGAGGGTGTCCAATCATCATCTGCTGCCCATACTGCATCAAAAAGATTATAACCTTGAACATTCTGAAACCCACTTCAAACATAATGACAGAAGAACTAGCAAACAAATATGCTGATAACCCAAAATGACAAACCTGTGGTCCATTTGGATGAAAAAATGGTGGTGGTACAGGTGTAGCCTGTGGATGAAATAGAACAGGCTGATGAGCAGAAAATGATGGACCAACCTGCATTGAGTACATGATTAGTAAACCTTCAATAATGCATTAAAATGTGAAAAAAGGAAAGCGAAAAAAAGGAAGCAGCAATAGCATGTCTTCATTGAACAAAAAATATCGACCAGTACAACAAAAAATAAATAACAAAGATGCAATAGTAGGTTCAAAAGGTTTGTGAACTTCACCAGCTATCTTCTAACAATATGAAAACAGTGTGACAGTTACAAGCAATTTCAGCTTATCAACTTACTCCACAAATTGTGGTTCAAAGAGAACCACAAAAGCAATAAGATTGAACATCTACAGCATTGCACCCCTGCCTTGTGACCACAGGTGCATAAGGAGTTTGGAGGAAAAGGGAAAAGAATCAAGGACATGTACAGAATAAGTTCCCAGCTTTTTTGGTTTCTTTGAAACTGTAGGAAGATCAAAAGCACAAAATTTCTCAACACAGTGTTAATTATACCCAATAAGTATGATATTTTACCACAATTGACTGGAACAGCACATAGAGTTTCAGTTCCACCATGAAATGAGAACAAAGGGTAAACAATCAACAGCAGAAGATTACAAATGACAGAAACCTTATGTACTCCACTGATGTAATTACCATTCTTAGGAAAAAACACTTGCAGATTTTACACAGTACCACCTAAAAATGGGTTACCAATAAATATTTCCACCAGTATAGTTGACTCAAAATAAAGCTGATAGACAAAACATAAGTACATATCTAAATATAACTTATGTAATACAGTACAGCTACAGAACGACCATGCTTTGCCTTCCAAAGACAGACCAGATAAGATTCATACAGATCTTCTTTTCTCTCGAACCAAATTCTGCATATATTGACTATAAAATACACAAGCATCACTTACCCCAACAGGCATGCCATGCATGTTCGGGACAGTAGACACACCAGCTGGATAGTAGAAAGAATTATCAGACACCGGAGAAGCAGGTCTCAAAGGTGATTGAGATGGGATGAAACTCTTTGCATTAGGATTTAGTTTAAATTCCTGACGAAATATTCAACAGAAACAGAATAGATAAACATGTAGATGATTAGCCAAAGGGAGGGGGAAAAAAGAAATAGCATAACTCCAATTGAAACTCTGGAAATTATCACAGGATAATAGTTCTTGTCATTTTGTTGAAAAAGGAAAGATTAGGAAATAGTTCTCGCCTTAGCATGTGGATTCAATGTGGATTTTTCTGATGATAATGAATTTACAGAAGAGGTTCGTGATAATCCATTGTCAGCTGATGTTGACGCAGCACCTGTTCCATCAGAAGCAGATAGAGCAGAACTACTAGGTCGTACACGGGAAAAAGCAGATTGTGAAGTCCCTTGAATCTTGGAAGATACCGCACCCTCCAACTTCTCTCTAGAAGAACTTGCGATCTTATCCTGGTCCGCCCGATGAACACGCAATGTAGAGATGTCCGAGGATAATCTACCCCCATCAGAGGTCTCCATTTTCATTTTAGAAGAAGACTTTGAATCTGCATGTTAAAACCTAAGGTCAAAAGAAATGGAAGTTGGAAGAAAGACATTTTGACAGAGTTGAATTTGCACTGTCAAAAGCACAAGTATATCACAGACAAGCAGACAGCAATTACTGACATCAACTAGTAACTGTCATTACACAAGCATGAGAAATCTCGTTTCTTGGTCACAAATTCAATTTCAAATTTTCAGGATGAGAGTTGAATGTAGGCAAAATATAATCACCGTACAATTTTACTATTACCAAGAATCCCTTTGGGGGGTGGGTGGGCAATACTAATTAATTGCACTAACATCAATATAAGCAAATGTTGCCACAGTTAATCTCAAATTGGATCTTTTTATTTTTTGGATAAAGTAATCCCAAAATGGAGTGCATGTCGTGCTGCTAAAATTTAATATATCCACAAGATGAATGTCGCAGAGACACGGATGCTACGATGGATGTGTGGTTTTACAAGATTAAACAAGATTAGAAATGATTATATTTGCGAGAAGGTTCAAGTAACACACATCGAAGATAAAATGAGAGGTTGCTTGAGATGGTTCGGTATAATGCCTTGCGTCGACCTCCAATGCACCGGCTTATAGGTGTTAAATCATAGTGGATGAAGGTGTTAAAAGAGGATAAAGTAGACCTAAAATCACATGGAAGGAGGTTATCTCGAAGGACCTACAATTTATGAGGGATTCACAGACTTAGCAAAAGACAGGGAGGTCCACTAGGGAAGAAAAAGATTTGTATAGGCCATAACACGAACATGTTTAAGACATTATCATTTTTACTGTAGACCTATATGCTTCCTTAGGAGTGGCTTAGCCTTTTAGAGATTCATCTGTTTAAAAAATATACAGGAACTTCTAATACTTTTATTTGTATTTGCTTAACATTGGCAAGAAATGAGTTTAACTGGAGTAATGTGGTTAGTGAGGATTCATATAGTTGACCGCAACTTTTTTGGGACTGTGGCGTAATTGTTGTTTTATTTTCTGAGAAGATTGTATCTAGAGTGTACTTGATGCACTAGCACTTCATCTCAATGGAATATCAGATCTTTGAAAAGGCTACCAAGAACCAAGCTTCACTAGAAACAGATTAAACAAAGACACATCTATCTTGTTCTAAGTAAAGCATCAAGGCACATCCTCCACAGCCTTGAGGCAGATACAGTTCGTTCTTCAAGATAATTGCAAAAGCGTCTTGCATCAGCCAAATAAGGGGTGGGTGGTCTCTTTAATATGATTTGGGTAATCCTCAACTTTTGGGTTAGCTTTTAGGGTTGAGTTAGCCCCAAGACCCATTTCTTTATATGGTGTCAGAGAAGGACCCACCCCAATTCTCATTTCCCGATGTTGGGCACCCATATTAACCAGCCCTGCGTGAGAGGGGTATAAAAGAGTTCCACATCAGTCATATAAGGGGTGGATAGTCTATTTAAAGATCCATTTCCTTACGATAATAACTTTTATCCTACTAAACATAGAAAAAATAAATTACCAGAGAAAATTATTTTGAGCAAGCAACTGAAAGAGATTAAATTAGCAAGCTACAACAATGAGTACAAAGGATAAACAGAACTTAGCACTAAATGCCAATGAAGAGTGCTTAGCTCAATACAAAACTAAACAGAAAGCTAATGGTTGTTACCATTACATTTAATGTTTTCCATTGCAAAACACATTACTTAGAAAACCTAATTATTCTTGGTCAACTGCCAGGACTCAGGAGGGCTCATAAATCAAGTTCAGTGAAGCAATTCAAAAATCAGGACATAAAAAGTCAAAACTTGAAATAACTAACTAGATAAATTGTAGATTGAGTAAATTTTAAAAAAAAATTGAAAGCCCATAATTATCCTCTCTTCCCCTCAATCCCCATACCCCCAACTTTTGTAGCTATACAGTAAAATCCGTTTTGCATTCAATGTGACGGCCAAAATTTATCAGGTGCACCCAAAAGTCTTATAGTTTCACAAGAGCAAGGTATACATCATGTTTTACAAGTATTCACCACTTCTGCAGCAAAACTTGCAATTCCACACACCGAACAACTTGTTTTCCTTGCACAAGTTACCAAAAACTACCCCTCAATCCCCTAAACAAGTTGGGGTCGGCAGTAAGAATCCCATTTCTTCAAATTGCCAACATAAACTAAGCGAGAACACGACCCTTAATAGGAGAATGTGGAGGTCGAGGATTAGGACAGAGGATTAGTAGGTTGCCGAGAGTATTTCTTTTCCATACCAAGAGTATTAGTATTATTTTTGCATTTGCTTATTCTTAGATCTCTTGTACTACTTGATTGTTTCTTTCGCTTTGTTTATATCATTATATTGATGTTGTTAATGTTTGTTATTACTGCTTCTTTTTCATCTCTCGTGAAGTCGAGTGTCTATCAGAAACAACCTCTCTACCATCAGAAGGTAGGTATAAGGTCGCTGCACCCACTAGTCTCCCCTCCCCAGACCCCACCTATAGGTTTATAGTAGGTTTATTGTTGTTGTTGTTACTAAACAAACTAAAAGTGAAAAATAAGTTTTGTGTGTGTGTGTGTGTGTGTGTGTGTGTGTGTGTGTGTATAAAGTAACAATAGAAGTTCTCTAACAAGTCTAAAATCTATACTCAACTAGTAGCTATCACCTATATGGACCTTTTTCCTCCATTGCGCCCTATCGTCAATCTAAGTCACCATTGATAACCAAACATTTGTAGGTCTTTTGAGTTAACTTCCTTCCATGTAATTTAGATCTACCCATCCACTTTTAACATCTTCACTTACCATAGCTTCAAATTACCATTTCAAGAAATTTTAAATATTAGACATTTCTTCTTTTCCTTTTAATAAGTTAAATGTTCTCTTTTACTTTATTTACAAGTGGCTACTCTCTTCTATGCTTAATCATATCTTAAGGTATCGTGTATATTTTTTTTATGAAGAATATCTTAAGGTATCATGTTTAGGGGTAACTTCAATACTTCTGTAACGAAAAATAACCTCCACTTTTTCCCTGATAAAAAAGGATAACCTCTAGTTTCTTCTTGGCTTAAAATAGCATTTTGAGAAAGTTTAATTGTAAAATTTTCTATTCCATTTCTTTTAAAAGTTAAAACTCCTGTTTCCTTTATTTGCAACAATATATCTGCTTGCTCTTATGACCGAGTATACCTCAGCATCTTGAAAAACCGTCTCACTTAATTCTCTCAAAGTTTTAGTTAGGGCAATACTTGCTCCTCTTAGTACCTTACACATAAAATTACATGCTAATATCTCCAAAGTTCAGAGAGGTCAATTGACAAGGAACTAATTGTGTCATCACCTGCTGACACATCAATTTTTTTAGAAATTTCTAGTTCGAGAGTGTTAAGAGGCTACTGGAGAATATAATCTAGCCATGAATTGAAAGTACACAAAGATAATTTTTGTTTCGGTACAGTACTGATACTGCAAATAATACATGAAACAAGGCAAAAGCTCTACATATTACAAAGATATATTTTCTCTGCTCATTCACAGAGATAGCCAACATCAATTGATTGGGACTGAGGTGTAGTTGTTTTACTGTTAATTTACAGAGATGAATTAGCCAAATAAATGACAATGCAAATACTGTTGGCCAAGCATCCACTATTCAATGCAAGGGAAATAATTAAAAACTTCTATTCGCAGGAGTTCACATGAAATATTTGACTACTCCAGCTCACAAGACATACTCACCTTCCAATACTGACGTTTCAGCCTCTTCGGCTATCTACATCAAACAAGGAATGCCAACCGTAAGAAAGTTCTCCAAGAAAAAGTACACAGCATCAATAATAAGCTAAAATGAGAACAATAAGCATTATGGAAGTCAGAGATTAGCCAACCATTTGATTTCTCGTATCCTCCTTATTGCAACTTGCTCCAGTATGCTCACTAAACAGGCCTTTGAGTCCCCTAAAAAGATAATTTCAGTTAGAGAGATGATAAATGAGATTCTAACAATGCTAACATTATCTTTTAAAAACTACAAGTCGTGGTACCAGAAAATAGACTTTACAGCCTAAGAGGACAAAAGGCAAGCACCGTGGTAGAAAGGAATGATTATAGCAAACCTGCTTAAGATAGAGGAACCTTTAGGGACAACTTCCGCTGCCGACTGTTTCGAATGATCATCATAACAAGTCTGATAGACATCCCTGCCGGTACTTAACTGGGATGATTGCACTTCATCCTACGGACAAGATAAGCATAGAAATACTAAAACACTGTCATATAATTAGCTTATGATTTACTATAGTCAAGTACACAGAGCTAAAGTATTATTTATAGGCTCTTAAAACACATGATTCACTCTGAACGTGCTTGGTCTAAGACGTGGATAACTCCCATATTCACCAGCACTAGTACACAATAACAAATTAAAATATTTTCGAACTAGCTTGAGATATTTGACTAATATAACAATAGTCTTCCTCTGTCATCCATATCTTAAGTTAACGCCTTGGATTTCATATAAAAAGTTACAAATTAGACAAACTGTGAAACAGAACCCACAATCATTAACAGAAGGAAAAAGGCCCAGTACAGCAAAAAAACAATTCTTAGACAGAATAATGAATGTAGGTGAACAAACTTATACCATGGAGGAAGATCTTGATGACACTTGTGCAATATCGTTCATTTTCCTTCGGTTTATGTCAGTAGATGACTTGCCCATAGCACCAGATATACCTTGAAATGTTTCATCATTATGTGAATCCAATAATATGTCCTCACAGTCATCATAGCCGCTATCATCAACCGCTCTAACAACTGCGGAAAATCTGGTTTCTTCATCAACTTCTAGGTTCTCATGAAGTTGAATTCCTCTCTCCTATGAAAATAAATTTCAAACAACACAACTAAAATTAGAACAAAAGAAGCAGAGAAAGATCACTAAGAAATCAAGAGCTCTGTATAAAAGAAGCAATTACCCCACCTCTGCTAGATGAAGATCACGTGTATCCTCACCCTCAATTTCTCTAGCTATTCTTAGAGCTTCTTTTTCCAACTCACTCATCTGAGGACCTCTCTCAAGCTTTGTCGTATAAAGGTCCTCATCAAATGTGCTTTTTACTCCAAACAGTGTTTCATTGGCTTCAAATTGATCCCAGCCCCTGACAAACACACACATTGTAGAGGTCAAAGCAACTACAAAGAAAACATCGATAGATGACTAGTATAGACGTGCAAAAAATTACAATTAGCAAAAGTATAACAACACAAAGAGAGTCTGGTAGACCATATGCTAATTATAAATGGGGGATACGATCATGAAGCACACCATTCCTTGCATTCATCTTCCATTGACATAGAGCAGAAAGGGGCACTTGTCCTGAATTAAAATGCAATAACGTGCTATAACAAGTAGATGTAATATTTAGACCAGGGAATGACACCTTTTTCCTCCTTTTGATGATCACCCGCATAAAATAAATAAAAAAAAAGGGAGGAAATAACCATTTTCACCAAGAAATAATGCACCTCAAAGACAGTTGAAATGACTTGAAACATGAATAAGGAGCAATATAATAATTAAACCAGAGAACTTTAAGAGTACTAATATCTGGCGCAATCCAACTCAATGTCAATCTTCAGAATAAATTCAATTCATTATTACTTGGGTTTTTTTCCTTTTTGAAACTCAAATTTACTTAGCTTTAGAGAAAAAGAGATGCATATTAGAGGAAGAACTTCACAAAACAACACTTCCACGACAAAGGAGGAATATGTTTCGGATCAAGACTAAGCCTTGATCCCACTAGTAAGGATCTTTTTGTCCTATTCTTCCAGTTTTTTCGCTACATCTGCATGGATCTAGAGAACATAGACTTTTAAGAATGTGATGCTCAAGAACGGTTAGAATAACCATCCCATTAGAAGTATCACGAGAGTTCTTTTCTTATAGTAATACTTTGTTACCACAAGAGTAAGAACACAGGATAATAGTTCTATAAGAAGTCGATAATGTAAGCTAAGAACTTTTTTTATATTAACTTCACCATGGCCCATAAGTGGCAGTAACTACTTAAATCCACGTCTTCTATTAAGTTTAATAAAAATGACTATCTACTTAATTATAAATTGATATTAGTATTAATATTTTTTAATCTAAGGACTCCGGGATAACGATAGGACACTGGGTACGCGTGTTAAGATACAATCAAGAAATGCGTATTACGACATATATAAGTACATGTTCCGTTAATTAATTGAAGTTATTAAATTAAAGCTTAGTATAATTAAATTCTCTGTAAACACTTATTTTTTAGACATAAGTTATCTCGTATAATACCGAAGTGTTCTAGTACTTTATGTTAATATATTTATATGGCATAAACTGAAAACAAAACCAAATATCTAATCAACCTATACTTCTTGGCCATAGGTGTAATGAAAGCACCCAAGTTAGGTTGATCAAATCTAGAGCGGATCAATCACCCATACCCAATCGTGTCGGATCGACAGTGGCACAGCAAGGATTTTGAAGAATCCGCACAATATAGGCTACAGATAGCTAAAACATCCTCTAACAATCAAAGGAAATGATGTGAGCTAGCAACCTATTCCAGTGGCCATCAAATATATTGTCTAGTTCAGGACATTCAGGAGCATCATCATCAGGTACCCAGCGTTCCAACTGCCGCTCTACCTCAATATGCCGAGATTGTGAAATACATGAATCTGTCAAAAGCTCCTGCTGCTGTTCCAGCATGAATTCTGTTCTGAAGCCGTCTAAAGTTGACGCCACACCCTACCCAAAAGCAATAGAGCATCATTATTATAACTAAAACTAATTGAAAGTCACGACAATCTGAGTCAAAAATTAATTAGATATGATATATAAAGGTCTTCCATGAAAGACCATCACCATCATATACTGTGATCTGATTTGTTTGGTTGATTATTTAAAGTATTGTCATTGTTGAAATCAGATGGTGCACAATGTAATTGCTAGAAAGAATTATAGCAGTTGCACACAAACCTTTGCAGTAACTTGTACAAACTCTTTACCCGGTATTATCAAAGTCCTTGATGGAGGCTTGCTAAAAGTTTCAGACGTATTCTTCATCCCCTCAGAACTATCTTTTATCAAGTAGGCCATTTTCAGAATAATACCTGTGCCAAGTGAAAGGAAGAAAGCTAACCTTAAATACAAAATAGTTGAACATATGCCAAAACAATGTTTGGAGTCTTCAATCAATACCCAAAGAACCAGCAGTCTAAGTTAATTTTTCTAACATACCAAAATCTTTTTCAGCGTTTGTCGCATGAAGTATCCCTGAAAACACTGAACCGTCCGTCACTTGTACTTCCACTTGATGTCCAACAAGACAAGTACTTAAATAAACTAGTCGATCACGTGACAGGCTTTGATATGCTCCCCCTTTACCTGGAACACTTGGAGTTAGAATAAGGGACGAAATCATAGACAATCCTATGTCAGTGGCTCTCACCTACACCTGCAAATTGATGGGAAGTAGTTTTTCCAGATTGTATTTTATTCTCCAGCCTAGTACTCATTTCTCTATCAACTTTACGACGGCCATATCCATTGGCAGAAGGTCTTGGCTGCATGGGTTGCTGCATCTTCCTAAAAAATGTGTCGATTTATAGGCGGGATGCAGTTCAGCTTGAGTTCAGTCTATACACTGCAGAAGACAACACTCTAATAAGCAAATAACCCTAATTGCTCGAGATGGAAATTTGACTGAAGCATTTTTTTTGCAAGCATGGCAAAGTACCAAACTGCACTGTAGACACCAAGGCCAGAACTAAACCTGGATCATCCGCTAGCTGGTATAACGAAACTAGGAGCAAGAATTATATAACACGAAAAAAGAATGCATCTTTTGAACAATAACTAGGCATCAATGCACTTTATTGGACTGTAATTAACAAGATACAAAGTTAAATAGAAGTTAGTATCCTCTGCAATGCAAGGTGAGAATAAAATGTTAACAGATGTAGGCCATTAACTTCTGTTATGACTAATAGAGACTTCCAGCGAAATTAATTCAAGTAACTTAGCAGCTGGAGGACTTCAACAAGATTAACATATTCTGCTTAGAGAGAGAACCAATAAAATAGGCAATAAGGCATAAGGTAACAAGAAATATTTACGATAAGATATTTTAAAAAAATGAAAAAGACCACTATTCCGAGTCAGAAATGGATAACAAAGTACAGGTTAATCTTGTGTGATTCTACACATTACGCTACTTAGAGTACTTAACCACATTGGTTAGGTTCATCATAAGATGTACTTGACGAGAATCAAAGTAAAGCCATTATTCTAATCACTTCTAAAAATACTTTCCACTTCTATAACCAAGATGTGAATGCTGTTTCATTTTTATTCTAAGCAATGAATTTTAAAACATTTCATGATCTTGAAAGAGTCACTTCTATCTCATCCAATTAAGACATAGAAGTGATCAACTAACACCCAAAAATACATAGACACGGAGACCATATAAATGGTGTCCATACCTTCAAGGAATTTACTGTTCAATACTAACTAGCACAACTTTACCTACTTAAAACAATGACCCAAAACATTGTTATGATACTGACAGAACTCAGAAGTATAATATACTAAAGAAACACAAACTGGATTATCCTTTTTCTTTTTGGTTGAAGCAATCAAAATTACAATTACCAACTGCAACATAAGTTGCATATGTCAAGACATATGATCTAGGGACAAAGTAACTAACCATTAGTATTTCACTAACACAAGTAGATACACAAAGCTCTATATCCATTGATCGGAAAAAAACATAACAGTTATTCCTTCCATCCTCCCCCCCTCCCCCCCCCCCCCCTTTTAAATATTTATTTCCACAGAATAGGAGAGCTCTAATATGACAGCTTATTTGGCAAAGTTTGACTTGTCATGGTCAAATTATTTTATTGTGATCATTTGTTATGAAATAATTAAATTTTGGCTCCTCTGCATTCCACAATCTGTCCAGAATCTAATTCGGGCTCCACTACCTATCTCTAATCTGGTAAACTGGTTGAACTCTCCCCAAAGCTTACTTATGCTCTTCCATATTCCCCCTTCAGTATTTCTCCGCTCTTCTTTACCATGGATAGCATTGATCAACTCCTTCGAGACTTAACTGCCTCCCATGTTATACCTCCAAAGCCATTTGATAAGCAGACTTTAGTTATGTAATTTCAGATTCTTACACCCATCCCATCCCCCTTCTTGTCCCTCAGTAGCACCTACCACTTAACCAGATGAATTATTTTCTTACCTGCACTACCATCCCATAAAAACATATTTCTTAAAGAAATCATTTTTCACAGTTTTGTCTACTATTTCATATCTATCTAGTAACTGATTTTTCCTTAATTCAAAAGTTCCAGTAACTTCTCTGCTCACTTTTTTAGTTTCACCTCTAGTAATTCCATGAAATGTAAAAGAAGAACATCAACAACTAATCATTTCCTCAAACCCCTCTTTTTCAAGCTACCCTTTTTTGAATTTGAAGTATTTGTTATTTCTTTCCCAAGCTCCACATTGTAACTGTAGGGTGATTTTAGAAGTGTGGACTGCTTATGGCTCTAAATTCATCATCCCATTCTGTTGAAAACGTGAATTATTCAATTCCTGAAAACGAATTTTGGCATTTTCACCTCAGTTCCAAGTGAAACTGCTACCAGACAAAAGGTGGATCAATCAACCCAAACTCCTCAAAACATCTTGAAAACTCCAGCATCGCTCTAGTTCTGTTGTTGTTTTTCCTTTCCCCCGGCATATCTGGTAATATAAAGTCCCTAAATTACCCAAGGATCGTGACTTAAATTTCTTGTTGCCATCATATCCAACAATAAATTCTTTCTATCATTCCCCTTGTGTGGGTATATCCCTATCAGATGCCAACCGAAATTTTGCGCAAGGCTTTCAAATTGACTGTGATACTGTATTGACCAATAGCTACTATAATCCATTGACCAATAGCTACTATAATCCATTGACCAATAGCTACTGTATTCCCATTCCAAGCTCTCCTATCCCATATAACAAGAATCCCCCATTTGCTTCATCCAGCTTCTAAGTAGGTAAAATCAGCCCATCTATTTGGCCAAACCTATCTGATAATAGTAGAAGAAATAACACTAAATTTGGTTTCCTAGAAACAATAAATATTAGCTCTCTCCTTCAATGATAACATTTTCAACATCCATCTTTTTCCTATACTATTAAGGCCCCCTTTATTCCAGGTAATAAGATTCAGCTTCGTGATTCACCAAAAGTGAGTAATCTCCCTTGACTCAGTCGCTGCACTTACAAAATTTTATGTTAGATTGGAAGTTCTTTACCTCAAAATTTTCCCCTTTTCTGGCACTACCTAAATTTACATGTTTTGCTTTTTGGTATTCTTCTGAAGTCACTTGTTGCCAATTTTGGTAACAACAGTAGAGCTTCCCCCTCAAAGCCTTCAAAATTCATCCCATTTGCTTGCTAAGTTTAAGGAACTTTCTTTGAAGCTATGTTGTAGTGTTTGTCTCAATTGACTCTGATTGTGTCCTCACAATTTGGTACCATTCAGACAAATGAACTTGCTAAGTAGTGATGGGTTGAGGTTCTTGTCGAGTTCATCACTCTACAAGATTCAGCATCTGGGTGTCTAGCATGTAGCTCATTACTACTTTTAACATAACATATCTTCTGAGGAAGATGAGCTATGGAGGAGCACCTAGATTGCAACTGGTGGGTGTCAGACATTTGTTGGACATGGCTTTGACTTTGATGAGAAAAGGATCGATTTGAGAGACTGATTATAAAAGAGGCTTAGACGACGAGATCGAAATACATAATTAGGCAGGGTCAAATTGTTTTGCAATTTGAGTGTTGGTTCAGGTATTGGAATAGTAGGTTCTTTTATATGTAAGAGAGGCCCAAAAGGATTGGGCTCCTTAAAAGACTTTAGACGTCGTTGCTTGCCCAAGCCCACATTATTACCCCATTGTCAACCCAAATTCGTTACGCCCGGCCCTAGTTACCTCACCATCAGATTTGAAATTCAAAAAACTACCAGCGTCTCTCTTCCGGAAACCCCCATTACCCAATGATTCTTGACTATGAATAGAGAACCAAAGGTCCATATTCCCCCAAGACAATGGTCGACAGAATTCAGTTAAGAGGCTTTTGACGTGAATCCAAGCCTATTGTAGTTAACCTCTTCAAAATAATTTTTCCCTCTATTTTAAATCAACTGCACAGTTTTCACCAATTTCTCTCAAAGTATCATGATTCCAAAGGTGTAATAGCATACCCAACAACCTAATCCAACATCATTTTGGTATGGTGTCTGAGACAAATCCCGTCACTGTGACCACCAATCCAGCCTAAGTTCCATGCTTTCCATCTCCATATTCTTTTGATTCATTGATATTCCTCCTTAGATGATAGTTTGAAGATAAAACTAAACCCTTCCGTTTTGAGGACATGCGCCCCCGGAAACCTTACAAATGTTGTGAACCCATCTTATCAGTTCTAAGCCTGTTGGGATATCATGGTGAAAACCCTCAAATCTCCCCAACGAGCAATTTTGAAGAGACTCCCTCTTTTGTTCAATGATTTTCTTATACAACAGTTATTTTAGACTCTAACTAGCTCCTATCTTTCAGCCCGATGTCACTTTCAGATCATCTCTTGAGTTTTCACTGCCTCTGCATAGTTTTGTGGTTGGTTCCCCTTTAGTAATCTGGTTTTCCTATAATTTTTGTATTTTCCGAATCATATTGACCCAAGCATGTATTAGGAAAATTCCAGGATGATAATGTTGCTTCTGTTTCGCACCGATAGGCACAAATCTTCCATGAAGATTAAAATTCTGAGTTACTGAATACTCATAGAGTTGGTCCGAATGATTCCATCTCCTGAATATGTTCCAGATCCTGTGCAGCAATCATCCTTTGGCATACCCATATCAGGACCCCTCTGCTGATTGTCAACCACCTTACGAAGTTTCTTCTCCTCTCTACCAAATTGTACCATATGTCATAGGACGAAGCATATTCCGTGAGATCAAAGAACTTAGCACCGTCAACGAAAAATACTTTCTTCACATTTGATGGATTAGGTTTTAATACAAACACCCTAATGAAATGATGGGTAATAAAACATGATCTACAACCAACAAAAAACTAGTTCCAGTTGACAGAAAACCCCAGTCTACCGGGAAAAGTCTAGAGTTAAATACTTGAGTAACTGCTTTTTAAATTGAGTCCGATGAAGTGAGCTTTTAAATGTATTTTTATTGGCGGGGTCTGGGAAAAGAAAGAGCAAATGATTTTAAGCTCAAGATCAGAGTGGTATTTTCATTTAATCAAGTAAGGTTCTCATTAATAAGCCCATGATCAGATACTTGGTGAAGGAACGATTCTGAACTCGCTAAAACCTCAGCTGCTTTTAAGCTTTTAAATGATCAAATACTTAACATATAGAAAGCTATAATGTGTACAAAGGAACGAAGATGAAGACAATACAGATCAGAACTTAGAAAACTTTCAGAAAAAGGGAAGCAAGAGTACGAGAATTTTGACAAACCAACTAACAGTAACCAAGAAATGACATGTAATGAATCTATCCCTTCATTGGAAACTTAAGCTCAAAGTCTTCTGTCCAACATGCGATTGACTTTTTTTTCTCTTTGTTTCTTTTTCTGTACTAGACATAATCATTCCAAGTGATAAATGGAGTCTACTGGTACCTATTCACTATTCTGAGTTAACATACAACAACAACAACAACAAAAACCAACAACTCCTATCCTAAAACAGTTGGGTCGGCAACCTCTATATCCATTCCTCTATATTTAGGTCCATTTCATAATTTTAAAAAACTCAAAAACTTGAAGCAACAAGAAACCAGCAAAAGCAAAACGATTTGTCACAACGAGCACTTATAATCATCAATAAACTGCATTCTCCCTCTTCTCCCAGCTCTCCAAAAAAAGACAAAACAAAGCACTAGGAGCTAACTAGAAATCACCTACTCCATTAACAAGCATAACTTTTATAGCTGCTCCACGAAATCACAAGCAATCGATCGAAATTCCAGCTTTAAAACGAAAAAGAACAACCTTTTTTTCCCGAGCTAGATTTAAAACCCTAGACCCATATTCTTGTGCAATTCAAACAACGTGATCCATCAATAAACAAGTAGATAAAGGAAGACGATACTTACAAAGAGAGATGGAAAGGGAGAGAATGTGCGATCCTAGCGAAGAGAAACTGAAATTGATTATCAGAAACGACACCGCTCTACGTCAACGGAATTTGAGAGGGTGAAGTCTCTGCGCGTCTACCGCCACCGAGAAACCGAAATTGGCCCCAAATGCTCAAAATGGGTTCTCACACAGAGTCCATTATATGTACGTTTAAGGATCTTGTCTGTATCTACTAATTTTTCTTTGTTTAGAAGAAATACAGTAAGGATGGCCAGAACTACTATTCACATAAAAATTTACTACGATTTTGAAGGCTATTTATTTTATTTATTAATTATTAATTTATAGATATATTAAATTATAAAAAAAATTATTAAGATATTAATTAATTGTTATTAGTTAATCGGTTATTGATCGTTATTGATTTAATTATCGAATTTATAAAATTAACGGGTTATTCAATATAAACATTAAACAGTTTGTTTCTGAATGGGTAACTTGTTATTTATAAAATTCTAAATTATTTTTAAATCATTAATCTGATAATTCGATATCACTAATTCAATAATATTTTTTATGTTTGAATTATCGATTACGGTTCGATTTTGACACCCTAACATTATTTAATTTTTAGTTTTTCTTCTTACATAATTATAATATTATTGTAAGCTATATTTAATTTTTAGTTTTCTTTTACATAAAATATTATTGTAAACTATACAAAAATTTATGTATTATTTTAAAAGAAAAAAATTTAAAATACATGTAACAGTAATAAATATATTAAACCAACATTTTGTAAGATTTGATTAAAAATGACACAAACTAACACTCATATATAGTAAACAACTATGCTCTATTTTAATTATTTTAAAGAAAATATTATATAAAAAATTATGCATTCTTATGCTGTTTTGTTTTTCATATATAATAAAATTATTCCTTCTGTCACAATTTTTCCTTTAATAAACTGAACATAAAAAATTTACATGTCCCTCGATTCTTTCTTTATGTATTCTAAACTTATTTAATACTACAGTTATTATTTTTAAATGCATCAAATTATATCGCAGTTGAAGAAATTAGATTTGAATCACTCGTATGGGTTAATTCGAATTCATATAAATAGTAAATATTAATATATATATATATATATATATATATATATATATATATATATATAATTTAAATTAAAAAAATAAAAACACAATATTTACGACTCTTCCTAAATCATTGTTTTGCGTTTGTTAAATAAGGGAGAGAATTCCAACGCTTTAATAATCAACAACAAACTGCAAAACTTTCTACTTTCACCTCTCACTCTTGTAAAGTTTCGTGAAAATTCTTATGAAGATTTCATCTCCAAAAAGCATTGAAACAACTCTGTAAGAAGATATAATTCATAAAACAGTGATTTTCGGTGTAGTTTATATTTATTATTGCACTATCTCACTAGTCAAATGAATTTGATGATCGACCTATGTGTTTGATTCAATTTTTCAGTACTAATAGATGAACACTTTTGAGCTGATGTGGTCTCATTAATATCAGTTACTTATGTCTAATAATAAAATGTAACCTGTAATAGATTCAAATTTTAACATATTATGTAAGATTACCTACTTTACTTTTCAAGATATTAATTTACCTATTCTACATAATTACCAGTAAAATAATTTATTACACTTGCAAAATCAAACGTTATCTAATATATTTATTTGGCAAAAGAATCCAATGAACGTGAGTGTGGGACAAGATAGGTTGAATATCCCAATATTTCATTACATTATTTTATGGAAAAACTACATAGTTACTTTATCAGTGCAAATTATTTATAGCTTGTACTTTTTTACTTTGGTACTCTCTGATTAATTACAGAAATAACCTATCTCGTAATTCTTTATGATGCTATCACAGTATATTCATATACTGTCATGGTATCACTGTTGAATAAGCAGTTATTCAGGAATACACTCTTCAATCCTTCATTATAACATATATTGACATGGTATCATGAAGGATTGTTTAGGTCATTCAAAGACATTCCTCAATTCTTCATAATATCATCACATATTTATATACTGTCATGGTATCTCTGATGGTCACTTATGCACAAAAAGCCTTCAAACACATAGTAGAGCGGGAATTATAATTATTTTGACCCGATCGGGCATTTTGAAAATTAGTATGGAAGGTCCATTTTGATAAAATTAGTTTAGTTTTATAGTTTGTTTTGTATACTTTTCTCTTATTTTATCTCATCTTTATATAGAATAACTTATTTCATTATTTATATTTGAAATAAAATAATTTTATATTTATCTTTGAATTATTATTTCTTATTCACAGATACCAAATAACCATTAGTGATGTTTTTCAAACTAGTGTTATCAAGAACAACTGATTTTACTTTTTTATTTTCGAAATAACTCTCGTAAACTATCACTATTTTTATGCCAACCTTTAAGAGTATTTCATCAAATTGGTTAAATCTAAACCCAGACCCATAGATTAGACCTCCTCTCTGTCCAATCATTTTCATAGGCCATTTCTTTTTTCAATTTTTTTTTTTACTTCCAACCATTTTTTGTGAACTCTTTATACTAAACATGTAAATGAATCACAAGTGACATGATAAAAACTAAGAAAAGAACTTACATGATTAATACCATTACAGCAAATGAGCTGTAGCTAAATTATTAATGTTGAGGTCATAGCAGTTCAGATCTTCCTGGCAATGGGCATTTTTTCCATCTTCAACCAAAAGGCCTTAGGGACTGGTGGTAAACATGCTAGCTTATTTATTCTAGTTACAGTCAGACCTGCCTACCTCAAATGAGAAAGCATTTAAATCTGGTAATAGTTGCCAATTTCCATTGCTTAATCAGAACTTTTAACACTGTAAGTACATTCAACAAACTATAAGATTCGAGAAATTCATCACTATCAGAAATAAGGAACAAAAGTTGCTCACTTACTGAGCAACTTTCAAATGCAATATCTTTGAAAAACTATGATGGTACAATATCAGTTCTATCTCTAATTGTTCCTGATTGGGCAATAACCTCCAAGTTTGACATATCACACAGCAAGATGCACAAAGCATCCTGCTGCATTCTATCTGGGATCCATTTAATCTCCTTAGTCAGTTAAAAGAAAGTGTTGCTAGGCTCTCCAAATGTCTGGTAGATCTACAAAATTCATGAGTTTGACATGATTCCATAATTCATAGGAGTATCTCACCAAGGATGCAGTTGACAGGAGGGATTTGTGTGGCTTCCAGACGAACGCATATCAGCATATCAATTTGTGATTATACATGAAGCAGACATCTTGACATGATGAAATTTAAAGACCGTAAAAACGATCACTATCACCATGACGTAAATATGAAAGTTATATTCTAACCGTTGAGTCAAGTCACCATATAGGAGAAAGCAGTGCACTCAGCGTTCCCTTAAAGACGTAAATTAATCTTCTCAGACCACTTGAAGATTTCCGAGTAAACTCGATCACCTCCCAAGTCTTTGCCAGTTGCACCAGCTGCAACTCTCATAATATCTTCAATCAAAGCAAAATTTCCCATTATATCAACATGGGCTCCACTCTGGGTACCGCGACCCTCAAGAAGGTTAGCAGGAGGAGCATGATCATACTCCCTTACATAATTTATTATTCCTGAAGGATTAAATCTAGTTCTTCCCCGCCATCCTTTTGCACACATGAAGCCTGCACTTAAAATAGGCACTGTCTCATCGCCATCAACAGTGAAAACACCATTCTTCAGACAACCTTCATTGCCCTCATCAGCTGAAGTTTCAATCTGGAATGGAATATGACATTGTGCTATTGGTGTCTGCTTGTAAACATACGCTCTTTCAGTTGGAATGCCAACTCCATACATTGAATAAATCTCCATGTTAGGAGCATCTGGTAACCTGCAGGGTTAATAAGGTAAAAATAAAATGAAGCTGAGAAATTAAATTAATTTTAAGTAAAAATATGACTAATTTTATCAAAACCTTTTCTTACAGATCCTCCAATTTGAATCAACTTTGCTTGGACCTTTAAGAGGAAAAATGAGATACTAAACTAGGAATTCATTAGCTATTAATAAGCTGCAAGAGCTAAAAGGATCTAATAAAGCTATTAAAGATGGGACCTTTCTCATTTCTTAATTCAGCAGATGAGAGCAACATGCAACAGCTGAAGAGCAAAAAAAAAGAACGCAAACAACAGTCTTTGTTTGGCCCATTTATTCACCAACAGTGAAGATTTCTAAGTTCAAAAAATTTCTGTAAAAGATAACCAGGATTGTCATTAGATGTAACATGTAGAGGAAAAATAAAGAGCGAAGCACATAACTTATAGCAAGATTGTTTGAAAATATTAGTTGAAGTGACAAGGTGCACTTTCCCACATGGAAAGACTCATTTTTTCTCCAAAAGAGGCTACTAACTTTTCTTTTGCACATAAATGTCGAGGGAAAAGGGATTAGACAATGAACAATCTCTTTTCCACCAAATAGAAAAGTTAAAGATCAATTTCTACTCATAAAATATAACAAGAGGCACTCTCTGTACAAAGACTACAAACTAAAATAATACGTAGAGAGAGTGCAAATGGAAGTGCTCACTTTGTTTCCAATGGATTTGACCAGTATTTGTAGTGTGAATACATTGGGTTGTCCAAATCTTCAGCTATCCCATATGAAAAATGAGCACCGCCACGATCCATCATCTTTGGGGCAACAAAGTGGAGTAAATCCAATATATCTCCAGCTGTATAAACCTTGTATTCTTCCACAGCTTTTATACCACCAACACCCATGTCGTGGTACTCGGTCCACACATCACACGTGTTATTTGCAATATTAGTGCCCTTCACTGCTCCCTGCATATAAACAAAACACTAGCTACTTCCAGACAACAAGAAGTGAGTGGGAAAGAGATAATTTCGCAAGCTTATAGATACAAGAAATTAAGGCATAAATTGACATGTCAGAAATATTGAAACTTGGTATAGTAAGTATAGGTACCCAAATCATGGAAGGACATAGATTGAGACATCATGTATTATTCATCTTAGGTGCTATTCAGTTAAATCCTTCGGTACTACCAAGTTTATCTTATATTTGTTTCTGTTAAACTGCTGTAGTTATTCTTTTTATCTGTGTTTCTTTGTTTTATAAGGATCAAAATATTTATCATCTCCACTTATGTTTGCAAACTTAAAACATTTCTAAAGAAGTTATCACAGATGATATGGCTGAAGGTGGAGGGTAGAACTCTCAATCCTTAACATAGTTTAACATTCACTTTCATCAATAAAGCATATTTAAGCCCCTTTAATGAAATCTTCCTCTCTAATCATATAGGACAACATGGGCTTTTCTTTTCATCAATGATTTAATAGATATTTCACCCAGTGAAAGACTAATGAGACAATATCCTAGAGTAAGAAATTATGTCTCTGCTGACTGTGCATACTGCCGTAGCTAAAAAATTAAAAAGAAGTTGTCATATATTCTTCTCTTTGCTTAGTGGCAACATGGTCTGTTTCCTATTCTTTTTGCCTACAGTACTTATGATATTTGCTTGTCTAGTTCTTTGTAATCTTCAATCAACTGCTTTTCAACACACGTCAAAAAAACTACTTATTTCAGTTTTTTCAGAATCAAATAAATCTATCACACAAGATGGGCGGCCAAATTTATGAAGTACCTCATTTAAGATAATAAAAAGGACTAAAAATATGATGTGCAATATAGGTGAAAATTAAGAAAGAAATTATATAAGACAAAATGCCATTTGTGGAACACTTGAGGTGACCATACTTGCTAGAATCAAATATAAGTTAGTTCATCTTGGTCATAATGTAAGTCTTAGGCGTTCCATTATACTAAGACACCACGCATTTTTGGTCTAAAGTCAGACTTAATTTCCTTCCATGTCATATACTATACCTACATAACACTACATAACACCAAGCACACCATGCATGATGCATCTAATGTTCCTAGCTATGACAAGGTATCTGGCAATATCCAAAGCAGAAATCTAATGTTGTCAAAGCTATGCCTTACCAATATCTTTCTCCAGCATAAAAATTAGATATCATAAATGAACCAGAAGAAGAACTTCCTGTCTAAGTGCTAATTCATTTACATATAATAAATTCATCGATGCTCTTTCATGTAAGGTGTCTTTAAGATTGTCATCCATAATATTCAAATAACCCACAATTAAATCAAATTGAAACAAATAGAAGAAAGCATAGAAATACGTATAGAACGAAAAATAAAAGGCATTTGATTTTTGATTAGCATTACTCTGAAGTCAATCCTCTTAAGATCTGATGAATGTTTCTGCGCTGCATCTCTTCCAAATGCTATCATCCTCCCATAATTATATTTTCCTTTAGATTCTGTAGTTTGATTGTCATGATGATTTGATATCTCACCAGTCTTGTCTCTTAGCTTTCTTTTGCGAGGAGAATAGCCTTCTTCCGGAGACCAGTCAAGACCACCCCAGATCGTCTCTCCTCCTTTTGGTATCATAGACATGGTTGAATCCCAAGTTCGCAGCATCTTCATTAAATGTGGTAGTGTTTGAATACGAAATAAATCCTTGTCCATAACAACTGGTGCTTTACTCCTGAAATTTAGGTAAATTATTAATGAACAAGAAGACGACTAAAGAAGAAGGAACAGATTACATGCGGAAGCACTCAAGTACTTGGATTTTCCACGAGAACCTACTTAAAATCATCTTGTACATAACATTTAGTGTTAAAATATAGAAGGCTATCAAATAGTATCTTGCAGAACATCAGCGATTCATACCGAAAAGTTGCGGAATAATGAAATAAGTTTTAACTGCAGTTACTACTTACATGACAAATCACCAGCACGTACTCAAATCTAGCTCAAGAAGCAAATATGTCACAGTCAATCAGTATATCTGTTTATTTCTTTCTTTTCTTTTTATGTGTGGGGTCGGGGAATTTTCTAGAAATCAAGAAGTGATTTAGCTCTCTAGCATCTGTCCTCTTTCTTTATTTGGTTATCAAAGAGGAAACATCCACAAGAACAAATTTTACCTTGCAATGGCGACATCTCGCGCTTCAGCTGAGAAAAGTGCAGCTAATGCTTTAGGAACACCTAGAAACGGCCCACCAATATTCATCACTGCTTTAATATGTTTGGCGCACCAATCAGGACCACCCCCACCACCCATAGGAGCTGGTGCCTCCACCCACTTCATGAAATGCAAAAAGTAAATAGCCCCCATAGAATGTGGAACAATTACTGCCTTATTGCCCCCATTTGTTGCAACCATCAGCTCTATATTGCTTTTTATCTGGCTTAGTGTCTGGTCACGCACCTGATGAAATGAATTGATCGTCACTACAGCTCTTTAAATCTGATTAAGTAAATAACAGAACTCAAGCAAACGGACAACCCCCAAATAAAGTGAAATTTATACCTCAGTATTCTGAAATGAAAGCCTCCAGTCATATGCAGCCATATACATTGTTTTCTCTTCATATCCTATTCGCGCCAAATTTGCAATCAAAACTGCCCACACAAAATATCCTGGTGCAAAGTAATCTGCAGCAACAAGTCCAGCAACTGGCCTAACCCTAATTCCTGGAGGATCCAACCCGGATTCATTGTCCAATGACATGTGTTCCGCCCAACAAAATGGTCTGTTACCATCACACAAACAGATGAACATTAAAATAAACCCTTTTTGTTCCGCAGATTTAACTCTTATCGGAAATGGTACTATTCAGTTTCAAATTTTAGAGCACAATTCATATCCTGTATATATATATAGAGAGAGAAATCCATCAAATATCTACAAATATTTGACCTTAAATCTATTTATTTTGAGATAGCTATAGAAACCCACATCCTGGATCTCATCTGCTACTATCCAGAGCCGCATCAATGGATTAAACCATAAGCGAAAGTAGCATACCTTTTATACACTTCGCCGAAAGTTCCACCCCAGAGCCGCTTCCGAAACAATCCTTCAGCACACTGATGGCCCTCCCATAGCTCAAGGCCACAAGTAACAATCCCAGGAACAAAAACTACGGGATGTTTAGCCTTTAACCCTTCGTTTCGTAACTTCACACCTGGGGGATCAGCTACTGGCCCATTAATCGCCTCTGTTACGTACTGGGGGAACGACGCTGGCATAGCATTGTACGAAAACAACAAAAGCCACCACACTGTACATATGCATCCCACAAACCAACAACAACTGTCGATACATGACCATTTTTGCTTGGTTTCAATCTTCTTCTTAGTTTTCTTGTCATCAACATCGTCAAGTTCAAGCGCAGGAATTTCATTTTCAGGTGCTCTTCTCCTTCTAATTAACTCCATTCTCTCTTAGTCTTATCTTTATTTGTTTAAAAAATAAATAATAATTATAATAATAATAAAATAAAAAAGAAATCACTTAAACAAATATTATTTTGTTGGGATGGATACAAACTTAGAAAACATGTTATGTGTAATAGCTTCCTATAATGGTGGATCAAGATTTTAGATCAGTGGTCGGGAAAATAACACTTGTGCTTAATTACTACTACTGCTGCTATATGTATTTTCTTAAGTTAGTATTTAAATTCCGTATAACTTTTATATAATTTTACATTATGAGAAAAAATTTCTACATTATTACGGGGTATTATAAAAAAATGTAGTACTAATCCTCTCACATAGTACGTATAATCTCTTCACTTCGAACATATATTTTCAAATTAGATAACTGAAAAGACGAATTAATATTGTGACTTTAAGCCGTTTGTTGGTGAATATCATTAGCAACTATATCATCATGTTCATATTCCGTGAATACCTTGAGCTCTTCTCACAAAAAAGGCACTGTGCGGGCAAGTCGATCACAATATGAAATAAGTCGATAAAGTATAAATCCAATTTCAAAAATTCGAAAGTGGTATGTTCAAAAATTTGTTTTTCCAACGGATTGATTTTTAATTTTACCTTTCAAATATGTTGGTCTTGAATTTTTGCCCCTTGAAATAGAACTTATATCTAGTGGGTTTTAAGCTTTTTCAAAACGCGAGGCATAACCTGTGAGGGATATTATGATACCAAAATATAAATTTATATCTCATAAAAAATTATTTAACCTGAAGAATAAAAATCAGTTTTTTTGTGCCGATTGCCCTATATTTTGGGATGGTCTTTAATTTTTGCTCCTCAAATTGATGGTCTTTAATTTTTGTCCTTCAGTATTTTAAGTAATACCAAAGGAACAAAATAATTCCTAATATTTTTAGAAAAAAATTCACTAGATAGACAAAATTCGTAAAGCAAAAAAAATTCGCAAGACATGGATTAGCCTTAGAATGCAGTAGTTCATGCTACTGAATTTCTCCTCTAAGGCACATGTTCAATAGGCACAAGTTCACTACTGAACTTGTGCCCCAATAAATAAATTCATGTTATTGATTTGTGCCTAGAAAAAAATTTATGCTACTGAACTTCTTCCTTTTAGACACAAGTTCATGCTACTTAATTTATGTCTTCCAAAAAATTATACCTTGCGAATTTTTTTTGTTAAAGGTATTTTTAATCACTTTTTAATCACTTAAACTGCCAAAGAAAAAAATTATAAATTATAAATTTAAGGGTTAAAAATTAAAAACTACCTCAAAATAAAAGCTTTTATATGAATGACCAAACAAAAATTAAAGACCCCATGTAAAATAGAGATAAAAGTGCAAATGACCCTTGATAGAATACTTCGGCCCGCCATGTTACGGGCCTTATCCGGGCAAAGAACGTTTTGGTTGTACAATTCTGGAGAAATGAAGAAATAGTCATTTTTTGCTCCGTTAATAAAAAATTAGCACTATATCAAAACTAATCAATAATTAGTCATTCTTTAAATTTTGAATAAAAACTATCCCTACTTAAAACATGAATATTTACAGTACAACGTAATGGTGGACTATGTTATAAGTTATAAAATTTCGGCATATTACGTTGAATGTTCGAAAATTTTCTCTCTCTCTATATATATATGCATATAATTACATTAGCAACATACAAATATATATATAGTTTGTGAGCTACTGCATAATAGGAGATTTACTCAGTGCACACTCAAAAGAATAGCAAATGCGAATTCTTCTAGAAATTTCAAGATATAGATATATGTTAGGGAATAATAGTGGCCAGCATAATCAAATCACAAGAAACATTACTAACAAAACACAAGCACACGAGAGACATAGTGAAACATATTTATAAAAGATTCTGTTGCTGGAGAATTGATGAAAATAAAAGTTTGGAAAAATTGCAAAACTCCAATGTGTGCTGAATTTTCACACGTAAATGTTCGAGGTTCCATCACATTATGTGATAAAGAAATTGAAATTTGATATTTAGATCTCATTTAGCTGTTATAAATAAAAATACGTAAATATTTAGTTTAATGATTTTGTGTACAAAAAAGAAAGAATGTATTTGTTAATCAATTTAATCATCATTACCTCACGAAGTTATGACCATAATTGATGGGCACTATTTTAATATAATTTTTTTCTTTTCGATATTCGTAGTTGAAATTTATCATGTGTATGACATTAATGGCGATTACAATAAATATAGTAATTATTATTTTTATACATTATATATTTTTCTATAAAATATTATTGCACAATATTTGAGTACGATTGTTATAGAGGGATAATTTTACAAAGAGTATATTGCTATACTGAACGTCGTTGTTGCTATAGGTAGAATGTTGTTGTAGAGAAGTAAAATATAACATGAAAAATTAGTTTTAGAGAAAATCAGGTCATTATATTGAAATACTGTTATAACGAATGACAGTTATGACGAAATTTGACCGTATAATTCCCAATTTCCACATTTTCAATTCGAACACCACAAAAAGGAATATAAATTGAAAGACAAACTTGAAATAAAAGATGAAAATTGGGCATACTTCTTAAAACAAAAGGTATAGTAAGGTGTTGTGTGGCACCCTCTTGGATACATGAATTGTTTCTTTTGTATTGGCAAGGAGATAAAAAAAGTAGAAATTGTATGATTGACTTTTTCATAACAAAAGAAACTTCTATATACCAAAAACATTTAAGTCACACAAAAATAATAAGGCACAAGAAAAACAATTAAGACAACTTGGTGCTTGTGGCTTTTGAGGCTCCTCGATATAGCTGGACCACTTGATAGCTGGTTAAAGGTATACGTATACTAGTTTCTAGACATGTGTCTTATGCAAGAATTTTTGGATTATTTAGGTAGAAATGTAAAATGTTATAATTAATTAAATATTAAATAATAATATTTTAATTATTTGAAGGTTCAATTTAATACATAAAATTTAATGCACTGTCTATAAAATTTCTCTATGACCACGAAACACCACGAAAGCTATTTTTTTTTCTTTCATTTTCTTGCGTTTTTCTTAAGAAGAAAAAAACAAAATTAATTCTATTTAAAAAAAAAATTCACTTATATATATATATGAGATAAAATATTATTATTTAATTAGATATTTAAATAATATGATATGATATAAATATTACTATTTAGTTTAGTTTTGATTCAACGAATGGTAAAATATTATCATTTAGTTAGATATTTAATTTGATTTTAAGTGAATGAATGACAAAATATTATTATTAGTCAGATATTTAATTATATTTTAATTTATCATAGGGGCAAAATAGTAATCCAATTTTTCATATATATATTAGATAAAATATTATTATTAGTTAGATATTTAATTATATTTTCATTTATTATAGGGGCAAAATAGTAATCCAACTTTTAACTAAAAGGCTTTCTGTTCATAATATAATATGATTAATAATACATGAATAATGAGAAAATTTATATAGTATTTTTTATAGAGAGATTAGTTATGCAAGGTTTTGTTATTTATATATTAATTATTTCTCTTTTTATCCTACATAAAATACATAAACTCCCTCATAACTTATATGTGTATTAATTACACTAGTCTCTAAACTGCAAATCAAACACCTTATTAATTTTATACGTAAATAACTTACCTCCGAACCATATCAAACATGATATTATTTATGCATAATTTAACATCTTCATAACTTATCCCCTTGGGGTCGTTTGGTATGCGGAGTAAATTATCTCGAGATTATAATTATGGGACTATAATTTCTGGACTAATTTATCCCACATGAGAGATGGGATAAAATTATCCTAAGTTGAATATAGATAAAATGAGAACCCACAAAAAAATTTGAAATTAGACTTACATTATGTTTGATTGATAATATAAATTTAATTTCTAAATTTCTTCCGAAATATTTAATGCGTACCAAAAGAGTATAGTGTTATTTTGGTTTCTAATGATAGCAAATGGCCTTGTTAATGATGGCTCTCTTTATTTAGAACCAAAACAAGCAGAATCTTTTAAGTATGCTGTTGGCAAAAAGTAAAGCATTTTTTAGATTAAGAAGTTAAAAGAGGCTTACTCTTGGCAGAACTCTACTTTAGGGAACAAAATTATACTCAAGAAAATCCCATTTTGCTCTTCCTAAACCCTACAATGCAATCATATTAAGCCACTAATGGTTGTAGCTTTTCACACTACTTCACTAACATATCACATCCATGTATAATAATTGTTGTATTATTAGCCCAATTTAGTTGACAATGTAGCTACAATAAGTTGTTACATAATTCTTGAAATTACCGTATCGAACTTGTTACAAAGAGTTGCATGTTATTTAATAGCAAAAATCGTAGATCTATATAAGCGAATTAAAAAAGATAATAGAATGTCAAATTTGAATCTACGATATGACGCAATTTATGAAGAGATATTTACTTATTCAGACGAACTTATATATTGTATTTATTAAATTTAGTGAGAATTTTAAAAAAATTACCAAATAATTCGCTTTGTATCTATTGTTGTATCACTGATACACTGCCAATTATTGTATCAATTGATACAAAAAGAATTTTAAAAACTCTGATTGCATTTCATAATTATCCAAACTATCGCTATATTTATTAATTAGAATTCACACTATCACTATTTGTGAAATTTTCTTGAATATCCTTTGCCACTTCACTTATCCTTATGTCAAAGGAATTCAATAATTTATATAACCAAAAGACAAAAAGTTCAAATTTGTCTTTAAACTTGGTCCAAATTTGCCTTTGAATTTTGTAAAATTATCAAAATTTACCCTTCTTAATAGTTGGCATCAAATATACTTCCGTCATTATAAGATTGGCCCAAATACGCTCTTAAACTAAAAAAAAAAAAATTTAAAAAAAAGGGGTTGAGATTTGGCCCTAATAAGTGAAATGCATGCATATGTTGAGTGTGGTCCCTCAGTATTGTTAGAACTTTGTTGTTTTTCAAGGTTTTTGATCATTCCCCAGATCCCGGAGCTGAGCCCAACGTCTTCATAACAAAAAGACCATAACTTTAGGCACAAAGACAGAGCAGCAGACCTAGTATGATATATGCTACTCACAAATTAAAGACCTGGACCATTTAATTAGATACTCCCTCCTTTTTAAATTATTTACTCTTTTCGTTTTAAAATAAGTGAGGTTCTATTTTTAAAATTTTTATTTTAAAATAAATAATTTTAAAAAATATATTTCTTTTAAAACAACGAGGGATAATTTGAGACAGAAAAAGTAATGACTGCACTGAGCATATTAATTATTATCATTTCTTTCATGTCCCACTTTATGAAAACCATATCAGATATTGCTCTGTTCAAATGAAAAAACCACAACGGATAGAAAGTAAATGAAGATGATGACATTTATTTACTTCTGCCATATTATTCAACTTTACTCATCTCACCCAATTCAGTTGTATTTTCATTATTAGATATATTAAAAATAATTATTTTAAAATAATTATTATATTTGTTAGTTTTAAAATTTAGGAGATAAATAATTATATTTTTTTAATTCCATCCTTAGTACTTAAAGCCATTCTAAAATATGAAAAGAATTTTATTGTATGTTTCAAAAAATTAATAGGGTTATATTAGTCAAATTACCATCATTATTATTTTTTTCTTAATGGGTATGTAACTTTTATCTTATCAATTAAAGTGGAAAATTAGTACTAAATTACAAGTTATTTATGGGGGCAGTTTAATTTTTTTTTTCTTTTTTACACCTTCAATATAATTTAACATGTGATATATTTTAAATAAAATGAATTTAGAATTGTTTTCTCAATAATGTCTCCGTGATATAAAATATGTAACTGATATTTTAAAAATATTTTTAAATCCTAATAAGCTACAATAATTGTATGGCACTTATGATAAAAAAAAATTTAAAAAGTGAAACGAGTCATATTATTATGCAAAACTGATATGTAATCGATATTAAAAATAATGGAAATCCACATTATAAATACTATTGCTAAGAGAAAATAAAAAATAAAAAAATCTTGATTTTGCGCTTTATTTAAGTTACTAAATATTTATGACCTACGGTAATTATATCAAGATTTATTATACCATAAAAAATTATAAATTCAAACTTAAAATAATATAATAAATATAAATTATAAAAGACTTTAATAAATAATATTATAATAAACATATCAAAAATATTTATTAAAATTTACATAGTTTTTTTATCAATTTAATGTGATTTATCGATTTCATTTAAATACTCCCAGGCTTCCAGCAAGTGACATAAGACTCTCAAGGATGCAAATGGACAAAATCTTCCAATTTATTTGTGTATTTTCTTTTACGGGAAATAAGTTGAGATGCCCTTTATGCATTCTTTATTACACACTAGGCTAGTTGTTACTGCAATTATGCCAGTATAACATCTAATAAATAATAGTAACGATAAAATGCTTGTTGGATAAACGTATTTTATTAAGAATTTTAATAACTTAGTTAATTGGCTATTTAAATTTTTACGTTATTGATAAAATAGACGCATTTTACTTGCTTGAGGGGAAAAAAAGTACGAAAAAGACGTTGTGGCCGAGGCCTTAATTGCTCGGTAGGTGCATATATTTCTTAGTATGACTATTGTAAAGAATCATAGTACAATTTATTGATCATTTTTAGCGAAAAATATTCTAAAAATAGTATAAAATTTTAAATTTCACGAGTGCAACTCTTGTAATGATATTCTAGAGTAGTTGTACTTGTAGAATAAAAAAGTCATATTAGTTTAATTTTACAAGTGAGATTTAAAGAGAATGGTAAGTACGCTGCGTTATCCTACCTTATGAAGGTAGATAGATTATTTTTCTATTTTTCAGGTAAAACTTTATGACAATACCAAATATTTCACGTGTAGAATTAGAAACTCCGTGATAGTCGCTAGTTTCTCAATTTCAAAACCTAAAAAGTGGTTATTGTGAATTTTACCATAATTATTTAGTCGAGTTTGCTTAATGCACATAAGACATACTTCCTTCGTCCATTTTTACTGTCCACTATATTAAAATAGATATTTATTTTTATTTGTCTGATTTAAAAAATTAAGAGATAATTCATTATTTGATTTCTAATTTACTCTTATTATTAACTACATTTATCTTTCAATGCATTTTTTAAAGTATTGAACTTATTATATTCAAAGGGTAGTATACTTTTCAGTAATATAGTAAAATTATCATTCTATTTATTATTTTTTAAAAATATTAAATTTATTATATTAAAGGACATTTAATAAAAATATCTTTTTATTTATTATTTCGTAAGAAATATGCTAAGTTAATACAAAACAAATAAAGATGATCGGATGAAATAGCCTTGGAAGCCAATTTCATTGGTTGCTGCTTTTCCAAAATTCTCCAATATTTGAAAATTAAATAGCGATAGTAATTTTACAAGAAAAAACTGTTAAACACTTTAATAGCAAGAGTTAACTTTTTTTCAGACAGCAAAATTCCTATTCCCACAACCCCTCCCCCCTTCCCCCCAACCCAAATGCCCCCAACACACACACTCTTTTTTAAGATTAGAAGTCGGTTTGGAAAGTCATGTATAATTGAAATTGGTGTAAGTATGATAATTTATTTGTTTGCCATCATGTAATTACAGTTTGTACAAGTATAATTACACAGTTAGATTGATTTTTAAAAATAAAATTTAATTATCAAAATTAATATTTGATAAATATATGTCTTTATAAATGATATTAAATTAGGTATTTAAGATACATATTGACTCTAAAAAATATAATTACTATAATATATATATATATATATATATATATATATATAAAACTAATATGATACAAAAATATTAGATACATATTTTAAAATGAAAATATTTTAGTTTAATTAATTATAAAAACTAAAATTCATATTTTTTAAGAGCATCATATAACGCATGTTTGAAAAAATTATT
The DNA here is from genome assembly GCA_035772735.1 of Datura wrightii. Taxonomy (NCBI): domain Eukaryota; kingdom Viridiplantae; phylum Streptophyta; class Magnoliopsida; order Solanales; family Solanaceae; genus Datura; species Datura wrightii. The sequence continues at coordinate 155,586,183 of JASDFA010000010.1, read as the reverse complement.
AATATTATAAATATAATATCATAAAATTAATCAAATATTTGACAAAAAATAATCTATCAGTTCTAACTAAAAAATGAATGGCATGCAATGTGAAATAACAAGTCAATACTACTAAAACAAACAAATTAGAACCAAAAATATAATATAAATTCAAAATTAAAAAAAAAGTAAACATAATACTGTGTAAAATTTCAACATAACTTAAAATAAGTTTCAATATAACTTAAGTAGATATAAATCAAAAGAAAAGGAAAACAAGTCTATAACATCATTAAATAATGAGATTCTACGTTAATTCAAAAATTAGAATAATAAAGTATTTTTTTAAAATAAAAAATAAAAAAATAAGAAATAAAAAATACAAGCAATTACATAGAATCAGAAGAAATAAAGTCCGGGAAATGAGAATAAAGGAAATTAAAGATAACTAATGTAAAATAAAATAAAAATCAAAAATAAAAAAATTAAAATAATAAAAATAAAGTAGAAATTAAAATGAAGAAATAAAAAAATAAATTAAAATAATAACAAAAATAAATAAATTAAAAAATAGTTTTGTAATTATACTATATAATTACCTGCAATTCTTACCTTGTTCTAGGAATTGAAGAGTGTAATTACACACTATAAATTACATCTAATTCTCCGCTGATATATAATTACTTAATCAAATAAATATATTAAATTATATAATTACATTCAATTACACTTAAATTTAATTACTACCTGGCTTTCTAAAACCGGCTCTAGAATTGAAAACGAGGAGAGAATTAATGTAGTCTTTATAGAAATTGAAATAGATTATGTATATTGCTGTGGGGCCTTTATAGATTTAAAAATATAGACCTAAATAATACTAGCTACTTTTTTTCTTTTTTCAAATAAAATAGTTAACATTCACGTGGGTTGATCAAGGACTATTAAAGGTTGGGTTCTTTGCTTTTAACATCATTTACTTTGTAGGCTTGTAGGTCCCCCCCCCCTTTCCTCTTATTGTCATGTGGCAAGGGTCCGTTGTCCAAATTTGAATACTTTGTTTTTGTTTTTCCATCTAATGTTTAATGTTGAGTACGGTGGGGTTGAACTTGATTAATTTAAATTTGTATCGGAAATTTTTAGTTTGACAGAGTAAATTATTTTTTATAAAAGATGATTTTATTTTCAAGACTAAAAATTGAGATATCTATTTAAGAATTTAGTGCTATTATTATTTGTTGAAATTTGTAGATATTTTAATATTATAAGATATTATATTATAAGGTTTTAGTAATATTATATATTTCATATTTCATTGTGATAAATGTGATTATTACTTTTTTCATAAATATTATGATTCACTCATTATGTCTTGTAACTCATATAAGTCTGAGCCATAATCTTCTCATAATTTACCCACACTTTTTCAATTCATAACAAGGAAGAATTTTTCACCTATAAATAATGGTGATTTTATCTTATGTTGCAGAAAAACACAGAGAATGCGTAAAAAAGTGAGCAAACAAGAGAGATTTATTTAGTTGAAAGAAGGTGCTCTCTTGGTAAAGCTTTGAGCTTAACTTTTGTTTTTTTGAGTTATACTCCCTCGATTCAAAATAAGTGAAGTTTTAGCCTTTTGACTTTGTTTCAAAATAAGTGATGTTTTACATAATCAAGAAGACATTAATGATGTTTTTCAATTTTACCCTTATTTAATTGGAGAGAGTTTTACATAATCAAAAAAATATTAAAGAATTACATTTTTTTCAAGATATTTATTAGGATAAGTAGGTAAAAGTATATTTTTCTTTCTAGAAATGAGTAGTTTTCTTAAGAGGTGTGCCCAAGCTAAAAACATTACTTATTTTGAAACGGAGGGAGTACAATTGTTGGGCAATCTTTTTCATTAAAGAGAATTGGCCATAGCTCTCTCATAAGAGAAGGGAGCCGCTATTGTATTCTAGAGGGGTCAAATCAAGAAAATTACTGTTGAACCAGTAGTTTTGCTTTATTTTCTTTATTTTATTTTTTTCAATTATAAATATAATTTCACTAATACCACTTCATCACAGTATTTGATGACCGAACAATAATTAATCGGCTTAGTATTTAGATGCCTTATCACATAACTATAGATAACAATCAAAGACATAAGTAAGATACAGATATATTTCTATAGAGTAGTATTTTTCTTTGGTATGAAAAGTCATGGAGGCAAAGCATAGTACAAAAGTCATTTTCATCACACTCTTGTTACTATGAAATTGCCAAAACTCAATGCCAACCGTATTTGTACCTTTCTTGCTTTTTCCGTAGCACTTGCCAGCATTTAAAGAGAGATTCCATGCCCTCTCAACTTTTGCTGCTAATCATGACATAAAAATCATCTCCATAAAGCCAAAGGGGGAGAAGGGGGGGGGGGGGGGGGGGAAAGGAGCCATGTGTAAACCTTCTTTCTTGCAGATTTGATATAAAGCTTCATGTAGCTTAAAAGCCTCAGCCTCACTTTTATTTGTTCCTTATCAAATTTAAATTTTGACATAAAGTGCAAACCTTTGTCTTGGTTAACGTCCAATTCTGACTAGAAATGAAGTTTAGACCTAATTTTATTTCAAAAGTTATCACTTGAGGTTGGAATTATTCAAAATACTATAAAATAGACACATAATCTAGACATCCACGAATGTGAAACTCGATAACTGAATATTTAAATTGTGAACAATTCAATACGGGGATAAATAAAGAATAGATCTGGGGCTACATTAGGCCATTACGTTACATGAAGAGGTAGCAGCCGTTCCAAAGGTGAACTTGGAAATAAAGGGGTGGGAGGGGGACCACAAATTTGGTTCACATCGTGGAAAAACGAAAAAGGGAAAAGGGAAAAACCAATGGGTTTTTTTTCTCAATTGTAGTGAAGAGTAGTGAGATGACAAAAGGCATCATCACACTCCGCAAGCAAAGGCGTACTGTTTAAAGAGGGATGATGACATAGCAAATAGCCAAATAGGCCTTTTTCTTTTGGCCTTTTTGGGGACTGAGAGCGACAAACATAGGGTGGCGCGCGCACGCACGCACGATCAAAAGGGCTCTGCAATGCGATGCCTGCTCCAAAGGACAAAGAGACCCGCGCACGTAATGCCTATATCTGATCAGTTGCATCAGCAAATCGCCACTACTTTTATCCTCCCAACTGCGCCATGAAGTAAGTCGTGAACACTTGTCCAGTTCAATACATATTATTTGTATCAAATTAAAGAGATAATTTTAGAGATCTCTACTTGCTCTGTTAATTTGATTTGGAATATTACTTTTACCTCAGTTAAATAAAAGCAAATATGAGGAGAAATTTCTGGAATTATCTTCTTCTTTTTTTTTTAAATAAAATAAAATAAAATGTTGTTGTCAATCATAATTTAGTAATATGTATTGCCACTTAATTTGTGACTATCAAAGTTGAATTCAATGATTTGGCGTCAAAAACATATCCAAAAGTTGAAAATGTATTCATGGAGCAACCTCAAGTTAACATATATTCATCACTAGTTCCTCTACCAAATTCTTACCTGAACAGTAATTAGGGTAACTTATCAAAATTAACGACCTAAAATCAAAATATATTAAAAGGTCTTTAAATCTATTTCGTAATATTTATATAATAATCAAACGCAAAAATAACTTAGAAATTTCATCTAATATAGTAAAAGCGTATAATGTGGTGTGGGAACTAGGCACACATCATGGTTTTGAACTCTTCCATAAACAAATCATGACATTAAGCGGAGAGGAGGAAATAAATGAATATATTATGTATCAAGTTTCGAATCATATATCACTTATATTTTAATTTTTTTGATTAAAAAATAATGTACAAAACACTTATTTTTCCATGTATAAATCTACATGACAAAATGAATAGCTAATTAAAAATAATTAAATTGAAATTAAAAAGGGAAAATTGTCAAAATTAATTCGTTTCAATTTGTCTAATCTACCAAAGATAAAATGTATCAATTTTTTTTTTAATCTTATAATCGTAATTATATCATATAAAAAATTAAAACTAAAAAATATTATTATTTAAATAGATTTAAAAATTAATAAGACAAATAAATTGAAATTAACAACCGATAAAAGAGAATTAGTGTACGATTAAAAACAACAGATACTACAACATAGATAACGCCTTTTTAATAAAAATAGTTGGGACACTACAGAGTGACGGGGAGAAAAAGAAACAGCTGCAACTTGCCACAACCCTCGCTTTGATACTTGGCCCCCTCCTTCCCTATTGCATAAAAAACCCCACAAATCTCAACAGCCATTTCTGATCTTCTCTCTCTCTCACTTTCTATCTGTAACTGCTCAAGTTCCACAGACAGAGAGAGAGTGAGTGAGTGAGTGATGAGTAACTAGAATGGAAAATGAGTAGTAGAATTAATAATACGCCATTTGAGTAATGAAAGCGAAGTGAGATCCAGCTCTCTCTCGTGATCTCATCTAATCGACCGAGCCCCTATTAGCCCCCCTACTTCCGCCTTTAACGCCTCGGTTACTCCAACCTCCTTACTATTCTACTCATTCTTTTTTCTCCTTTTCACAAACCCAAACCTTCATCTCTCTCTCTCTCTCTATTTCTTCTCGCTTCCAGATATTGGTTGTTCGAATTCAGCTGTTGTTTGTATTTCTGCACTTCTTTCTGAGATTGATCCGAAGACTAGCATTTGCATTTACTTGTTTGGTTTCAGATGCAAATCTGTCTTCAATAATGAAGCGTCTCATCTTCTGAATAGTTTAATGCCACCGATTTTTAGGTTAAGTTAATGTCTGGTAGTATATACTATTAGGCTCTGCTGCTCTCTGTTTGACACGGGCTTCTCTTCTACTCTGTTTTGCTGGATAAATTTTGTCATAGGTAAAATTTTTGTCGTTGCCCGAGTGCTGAGTTCTTGACTAAGTGACATTAACCTTAATTTTGTCATTCAATTTCCAATAGGATATTTCTTCTAAGTGGGTATCTTGCTCGGAGATTGAGGTTGTAAATTCGAGGATGTTGACTTGTATAGCATGTTCGAAGCAGCTCAATACTGGATCTCTGCGTGAACCAGAGGAAGATGACACTGCTGCAACACCCAGCACAAAGCAAGCCATCAAGGCCCTTACTGCTCAGGTTCACTCTCGTAATTCCTTTTTTTTTTTAAAAAAAAAAAAACTCTATGAAAAAATGAACTTAAATAAGCTGCAGAAGTTGTTATTAAGTTCAAAAGCCTGTTTATTTAGCTGTCATTTTGACGATTTTACAGATCAAGGATATGGCAGTTAAAGCTTCAGGAGCGTATAAGAACTGTAAGCCATGTTCTGGGGGTTCAAATCACAACCAGAACCCTAACTATGCTGATTCTGAAACTGGGTCTGTGTCTGAAAGATTTCATTACTCGTATAAAAGGACCGGGAGTTCAAATTCGACACCAAGGGTGTGGGGTAAGGAAATGAAAGGGAGATTGAAAGTTCTGTCCAGTGGCGAAAGTACGCCGGTATCAGTAAGTGGCCGGAGCGAATCGGTCGTCGGTATGGAAGATGATGAATCCAAAGAATGGGTTGCTCAGGTGGAACCAGGTGTTCTAATCACGTTTATTTCTCTCCCTGAGAGTGGAAACGATCTGAAACGAATTCGATTCAGGTATTGCATCTGTGCCATTTGCTTCTGTTTTTCTCTGCTTTGATCTGTTCTTTTGAAAGTTCTTGTTTGTTTGCGAGTGGTTACTTACTGTTACATTTTTTCCTGCTTTTTTTTCTGTGTGGCGCCGAATGACCTCTTGATGGGTCGTTTTCTGGAATGTGATTTTTATTTGTACAGTATAGTTGTAGACTTGTACTGGTACTGAATGTGATACATTATGCTGCACTATGCCCCAAATTATGGGGTGGCCCAAAAGTGGGTCTTTACCAAGGCTTAAAATATTGGCTTGCTGACTTAACAAATTGAATCTCTCCATAGTACAAAAGAAGAATATACAATATTCAGGCTTCCAAATCCTTTTCGTCAGTGTTAGAAATTAACACCCCTTTCCAGTCTTAATGGATCTATCTTGCTGTAGTCCTAGGTAAATCAAGCCTAATCATTCTTGTTATTTGTCCTCGAGCTTTGGGTATCAACTCTCATGTTACCTGGCAAGGTTAAATGAATGATTTAATTCACTGGGATGAAGTGATGATTTTGGTATATGATCTTAATGATTAGCGTATTTAAGTGTAACATATTTGGAAAGTTCCACTCTTGCCAATATCATATGCATCTAGTTCAGGTGGGTCTCCTGTTCTACAGGCAGGTAACAGGGTAGAGCGGACCAGTTGTCTGTTCGACATGGCTGCTCAGCAGTTACTTGCTCTCAAATGTAATCCTAACTGATCTAATGAAAGCTTCCATCTGACACTGCCAGAAAAACACTCATGGACATTTTTACCATATCATTTTCCTGCTGTTTCATTTCTATTATGCATGCGTGTTTAATGTTGCTGCGGAAAAAAAATAATTGAACTAGTGGTTTTTGTGATAACATGTGATTTTTTCCTTGTTTCTTGTCTTCTCAACCATATGCCAAGCTATCATAGCCCTTTGCCTCATAATAGAGTATTTCTGTTTGGGTGTTTTCTTTATTGACTTATTTGAATTGAAAGAAAGAAAAGGAATCCCCTCTTCCTCTTCTTTATTTTAAAATTTTGTCCCTTCTAGTGCCCCATTAATTATGAGCATGAATTCTCTTATTGTTGGTCATCACTATTTTAGTCCATTAATAAGTGACTTTTAGATCTCAATGGGAAAGTAAAATACTCACAGATAAGAAATTAATTCCGTTCTGTTTGGAGATGCATGGATTCATAGCTTTATCAGGTCATATAATATCAGCAAAAAACATTTCTGTTTTTAATCTCATTTTTGCTACCAATTTTGTTAATACCGAAAGCTAAAGTGAAAACAATGACGTCCTTTGTTTTCTTTCTAGATCGAAGTGCAATTCTTGAGTTATGTGAGTGTGGTTTTTCACCCTCCCCTTTGTAGAATACTTCTATTTCTACCTGTAATTATGCAAAGTTAATTAATTAGCTTCTGCTTATTGCGGAGCTGCAACCGAAAGATTGTGTCTAACAAATGGATCGTGATGAATTAAAGCATTGTGATCTTGATTTTCATGTCCCAGCTCTATAGCTTCAACCTAAGGGCGCGTTTGGCCATGCGAGATGAAATTATAATTTGAAATCATGATATAAAATAATGGGATAAAGTTGAAGTTTTTGTTTGGACATGTAATTTGAAATTTTTAAGTTATATTTTTTCCTTATGAATATAAATAAAAAAATTTCAAATAAGTAAAAGTTCATAACAAAGTATAATACACTATTACAAAGTCATTCTAAAAAAAAAGAATACAACATTTATTAATCGAACTCTAGTTCAATAAAAAATAAAATTGAACCTGAGTTACAGTATATTGTTCTTTAATGTAATCCTCCCACATAGTGCGAACAATCTCCTCATATTGAGCATGCATTTCTTGATCAGATGACCGAGAAGACGAACCAAAATTGTTACTTTTAGTTGATTGTTGGTATATATAAAATGATGATTTTTTTTTTTTACAAAATATAAACTTGTAGGTCAGAATTTATTTTTAAAAAAGTCCATCTCATGATTTAGAATTCCAAATCAAGGTTTTTTAAGAATTTGGGATTCATGTCCAAACGTTGATTTTATCTCATGATTTCAAATCACAAGATGAAATCACATGTCTAGTTTGGAGTCAATCACAAATTGCCTGTCAAGTTCTTTGTTTGGAATCTTCCATTGGAAAATCAGATCAGCGTGATATTTCTTCAGTTCAGAACTGAACTTGATTGTAGTTGCTGACATGATTGGTTGTCTTTTTGAGCTGTCAACTCCCTTACCTTACTACTTTTACCGAAGACCATTATTAACTGAAGGAGGAAAGCAGTGATGTAACACTTTGCCTTTTCTGTCTGAACTGCAACAGTCGCAGCTTTCTCATGAGCATATTTTGTATGTATGGGTGACTGATCGTTTATGATTGAATACATCTTACACCCCTTCCCACAGTCCATTGTTGGTAAACTGGTTGGGAATTTTAAAATGTTACTGATGTTTTTGTCAGCCGTGAGCTGTTTAACAAGTGGCAAGCTCAACGTTGGTGGGCTGAGAATTACGACAAGGTCATGGAATTATACAATGTCCGTAAGTTCAACCGACAAGCGGTACCATTGCCAATTCCTCCGAGGTCTGAAGATGAGGTGAGCCTTGTGGTTTAGTGGCAAAATGTTGCAACCAATCCTATTAAATTGCTTGGAGCAGCACTCTTGCGTTCTTGCTCTTTTGTATTGTAAGTACATGTATGTGCTGTATGTTTCTTATTCATTATATGTACCCCTTTTGTTTCAGAACTTAAAGCTTGAATACACTGAGAGTAGTCCTGTAACACCTCCACTAACCAAAGAGCGTCTCCCTAGCCACTTTCATCGTTCAACAGGGGTGGGCCACTTGTCATCAGGCTCTCTTGAAAGAGATCCATCGCAATCTCATCATTATTATGAAGCAGGTGGTCTCACTTCGACCCCTAAGCTTTCCAACATCAGTGCGACAAAAAGCGAGACACCATCAATGGATGCTTCTGCACGGACTAGTTCTTCAAGGGAGGCTGATCGCTCAGGAGAGCTGTCGGTTAGCAATGCCAGCGATGTTGAGACTGAGTGGGTTGAAGAAGATGAGCCTGGAGTCTATATCACGATTCGAGCGTTGCCTGGTGGTACTCGAGAGCTTAGAAGAGTCAGGTTCAGGTTAGTAATTCTTTTATGTTTTTATCAGCTCCTATTTTACAACAGGACAATATCAGAACTAAATCCGTCTTTATAGGACCATCTTGCCTTTTGCTGCCTTCTAAAACAAACCTCTTCTTCCTTCTTTATGTTCTCAAACTGATTAGAATGGACACTCGCACAATTGTGTATAATATACTTAGATGTAAGAATGGAAAAAAGAATCCTTGGTGTAGAATGAATAAGTAAAAGACTCTTATCAAATATATCTGGACATAATATGGTTACTGGGTTGAACCAACATTCCATTTTCTTCCGTGCAGCCCTAGACTCTCTGTGCATGAGTTCTTCTCTAGTGAATGGCAGTGGGGATAGAGGGTTATGAATTTTTAATGCCAATCCTATCAACCGAGTCATTTTATCTTAATACAAGAATGAAATTTGTGTCTCCCTGTTCCCCGATTCGGAAAGACATTTGTTCGGCCACTCAAAATATTCTGATGGTAGAAATATTATGGGATTTGTTTTCGTACTAGTTCTAGTACTAGTACTCTATCTAAGGTTGACATCCATCTGGATATTTAAACGCGGATGTTTACTGGGGCTTTCAATGCTTTAAATTTTGAGATCCTTTTAAAATTGGGAGCAGTCATTCCACTTCTACATTAATCTCTAACGCTGGTTACTGTTCCAATGATCGTGAAAACGAATCTTCTCCTTATATTTTTATTGTCATCCATTAGAAAATTGAGAAACGCCTTAATGAAATGAAGCTCGGGAACAAAATCTTGTTTATAGTTAGTTGCCTTTTCACAGGCATGCTTTCGAAAATGTCTTGGTTATTGGAAACAATCTCTCTATCTCTGAGATAAGAGTAAGGTTTGCATAGACTCTACCCTCCCTAGACCCCACCTCGTGGGACTACAGTGGATATGTTGTTGTACTTCTGAAAATGATTTGATGAAATGAAGTGCAGCAACAAAATCTTGTTTATAGTTGCGTCTCATGATCGAAAGATTAAGTAGGTTCTACGCTCTTCTCTGATACGGAATGATCTTTTTATTTTCTTATGCAGCCGTGAAAGATTTGGAGAAATGCATGCTAGGTTGTGGTGGGAAGAAAACAGAGCCAGGATCCAAGAACAGTACTTGTGATTTAGGACATAATTTGAAGTTCTTTGAATTAAATTCATCCATAGTTGGTATCTCAGTGCTCCTTTATTTGGCATCAATCCCAGTGCTACTCTTTGTTTTCTTTCTCTTAAACTAGAGATTAGGATTTATTTATTTATTTTTCTGTTTGAAAAGGTTTAGAATCGAGGAGGTTTATTTGAGGATGTAATGATGTGTAGTGAATGTTAATGAAGAAATATAGACAGATGTTGCAAATCACATGAAACGTAGCTCATGTTAATATATAGTATGTAGCGCTACTTTGCCATGATTTTCAACTATGTTTATCAACTTCTTCGATGAAAAGTCAGTTCACTTTGTCGTGCGTAAAATAATATCATTAAAACACTTGGCATGATTAAAGTATATTGGTAAGCAATTATAATTGCGATGACACTTGATTTCTACTGTATCATGTCTATTCCTACTTGACCTGAATAGATAGAGGGAATACTAATATAGCCTCATCAAAATATTAAGCTGTTTTAAAACAATGCTGGATTCTTTTTTCTTTTCCGCAGAACTTTTAAAATTCTTCCAATATTTACCATTAAACGGAAAAAGCTGAAATTTTTTTTATGTCGGCAATTGATTGAGAAAAGTTTTAAAATAACAGCTTTTTGAACTTTTTTTTTCAAAAAAAATTTCATCTGTTATTTTGGAAAAGGGGCCAAAATGCTATTTAATTATGAGAAATAAAATAACTTTACCTTTTATTCGAGTTTGATTCGAAATATGTTTTATCTTTAGTGTAAAACGATTCAGATTTATTCTTCTAATAATGGTGGAGGAGAACAAATTTGAGATCCGTTTAGGTTTGGTCTTAAATATGCTTTTATAGTTAGAAAAATTTGCTCAATTTATTATTATTATTTTTAAATCAAAATTATCAGACCTTCAATATCTTATTTTTATCCATTTAAAACATACTCTGTTATTGAAATAAAGTGTCCCTCAAAAAAGACAACCCGTTTCTTCTCCTCACTCTCTTCATTGTGTTCCAACCCCATATTTTCCTACTTTAACTGTCACAAATCTCATAAAATTCACCGGAATTGTTACATAATCTTGTTAAATCAAGTAAGTTTCATTTCTGATTTCTATTTTTAAAAATTTTAAATATATATATATATATATATATATATATATATATACTTTCTTCAATTCGCTAAAATATTTTTTTTTTAAATTCAAATCTTTATGATATTTTGAAATCTCAAGTTGATTTATTTTTTGATTTTGAAAATCATATTTGTACATTTTATAATTTATGTATTATATGTGTTTAGATATTTAATTTTGTAACCGTGTATATTTTTAAACTTTAGGGTTTTATATTTTATGTATTCAAAGCTTCATCAATGATGGAAAATACAACACACAAACGATTAACAAAAGGTATATATTCATAAAACATATAAATGTATTTAATCGTATTTATGGAATAAACAGAAATCATACATTACAACACAATAACGCTATTATGTTATATATATACATTTCAATATTTCAGATATGTATTTGTTGGAATTGTTATGTATTTATCTTTACAAAATATTTATTTTAACAGGAATATATATTAGTTCTATTTTCATACATTCAAATACATAATCCTATATGTATTTTGTTTGTATTTTATGAACAAATTATGCATTTATTATTTACTTTCTCTATTCTACTATTTTGTAACAGGAAATAAACTATTTTGTTAATTTTTTTTTATTTCACAAGTTGTTATGGTAAATAAGAATTTTGTTCTTTATTAGAATCCTATTATTAATGGAACGGATAACTGAATTTTTATTTGAGACATAATCTCTAAAATCACTTAAATTCTAAATTTTGTATTTGTATTTTGTTACGTTTTACCTATGTTAAATACAACACATGACACATAAAATATTGCCATTATGTAAATAAGTAAATATTGTTACTTAAACCTATTTTCTTCTAAATTGTTTTCCCTTTACGAAATTTCCTCGAAAATAAATAACTTTCAAGAATTCAATATTTTAAATATGTGAGAAATAATTAAAAGTAAATGAAAAAATTGAAAGAAATTAATATATACATTTAAGAATTTTCTTTTATCTTACTGGAAAAAAATTGAGTTTGATGTCATGTGAAAAAAAACTATATTAACTTTATTTTTGTTAAATTAAATTTATGCATGTGATGACAATCACGTAGACAAAGAATTATTAATCTTCAAACAATTGAAATAAAGGACTTATTAGTCATTCATCTTGCGAAATGATTTTTTAGGGAAATATTTTCTGTTCGTTTAATGTATATTTTTAAAGAACTTTTTTCCTGCATATTCTCCACTTTCTTTTTTTTCCTTATCAATTCTCGCGCTCTTAAAAAAAAAGTAAATTAATATTAAATTAATAGAACTAAATTTAAGCAAGTACTTTAATAATAAGGTTATATTTAGGATTAAATTCAAATAAAGAATAAATTAAAACTAAAAAACAAATTTAAATTATTTCATTAATAATAAGATCATATTTAACATTAAATATAAACAAAGTATTTTTCTTAATTGAGGGGCATTTTGGGCAAAATATTCCTGGATGTGTCTTGTTTTCCCCTTTTTATTTTTCCAACTCTTTTCTTTTCCCCAGTCATGTGAGATCGTTACACGTGTTGTCAATGGCCATGTCCCAACTCAGAGAAAAATCGACCTCGCTAATTTATCCTGTTTTGTTAAATCGGAATAGATAACTAACAAAAAGATGAGGGAAAAAATCATCATCATCTTCCACCCAAAACAATCCAATCAACCAACCCTATAATTAAACATGCAAAAACCAGATGCTACTTTCAGCCGCCGTCGTCAACCCGGGAATCACCATCCAATCTCCTACGAGAAATTTGGTTGCAGTAACAACAGCAACAACCATTTGATCACGGCCAGAATCTTATCTTCAGAGATCACTGTCAATGTCAAGGTTGAGTCAAATGCAATGTAACAACAACACCATCTACAGTTTGGATTTGATGAGACAGCAAGCAGCGGCAGGGATTTATGGCTAGATGAATTTTGCGGGTGGAGGTGCTGCCCTTCACCAGCCGCAGCAGCTACAGAATCAGGAATTCAACTAGATCAGCATAATCGGACGAACTGGCAAGCAGGCTCTGTTGTCCGGATACTGCCCAGTTTAATTTGCAATCTCAACTTTCGGCTTCGGTAATGTCTACTTACTTTCACTTCACTTCAGCACTCTTAGGATTTCTCATATTCACTCCTGATGATTTAAAATTTGAATTTCTAAAATCTTTTCTCATTATACGATATAATGCACTGTTTGGATAGAAAATGCCTTTTTTGTTTTAAAGAAAAAATACATTTCATGTTCGTTTTCATATGACATTGTTTGGATAGAAATGGAATTCGACATGTTAGTTTGGCTTTTAAATTATATTAGTGACAATAGAAGAAAGCTCTAACGTGATTGTTGAAAAGTTAGTTTAATAAGAAAACATCACATTAAAATTTGAAATCTCAAATTTTCAGTGGATTTTAATTCTTGAAAAATATGAAAGCTGTATTGAAATAGAATGGAACATTTTGCAATGTCTCCTAATAGGAATTGTGTCATATAAATTGCAACTGAGATAGTAACTGATTATATAATAAATTTTTGTCTTGGGCACGCTACAATGGCAGGACTAATGCAGTCTTCTCAGTTTCATCGAGGGAATTTCCTTGGACAGTCTTTTCAGGGATGCAGGCAATGGGAAACTGGGAATAATGGGATCTCTCAATTTGAACTCTCAACTAAGAGCAATTCGGGCCCTTGCATGTGCCCAACAAAGGATGAACGGAGGTCAACTAAGGCAGAAGTTGTCTCAGAAAACTTCCCTCATCAGCAGTCAGGTGACAAATTTTGATTATATCCAGCAATATATATATATATATATATATATATATATATATATATATATATTGACTATAAAATTCAACTGTCATTTTTTCTGCTGATATTTTCACCAGACACGGTAGTCGGCATGGATATGACCTCCTTAGGCTATTTAGTGTATTTATTCTCATATTTGAGGTGAGGTAGTGCCCTCCAAAGATGTTGTCATAACTTTTTTTACGTCATGAATTAACTAGTGCTTAAGCCATCAAGCTGAAGAAAATCTGTTGATGTTTTGTTCTGTTGCGAACTTCCTTATTACATGAGGTATTTTTCCTTGATAAAGGTCCTGTCTGAACTGAACAAGATTGCTGCAGGTAGTATGTCTTATAATCGGCTTGAAAATCCGTCAATCAATGGCTTTCCTCCTTTCAGCTCAGGATGCCTAATGCTACCTATTATTTAGTGCTACAGGCTAATTGCCATAAAATCTCCTTTTGGTTCTTTTACTGTTGCAGGGGGTCAAGCATTTTGCTATGGCACCTCATTTACCTTTGCTACTTTAGTAGATCTACTAAAGAAAAAAAACATTCTCACTGGAATTTGATTTTCTTTCTTGTTGATTCAATGTTTAACAATTTGAAACTAGGTCCAACTCTCCTTAAAGATCATTGATTAAGATTTGATTAAAGTTAGCTATTCCAAGAGATATGGAGCGAGTGCCTCCTAATGGATGTGAAGTTTTCTGGTAGGGGCAAGAAGCTTCATAAAGTGGTTCTGAAAAAAACCGTTCTCACTGTAATTTCCTATTTTGTTGATTCAATGATTAACAATTTCAAACTAGGTCTGACTGTCCTTAAAGATCATTGATCAAGATTTGATAGAAGTTAGCTATTCCAATAGATATGGCGTGAGTGCCTCCTAATGGATGTGAAGCTTTCAGTAGGGGCAAGAAACTTTATAAAGTGGTGTTTGCTGGATGAGATGAGTCAAAGTCTTGAGTTCATTTCTATAAACTAACATGAGTGTGAGCCCTCTTGGCCTAATCTTGGTGGACATGTTTACATGGAACCTAGATTGTCAGGACTAGCAAGTTTCCCAATGAATTATTGAGTTGTGTGCAAGGGGACCCGAACCATAAAAAAAGGAAGTTTGAGAACTTTGTTTGGTGCTTGAAGTTAAAGAACTTGCAGCAGTTGTTCATTTGCATGTTCGATTATCTTGTTCAGTAGCTGATTAGAATCATCACCGTCAATAAGAAGAAGTTAGAGAATTCTTTTTGGTGCCTAAAGTTAAAGAACTTGCACCAGGAAATTGCTTCATTTATCGGGCTTATCTTTATCATTTCATGTTCGACTATTTTGGGATAAATAAAGTTGATGGACAAGTATACCTCTTGCACGGTCAAATGTTACTATGATAGGAAATCAAGTGCAATTACGTGTTCCTTCGGGGGCCTTTCAGGGCCATCGAACAACCATCTCAGAACTGGTATGGTCGTATGGACAAGGGGAATCCGAAAAAAGAGTGCAATTACATGTCCTAATATCTTGGGGCCCATTTGTTTGCATTAAGATTAAGACATCTGAATTTGAATGCACATCAGAATGTTTAAGATTTGTCTCTAGATCTGAACACATTATTATTAAGACTGTTTGTTTTTCAACATCTGAATGTGCATAATTTATTTATTTTTAAACGTAATAAATGTACAATTCAAATAATTTAGTTATTAAATACTAGAAAAGGTATATAAATTTAATAAAATAAAATTATTATTTGATAAAAAATGAAACATTAATGTTCGCTAGTGATAGTTGAGATGGTTTGCAGTGGCTAGTAATGGTGGTGGTTATGGTTATGATGGTAGGGGTGATTATTATTGTAGTGGCTAGCGCACTGGTGGAGGTTGGTAGCGGTGATGGTGGTGGCAACCAAAGAATGTGCCGTGGTTGACGATGGTGTTGGTTACCGTTGGCGGTAGTGCTAGTTGTGATTGTGGAGGTGGTTGGTAGTAGAAATTGTCCACAGTGGCGGCAGTGAATATAATTATAATGGTGCAGGTGGTACGTGTAGTAGCTACTGACAGTAGTGGTTGACAGTGGTGGTTGTGATGTCAAAGGTGGTTGGTGGTTGGCGACGGTGGTTGTGGTTGTGATGATAGAGGTAGTTAGTGGTGGAGGCCGGTGGTTGTGGACAAAGTGAAAGTGAAAATTATTCACATATGAATACTAAAACTTTGTTGAAGATCTTAATGATTAAGACCTATTCAAATCAAATAAGTGCTTAAATCTTAATATAAACAAATGCACTTAATAGCCTAAGGTCTGAATCATTCAGATTCAGACAGAGGCCGACCCCCGTTAACGGGAGAGGGATCACGTGCATCCGGTAGCTTGGGCAAAAGCTTCGTATATACCTGCAAACATTTCAAAAACTAGCCACATACTATAAGAGGACCCTGTAGTTACAAATGGCCGATTGGTGCACTGGTCGAGAGGGGGCCTGTTTTATCCCTCCCTTGATGAAGCCAAGGATCAAATTCCCCACAAGGCAGTTTAAGCTTCAGCTACCTTAACTTTTCCTTGTTCCCCTCGCCCGCATTTTTCTTTTCTGTTTTGTTTCTTTCCTTTATTTTTGCTTTTCATTTGTTTCAGTTGTTCTTCTATCATTTTTGCTTTGACGATACTCATCTCTTTTTTCTTTTCTTAAGCCTTTTGTTGTTTCCTTTTCTTGTTTTTCTATTTTATTATGCTGCCAATTCCTTCACACTTAATTTAGGAAAAAAATGTATTCAATTGTGATGGATTATTAATCTGCCTTTGGATATTTGTTGCTGATTTTAATATTTTTATAATAAAAAAATAAATTAAGACCATAAAAAATTTTCAAAATATAACAAAGCAACACTGTCAAATAATATCAAAATTGAACTATTTTTTTTTTACTAATTTATGTGATTGGTATAATAAACACACTTTTTCATTCTTTTGACATGATCTTTCCTCATTTTCTTCTAATTATTTTACTCAATAAAATCGAATTGTGAGAAAAAGCATTATCGAACTTTGATTTGTTGGCCGGTTTAGCTATTTGAAATAGAAAAATATATTACATTGAACTAAAATAATTCAAAACTGACAGAATATATCCTTATTATCAAATCTTTATGAGCAGCTACAAATACATTGAAAGTACAGCAACCATGAAATCCTGGGTCCATCTCTGGATTTTGACCTTCACTAAGTGCAAACAAATGAGTCCTTAGACTTGTTTTGCTTGTAGGATGATGGTCATTGCTGGTCGTCCTTGGAAAATAAAGATGCCCAAGAACTATAAATCCCTTTTTAAGAAAAATTATGTCAGCTGAAGGGCATTGCAATTGTTGCATTTAGGCCATATGTATATATCTTTGGGTTTTCTTGTTAATCCTCAACACTTAGCGTTATGCTTGCATCATGCTATACATTGAAATGTAGCTCAGGAACAAAAATGTTTGTGTGTGATTGTGGTTAAAGTTATGTCTGCATGCTTTTGCATGTGGGTTGAAACTGAGATTCATTTAAGGCTGTCTTTATTATGTGATTATCTTCACCTGTTCAATTTTGCTTTCTCCTCTTGGGCAGATTACGTATAATCTTGTTGAATTTAATATCCTATCGGTAGTCCATGTCGCCTTCTCTATTCTGTTGTGGTACTTTGTTCTTTTCTGCTCACTTTAGGATTGTAACTTTCTATAAAGGACATCATGTGTGAACCCTCGGTTAGCTGGGTTGAGTCAGAATGGGAAATTTATTATTCAAAATACTTTGTCACAACCTTAGTGGTTGAAGCGAATGCCTGCAATTTCTTCTCCAAATTCTCTCTTACCGTCTTCAACAGCAGCGGCAGCACCAAATACTTATGCATTAATAATTAGCAACACTTCATCACTTGCATCAAAACTCAATGAGTTTGAATCCAGAAGAGTTATCCCAAACTGCACAGCAGCAGCAACAACTGGGGCATCCTCAGATGCATCAGCATCAGCAGCTCCAACAGCAACAACCACCACCTCAGCAGTTTTTGCATCAGCACCAGTCTTCTCCAACAATGGCTGTCCCTAGTGGCCACAGTTCTCTGAGTTTGACTGGATCAGAACCAGATGCCACTGGATCTGGAACAACGACTCCTGGGAATAGTTCAAGCCCGGGGACTGAGGCAAGCAATCAGCTTCTTGGGAAGAGAAAGATACAGGATTTAGTTTCACAGGTTTTCCCTTCACCTTGTTAATCCCCAAAACTTTCTGTTTCTCCTGGGTGGTTACACAAGCAAATAGTTGGAATCAATTTTAAGTGTTTTTTTTTAATTTTCACAATCAATTAAAAAAATTTGGTGCACAAAGTATACAAAAAGTGATCTTTCCGTCAGTTTCCTTTTTCATTACCCCCAAACTCCAATAGAAGCTTTCAATTTACTTCAATCACGGCATAGAGTTGTTGAAACATTTTGCTGAGGAAGTTGTACTGCAAAAAAGAGGTGAATTTGAATAAACCGAACTTCTAAAAACAGTTAAGTTCTATAAATAGGTTTTGTGGTTATTAATACTTCAACTTTTTAACAGCTTTCCACATGCTATGATAATGTTTCAGGTGGATTCGCAGGGAAAAGTTGATCCTGAAGTTGAAGAGCTTCTTTTAGAGATTGCTGATGACTTCATTGATTCGGTGAGGCCCAAAATAAATTTGTTCCTTGTTATCTTTATCTTTTTTGCGAGGATAGGTCCAGGGGGTTAGGGGACTGTGGGTATCATGTTTTGCATGACTGCCTTTCTTATTCATTTACAGTTCAAGTTCTAAGATTGTTAGCTTTTCAAGACTCTGTGGTTGAATACATTGACATAAGCCAGTTAAAGAGGATTTTTTCTTTAAGGGTCATGGTCCGCCGATTCTGGACTCTTCCTTCCACACTTCTCCCTCACTCAATTTAACCAACCAAATTTTATTTAACCCCCCCCCCCCCCCCCCCCTTTTTTTTTTTCCATTTTTGAGTTGTGAGGCTAAAAAAAAGTCAAAAACGAGGAACCTTTTTAAATAAGAGTCGGTTGGGAAGTGAATTAATGTTGTCAATTTACTTCGATGCATGAAACAGTCGATTAACCAATAGCTTCCTTTTAAAATACTTTCTGCAGAAAATAATTCATGAAAGTCAATATATATGATATATGTATTAGCATTGATTGTTTGTCATTTTCTTTGCTAAATTTCATGTTCCGTTCCTCTTTATAGGTTACTACATTTGCTTGCAATTTGACAAAGCTTCGGAAATCTTCGACTCTGGAGTCCAAAGATGTATTGTTACATTTAGGTTTGTGCCAGCAACTGCAAAAGATGCAGACCTTTTTACATTGTTTTGTTTTTTAAGAAAAAACAAACAACTTATCACTTTTTTAGAATGTAAGATAAATCATATTAGACTTTATCAAAGATATTAGAATTATAGAAATTAATGGCCGTAGTTGTTGCGTATATTTTCATAATAAGATTATTTTTATTGCTTTCTGTTTATGAGTGTTTTTTTACATGATTATATGGTGAGATCCTCTGCATTTAACCTGTACACAGGTTTTCTAACTCCAATGTAATTAGAGTCACAAAATTTGACACTATATTCCTATTGACACAAATTGGGACCAAACTTTATTTTCATGCAGTCATTCCTGAGAACGTTTACATTCGGCGCATCATTGCTTAAGATATTTTATTACATAATTTGATTTAAGAAAGTTAACTATGATGTTTTTGCAGAGAAAAATTGGCACTTGACTGTGCCAGGTTTTTCAAGTGAGGATAAGAAACACCATTCAGAACATGTAAGCTAGATCTTCTTCCCATGTTAACTTTCGTGGGTGGTATACTGGTATATATCATTATATCTGCAAATAATTGAGGGGTTCTTTGAGTCATGATGCATAGCTAATGATGATCCATGGCCTATCAATACTGAAAGTACTCTTAACATATTTCTTGAATAAGGAAAAGAAAGACTAAAGAACTCAAGAACTTTTTGCCCAAGTCTTATTTATTGTAAATTTTAGTTTCCGATAACAGTCCACTATCGTGGCATTATAAGTACTTCTTGATCTCTTTCTGGCTGATGGTTGTAGTAACTTTAAGCTGAGTGGAAATTCAGGCTGTTTCTTATGACAATATGTTTCTAACTTTGTGCAGTCATCAAGCGATCTGTACAAAGAGAGTTCGGAAATGGTGAGTTGGGAGTTCTTTTGTGATAACAATACGACCTGCATTTGTTTTAGGTGTGTAATAAATTCAGTCTTGGTACGTGACTCAGATACATACCATGATGGAGGCTTCATCACAAGCTGAAACAAGTACAAGCAGTAGCACTAAGGATACCGTCAGTCCAGGGCTGGGCGAACATGTTGGTTCGAGTGACATAATGGGACCACCAAGTTCAGAGGAATTGGCTTCACCATCTGATGGTCAAATATAATTGAACTGTAACAAGTTCTGATGATCCTGAAGATTGGTACACCCTTTACTTCACTGTAATAAAAACTTGTTAAACTATATAGTTTGCTTGTCGACTGAAGAACATAAACAGTCTGTCTGTTGTGAATTTGAATGCCCGTTTGTGTTATTTGCATGATTGTTCTCCCTTTATGCCATTTTTGTCGAGAACTACTGCATGAAAATAAATTGAATAGTCACTCTCTTTGCCACATCAGTATTTAGGGGGTTAAAAATTATCAAATAGACAAGTTCAGGGGTAATTAGGACTACTGATAGTATAGGAGTGATTTGAAGAAAACACATCATTTTAAGTATTATGCCTTAGTAAAATGCTATATAAATTATTTATAAGGAGCATAAATTTACATTATTTGGATGAACTAATAAGTGTCGAACACAAAATCCATTTTTACGTGCTTTTTGCAAAGTACTATAGGTACTTATGTTTATAAATGTTGATTGAAATATATTACCATCTTATCTTGTTCACTTAATTATTTTTCCAATAATACAAAATTATATAGACATAGGGTGTGTTCGGTAGGAAGGAAAGTGTTTTTCATATAAAATGTTTTCAAGGAACATAAGTAGGTTTCTTATTTAATTTTTTGTGTTTGATAAGTAAGTAAAAAGTATTATCCTAAAAGCATTTGTTATATAATCTAGATAAATATTATGGGAGGTGGGGTTGGGGGCTACAGGAATGGGATGAAGATGAGGTGTATTGGAGCGTGGAGATGGTACAATTGGTGTGATATGTCCACTTGTGGAACTTGTTTTCCTATTTTTATTATGAAAGTTTTTTTAAAAAAAAAATTATTTTTCAAGAGAAAATATTTTTAAAAAATTTTAATCACTCCAATATAAGAAAATTCCAGGTTGAGCACACCCATATTTTTGCATTTCAAGAACTATTAAGGAGCCTTGTTTAGGGCTTAAGTTTCGTCTTATGATTATGACGAGGACTATAGACTATATATAGGAGGGGAATTTAATATGAAAAATTAATCCAAATAGTTATTTATTAAATCACTTAAACTAACAATAATCGGTAAATATATAAAATGTGTATAATATGTATATAATAGCGTATAACTAATATATAATTTATATATACAGTCAAAAAAAATGAGTAAATTAGGCTGACTATTTGTGAAAAAATCCTATTTAATATTGGAGTCTCATTTGCAAGCCATGTTCACTTCATGGCTTTACATTTCTTTGATTATAGACTACATAATACTAGTATATGATTTTTTTCCAAGTCTGAGAATGGTAGCTTTCCAAGTGAGATGGTCGGGCTTCCTCGACATCAACAACAACGTATTAGTGTCATTCTACAAGTACTATTTGAAAAGATTTTACGATATTTTTGTGGGATAAAGATTGTTTTTTAATAAATTCTCAATTTAAAAAGAGCAAAGGGGTCAAATTTACCTCTCTAATTTAGTTTAATAGCTAATTTTATCTTCTCTCATACTATAAGACTATATTTGCTTCCGCCATCATCAAACTATTCACTTCTACCCCCATTTAACAAAATTTTTAAATCACAGCAAATTGCCCGTTTTTAAAAATAAAACCCTTAAATCAATAATATAATCTGCCCGTCCTGACTTAACTTAACCAAAATTGACCCAAACAAAAAAAGATCCCTCCCACACTAAGCTAGTGTCTCAAAATTCTTCAATTTGGAGAGAAGAGAGGTTCTACTTAATGTTCTTCAAAACTTGAGAGATTTGTGCTTTCAGATCTCATCTAGACTCTGTAAAGGTATAAAATTTCACTAACCCTCTTCGATTTGCTTCTCTCTTCCTTTGTTGATGATTTTTGGGTTAAGCTTGTAAATGAGTTTTTAAGGTAAAGATTTCATTTTTCTTATAAAATAAAGTAGTTGAAATGAAACCCTAGCTAAGAGTCGAAATGAAATGAAATCTTTAAATCCAACATTTTATATCCAACATTTTAACGCAGAAACCTTAGCTAGAAGATTTATACCAAAATCAATATTTTATAACCTAGCTTGTAAAATCGAGGTGGGTTTCTTACCTTTAAAGTTTTTAGAAGGAAGATCTACATAGGACCCTCTCAAATTCTATTAATAAGCTTTCTTTTCTCCAATTTCTGAAAAACTCGCACTTTTCTCTCGGGAGAATTCTCTTAACTGATCTAGATATTTGTGAGAATATGAAATTTATTTATTTGGGTGGGCGGATTAGAAATTTGGGTTCATTTTGATTAAATTGGATCAGGATGGACGCTTTATATTATGTGTTTATGGGTTTTATTCTAAAAAATGGGCAATTTGTTGTGATTTGGGGACTACCGTTAAATGGGGCAGAAGTAAATAGTTTGATAAAAGAGGCAACAAATATAATCTTATAATATGACAAAATGTAAAATTAATTATTAAACTAAAATAGAAAGATAGAATTGACCCTTTTGCCTTAAAGAAAAAAGTACAAATAATTGGGCTTCATCTTAAAGATAATCTTCTTTTCTTTTATAACATAATCTCATAAAAAG
Organism: Datura wrightii; assembly: GCA_035772735.1. Classification (NCBI taxonomy): domain Eukaryota; kingdom Viridiplantae; phylum Streptophyta; class Magnoliopsida; order Solanales; family Solanaceae; genus Datura; species Datura wrightii. Next base: position 155,563,305 of record JASDFA010000010.1, on the reverse strand, counting down.
AAAACAAATGATAAACACGACATCATCTTCTTCTTTCGTAAGACAAACTAAATTATATAATGTGAAGATTCAATGTTACAAAAATTTAATAACGTATTATCATTCACAATAAACTTTAAACAACTCTTAGAAGAATACATGATTCTTAAAATTTTCTAAAAAAACTTAGTCAAATTTTACATTCGAAATCTATAAGGTGGTCGTAATATTAGAGCTGTTAATATGGGCTAGGTTTGGTGGACAGTCCCATACCAGCCCTGGCTAGAATTAGGTTGGATCAGTCCGTTGCCAAATAAAAGCTTAATTAAAAAATAATCAGAAGATTTCAAACTTAAAGTCTACTTAAACCATCATTTCAATGGGTGAAATATTGTCATCTGATTTTGTGTTTTATTGTGATCTATTGGAACAAAAGTATGTTAATATTTCTATTTATGTTCAACAAAATCATTTTCTTATATGATTGTACCCAAGATATTTGTATAGACTGACAATGATTTCAAAATAAAGTCATACAACTAATCTTTACTTGAAGCTAAACTTAATAACTATTATCAGGATCATTTTGTTGGTAGATTTAAGATGTTTAATATTATCTTATAAATATTTATGTTTAGCATCTTTAAATTATAATTTAAAAATATACTTTATTAAAAAATAGGGGTCTGCTGCGGCTCGTAGCCCACGTAGTGATAAGTTGAACTTGTTATTTTATGACCTATCAAAATAATGAGTTAGCTCAACCTGACCCGTCAAATTTTAAAACCCGTGTGTGCTAGTCTGAATGAACTGAGCCGGTCATATTGACAGCTCTAAGTAATACTAATATCATCGCCCTTAAAAGATAGTAATATGCTTTACTACTACTAGAAGGCATATATTTGATGTGATGATTTATATCGATTTTAGTAAACAAGACTTGCAATACTACCGAGGGATGACGGTTGCTCTTAATTAGACATTTCGCTTTTGAGCTTCAAGTATAAAAAGAAAATCATACGCGACATTAATGCGAATATAAATATCAGATAAAAAATGAAAAATTCCAAAATATATACACACATATATATATATATATATATATATATGGCATGAATCTTATATAGTTTATACGATAATGTGACCTCTAACCTAGTGCATAAGATGAACAATTTAAATAGATTATAGTTATACTGTTGATCATTATACTACTCGCTAATTTTACTCATAAATATTAGCATATTTAATAAAGTTATCTATAATTAATATACGAAAACTAAAGGATCATATTTATTTTTTTATTATCGAAAATAAGTTATAATTATCGTTATTATATTTTTTCAATAAATATATTTTTATAGTCATATTTTAGAGTTATATTTATTCTTCACTAGCTATATTTACCTTTTATTCGTTGAAACTAACTATATTTATCCATTGCCCATTAAAACTTCATTCTTACTTTTAAAAAGTCATATGTCATACTCTTGCTGTACCAATAAATTAGCTCTAATTTTAACCTTAAACCGGTCCGATCCACTATTTACTCGATCCAAATCGCCCTCATTTGTCTCTTTATTTGGAAGATGTCATTGAGCCTTCAAAATCAATTATTGGTCTAATGCTTCCTAATTTTTCTTCTCCTCCGATTCTTCCATATTTTCTTATTCAACAAAATCAAGTTTTATTACGCATAATCATATTATTATATAAGTGAAAAGTCAAAAAATAAAAAATTAAATTACTATTTTACCCCTTAAATAAAAATTTAATTAAATATATAATTAAATATTATTATTTTATCATATCATATCATACTTATATATTTATAACTATATAAGTGAAAAGCAATGAAAAGCCAAAAGAATTAAAATAAATAAATAAATAAAACTAATAAATAATAATTATAATTATAATAATAAATATAAATAATAAATAATATTAAATATAAATAAATAAATAATAATAAGCGAGAACTAAAAAGTTTAAAAGTTTAATTACTAAATGTCCATCAAATATTGAATGATTATTTTACCCTTTAAGTAAAAATATTTCTATAACATTCGTGTATAAAAATGTAATTATATATTCTAATAATTTATGATACCAATTTAATATCCTCTAAAAGTTTGTTAATTGCTTAATTTACAAATTAGCAAAATTAAAGTAGATTTTTATTCTTTTTATTACTCTCAAAAGATGAAAAGTTTAACAAGTTATTTGTAGTAAATAATAATATGTCTTTTCATTGCATATAATTATTTAGCACACACCATATTATTGTCTGTAATAAGTAATAAATATATCTCTTTATTGCATACAATTATTTATCATACACCACATTCATTTTAATAAATACATCACAGAAATGTCAAATGATTAAATGTAGTAAATTTTAACAACTAAAAACTAGAAAACGACCTTTTGTCATAGCAACCTTACCCCCCCCCCCCCTCCCCCCTCAGTTGCCTGTTGCACTGCCACTCTCATGATCCTAAGTTGTCTGTTGCACTGCCACTCTCATGATTAGTATACATATTACTTACTACTATAATAATATAATTATTTATCTTTTATTAATTATTTTGTATTAATATGATTTTTTAAATTAAATTTCATAATCGAGCAAGTAGCAATTAAGTTCAACTAATCTAAAGTTGAAAAGACTACTGTTACAATATTCTTAACATTTTTTTAATGAATAATTACAGGAAAAAGAAGAATCACCGCTCTATAATAGTTAAGACAAACTTGGTTTCACCTTCATTTCTTCATTCTTGCCACACTCGCTCATATATTAATAATCGAGATCATTAGAGTTAGAGTTACTGCAAGAGAAAAAAATCAGCATAAATTTAGGTTATTTGTTTCCTCTCTTATTCAACCTTATTTTTTCTTTATATATTTGTATGCCGTTATCGGGTACTTGATATTGTAATAAAATTTCAATCTCCTTTTTATTTTTTCTAGTTATATTCTTGCAACGTGATTTTGTAGATAAATACACTGATTTTTGCCACATTATTTTAGAGATATTTATGTATATATATGTGTATATATATTCTACATGATGTCTTTGCTAGTTTCGTTAGAGACATTTACATGTATTTATTAATTCTAAAAAAGGAACACATCGACATATTCATATCATTAGAGACTATATTATCTTAATTAGTTGTATATATTTCTTGTTTGATGATATATCTCGTCTCGGCTCTTGTTTGAGATCTTGCTTAGTCTATCCTCTAAAGAATGGCGAAGCGCATCTTTTGTTGGGCCAAAGAGTGAAAAATATATATGAAAGCATGAACAGAGAGTGCAATATATTATCATATGAATCTATTTGTAGAAATTATCAGTTAAAATAAAATTTTAATTAGAAGAAACTAACCAAACCAAGATGTTCTATAAGACATTCGAATACAGCTGATTTACCAGCATCCTGAATAATTTTTAAAGATTAGATATGTTAATCACACAGTAACAAGGAGTGAACGAATTAACCTAAAGATTCTTTTTATAATTTTGGGAACCAAATTTTAATAAATGGATAAAATATAAATAGCAAAATTAATGTTGTTCATTTTAACCTTTTTTATTTTATAACTTAACCTTTACATATATAAAAGAAAATTATAATAATGATAAGAGATAACTTTTAAAAGTATTAGTGATTACGTGTTCACTAAAACTTTCTATCATATAAATGTCAAAAGTATATTTTTATTAGAGAATGATATTTTCAGTTATCAATTTGTTTATTTTTGCTATACGAAATTGATTCAAAGTAATTATTATTTCACATTTTACTATATTTTCTACTAATATATGTAAGACAGAGTACTCAACTTTATTTTCTTTACCTTCAACATTTCTTATGAAGAATACCTTTACTTACTAAAACTGTGATTATTCCTAGCTACCATAATATTTTCATAGTCTAATTTCGTTTTCTTTGTTTGCTCATAATAACGGGTTCAACTATTTCTTGATTTGTAGTCATTATTTCTTTGAAATAATTTAAGTCTTTTACAGGTTATATGGATCAACATCATCACCAAATTGATAATAATTTTACACTTTTGCGTAGTTACTTATTTTTAACTATAGATTAGTATCGTCATACATATTACATATCAACAAATTAAAAATGTAATACAAATAGATCAATTGTTTATATATTTAAACATATAGTGCTCTACAAAATAATTTGTGATACCCATTATAATGCGCTTTTAAAATAATTTATCACATATATATTGTTTGCTTAGAATTCGCGTGCGACACACGTGTTCAGTATTAATTTACTAATTAAATATAAAGTATAATTTATTAAATTATTATTATTAAGAATTAAACAGTATTATAAAGAATTATTTTTTTAATGCTAATTATTAACTTTAATTTTGGATTCTTAAAGTTATAATTATCTTGAGCTAAAAAGATAGCTGAAATGGATGGATAGAGTACTTATATTTATTGGAAGGTGGGAGGATATATATATATATATATATATGTTGAGCATTGCATTTTTTGAAAAGTTGAACAAAGAAAAGGTTATATTAAAAAGAGTTAAATTAAATCTCATGGGATTTTCAGTTATATAATTACACTTAAACAAGATTTTAAAAAGAACATAATAAAATGCTTTACTTTTAATTTTGAATTGTCCAAAGATTATGCTATTTTCCCATAAAGAAAATTAACTTATGGTAATTATTCATTTCATTTTCAATGTTTTATTATAAAAAAGTGAACTCTATTTATACTTTATGATTTTTTTATAGTGAACTTTATTAAAATGGTGTTAGTTTTTCTTTTCCAATAAAAGTATGATATATGACTTTTCTTTAAAAAAATTAAATTTTAATGGAGGAAGAATAAATATAATTAATTTTAACAAATAAAAAATAAATATAACTCAAAAATATAATTATAAGGATATATTTATTGAAAAGATATAACCATATGAAAATAGAGAGACAAACATGATCCCTTTTTTATTAATATATTATTTACATCATTGATTTATATTATTTAAATAATAATAACAATAACATTTTAAATATAATTTTATAAAATAAAAATTAAAAAAAAAAAAATATACGCAAACTTTATTTATATAAAACATAATAAAAAAAATAAAGCTAGACGAGACACAGCGAGGTATTCATAATAATAATAATAATACTTAAAAGGCGTACCAAAAATCACATCCAAAAGGAAGAGTGACAGTGTGACCAATGTGAAAAGATGTAATTTTTTTTTAGGTCCTGCAATTAATTTCCCAAATTTTGACCCACCCATTGAACCCGTCTACGCGTTCCCATTTTTCTCTCTCTCTACCAACCTCTTCTCTCTCCGACCTTCTTCGTCCTCCATTTCTGTTCTGTTCATTTCTGAGAAACAGGGGTCAAGGTTAACCCATAGGGATAACACAATTTTATGATCCGATTTAAAATACGCTATCCGACCCGTTTCCCTGCATCATCACACGGACTCTAACACATGATGCCCTAGTTCTTGAGGGCATCATCATCTGCAACAGTTTCGTTTATTTCTGGAAGAAATCAACATTTTGGGATCGCACCGTTTGGGCCCCATATAGTTTGATTCCTCAAGATCAGAGAAAATAGGTGGGTGCCATTCATTGCAATTTTCAGAGCCCTAGTTCGTTGTGCCCAATTGATAAAGCTACGATTGAATTTGGAGAAGATTTTACTTAATTGGAGACAGACCCAGATGCCAGGAGGATTTGGAGGGCGTTACTTGTTATTGAAGAGTTGATTTGGATGAAACGGGTTTAAATGAAGCCAAATGGAAATTGAAGATTTATTTAGTTGACACCAATTAGCTTTGAGTTGAGGTTTAGTGGTCGATTGCCGATGTATGGATCCGTCATTGTTGATCTTAACTTTGGGTGTCTGCTTTTGCTTTCTTGCTCCTGCCGTGCGATCTCAGCAAAATGTGAGTCCGGGATCACAATCAGTTCCTCCGCCATCTAAGCAATCTCCGCTTCCGGTGCCGCCTCCACCACCTCCTCCTCCTTTATCACCACGGCCTCCTCCGCCGCCCCAGCAAAGACACCATCCTCCACCACCTACAAAATCTAAGCATTCGGCTCCGAAAATGACGACCTCCGAGAGTAAACACTCTAACCACGATACAAACCACCATAAATCTCACGGGAAATCGCCTCCACCTATAAAGCAAAAGAAGCCAAATTGGGGGAAGAAGCTGGGGTTAATGTTTGTGGGTGTTGCTGCGATCTTGCAAGTGTGTGTGGTGGCGTTCTTGCTAGTCAAGAGAAGACAATTATTAAAGGCTGATAGTAGATTTTGAAGGAACATTTGAATAGGGATGTATATCAGCTCCCATTTAGTTTAGTAAATCTCTCTTGATGGCGGAGCTTGTTAATAGCAGTTAGTCTAATTAATTCAGATTTTTAAGAGAGCGCTTGGCAATGAGCACGGGATTGATGGATTAAGGATTCAACTGAAATGCTGATTTCTGCATTTGCATTGGTCGCTACTGTAAATTTGGTAATTCTTGATGGTATTCATATTTTCTCAATTTCTTCAGCTGTTAATATTACATTTTCCTTTTTAATGAATGAGTATCAGTGTATCATGTATGGCTTGTGTGAATGATTTAGAACTCATTGTGATTGTTTTGTGTTCCATTATTTTGGAAATCTATTTTCTTTGTAATTGTGCTGTTGCTTTTGGTAAGTTTTTAATTCAACAGGAGGGTAGGATGAAATTGAATATTCCACTAGTCTGAAGCTGCCAACAGCTTTTGTCAAAAGTCATCTATGATGAGTCCTTTTTTGTTGGAATATTCTGCATATGTTTGTTATGAGGGTTGGTCTGCTCTTTAGCAGAAATATGCTGTACTGCTGGAAAGCTTTATTCATTATACATGATAGTGAATTATAAAGATTTCACTTTTGCAGTTCGTGTCGAGAAATACAGACAAAGGTGCAGATTATGAGTGCTTTCTTTCTAGTTGCATGTATGTGTAAGAATCAGACTGAAGTTCCCAACTAGGATCATCTGTAGGCGCTTTATATCTTTCAAGCATGACTAAAAGTATCCTGTTTCAAGCAAAATTCAATCAAGACAGAAAGAATCAGAGGTGAAAATTCATGGTGCTACTTGAATTGTAACTCTCTTTTACATTTGAATGATCCTACCAACTTTACTAGTTTATAATATGTTCACTAAGTAACTAATGCAGATAATGGGGACCTTTCCTTTAATTTGTTTAATATGATGTGGTGTCTTGACCTTCTTGTACACCCCTCGACTAATCCAATGGACAACCGGTGACATTCCAAAGAATGGGAACTTAATAAATAGTAACTTCAATTGAATGTAAAACTAAGTTCTTGACAATAGGAGTTGCTTGTTTTTGTCCTAGAACTAATTTGCTGTTTCTTTGCTGCTGCTTAAATGTGACTTAAAGTTCTGTTTAACAACATATACCTTAGTTACTGCCCGTGCTTCCTTGCTGTGTTTCTCTAGGAATGCCGACTGATCGCCGACTCTTTCTCTTTTGGTATTGTAGGTCTCAAAGGAAAGTTTTAAGATGATATCTTGCCTCCTTTGTCAATTTTAAGGAACTGTCTTGGATTTTTTCTGGAGAACATAATGTTACGTCTTCTCTGTCCAGTGAGTAAAGAATGCTGTAGGGAAACGAGTATACTGTTGATGGAGGCATGACCTGTCATCATCAAAGCTGAAATATGATTTCCAACACTATGAAACTCTTGTAACTGCTGGTATAGTCTAACTGTTGTATCTGATATGAAAACTTATACACTGGCAAAATAATATCTAGCCTTGATTCTTGAATAATGTTGCTTTATTGGGTTGTTATAACATCTACACCTGAAAACACATTTGCATGGCTTGGACCACTGAAAAGATGTTATCTTTAGTCTGAAATATGTTCCTCTTTGGTGTGATCATGTTTCTTTTTGACATGATATTACGAACATGTGGGTTACATTGAGGTGTGAAGTGGGAGGGTTGAGTTGAATTTGGGCCGAGTAATATAACTATTTTACAAATGCTGCAGAGAAGAAATTAATTTCAAAACTAGAATAAAATATTTGAGCTGGGGGGGCCACAAAAATTTTGAATGTCTACGATATTTCTGAAGATTAAAAAGAAGGAATATTTTTTTTTGGGGTGGGGGTGGGGGTGGGGGTTCCCACAAGTTAATTGGACTGAACTTGGATGGGTCAAAATGGATTGGATAATAACCTGCGCAGAAGTTACTTGAGCTAAAATGAGTTAAATACAGGTCATAATTCAATCCGTCTAATTCTTAGTAAGTTTTAAGAGTCATTCGCACAAATGCTCCTATATTGGGGTGGTTTTTAATTTTTTCCTCTCAAAATCACCGGTCTTTAATTTTTATCCTTCAAAGATTCAAGTAACAAAAAATAGCTGAAAATGCTCTTGACAGTGAAAAAATTTTTTTAAAAAATTACCAGGTAAAAGAAAATTCACAAAACATAAGTTCATTTAAAGTTATGCCTCGGCGTAAGTTAAATGACACAAGTTATTGTCACACCCCGCCTTGGGGGGTATGACTGGCACCTGGTGCCCTACTAGGACCTGACCTGCGGGACTGTTAAGCCTGGGCGCATCTGGCGTCTGGCTGGCTCTAACTCACATTTCTGGAAACAAAGGGCTATATAACGGCTGTAAATACAGCCCCCGGCCCATTGGCCTATAGCCTTCTGTACCTGTACTAACAGCTGACCAGAAACATCTCAATTCAGGGGAACCTATGCGGGCCGACAAGGCCACCATGCAGTCTAGTTATCTATAACTCAAACATAACATATTGAAAAGCTACGTGACCGGCAAGGTCACCACTACTGGTAAACTATGGCCCCACACGGCCAACATAAAAGAAAGCAAGAATACTGACAACTAAACAACTGCACGGCCTCACACGACCGGCTCAACTGACCACAGGGAATATTTACAGACTGCAAGCCTCTAGGAATAGCAATAGAATTGATCGGGACAGGGCCCCGACCTACCCATAATATACAACAAAAGGAACTGAACTACACCTCTGAAATTCAGCCTCCGGATGACTGGAGCTGAATACTCGACCGCTGACAGGGAGTCACGTAGAATCGCCTGCTCGTCTATGAGTACCTGCAGGCAAGTAGTGCAGCGCCCCACCGGGCGTCAGTACCGCTGGTACTGAGTATGTAAAGCAATGACTGAAAAAGATATCTGAAATCAATAACATAACTGACGAACTGAAATAGGAAGAACTAGATTATCTGTCTGAAGGTGTAAGTCGTACCTGTTCTCAATCATACTGGGAGGAGTAGGTGTCGTATCTGGAGACGTATCATTCTACTACTAATCTACTCATGTCTAATATAACATAGCATGACATACATAACATAACATGGCACACACAAACCTTACCCGGCCCCCATAAGCCGGGAGGAACAATCAACACAGAATCTATGCCCTTACCCCGGTCATCTCATCTCCTACGGTGGCCGTAAGCATCCTGCCGGTCCCTGGGTATGCACTTGGGCTCGCTGAGCCCCTGACTATAACTGTACCTGAGTCCGAAGGACTCTCAAATCAACACCCCGGGCGTACCCGCTCGACGGGGGTGTATAAGGGCCGACCAAGGCACAATATGGGGAAACTGGCATCCCATCTTCGTCCCCTTGCGGGATGGCATGCCACTCCGTAGAGCGACGTATCCTCGTCCTCTGGCGGACGAGTCGATACAGCTATTAACCCTGGGCGGTCAGGGATGCTAGGTAATCCAACCCCAATCAATACAACGGTCTCAACTAGTCATGCTGTCTGTGTATCTCATAAACTAAAGCTAACAGGGGTAAGGTATCATATAAATCACATGCTGAGCTAATAGTAGTAATCTGTAAGTGTCTAATACATGCTGAGACAGGTAAGTATAAATATGAATATAGTCTCCTGTCAAACTGTACTGGAGCAAAGGCTATACAAGAGGGTGTTTCTGCTGAAAGCTATGCTGTTTACTGAGTTTCTGTATTAACATGATTTCCTATTTCTAACATGCTTTCTAAACTTTATTTAGTTGCTAGTCTATGTCTGAAATGCTTTACAGATACTGTACTACTTCGCGGGCTTTCAGCTAAACACAACAATATCTTAACATGGCATATTACATCGCATACTAAATATACTGGGCAATTTTAATCACTTACGTTCGAATCTATGTCATACGGATAGGTCTCGTACACATTACAACCCGAAGCTTCTCATATTGCACCAATATTCACAATAGTAATGCAATACTCGACTTCTGAACATTCTACTGGTCTGTAAATTACTATACTGTCTCAATGTTACTCAACTTGCCGAGGAAACTAACTTTACATACCTTATCTTTGACTATTCGTCCGTTGGACGAGGCTCGGCCGGTACTTCAACTATTTTCTTCCAACTGCATTCATAAATACGTCAATCAATACTAAATACAGCTTTATTGTAAAGAGCAACGTTACTTTCGATATAGTTTATAGCCTAAACTTAGGCTTATCGAAAGACGGTCGAAAACTCGCTATTTTCCAGCGGCTCAGAAGGGAGAAGTATTCACTTCTCAGCTAGGAACACATAGACATTAGTTTAGAGCAATTCTACTTACCTTAGTTCGGTGGCTCGCCGATTCGTCGGCCGTATTTCACGAAACTAAATCTGTAGAAATGCTCTCTGCTGCTAAATACTTTGGTATCTAGGATTAATTTGAGTTTGGGCAGCGTTTGGCAGCGTAATCGGACGAAAATATTTAATTTTCCTTCGTCTTCCTCTGCTTACTGCGCTTTCTGGAATTCTTTTTAAGTGTAGAATGATTTTAAACCGAAGTAGGGGCTTTATATACTTGGGCCTGAACTTGGGCAACGTGTCACGGAGCCATCGCGGAGGCCTCACCTCCGTGGCACGCTGCCATCGCGGAGGGGCTCTGCCTCGGCTCCTCCCGCGATGGTTCGACGGGTTTCTCGTCCGATCTTTTCCCGGGCCTTTCCCTAGCACGTATGGCCTTCAAATATGCTTAACCAACGTGCGAATAGGTCATCTAAGTGCCGGGAACTCTACGGGGTATAACAGTTATTATGCCCCAGGGCATAAGTTCAATAGCACAAGATATGCTTCAAGGTATAAGTGCAATATCACAAGTTATGTCTGAAGGCAAAATAAATTGAGCTCAAGATACAAGGTATGTGTTGCATAAATTCAGTAGTATAAGTTATGCCTCAAGATATAAGTTTAGTGACACAAATTATGTCCAAGGCATACGTTTAGTGGCAGAAATTATGCCCAAGACAAAAGTTCTTTACAAGTCTTACCCTGTGATTTAGATACTATAAGATTTATGCCCAAAGTCAAACTTTTCTAAAAAGTTTTGCCCAGTGAAATTATGTCATAATTAAGGGTACTTTGGTCGATAAATTTTTATTGAGCAACATGGGCAAAAATTAAACATCACCTCAAAATAAGGACAGCTCGTGCAAAAAACTTGAAGTTTTAGTTATTTTATTTGTTCTTTTATTATTTTGTAGTACATAATAAAACTTCTTTTTCTTAATTATGGCTATATATAACATATCAATTTATTTTTTTTAAAAAAATTGAAGATATTTTGATAAAATTTCTCATAAGTCAATTTGGGTTCTATATCAATTCAATTTTTGATGAGCTGGGCTAATAAAATGGTTTGGCCAACAATATGCCTGAACTTGGAGGGGTTGCACAAGTTATGTTTGCATAGGCTAAATTTTAAGAAAAATTACACAAAACAAATCAAAAACTAAATTAATTACATTTAAATGGATCGTTTCATATTAATTATCGTAAATACCTAATTGAACCAAAATAATTACAATTCGTGCTTCACTAAATTTGAAGGTCTTTCGCGCATAAAATATCATGACAGTATATGAATATATTGTGATGGTATTATGAACTATATCATGGCAGTATATGAATATACTGTAATGATATCATGCATGATTAAGGAGTGTATTCCTGAAGGATTGCTCATTCCTCAGTGATACCATGACAGTATGTGAATATACTATGACAGTATCATGAAAGATTGAGGAGGCTTGTGCGCTCTACGTCCGGAAAATCTACGAATCCCTCTTGCTTTTGTTCAAACTTTTCAAGGTCCACCTCATGGGATCCAAGTTGAAAGAGATAAATTGAACAAGTATGGTGTATTCTTGAAGGACCGTTCATCCTCAGTACATGAAGGATTGCAAGATGGGATATTTTCTGTAATTAATTAGGGGGGTATAAAAGTAAAAGGGTAGCGAGTTGTAAATAGTTTGCTCCGATGAGACAATTATGTAAGTTTCCCCTAATTTTATCACGTCTAGGTGCATCTCATTTTCTTCGTGATAATGTAAACGAGTTTTATATACAATATACACATTATTATATACAATAATTATGCCTTAATCTCAAACAAGTTGATATTTATTTATTTATTTCTTCAGCATGGATTCTAAAAAATTTTATATCATCACGAAAGAGTTTAAAATGGATAACGATAACTATTTTATTATTCACACAAATCCTTCGTTATGACTTAGTTGCTCCATTTAAGTTTATTCATATCACTTTCATACCAAATAAAAATTCACGTTATCTTATCCTTGAGGTAAATTTTTTGTTACCATTTCATCACATAATTTTTTTTTTAATGTTGAAACCCCAGTCCTTTTTTTCTAATTTTAAATTTTAAATTTTAAATTTTAAATTTGCATCACTCCATTGACAACCTTAGCCTTCCAAGTATATCAAAGGTTCTTTATGAAATGTTAGATATTATTAATTAGGGGCTTTACAGTAATACTACTAATTCAATTCCGCTGTATGTCAATCGACATGCAAAATAAAATTTTTAATAATTTAATTAATTGATTATTTAAATTTTTATTTTATTAATAAAAGCTTGATTTTCCGTCCTATTACTATTTACCAAAATATTAACAAAACATGTGCAATTATGTATAGTGCCTTCTGTTTGGCTTGAAAGAAATTTTGTTACTATATGGTTGAGAGTCCTCGTGAAAGAAAAATAACATTTTTTTTATCAGTTTTAAAAGCTTTCATTTATTTCCAACACTAAATGATCGAAACTGTCCAAAAAATAAAATAAAAAAAATTTAGGGTGTGTTTATTACGGAGGATTTTTTTTTTTTTTGTGTGTGTTTGGTTGAAATTTAAAAAAAAAAAAAAAAAAAATTCTTAATAAAAATAGAGCAAATAAATTTCATAATCGATATACTATATTAATTTGTCTCCTCCTTATTCTTAAACGTAAAATATCTACCGGCATCTTCACTTCCAAAACCCCCATCTGCACCACCGGTAACCTCAAAAACCATGCTTCATAGTATTTGCTAACATTACATATAAATGCTTTTCAGATAATATGTATCGTTAACATAAGAAAAAATTAATTTAAAAATTACTTATTTTTCAAAAAGATGTTTTCTTTCTCACCAAACACAACCCTTACAAAATGTTTAAAAGTTAATTTTATAACTTGAGCAAATCTTCATGTTGAAAATAGGAAAACAAGGCCTTTTGCGTTGGTTAAAACACATTTAAATTATCACAATTTTTTATGTTTTATATTTGAATTATTGGGGGTATGAGTTTTTTATCTAAATTATTATTAAATATTTATCAAAATATACCAAAATCATCACAAGTTTACATTTTCTATCTAAACAATGGTGATATTTCAAGTAGAAAAAGTGAACAACTGATAGTTAAAGTGTGTTTTAATAAACATTTGGTGATAATTTAGTTAGAAAAATAAACATGTAATAATTTGAGTAAAAAATTTTAAAAAAATTAAATATTTTAAGTATATTTTTAATCCTTTCACTTTTTACAAATCAATCACCTTGATTCAAATTTCCAACTTTTCTTGATGTGTCAATTCTCTTCAAATTTGCCATTTTTAGAATAATTTTTCTATTGAGCTAGTTTTTATTTTTTGAAATTGAATTATGCTCGTGGTTTATTTAACATATATTATATAAGAATTGGGTTTCTAATATTATTCTCCCAAACAGAATATTCATGCATTCAGTATCAAATAATATTTAGACGTGCGAGAATATGATATCAGAATCGAGTCTTTAATATTATTTAAAAAATATTTACGTATTCAATATATCAAACAATAGCTGAGAGTGTAAAGGTGATAAATATATAAAGAAATCTCATATCAATAATTAATGAGTAGATAATTTCCTATTTATATAATTTTAAATAGTAATCCTTCTTCTTGTATTAACTTTTGAGGTCAAATTAAATTCAAAAATCATAAAAATTTAGCAGATTAAAATGGATAATTCTTACGGTATTTAAAAAATCAACTCATACGTCACAATTCATGACGTTCCAAATTAGACCATTTTTGTATTATGTTTTTTTTTTCCTATTTTGTGGAGTGATTTTCAATGAATTTGCATTTTGGCGAGAAAAATTAAACACGCTTCGTTAAGTTTTGATACATGTACTCTTCCCAATAAATTATGGTGATTCGTCAGAATGATAAATTCAAAATTTTAAATCATGCTTAATTATTTTTAATTCAAAAATTAATATTCAGATTAAATGCTTAATTGTTAATATTTGTGTGAGTTATTAATTTTTTTTTATATAAGTAATAGTATTTGATTTCAAAAGTAATGTTTGAGAACCCATATTCATAACATAGCTCCGTTGTCGTCTCAGTATTTGTGGTTAAATTATGATAATTTACCAAGATTAGTTGCCAAATTTTTACAAATTTTGTCCATTACTGTAAATTTTAGTTACCTGTCAATGTTAAGTTCTCCACGAAATTATTTTTGAAAAATCAATATTTAAAGATAAAAGAATCTTATTCATTTTATATTAATAATATCTTTTTTATTTATTTATCTTTTTCTTCAATTTTTAGTAGCTCATGTATTGTGAGACCCTTATTCTGTGGTGAACGATCGAATCTTATTGATGTAATTCTCCCTTGCCAATAGTAATAACATTTTTTGGGAAAATATCACGCATATATCCTCTTATTGATTTTGCATCTTTGTGGTCCGAGCTCAGGGGCAAAGCTAAAACATAATAAGCGGTAACTTTTGATTCTAATTTTATATTTATCTTTAAAAATTTAATAAATATATCTAAACTATTAATTCTAAAACCAAAAATTCAAAAGGACGTAACTCATAAAATTCTGAATTCATAAATTTTAAATTTTAACTCCGTCGTGCCGGAGCCCGACCCACAATTTTCTTGTGAAGACTGCCGATAGTCTAAAGTTTAGCCAACTCCATTCTATTTCATCCGTCCGAGTCGACTTTTATTATTAAGCCGATAGTCCCCACACTTTTATTTAATCACAGAAGCCTCCCTCTAAATTACTACTATTTAATTATTAGATTAACACACTGTCTCTTTGTCTAATTTTTTCTGCATGGAGACAAATTATTATCCTATTAATATACACGTTTGTCCTTCAGAATATTATGTTACGTTGAAAAAAAAAATGCATCCAAATGACAACAACCTATGAATAGGAGGACTTTTTTTTAAATATTAGTCAAAAGTAAATTAGTAGCATTGTTTTCCTTTGAAGGAAATAGTTATAGAAAAAATTGTCTATTAAGTATAATTATTTGCTTTTTCTAAGAATTAATTGATAAAACTAAGGACTCCTAACAAATGTTTGGTGTAAAATTAGACAGCCAAGGATTTGAGACGCAAACTCACAAATTCCATAATTTAACACCATTTAGGTCCAAATTTAAACCTAACTTCTTGTCCACCTACCAAATTAATTACTTTCTCCGTTTTCTTTTAATTATCATGTATAATAATAATAATAATAGTTATTTTAAAATATTTATTAATATAAAAAATAAAAAAAATAATTATTTTAAAATTAAAATACATATAAATAAATTAATAAAAAATATATTAATTAAATTACAATTCCTCATTAAACGTTATCCTGTTGGAAAGAGTACAAGGTTAGGATTTGATAGTAATTAAGGAAAAGTGTTATGGTCTCTCATTCGGGATTAGGTAACAACTTTGGAATTCTGAATTAATTCAATTTTGCATTGGAAAATTTTACTTTCATGGATAAAACATTTTAGGGTTGTTTGATAATTTGTTAGAAAGTGAATTATTTTGAGAGTATTAAAAACAACATAATTAATTAGTACTATTATGTTTGGTAATATTTTCAGTTATTATATATTTTGCTTCATTATTTTTACTTGTGCATTTTAAAAAATCAAGACATAATTTATCACTTAATTTCTAATTTATTCTTAAGTCATTTCTCAATACATTTATTGAATTTATTATATTCAAAGACTTATATAAAAATTAACATTCTTTATTGCTTTTTAAGTGGTACTGTATTAAGTCAATACTGCACAATTAAAGATAGACAATGAGAGTATAAAATTCAGCTAGCACATCAATTACATTATTTGGTTATCCCGTTTACAATCTGATAAAACCAGTACACATATAAATTTTGAAAGTATCTACCTATTATTTATACTAAATCTTGCCTGACTAATTTTTATATTATCAATACCTATAATCTTATATTAATCTAACCAACAGTTAAATATTTCCTTCTTACTAAATACAATATAAAATTTAAACCCGAAATTTCTAGAAGGAAACTTAATAGAAGAGAGAAGAACGCGTTGACGCAGATATTTTTCTTCTTCTGTTTAAGAGGGTAATGAGTATGACAAAGGCGACAGAATCCAACTCTGCCCTTCTACCTACCACACCATTTTTTTTGAAAAAATATTTCAAAGGAATAATAGTGTTATTTATTGATTAATTAGTACTAATATATTTAACCTATGATTAGTCCAAATGTATTATTGTAGTTTCTTTAATAAAGGGTAAATTTATATTTACACCACTTCTAGAATTAATTATCCTCAAAAAATAAAGTAACAGCATAAATTCAATATAAAACACAATAATAGTTAATAATTCATTAAATTTGTGCAATTTTACAGATAGGAGGATTAATAATGTTCGTTACAATTATTTAAAAGTTATATATAATGAAGAAAATTATAGTAGTATCTCAAAAAGGAGTGTTAGGAGCTCCTTCTTTCACTTTATTAACAACTTTTTTTAAAAAAAAAAATTTATAATAAGCTAGTAAAGAATAAAAATAAATTGTACTCCGTGCGCATAAAAGAGTTTATTACAAGACAAGATGAGTCGATTTCTCCGTCGCATAAATTGTTTTTCTTCGCCTTTTTTTTTTGAAAATTATGTCTTTTGTACAAAAAAATAAAAAAGAAATTGTAGTTATAACTTTTTATTTCTCATTTCTTCTAAGATCAAATGCATTTTTAAAATATTGAATTCATCTGAAATAGATACTTTCGTTTCGATGTACTTCTTCTCTTCTGTTCTATTTTAATTGATAGAATAAGATTTGTAGTTCTATTAAGAAAAAATTAATAGAGATGGTATATTGACTAATATAGCTATATTAATTTTTCTTGAAAACATATAATAATAGTTCTTTTCATATTTTAGAATGAATTTAAGTACTAAGGGTAGAATTGAAAAAAGTGATTAATTATTTTTTGAATTTAAAATTAATAAATATTTTTAAATAACTATTTTTAATATACCTAGCCATTGAAATGAAACCGCGGGGAGTATAACTAATATGTAAGATTTTACAAAAATTGTGCAAATTACTTTGTATATATGCAAAATATTGGGGAGGTGTGGAACTACATGGATATTATGGAGTGAGAGTGGAAATTTGCAAATATGTTATCCATGTAATTAATTAGTTCATGATTTCGTGCATACATTTATTGCTTATTCAAAATTCAAAAAAGCAGTCAACAATTCTCATAACAGGTATAGAAACATTCATTTCTACTATACATAATGATAGAATTGTTTGACCAATTAAATCATACAAATAAATAAATATAAGCAAATTTGTTAATGTTTAGTTACTCTACTAGAATAATAATTTGTTTATTAGAGTTGGACAAAAAAAAATTAGTTTTAACTAATAATAGTTTAAAGCTGTTACATCATCAGTGTAAATTAAAAGATTTCAACAGGTAAACGATCTTCATTTCCTTTAGATAGCCAAACAAATCTTACTACTTAGTTTAGACATTTTCTTAGCTTGCAAATTAAAAAGTTTAACTTATTTACACTCACCAATAAAAAAAATTATTATTTTACACTATCAAATTATTCAAAAAACATAAATAATTTTTTATTAAAAAATATAATTTATAATATTGAAAATAAGGCAAACTATACTCTGCTATAACTGGTAAATGTAACATGACAGTAAAATTATCTTTAATGATTGTCGGTGTGTATAAGTTAAACTTTAGTTTTAAATGTTATTTGCGTAAGTAAACTTTTTTGATAAAACTTATAATAAGAGTGATAAAATTAGCCTGTGAAAAACTGATATGATTAACTCCCAAGTTTGGGAGGGTTGATAACTCGTTTATTTATTAACTCAATCCAATTTAAGTGTTCAATTCAGCACATCTAAAAGTTAGTTTATGTGAACAAAATATGTACACCAAATTAATCCATGAGAAACCTTATTAAAATATTTCAATAATAATTTTTTTTTTGTTTGATATGTTATATATATCCATAACAGAGGGAGAAAAAGTTATTTGAGTAGTTTTGTTTCGTAATTACACAAATCGTTATAAGAAACAAATAAATTAATTAAAACTTAGTAAAAGTTGGATGAATTGATTATGACTCATTATATTTAGCTCATTTTCATTCCGTTCATCTCAATTCAAATAATTTTAAAGCGAAATAATAACCAGCTACTTTATCAAGTCAGTTCAATGCAACCCGTTCAAATTCAATCCACTCTGTTCATTTAATACCCCATAGTTTAAACTTCCCTATAAAGTACTAGTACTACTCTCTTTGTTTACGTTAACTTGTCCATTATATTAAAATAATTTCTTTTTCATTTATAGCATATATCAAGAATTTTTTTTTAATTTTATCCTTAATATTAATTACTTATTCCTCAAATTTATTAAAATTGTACACCAATTAATATGTATATATATATATTTTATAAAACATGCAAAATATATTATGAACAAGTAAACAAAACTTTTATTTTTAATTGAGGATAGGAAAAGTAAAAAAAAAAAGAAGAGAGATTACAATATGAAAAATCACAATCTCACCGACTCTAATAAAGTATTTTTCCCCACAGTCCATTGTTCAAACATCCCTAGTTACAAAGTAGTAATGCTAGTTTTTACCTTATTCATGAATGGGCCTCTCATGCTTTAGTTTCACCACATTAACTTTTCTTTCTTTTCCCTTCAATTGTCATTTTTTTCCTTAAACCTTTTCTTGGATACCCTTATTGATGTTAGAAGTTTCCATGCATCCATTGTTTCTGTCCCAAAATCCAAAAATACTGAAATAACATAGAAGTTTGCTCAAGAAAATGTGACCAATTATCATACAAATATAATATAATATGCTACCATACACGCTCTGTATCAAGTCAAATGAAAAACGACGACTTATTTGGCTATTTCCCCCCACTTGCCTACTCGGTTTTACATATATATATATATTATGCATAAAAAAACTATAGAACAAATTCAACCGTCACTTTAGACTTGTTATTAGAAGCCTTTTTTCCTGTTTGGCTTCATTTACACATTTTGTCAAACACTTGGAGGGGTAAATATCAAACTCCATTTTTCTTATATAGCTCTAATTAATATATATATATATATATATATATATATATATAAATATATATATATATCAGTGCTCTGATTAACTTTCATCAGCTTTAGTTAAGCAATATGGTTTCTTGCAAAGTTGCCTGGAAATCTGTTCTGCCCAATTGCTTTAAGGTCAAGATTGATGCTAATGTTGTTCCTTCAGAGGCAAAGGTGATTGAAGTCTGTAAACAGATTAATTCTGATCATCATAGGCTAGCTTTTTCTGATATAAGTACTGATTCAAGATCAGTGTTTATATCCTTGGATGATCTCTCGTCTAACGCGGTCATCGGTTCAAATCTTCATGTATTCACACTTGATGAGCTTAAACTCATCACCAGTGACTTCTCGTCTGCTAATTTTCTGGGTAAAGGTGGATTTGGACCCGTTCACAAAGGGTTCATTGATGACAAGATTAAGCCTGGTTTAGATGCTCAACCTGTTGCTGTTAAGTTGCTTGATTTGGATGGTAATCAGGGCCACCAAGAATGGCTGGTGAGCAATTTAATTTCTGCCATTTTTACCTAAAAATTGCTACACCAACTTCTTTTAGTTAGTACTAATAGTTTTATATTTGATGAATTTTCAGACTGAAGTGGTCTTTTTGGGACAATTGAGGCATCCCCATCTAGTGAAGTTGATTGGATATTGCTG
This sequence comes from Datura wrightii, assembly GCA_035772735.1. Classification (NCBI taxonomy): domain Eukaryota; kingdom Viridiplantae; phylum Streptophyta; class Magnoliopsida; order Solanales; family Solanaceae; genus Datura; species Datura wrightii. The sequence continues at coordinate 155,542,808 of JASDFA010000010.1, read as the reverse complement.
GGAGGATGAGCAGAGACTTCTTGTTTACGAGTATATGGCAAGGGGCAACCTAGAGAATCAACTATTTTCGAGTAAGCATTGATATACTTATGCGTGGATAATGCCCGCCAATTATATGTTGTTCACTCAAAGTGCTTAATTTACTGCTATTTCTTCACATGATCACTTTTGTCAATTGTAAAATGAACAAAACTTTTGGTCTCTCTGTTTCTGATTTTTCATGTGATGTATCAAAACAGGATATTCGAGTTGCTTGCCTTGGTCGACAAGAATAAAAATTATGGTTGGTGCTGCAAAGGGTCTAGCTTTTCTTCACGGGGAAGAAAAACCAGTAATCTACCGCGACTTCAAGGCTTCTAACATCCTCTTAGACTCCGTAAGTTATCTATGATGTACTATTATATTAACATTGAATTGTTCAACTCTTTTTTCATGACAAAGTAAAAAGCTAGAAACTTATAATATGAATTTATCAGGATTACAGGGCAAAGCTGTCTGATTTTGGGCTAGCAAAGGATGGACCGGAAGGTGATAATACCCATGTCTCGACTCGTGTCATGGGCACTCATGGTTACGCTGCTCCAGAGTACATCATGACAGGTAAATTTTTACATTACCAGTGTATATTAACTTGGTGCAAACAGGTTATGTATCTCGTTGTCCATGTTACAAGTTACTAGTCCCACTTATTACGGATACTTAACTCTCATTTTATTTTAACAGGTCATTTGACAAGCAAGAGCGACGTGTACAGCTTTGGAGTAGTCTTGTTAGAACTAATAACAGGACTAAGAGCCGTGGACAAGAAACGCCCCATCAAAGAACGAATCCTGGTGGACTGGGCAAGGCCAATGCTCAGGGATTCACACAAACTTGATAGAATAATGGACCCGAGACTTGAAGGGCAGTACTCGACACAAGGAGCCAAGAAGGTGGCTGCATTGGCTTATCAATGCTTGAGCCACCAGCCCAGGTCTAGGCCTACTATGAGCAACATAGTGAAGACCTTGGAGCCTGTCTTGGACTTGAAGGATATACCAATTGGTCCATTTGTCTACGTCGTTCCCTCCTCAAAAGGTGACAAGGAAATGGAAATTGGTGCACTGAAGACTAAAGTAGACGACGAAAATGAGGCGAACATAAGGGAGAAAGAAGAAGAAAAAGGAAATGCAGGGGAAAAAAGAGAGGATAGTAATACTAGGCAGCGCAGAGTCGGACACAGGCATAAGCACAGGCTAAAGACTGATGATGATGCTGTTCACTCAGATACTCATTTGTATCACAAGACTTCAAAGGCACGAAAGAACAAACAAAATTCCTGTTAAGTTAATCACAAACAAAGAGAAGAAAGGAAAGAGAGATTAAAAATGTAAACATATGTGAATAGATTGTATAATGAAGTATGGTTTTTTTTGGTTAATTTGGTTTGCATTTTAATGGCGGTTTTGGATTTAAGGTCCTTTTCATGTTTTCGTTTTAGTTGTTGAAAGCAATCTACATATATAGAAGATTCTTACGACTTTTGGAAATTTTGAAAAGATTTGTTTGAACAAGAAAAAGTTAATACAAAAAGAAAAGGAATCATTCTTCTCCTTGCTTCCCTGCTTCCTTCTACTCTGTATTGGTCAAAATCAAGATTCTCAAGGGGTTGTTTGGTTGGTGGGATAGATAGATAACAATATCTCATGAAATTATTTTGTTTCACTTTTTATATAGAAAAATAGTCATGAGACTAAATAATATCTACCGTTAAACTCAGAATAAAATAATCTCTTAAAATATCTCAAAATTATTATTTCTTATCATCTCGATGAAACATAACCTAAAGGCTAAGACTAGAAAGTAGGTGGGACACAAAGGTTGGTGAGGTGCAGTAGTTCAATAAGTAACACTTAGGGGTCGTTTAGTTGGCTACACTAATTAGAATAGTTTTTGGATTAAAATTTAGTTCAACAAATATATTATTTGGTTACTTAATTCAACCTAATACATGAATTACTGAGACACCATGAGGTGTAAACAAAGGGGTAACTAATCCTGGGATAACCATCCCTGAATAAGACTCCTAAATGACTAGACTATCCCTCAATCTCTTTTTCTAAATTTTCTTATAGAAAAATTCCGCATTAGAGTTGGACTAATTCGAATTACGCCATACATGACGCATAAGTCAAAATATAGTTACGGTCCGTATCAAAGTTACTGCTTATAAGACAATTTAATTAACTAATTAAATCCAAAAACCCACTGTTGTAAGAGAAGTATTTTATTAAGAAGTCAGACCCCTTCATTTGTTTTCTTAAACTGCAGTGTTTCCTGTCCCAACTTGCTTTTTAAAATGAAAGAGAGCTTATATTAAATTTTTTTTTTAAAAAAAAATTAAATATTTATATTTTTAAATTTTAATTTTGCATGAGGTCTGTTCTCGTGATCTTCAGATCATCACAAGGACAAAACCAGATACACACTGATATGGCTCTTTATATTATATTATATTGTATGTGTGGTCCTGCAGGTTTCTGATTCCTTATTAATGACAATTAACATGTTCTATATATATAATGTCCAAAATACTCTTAAAAGGAAAAAGTAAAAATATGACTTTTTTTTTTTTAATTTTATTTTATTTACATTAGAGCTTAGAAGTGACAATGACATACCAAACAAATGAAATACTCTTAACAAGCTATAGAAAGACCTGAGTTGTATTACACTTTTGTATTTTGGGGTTCTCCTTTCTCCTATGCTTTTACTATTTTCTTTTTGCAAACATCATTCAGAGCTGTTTGATCGATAAAATTCCTTTATATTTTCTGCCTTAATGTAAGTTGCCTATCATCAGAAATAAGAAAAAACAACTGCTACATCTTTGAGATTAGCTGACTTTTGTCTCTTTAGACCTTTACTTCAAACCAAAAAATATTTTTATTTTTATTAATTTGAGTCGAGGAATGAGTAAGATTTGCTTATACTCTACACTCTTTTCATATTTCAGTGAGAATTTTTATTAAGTGAGTTCAAAGTTTGAAGAAGCTAAGGGATTCAACATCTATTATGTATATAGAAAAATAATTCTACCCTTATATATATCAGTGTAATATTTTGCCGAAGAGGATTTGAATAACCTCCTTCTCCCACCTAATTTACTCTGTGTTAAATTTTACTAAATATGTTATTATTGTTGACCTTCCATAATAATCAAAAAGCGAAAATCGAAATCAAATTACTATATGAATCAAACAACCACTGCAGGTTTTCTTTTCCTTTTCTCGTTCAACAGTTGATTAATTAGCAATGCTTTAAACTGAACTTTTTTGTTTCTTTTCTGGAATGGTTTAATTCAATTTGAACAAATTAATATAAATTGGGTTAATAATAGATTCTGAATTATTATTTAACTTATTTGAACGTTCTTATTTTTGAAAAAAAACATTTTGGTTCGGGATGAGTCGAAGAGTTGATCATTATAAATATATTTGTTGTAAGTCACAAAGTTAAAAGAGATATATTTATCTATTCTTCCTTTGAAAAATAACATATTCATTTATTTAATTTTCTTAAAATCAAAGGAAAAAAAAAAAAAAAAAAAAAAGAGACAAGACCATGTGATCTCTCTCTAGGCTCTAAGCAATACTTGCTGCAATAACAAATCATACTAACGTATACTGTAATTCCAAGGAATTATTCCATTTGCTTCATATATTTTATTATTATACTCTCATGATTCGATTGGGCTGTCTTTGCAAATACAATTAAAATCTTGTGTCCAATTAACAGAAAAGAAAATACAGACATTGTGTTGACAACTTTCAGGAGTTGGCAAATATGAAACAGATCTGTCTGAAATCGCGCAAATAAAACATCTAACTTACATACATTTTACACTTTACATATATATAATATATATTTGTATGTCACTGTATGATATTTATATTTTATAAGACACACTTATATTATCATTCAAAATTATTCCAATCACGATAGAAAATCATTTATATATTACCGTATTTAATATATGACTCTTATATTTTATGGGATACATGAAATATATACTTTGATACAGTGTTATAAAAAAAATTTGACAATTTCTGATTTCTATAAAAAATTTATTGCCGTGATATTTTAGGATCGGTAAAAATTGTAGCAAGATGATTTATTATCTATTATATTTAAACCTCGTTATAACTATCATTCGTATAACAACATTTCACTATAACAGTTTAATTTTCTCCTGCAACTTTTCATGTTATATTTTACTTCTCTATAGCAACATTTTACATGTAACAAAAGTGATGTGCAGTATAGCAGTACATACTTTGTAAAATTATCACTCTATAACAGTCATATGCAATAATATTTTGTAAGAAATATATTATGTATAAAAATAAATATTAAAATATTTATGATACATGATTATCATGCACATACTAAATTTCATGTATGAATATAAAAAAAAAATTATATTAAAATAATGTCCACCAATTAATTGTAACTTCACGAGGAAAGACTATTGATGTTTATCTTTTTTTATATTTATACTCTTTTTATTTTTTTGATTAAATTGGTTAATAAATACATTCACTTTTCTTGGTACACAAAATTATTAAACTAGATTTTTGTATACTTTTGTTTATAATAGCTAAATGAAATTTAAATATCAAATGTTAGTACACATATATGATAACACATCACTATAATAGCCATAAAATTTTTAAATAAACACTGTCAATCTAACGAGGTTTGACTACATATTGCAAAGTGAAGTAAACAAGGACGAAAGGGGGAAAAAAGTGCTGGTTCGATGGCCACAACTTAAAAATCGTTTGCTTTCATCAAATTACGCATATTTATTATAAAATCACAAATTATCGCTATATTATTTAACGTTTTTAAACTCCATTATAAAGGGTCACTAGAGAACTGAGTTAGCTAAAGGTTTGTTTGGTTTGATTTATGACTTATGATTTATAATTCAAAAGTCATAAATTAGCATTTTTAACTTATGACTTCTCATTTTTGTTATTTTGGCTTAAAATAAGGGCTTAAAAATTAAGTACTTTTTAAACTTATCCAAACAATACAAAAGTGTTTAAAAGTTAATTTGACTTAAAAGCATTTAAAATAAGTCAATCCAAACAGACTCTAACTTACATATTTAAAAAAAAAAATCGCATATCTCCATGTTTCTTTTATAAAGAAATACTTGCAATTATAAATTTTTAAAAACACATACTGTTGCAGTGAAGTGATTCACTGGTCCAATAAGTAACTCGTTGTTCTTTAATATAATCCTCTCACATGATATAAATAATCTCTTCGCATCAAACATGAATTATTTTTTGCAAAATTTAAATTATGAATTTTCTTTACAAAATATAATTTATCGGTCAAATTTTAAAATTTCAAACTTTAAATTGAGATCCTACTTTTATAGAATTTAGGATTATAAATTGAAGTTCATATTTCATTTAAATGTGATAAACAAATAATGATTTCAAACTAAAACTTTAAAATTTAAGCTCCAAATTACATGATCAAATATCTGCTTTGTCTCTTGAAATAGTAACACGTTATCCTTACCATCAAAGATAGTAGTGATATGATAAATATTTATTCATTCTTAATTAAAAAATTTGAGTCTTAATTCGGGATATTAAGTTGTCTCTAACGAAAGCATTTACTTACCTCAAATCTAGTAAATTGATCAAACTCTAAAACAGGTGAAATTGAGTACTCACCATTTATGCATTTTGCAACCTATTATACGACTATATATTACTTTAATTTCTCGTAACTTGTTACCCTAATTTAGCTCTCTCACAACAAGAGTCACTTTGACCTTCCTGGAGTTTTTGGCGCTGCTTAGCTTCAACTTCCCAAAAATAAAGCATAATAAAATTTTGCATGGAATGAATATTGCAATAATTAACTATTGATAAAATATCTAAACCGGACAGAAACAAAAGAAAAATATGATATTTAGAATTTTATATTTGAATTATTTCAATTGAAATTCGTTTTGATTTGTTTGACTTGTTTCTTTTTTTAGTCTGTTTCAAAAAGATATATATATTTTTTGTAATTCTTTAATTTTAACTTTCCAACTAACGTATTTAAGATCATAAGATTAATGAACATTTTGATATATTTTATATATCTTAATTCAATTTCACCTTCGAAATATATTTTTCCAATTTTGATATTAAACACGTACTCACTCTGTTTTAATTTATTTGTCTTATTTTAATTTAACGCAAACTTAAATAAAGTGAAGAAGACTCTTGAATCTTGTATTAAATATTTTTTAATTTTGTGGTCTTAAACACGTTGCGTGAAAAATTAAAATTAAAGACTTATAAAAGAGGAATTCTTTTCAAAAGCTAAAAAGAAATGTAAGATAAATAAATTAAAATAGAGAAATATTTAAACAAACTAAAAAAAAATGTAAATATTTACCAAAAAAACATTTTGGTTAAGATCTTGCCGATGGTGCTGCATGCTCTCAATTAACTGCCATAGTGATTGGGAAAAGTATTGAACGAAAGGCCCATCACCGGAACGGCGAAAGAGGTCTCCAATAGTAAGCGTTGCTGGAACGCATCCAGTGCTCCGCCATTTTCCATTATATCTTTCACCGCACACTGATAATACTCTCTCAGCTTTTTCATCAAACACCTGTACTGCAACTTCAGCCACCGCAATCGGACTCGCCGGAAAAGCCTCGCTACGGAGAATCCTCGGCGACTGTTGTTCTTCTTCCCGCCTCCTAGCCGCACTGTCGGCAGCCTCTTCTTCCGGAATGATATTTTCCGGCGGGCTAGTGGTCCCCATCGGAATCCGGTGGTTGGATGCGCGTGGCTGATTGTACTAATTTTTTGGACGCTATTAGTTGGATTTGAAGCCATTGTTAATATTTGATTATCAGTGGAGACTAATTAGGAGATGGGCAATGAACTGGAGATATTAGAGCACTCAGATATAAGGAGCTGCAAATGGGCATGTGCAATTCTGCTTAAATTAAGGTGCACATCTCCACCTGCATTTTCTTTAGGTTTCTTGTTTTACACCTAACAAATAAGGATTTAAATTATATATAATCGGTATTACAATTTTTTATTAGATATAGAAATCTAACTTGTAAATATAGATTAATACTCTCATAGTTCATTTTTACTTATTCGTAATAAATATTATATTTTTTTAATAATGAATATATATTTTATTATTTTTTCTGTTTCATTTTAATTGCTAGAATAAGATTTACATATTCATTAAAAAAGAATTAATGGGGATAGTAATTTGACTAATATAATTTTATTAATTATTTAAAAATATATAATAATAACTTTTTAATATTTTAAAATAACTTTTAAATAGTAAAAATAGAATTTAAAAAATATAATTAATTATCTTTTAAATTTTAAAATTAATAAATATTTTAAAATAATTATTTTTAATATATTTAATAATTAAAATGAAATGGAGGGAGTAAGTAATACCACTCTGCTGTTACACTGAGGAGGTTGCTTTAACATTTCCTCTGGTAGACAAAAGGAGGATAAACAATTCATCCTTGTGAAGAAAATGCCCATGGGTAAAATGTGTCATATCACATGAATATATACGGTATATTTTACCTTTTTTGGAAAAAACACAAAAATTGACCGTGTTCTCTTATGCTTTCCCTGTTTAGTTCTAAGAGGGGACTCAGTGTGAAATGAAATTAAAGTTTTAAATAATTCTAATAATAGTTATGAATTATTAAATTTGACTTCAAATAAAGATTTGGTTGTATGACTTTAATATAAAATTATTTTTATTCTATGCAAATATCTTGAGTGAAACTGTACAAGAAAAATAATTTGTGGACCTAAGTTTCTATGAAACTAAATAGTTTTTGACATAATACCACTCAAACCAAATAAAGATATCAATAAGCAAACTAAACAATTAATGAGTAACAATACAACTAGCTAAAATATAAATATTAACATTATTATGTTCCAATAGATTACAAAAAATGCAAAAACGGATGACAATATTCCACCCATTAACGATGAGGTTTAAAATTTTTTTTTTCCATGCTCCCGACGTACGTTAGCTAACGTGCACAGGGTTGGTCATCCATGGCGAAAGGTTGGAAATCTCAGGCGAAAGGATAAGGGCGAGGACATGGAAGACGTAGGAAAGAGCCCCTTAGCTTCACACAGGGACTCAAAATCCTCCATCGGAAAAAACCCCACCCACTGCTGAAGGAAACAAGGACTCACAAGTAGAGCTGACTGTGAGTACATCAGATGTTGTTAAACGACTTAACCTTACATCCCCTCAGCTTAATAGTAAACATCATGCTACATCATCGGATACCAATGGATCATAGAGTTGCCTAAAGAGGACAATCGACCAACAATTGCTTTCCATATTGCAGATCCAGTTTAGGAAGACAAGGGCAGGTGACAGATAAGGGCTTGACCTGGATCAACTTGTTCAAAAATATTAGGTCTGCAACTACTGGTGTGACACTATCCTACATTCCCCCTGCGGTATTAGAAGGACAGTTGGTGGCCCAGCTGGAAAAGGAGAAGGTGGAGTCGGAAAATCAGAAATGAAAATGTGCCTTAATAGCATATTTTTTGGGTCACATTCCTGGGTATAATGCAATGTGCAGATATATTGCTGCAAACTGGAAGAACATGACTACCCCAGATGTCTTTTTTCACGATGAGGAATATTATGTAATTGAATTCCGATCCATCAAAGATATGCATGAGGTTTATTATTTTGGGCCACAGTCACTTAATAATAGACCAATCATCTTGAAATCATGGACAGTGTAGAGTTTCCTACTGAGATCCTCCTATGGGTACTTTTTCCCAATTTGCCTATGAATTATTGGGGTTGTTGATCCTTGAGTAGAATTGCTAGTCTTGTGGGAACTCCTGTTTTTTGTAGATGAATATACATAAAAACATATAAGGATCTCATATGTGAGGATGTAGATTGAGGTTAATGTAACCAAGTCACTCCCTACTGAGGTGATTATTCGTGAACCTAATGGCAACCAGTTCACTCAAGTAGAGGATTATGATTGGGGAACTGATTTCTGTGAGAAGTGTCTGGTGGTAGGACACAAATGTTCTCAAGCACAAGATCAGACGAGAGCTCAATTAGCTATACCTGATAAACCAGTACAGAGGAAAAGGCAGTCCAAAACTGTTACTCAACAATGAAAATATAAGGAGCCTGTGCTTAATACTCAATCTATAATGATCCCAGAAGCTACTAGTCAGGAGATAAATCGTGTGACCACGGTAACACAACAAGGGAAATCACAAGAGGACAAAGTAACGACCACGGGGGTGCACCAGAACATGCAGTTGAAAAATCCACATGATGGTATCTGTGATGACAGCTCTAACCCTGATTTGCAAGTTAAGGAATTTCCCTGTGCTTAGCAGGGTACTCACCCCTATTAGGAATTCCTTTGCTCAATTAGGCAGTGGTAATGGAGAATCTCACACTAGACCCCCTAATACAGCAGAGTCATTTCTAATTCCAAAATGACCTAGTTATGTAGGAATATAAGGGGTGTGAATAAAAGGTATAAACAAAAGGAATTGAAGCACTATATTCAAAGTAAGAAAACAAATTTACTTTGCTTAATAGAAACTAGAGTCAAAGCCCATAAAATGCCTGCAATTGTGAAGAATATAACCCCTGGGTGGGACTATATACATAACTATTCAGAAGCTGTTAATGATAGAATATGGATTCTTTGGGATCCATGTTGTTATGCTGTGGAAGCTTTGAAGACAAAGGCTTAATTTATCCATATCAAGGCAGAAGGCAGATTTGATGGGTTTGCAACCTATATCATTGTGGTTTATGAATTTAATAGCAAGTAGCAAAGAAAGGCTTTATGGAAGGGTATTACTGGATTAGCTCAAAGGTTTATGACTACATGGCTTGTCTAGGGTGATTTCAACGTTGTACTTGCAGTCTCTAATAGACTCATGGGTACCCTGTTACTGATGCTGAAATCCAAGACTTCTCTGATTGTATCCATAATGTGTTCCTGAACGAATTATGATGGAGAGGTGATTTTTATACTTGGTCAAATATGCAGGCCGGGATAGATAGAATTTGGAGTAGAATCGACAGAGCTTTTGGCAACGCTAATTGAATGATGCAATGGGGACATATACATAAAGAGTATGATCTCCCACTTATATCGGATCACTCTCCCATGCTGATACACCTTCTCTCAACTCCTAAAAGTGATAACACACCTTTTAGGTTCTTTAATTTCTGGACTGAGCACATGGATTTTTGTAGGATTGTTGCGGAAGGGTGGAAACAACAGGTAGCACAATGGAGGATGAGGAGTATATAGCTCAAACTTAAAATCTCTTAAGCCATTGTTCAGAAAGTTGAATACCAAGGAATTCAAGAATATTAGCCATAAAATTGATCATACTAGGATGAAGATAAGAGTGGTTCAAACTCTCATGTCTCAACAATGCACGGATGACCTAATGCACGGTAGAAAAAACTAATGGTAGAGTTGGAGAAATGGTTCTTAATTGAAGAGAGCATACTACAACAGAAATCTAGAGCAACCTAGAGTAAACTAGGGGACTCCAACACAAAATATTTCTCAGTTGTTCTAAAAAAGAGGACTCAAAGAAAGCAAGTCAGTAACCTTATTTCTTTGACAGGTCAGAAACTGCTTGATCCTTAGGATGTTGAGCTGGAGATTAGCTTATTCTACAAAGGCTTAATGGGGACATCTGCTACTAGTTTATCTCCTGCAGATAGAAAAACTATGAGGCAGGGGCCTGTATTATCCTTCTAGTAACGGATGGAGCTATGTACGGATGTCACTGATAGAGAGGTGTGGGATGGGCTGATTGGTATTGAAGATGATAATCCCTTTGGGTATACTACATGTTTCTTTAAAAAGGCATGATATGTGATCAAGAAAGATATTTGCCTAGTAGTTAAAGACTTCTTCATCACTGAGAGATTATACAAAGCTATTAATTGCACCACCATTACTCTGGTCCCTTTAAAGACTACAGACTCATTGCTTGTTGCACAGTGCTTTAAAAAATCATAACTAAAATCATTGCTTCAAGACTACAAAAATTTATAGCTACTGTCATCCATGAGTCACAATCTGGTTTTATACCAGAAAGAAGGATTGCTGACGACATTATTTTGGCCCATGAACTAATTAAAACATATTTTAGAAAACATATTTCTAGTAGATGTATGATCAAGATTAACTTGCAACAAGCATATGATTTTGTTGAGTGGCCTTACTTAGAACAAATAATAGAGGAATTGGGGTTGGGGTTTCCTATCAAGTTTCAGAGTTGGGTAATGCAGTGTGTTATAATAGTTAATTACACCATATTGATCAATAGTACTACTATTGAACCTTTGAAATGCTGCCATAAGGCTTAGGCAGGAAGACCCTATATCTTCCTTTTTATTTTCCAAAGCCGTGGAATACTTAAGTAGAAGCTTGAATAGCCTGAAAGCAGACTAGTCTTTCAAATATCATCCCCGATGCTCTAAATTAAAGATTAAACATCTCAATTTTGCAGATGGCCTACTATTTTTTGTCAGAGAGGGATATATTATTAGTAACTTCCCTACATAAATCTTTTTCACTCTTCTCCCAAGCTTCAGGTTCAAAAACAAACTTAACCAAGAGCTCAATTTATTTTGGTGGTGTTACCCAGGCTGAAAGTGACAAAATCCTGCAACACTTGGGATACACTCAAGGGGAACTTCCCTTTAAATAGCTAGGCATTCCACTGTCTACCAGGAAGCTCTCTCTAATCCAATGGAAACCATTTATTCAAAAGATTACTAAACGAATATCCTCATGGACTACCAAGAAACTATCTAACACAGGGAGCATGTAATTGGTTCAGAATGTATTATTTGGTATCCAAGCTTACTAGGCTTAGCTATTTGTATTGCCTGTCAAATTAATTAAAGCTATTGAAGCTTTCTGCAGGAGCTATGTATGGTCTGAGGTCAATACAATTACCAAAAAAGCTTTACTGGCCTAGGACAAGGTTTGCTATGCTAAAGCTTCTGGGGGTCTCAACCTGACTAACATTCAACTTTGGAATCAGGCTGTCATTGCTAAACTCTATTGGAATCTGGCAAATAAGCAAGATAAACTTTGGATCAGGTGGATACATGCATATTATGTGAAAGACCAGTCCTTATTCAATACATCACTATCTCAACAAGCTTGTTGGATGGTTAGGCAGATTATTGGTGCCAGGAGAACTCTGGAAAGTGTCCATACTGTAGTACAACCTGGCAAAACCTTGATCAGATTTATTTATCATTAATTACTAGGAAATACTGAAATAGTACGTTGGAAGTGTATGGTGTTCCAGAATGCAGCTCGACCAAAATTCATCTTTACAATGTGATGCTTCCATGGGAAGCTACTAACAGTAGACAGACTAGTGAAGTGGGATATAAATGTGGAACCCCTGTGTGTGCTATGTAAAGGTTGTGATGAAGATAGGGACCATCTATTTATGAAATGCAGTTACTCTAAACAATTATGGTCCAGAGTGATGGCTTGGGTGCACACACCACCTGAACCTGATCAGTCACGGGAGCATCACCAAGAATGGACAATCAAAGGTGGCAAAGGCAAATCATAATTGGCCAGGATCTTCATATTAGTATATGATGAGATAGTGCATTCTATATGGATAGAAAGGAACATGAGAACTTTTGAGAAAAGAAGTCAAGAACTTGAGAACCTCGCCTGCAAGATAGCTTACATATGCAATATGCGAGCTACTACTGGGATTTCTGCCTTGATCCAGAGCTACCGATTTTGATTTTTATTTATAATCTAGTGTGTGCCTAGGTAGCAGTGGCCTTTTAGAATTTCTTTTGAGATAGCTAGTTGAGTTTAATTAGGCTATAGCTTTGTATAGATCCATACGTTGGTGATTAATAAAACTTATTAGTTACCCAAAAAAAAAAAATTATAGTTCAAGTAGATTTTAAGTTTGGAGTTCTTTGATTATTTTTAGTGTTATATTTTTAGTCCAATCTACTTCGCTCAAGCCTCACAAGTCAGCAGACTTACTCGGGCCGGGCTAAAAAGTGTATTTTTTAAATGGCCTCCAAAACTCACAATTCAATTCTATCAAATTACGAGTTAAACTGAGCCGACTCACTGAACCCGGTCCATATTGATGACTCTAATTTTTTGAGGTGAAGGTAGAGGTGGAGAGGTGAGTATAATATTGCTATCATATTAAGGCACATAATAAATCATATGTGCTCAGTTTTAATTTGTCCAAAAAGTTAAACGAGTCATCTTTCACAATTTGACTGATGAACGACATATTTCTTGTCCTAATTATGCTGCGATATTCTTTGCTTTCTAACTCAGTTTTGGTATATAGATTTAATAAGCGTCGTATATATTTATAAATGCTAGTTTGCGTTTTATACGTGTTCTTCGTATTAATAAGAATAAATTTTTAAATAACATAAATTATATTTAAAAGATATTTTGTGTAACAATATAAGAATTTAGAAAGAAAGTTATACATTTTAAATTGATAATTGATCATATTTAAGAGTTTAATCCAATCCAATTATTTTTCCTTCATTTGTTCTAAAACTTACTTCATTGAATAAAAACGTTGTAAAATCATTTTTTGTGAAAAATAAAAGAGTCGTTCATTTTTACATGAGCATTTAAATGTATGCATTGTATGTATATTTTACATTTTATTATTACAATATTAATATTACTATACACTATTAATGAATTTATATTTAATATAAATATTATCATTATGAAAACGCATTGAATACATAATTGTATAATATATATTAGAACATGTAGTATAAGTTATTCGTTTAAATAATCAATATTTATGAAATCGTATTGTAATAAATTACTGGCTAGTTTTGACACTAATAAATTGATATCATATCACAAATGCATTATTTATTTATAATTGATCATTAAATAATTGTTATGCTACCAAACGATGAAAGCCTCATCAAAATTAGTGAAAACAACCACTAATTCTTGCAATTAAGGTAGGTTGTCTATATCACAGTTTTGGGAGTGTGACACTTTTTCGAGCCCTGTGAATGCAAAATACTTTGTGCATCGTGTTGTCATTTTAAAATTATATTTTCAAAAATCCTATCCATAAGATTGTTTTACATTATAAGTTCAATTTTATTCGACGTGTAATTATTTATTAAAAGGTAAAATCTTAATCGCTTATATATTTCTAAATATTAAAATTGTCTATATATTTCAAATAAGGAAGGATTTAATATATAAAATTTATTATTTTTTAAAATTCAAAATATTAGAAAAATAATTAAATGACTATTTAGTCAATTGTGAACTGGAATGATATTTTACTACAGGACTTGTATTTTAAATATTTAGTAATCCCTTAATTTTAAACTTTTCGTTTTACCCTTTATGAGATGATTTCAACTCAAAAAATTTATTTTTCTCTTAATCTATGTGTCTAATTAATCAAACACGTTCATATAAATTAAAACAGAAGAAATAGTGTAAATTTAACTAAAGAGCGTTAATAACAAGAACACTTAATTGAAACAACTGGTATGTTGTTTATCTATATTTTCTTACAACCTTAAGGAAAAAGAAGTAGGAAAATCAACGTATTAATACACAATAAAGTTATACTTTTTAATTTATTTTCTCGTACCGTGAGTTAAAATTTTTTGATGAATAATTAGTTGGTTTAATGAGAAAAGATTGCTATAAGTTAACAAAAATAGTAATTGATTTTAAAAATCTTAAATGATAGGACTTTTAATATATATATCGTATTACTCAAACACGATTGCAAATCACAGCCAGCAAACATGTAAATCGCATTCCTCAAACACGATTTATAATCGCATTCATCAAACATAATTTGTAAATCACATTCATTAAACACGATTTATAAATGACATTCTTAAACACGATTTATAAATTCCATTCTCGAACACTATATATAAATCGCATTTCTCAAACACAATTTATAAAAGTATTCTTCAATACCAATACAATTTATAAATCACATTCTACATACAATATTTATAAATAGAATTCTTCAATCACGATTTATAAATTGCATTCCTCAATTACGATTATAAATTCTACAAACACGATTTGTAACTCGTAATTGCAAAGACGATTTGCTCCAATAAGGAAAGATTTAAGATGTCAAATTTTAGTCAATTTTAAAGTGCTAAATATTAGGAGTTCTTATATTTTACAAATAATTAAAGACAGTATTAATTAATAGCATTCTTCATTTACGATTTATAAATCGCATTCCTCAATTACGATTATAAATTTTCTACACACGATTTGTAAATCACAATCGGCAAAGTTAATTTGTTCAAATAAGGAAAGATTAAGAAGAGAAATTTTAATCAATTTTAAGATATTAAATATTAGGAGTCCTTGTATTTTACAACTAAGTAAAGATTTATAAATAGTTACAAGTTTAATTAATTTTAAAATTCTAAATATTAGAATAATAATTAAATAATATTTATTTAATAAAAATAGTAAATGACAGTTTTGTCTATTGTAGAATCTTTTAATAAATGACAAAAAGTTCAATCAATATTTCTAAAGACGTTCATGTTTTTAATATGGAGTAGATATAGATAATTGTCTTTAATTCAGTGTTTATATTTAGTTTCTTTAAAAAATATTTTAAAGTCATGTTACGAACCTATAAGAAAATGTAAATAAGGAAAACCTATTTCGATATTGTTTTGTATTAATTATTTGCACAAAGATTTATTCTAATAATATTAATATTTACTTTATAAATAAGAGTATTATATGATTCCACATACACGTATAAATGTATGTGTTAAAAAATTAGCTATTAAAATTCTAAAAAATTGAATAAGCCATGAGATTTGAGTTTTAATTTGGTATTGGTTAAAATAATTAGGTGGGCCAGATTGGGTTAAATGAGTGAGACGGGTAATTTAATTGAAATTGGGTATTTTTAAGTGAATTTGGAGATTCCGTTCAATTGAGGGACATTTTAGCAAACTTTGTTAACGGCGAGAGCATATTTGGCCCTATAGTATAACGAGAAACAAAATTAGCTAATAGACGAAGATAGACGAATATTTTTGACCATTTTCCCTAAAAATAAACCGGTTGCTTTGCAAACTACTCTTTTTCTTACTGTTGTTTACTATGTTGCCTTTGTTTTGGTTGCGTTTTACTGCGATTAAACACAAATGAAAAATTATTTAACTCAAGGAAAAAGGGTAAATATATCCTTCAATTTTGAGATTTAGAACAAATATACCTGTTAAAAAAGTGGTGCAAATATGTCTCTGCCGTTTATCAAATGGGGCAAATATACTCTTCTTGCTAACAAACTTTCTTTTTTGAATTAAAAAATTATTTCTCTAAATCACATAACTGAGGGATATATTTGTCCCTTTTCCCATTTAAAAATATAAAAATAAATAATTTTTACTTCAAAAAGAAAGTCTGTTAGCAAGAAAGGTATATTTGCACCATTTGATAAACGGCAGGGATATATTTGCATAACTTTTTTAACGGAGAATATATTTGCTCTAAAATCACAAAGTTAAGGGATATATTTGTCCCTTTTCCCTTTAACTAATAATACTAGTTTGATCATGTGATAGTCTGAAAGTGAGAAGAAACGTCAAATAATTTTAATAGTTCTCACGCTAGTAGAGTAGGGAGCACAAGAGGAGATAGAATATCGCTTTATAGACCCTTTACTCTATTAATTATATGTATCGTTTAATCAATTGATCATCCACTTAAAATGACATACTCAGATGAAAGTAATATTTTTAGTCATGGGATCAATAAGGGTGTGATTCAGATGGATCAAGAGAAGATCAAATCTATTATGGATCGGAAGGTGTCGAAGAAAGAGAAAACATGTGTTCCTGACTTATAAGGAAGTTAGGGTAATTTGATATACGGACCAGAATAATAATCTCGGAATAAAATTTAGAATAGTTTAATCTCATATTTAGTTTGAGTTATAATCCCACTATTTGTAATAAAATAATGGAATTACTATCTCATATAGAAGATGAGATAAAATTCAATCCATAAAACATCTTTACTTATCCATGCCGTATACCAAACGAGTCCTTATACTTTAAGGGTAATACTTCCTCCGTTTCAAAATAAGTAGTGTTTTCAACTTAGACACACCCTTAGGAAAACTACTCTATATTTTTACTCATTTACCTCAAATAAATATCTTGAGAAAGATGTAACTCTTTAATATTTTCTTGATTATATAAAACTCTCCCCATTTAAATATTATTAATGTCTTTCTAATTACGTAAAACACCACTTATTTTAAAACGAATTCAAAAGACTAAAATATAACTTATTTTAAAACAGAAAAAGTATAAAAATATAAACAAAAATTTAAAGATAAATTTATATTTTTTGTTATTTATTAAGATAATTTTGAAACACATGAACTCCACCCATTTCATGTTTGAACAAATTTGGACATTTTTTACATTAGAAAAAAAAAATACAAGTGGGAAGAATTATAGTTATCAGAAAATATTAAACTGCGACGTAATTTTCCAAAGTAGCAGTTTGCCTTTTTGGTCATAGTTTTAAGACGAATTTACCCGCAAAATGTTGACACTATAACTCCATCTACTGGCATTGTTTCATCTTAACTTCGATCGATAACCCTAGAATTTTGGGTTTACATTCTTTGATTTCTCAGCTATGGATACAGACGTCGAAATGGCTCCCGCCGATGAAGGATCCACCGTTGCCGCGCCTTCAGCTGCGTCTTCTTCTACGAAGAAACCAAAGCGTTTCGAGATCAAGAAGTGGAACGCTGTCTCTTTATGGGCTTGGGGTACGCTTTTTCTAGCTCAGTTCATACGTTCTTTCTTTGGTTTGAATAGTTTCGTAGTCTATTCCCGATCAACGGTAAGAAATTAGTGTTTACCTGACGCGATTCGTGAAATTATTGATGCAGATATTGTTGTAGACAACTGTGCTATTTGCAGGAACCATATTATGGACCTCTGTGAGTTTTTCGAAAACCTTGGTTTTGCTCCTACTTTAATTATGTATTTTTATTTAAATAACAGATAAATAGATTCGACACTTAATCCTGTATTTATTCGTCCATTCTGTGAAAATTGTTCTCAGGCATTGAATGTCAAGCTAATCAAGCTAGTGCCACTAGCGAGGAGTGCACTGTTGCCTGGGGTACGCTATTTACGAAAGTTTTTATATATCTCGGATTAATTGGAAACTTGATTCTTGGTGATAACAAGCTGAAATCATCTCAGTTTGAAGCTGTTTGTCCATTCTTCAAGTCCTTCTAAATTGGAAATTATAAGATAATTCATTGCTTGCTAACAGACTTGGGTGTTTTCTCACTTTAGTATTAGCTTATTTATTTTTTCCCTTGCCTAAATTATCTCTTGCAGTTAATGCATGTTGTTTCCACTTTGAGTTTTTTCGCAAGAGTCATGGCTCACTGAAATGTTTTTCTGTGAGTTTGTTTATGTTGAGTTTTAATGTTCTGATTCCATACCAAATACGGGATTCTGTATACATCATCTTGTGCCTTGGAAACACTATACTTTTATTCCACATTGGTAATCATTTGCAAAGGATGAACATATGTCGTGGTAAAAGATGCTTGTAGTATTTTTATCGATTCCTGATGTCTGTTTTGTGCTTCTGTGAAGACACATGAGTGGATGAGTATATTTTATGGCGTGTAATGAAACTTGCTGGTCATCCCATAAAGCATATTGTTTCAACCATAACTTTTATTGTAATAGAGTGAATGCATCCATAGTCCTCAGGGCCTTCGGTCAAGTCTTTCAATTTGTGACCAAAGTCATTTAGTGTACTCCCTCTGTTTCAAAATAAGTGGTGTTTTAGCCTTTTGATTTTATTTGAAAATAAGTGGTGTTTTACATAATCAAAAAGACATTAATGATGTTCTTTCAATTTTACCCTTATTTAAGTGGAGAGAGTTTTACATAACCAAGAAAATAATAAAGAGTTAAATCTTTTTAAAGATATTTATTAGAGATAAATGGGTAAAAGTATATTTTACTTCCTAGAAATAATTAGTTTTCTTAAGGGCTGTGCTAAAGCTAAAAACACCACTTATATTGAAACGGAGGGAGTAACTTTTTGTCTTATAGTATGGCATATTTGTTTAAGTGGTGTGCCATTTACTATGGATAGAATTCCATATGTCATACGAGTGAGACCCTTTTAGAGTTTAAAAAATCCAAGGAGGAAAGGTTTGTGCATACCCTTATAAAGGACTACACTTCTTCCCTCCCTCTTTGCTTTCATTCCATGAAAATTTTGCACCTCACACCTCCCTTTGCTGCAATTTTCTTCCTTTCTCCCTCTTCTTTGTTCCTTCTTTCTTCTTTCTTTTACATAAATATTTGCTTTATGTCAAGAACTTTCATCAAACTAGTCTTTGCCACTAAAAATACTAATAATAGAAGTGATGAAGAGTGGAATTTGTTGCACATTCAGGTTTGCAGTTTTATTAGGCAGCGGATTGACGACAATATGTCGAACCATATTTCTGGGGAGACACATGGTCGGACCCTATAGGAACATCTTGAAAGTTTATATGCTAGGAAGATTGGAAATAATAAGATATTCTTGATAAAGCTTGAGTTTAAAATACCATGATTCTCTTATGACGTATCATCTGAATAACTTTTAGGGGATCATGAACCAGTTATTTGCTATGGGCATTAAGTTTGACGAAGAAATTCAAAGCTTGTTTCTACTTGATTTCCTACCAGACTCTTGAAAAACTATTAGAACTTCATTGTCAAATTCTGCCCTGGATGATGTGATCTTTATGGATTTTGCCAAGAGCATCGGTTTGGATGAAGAGATAAGAAGAAAGTCTGAAGGTTCCTCCTCATGGGATGTTCTCTAACTGGCTCTGAGGGGAGAAGCAAGCATCGTGGTTTTTAAAATATACAAGATAATAAAAGTAAATATAAAGCCAGACTTAAAGATATGGAGTGCTATCATTGTCGGATGAAAGGGCACACAAACAAGTTTTTTCGAAAGTTAAAGAAGAAGAACAGTGACAAGGAGGAAAAGAAAGAAGATGATAATGAAAATTGTGTAGCGCCGTCACCGAAGATTTGGTTGCTGTCCTTGATGTGAATCTGGTAAATATTGCTTGTGATGAGTCAAGCTAGGTTGTGAACACTGGTGTCATATCTCACATGACATCAAGGAAGGAGTTTTTCTCATCCTATATTTCAGGTGATTTTGGAACTTTGGTTATGAGTAGTAAGACTGTATCAAGGATGGTTGGTATTGGTACAATTTTTTTGGAAAACACCTTTAACTGCTAGAACTTGAGACGTCTCTTGAACTACATATATTGAAGCTAAAGTACAAATTTTCACGTCAATGACTTGGATATGGGGCTATTTTTTTATAAAATCTCAAAGAGAACAAGCATTATTAGTATTGGAATTAAGCTAGTTTGAACAATGTAACGTATGCACCTAATGTTCGTTTGCACTTGATTTCTGTTAGTGTTCTAGATGATGAGGGATATGTTAGTATCAATGGTGGTGGAAAATGAAAACTCACCAAGGGTTCGTTGATAGTGGCTCGTGGTAATAAGCGTTGTGGTCTGTACATGACTACAACCTGTACTTGTGCTAATATGGTGAATGCAGTTGAGAGCCATAGCTTTTCAAATTTACGGCATAAGAGACTTAGCTCATTAGTGAGAAAGGACTTAATGTTCTGGCCAAGAAGAAATTGTTGTCAGGTTTCAGAAGTGCTAAATTAGAAAAGTGTGAGCACTGTTTGGCTGGAAAACAAAAGACTTTCAAGCCTCATCTCTTTCAAGAAAAACAAAGTTGCTCGCATTGGTGCTTTCGGTTTTATGTGGTCCAGTGAAGACAAGAACTTTGGGTAGTACACTTTACTTTGTTACTTTTATTGATGATTGCTCAAGAAAATGTTGGGTCTTATACATTGAAGAGTAAAGATCAAGTGTTGGGTGTCTTTAAGCGGTTTCAGGCTTCAGTTGTGAGAGAAATAGGAAAGAAGTTGTAATGTATTCGTACTAATAATGGTGGTGAATGTTGTGGACCGATTGATGAATACTGCAAGCAACAGGGTATCAGACACCAAAAGACTCCTCTGAAGATTCCTCAATTTAATGGTTTGGCAAAGAGAATGAACAAGACCTTGATGGAAAAGTTAGATGTTTGCTTTTAAAGCAAAGTTGTCGAACTCTTTTTGGGGTGAGGCTTTATTGACCATTGCACATGTTAACCTATCTCCTGTTGTTGCTTTGCTAAGTGATGTTTCAAACAGAGTTTGGTATGGCAAGGATGTTTTCTATGACTATTTGAGAGTGTTTGGTTGCAAAGTTTTTGTACATATGCCTAAAGGTGAGAGGTCAAAGTTAGATGCCAAGACAAGGTAGTGCATCTTCATTGGTAATGGCCTTGATGAGTTTGGTCACAAGCTATATGATCTAGTTGAGAGGAAGCTTGTGAGAAGCCATGATATTGTCTTCATGGAGAATCGTTGAAGATATTGGCAAAGCGAAGAAGTTAGAATCCTCAAGTTCTGATGGGGTATTTAATCTTGACATACAAGTGTACATGATGTTGGTGGGCTTGATCATCATGGTGATGCCCAAAATCATGTTCCAAATTAACATGTTGATGCTGATAATGACAATGTTGTTGTTATTGATGAGATAGGTTCTCCTGCTCATAAAGTTGTGGATGAGTCAGATATTCCATTTAGGAGGTATACTAGACATCATGTTCCTTTTTCTCGTTATTCACATAATGAGTATGTGTTACTCATTGATAGGGGAGAACTTGAATGTTACGAGGAGACCATGGAAGATGAGTATAAGGATCAATGAATTGAAGCCATGCAAGATGAAATGAAATCTCCGCATGAGAACCACACTTGTAAGTTGGTGAAATTGCCTAAAGACCTGAGAGCTTTGAAGAACAAGTCGGTTTTCAAAGTTAAAGCTCAAGAACACAACTTGAAGCCCAGTTACAAATCTAGATTGGTCATTAAGGGATTTGGTCAAAGGAAGGGCATTGCCTTTGACGAAATATTTTCTCCTGTTGTGAAAATGTCCTCCATTAGTACAATTCTTGGTTTGATTGCTAGTCTTGATTTAGAGATTGAACAGATGGATGTGAAGACCGTCTTTCTTCATGGTGATCTAGAAGAAGAGATTCATATGGAACAACACGAGGGCTTCAAGGTAAAAGGTAAGAAAATTATGTGTGCAAACTTCAAAA
This sequence comes from Datura wrightii, assembly GCA_035772735.1. Taxonomy (NCBI): domain Eukaryota; kingdom Viridiplantae; phylum Streptophyta; class Magnoliopsida; order Solanales; family Solanaceae; genus Datura; species Datura wrightii. Next base: position 155,520,398 of record JASDFA010000010.1, on the reverse strand, counting down.
GAGTCTATGGCATAGCAAGCTCCTAGACGGTGTTTCAAGAAATTAGAATCTGTTACTAGGGAGCAAGGCTACTAGAAGACTTCTTCAGATCATTATGTGTTTTTACAAATATTTTATGATGATGATTTTAATATCCTCTTGCTATATGTGGTATATATGTTGATTTGAGGGCAGGAATGCTTTCAAGATTGATGTGTTTAAGAAACAAATGTATAAGTCTTTTGCACCCAAGGGTGTGGCCTAGTGGTTAATGAAGTGGGTGAGAACCATGAGGTCTCAGGTTCAAACCTCAGCAGAGACAAAAAACAAGACAAAAAACATTAGGTGATTTCTTCCCATCTGTCCTAGCCTTGGTGGACAGAGTTACCTGGTACTTGTTGCTGGTGGGAGGTGGCAGGTATCCCGTGGAATTAGTCGAGGTGCGCGTAAGCTGGCCCGGACACCATGATTATAAAAAAAATAATAAAACAACTGGATCATGCTAAGCAGATTTTGGGCATGAGAATTACTTGTTTTATAGATGAAAAGGAAGCTTAATTTGTCACAGCAAAAGTACATTGAATGTGTACTGGAGCGCTTCAAAAGAAGGTTCTTTCTTTTGAGTGTGTAGTGGTCTCTTTGAATATTGTACTTGTGACTACCAGTGTAAAATTCCTTACTATTGTGGATTACTTTGGTCCTCTTGGCCCATGGTTTTTTCCTTATTCAAATGGGTTTTCACGTAAAACTCTTGGTGTCATTATTTTTCCATCTTATCACCATTATTGGACTGTGAATATTTTTGTCATTATTCCGAGTTTCCCAACAGGATCCTGTTTAGCTTTATATGTATCTGCATTATCTATACCTTGTTCTAACAAATTTCTTCATTACTTCTAGTGGGCTGTAGTAGGACCATTCGATATATATATATGTATTAGTTTGAGAATTGTAAGTGCGGACCATCCAATATTCCTATCAACTAGTAGTCATTTAATACTAATTGTATATAAAAAGCTTTAGACGTTGAAACCATCGCCTCTTATGTCAGATACATCAAACAACTTGAGACATATTAAGAAAAAGTGGACTAGGTCTAAGTGGATCTTTGACGTAAAAATGTTAATGGTTGCAGCCTATTTCATGTCAGGCCTTGCAAAACATTACACACAGAGAGAGAGAGAGAGAGGGAGCGGAGAGGTAGAGAGAGAGGGGGGTGGATGGGTAGTAAGTGTTTTCGCATTTAAGACTGCAATTGAAATCCAAGAATATGTTGAGGATTTTGTTCCATGAAAATAAATATTTTTGTACTAGAGATGACTACTACCGTAACTGTTCCTTGCAAGGCTAGAGAGGTAGGGAGCTGACAGGTTGATGGCGATGGATGCAAAAAATTGTTGAGTCAGTTCTAGAAACTGAAGGAGCTCCTGGTTCTATTTCTTCTTAAAGTGCTTCGTCTTTTTTATTATCTTGGTTTCGGTAGTAGAATCCATGTTTATAATGGAGCATATTTCAAGAAAAGCAACAACATGGAAACCATTTGGATCTTCTTTTGTTAAATAGAAAAATCTGTGGTGTTATATATTATCCTGTTACTTGTTAAAATAAAAGGACATATGGTAGAACATTTCTCAAGCAAAATCACAAAACATTGGAATCATGTGAATCTTCTTTGTGAAATACAACTGTGTGATATAGGTAAGTGAAATAATATCCCTTGGTTCCTTTGGATCAAATATGTTAAGTTCATCTTGGTTTAACTTTCATATTAATTATTACACGTGCCTCCTCAAACCATATTTGTTGGTTCCACAAGCTCTCTTGGGTTCACTTTCGTGTTCAGTATTACATGCGCTCCTCAACTATGTTTATTGATTTGATAGACTTTGCCTTGGATGGTTTGGTATGTGATGAGTCCTCTTGTACAGTAACTCTAGCATGTCAATCTGTTGTGTTATCTGTATAAAAAGATGTAAATCTAGCTTACTGCTCTTTTTCATCTGCTTCTCTCTTTTATGTACCCTTGTTAGCTCTATGCATTTTGGTGTTTGTTTTTCCTTTTACCTTCCTGATATGTTAGTGAGAGGGGGCAAAGGGGGTCTTTGGATTTATTTATTTAACTAACTATTTTCTGTTCTTTTTACTGGTCATTAGTATTTTTTCTTGATTATAATGCTATGCTTCAGAAGTACACTGATTGAGATCTCCTCAGGTGTGTGTAATCATGCCTTCCACTTTCACTGCATTAGTCGATGGCTCAAAACCCGTCAAGTATGCCCATTAGGTACATATCACTGTTTTTTTCCGTTTTGTAATGGGGTTGTGAGTTTTTTGTAATTTTGGAATTATTTCATTGCTCTGCAGATAACAGTGAGTGGGAGTTTCAGAAGTATGGTCACTAGAGGATTCAATACATTGCAGCAGAGAAAGATCATGCTATTGCACTTATGTTACGTGACTCTCAAAGTACTGAAACCTTGAAACTCTTATTTTCAATGCTCTTTTGAGTATGGCACTACAAATCTGAGACTGCTGTCTAATGGGATGACATTTATTAGAGAGCTGGTATTCAAATAGCACATATGATGTGATTTTGAACTTCTCTGTTATTGTTTTACTGCAAATGTCAAACCCGTCTTGCTGTTGATTATGTTGTTTGGAAACCCTATCATTGGTGATAAATACCAATGGCAAATTCTAAATACTAATACAAAGTTATCCTCATTTAGAGGTCTATATAAAATATAAAAGTAATAGTGTTTCAGCCTTGTGGCTGGTGCAAAATTTTGTGTGTTGTCTTTGAATGGCTAAAACTCATTCCCCCTGCCAAAGGATGATTGCCAAAAACTTCCTCAGGTTGAACAGAATATTGATCCTGGCCTGGTGAGCAAAGGCTGAAATTATGCTTGTCTTAACCAAATTTGGTTTGATATAGGATTTCATTCGATGATTTTAGTCAATCCTTACTTGTAAAGAAAGGGCCAACAGAAGACATCCCTGTCAGTCAGAACCATTGACATGCTCTTTCAGCCATGTTATTTTACTTTCACTGGATGCTAACATGTTTCTTTCTTTGTCCCTTTCTCCCTCATTCTTCTATAGTGCCAAGTTCTTTATAGAAACCGTTATAACTGGTTTACTGCTTAGATTTACCTATCTTCGAGACCTTTAGCCGAATGGTGCTGAGATAGGTTTGCGTTGTGGTTGGGTGGCCATGATTGTATTTTAGGAAGGTCTCTTATTCTGTTTCTTCCCTCCTAGTTTACTCGGTACTCCTTGCTCTTTAATTGTATGTTGCTCAGCTCTGTTCGTTTGGCTGTGTTGGATGTTAAGACTGCAGACTTAGTAATTTGTTAAAGATTTAGAGTCAGGTATAGCTGATCTACTTATAAAACTTTATGAAGTCTCAAGTACCAGGCTTGTCAATTACTGTGGAACAATTTTGATATGCTTCATTCATATGTACATCAATCTGAAAAACATCCTAAACGAGAAAAAAAGGGAAAGGAAGTGAATTAAATGGAACTTCAATGGTCCACAGACGAAGGTGCGTTCGCCTTCACTTCATACACACCATCTGTATTTTTCCCTACATTTTTCACTACCCGCTTGTATTCTACCTTTACCGTTGCAGCGGTCACTGGTAAAAACAACAATGGGTAATTCAGGTCTCTGCATAAGAATAGCAACAGTACTAAACTTAGAATGTAGTCGTTTGGCGGTTCTGTTTGGAACTCTGCAGAAAAATAGCAACAGTAGTTAAATTTTTGTTGGTGACTAAAATTTCCATTTACTCTCTCTTTTGTTAATAGAATTGAAGTTTGTGAGTGGTAGCTGCAAGGTATAGATGGTCAATGCTAAGTTGCTACTTAAAAACTAAGCTGTCTGTGTTCCAGTAGTGTTGATTGAAGTGGTTTGTGTTCCCTCAGACCCTAACTTCAGAAGCAAAATCATTCAGCAAATTACGGATCCTACAATAGATGGGGCAATGGCCAATGAGGAGATAGATGAGTATCCATAAACTCTCTATCCCATCAACTCTGAGTCTGTTTGGATGGCTTTATTGCTTATGACTTGTTAAGTCGAAAGTCATAAGTTATAATTTATAACTTTTAGTTTATTTTTGTTATTTTGACTTATAAACAAGTACTTCAAAGTACTTTTTTACCCTTATACTGTAAAACTACAGCTATTTTGACTTAAAAACACCTAAAATAAATCAATTCAAACAGGCTCTATATCCATAGTTGAACTAAATGAATATCTACTTGAAGCGGCAATTTATACATAAGTGATATTTTTTGGCCATGGAATCAACAAGGATGTGATTCAAATTGAGTAAGAGAAGATCAAATCTATTATGAATCAAAAAGTGACGAAGAAAGAGAGAGCACGCAACTTCAATGACCTAGTAAAGAAGCATCTTATATAGCTTGTTACTTATAAAGAGATTTATAATGAGAATCAGTTAAGACTTATTCATGATTGATATTTCCTAGCAAATGACAAAAAGGATAGCTTGATATTTTTGTCCTGGACTTCCAACGAAGTTGTAATTTAAGGGTAATTTAAAATATAAAATATATATAAATAGAAGAAAGCATTACAAGATGTGATATTAAACTCTCATTAACAAACAAAAAATTGATGTAGCCAACATTTGAGCTACTAGAATCTCAGACAAAGTCGAAAGATAAATTTAGACTTTTTCTTATTATTTAGAAAAAAGTTTGCACACATGAAGTCCACCATTTCACGTAAGAACTTCATTAGTAAAAGGCCGCACACATGCATAAATTTTTAAACTTGTCTTCATTTCTCATGGCGCTCTAACTCAGTCTTATTCTATTTTGATCTTTTAATTTTATTTTTTGTATTTTATTTAAATACAAAAAATATTATTCGGTATAAATTATTCAACACATATTAATAAATATTTTTAAAAGAGTACGAAAATATTCAATTAAATAACTTCACGTATTTATTTTTTTATATCATTCAGGTTATCTGAATTTAACCTAAATGGTCCGCTTCCTAATTTTTAACTTGCTTCGATACGGGTAAAAAAAAATTCATCTTTAATATGGGTAAAAAAATTTTTTTGGTTCATTGCTAATAACACTACTAAAAAACACTAAGGGTTCGTTTGGCCATGCATGATGAAATCATAACTTGAAATCATGAGGTGAAATCATGTGAGATAAAATTGAAGTTTTGTTTGGACCTGCAATTTGAATTTCTTAAGTTGTATTTTTTCTTATGCACATAAAAACCTCATAAATTGTGAAAACTATCAATGTTTTTCCAATTCTTATACAATCATACCAAAAAAGTAAAAATTTATAACAAAGTATAATATAATATGTCAGAAAATCATTTTAAAAAAAATATTTATTGATCGAACTTTAGTTCAATAAAAAGTAAAATTGAATATAGTTGTAGTGTACTACTCTTTAATATAATCCTCCCACAAAAGTTGGTAAACTTATATCCGATATAAATGGTTAGCAAAGATTGATAAGAGTAATAATACCAATAATAAATTTTATTTACATATGAAATAAATAGTTGGTAAATATAAAATGATGATTTTTTTAATAAAATATAACTTGTGCATCAAATTTTATATTTAGAAAAGTCCATCTCATAATTTGAAATCCTAAATCAAGGTTTTTTAAGAACTTGGAATTTCATCTCATGATTTGAAATTATGAGATGAAATTGCATGTTCAAGTGCCTATTAAGATTCAACGGACTCCATTGGGTTGTCAATAATTTTTTTTTTTAAAAAAGAAAACTGACGGACTTTAAGAAAATTAACGTACTTTCGTCGGTTATTTTTTTCGCAAAAATGCACAGACACTATAAAAATAAAGTCATTATTTTTAAAAGAAAATCAAGAGATGTTTGTTAATTTGTTTTAATGAAAACTAACGAACGTCGATTTTTAAAGTGTAAAATTGCAGTTGAAAAGTATAAATAAAAATAATAAAAATATAAAAATTAATATTTTGTGTTTATGGAACATAAAAAATAGAGTTCGAGGGTCAAAATGAAACAATACTGAGATGGAGTGCCAAAATGAAAAATGGAAGCAAATTTAAGGAGTTGTATATGCGTTTGGCCTTAATTAAAAGATAAATACAAAATAGCCAAACACATACACAACTCCATAAACTTGTTCATATTTTTCATTTTGGCACTCAATCTCAATCCTATTTCATTTTAACCCTCAATCTCTATCTTTTATGTTTTATTTAAACACAAAAAATATTAGTCGGTAAATTATTTAATGTGTATTGATAAATATTTTTAAAAAAGTATGAAATATTCGATTAAATAATGTCGTAACTTTTTTTTCATATCATCCGGGTTTAACTTAAATACCGGTCTTTCTAATTTTTTAACTCGCTCCAATATTGGTTAAAAAAAGACTTTAGTTCATTGCTAATAACACTACTAAAAAATATTAAAATTCAATAAATTTTGTAGGGTTGTCAATGATTTAAAAAAAAAAAGAAAACTGACGGATTTTAAGAAAATTGATGTACTTTCATCAGTTATTTTTCTCACAAAAATGCACAAATACTATTAAAAGAAATATTATCTTTTAAAGAAAATCGATGGACTTCGGCCGATTTTTATTTTCATTTTACGAAAACTAACAGACGTCCGTCGATTTTTAAAATGTAAAATGAAGTAGAAGAATATAAATAAAAATTAGTATTTTATTTTTAAATAAAATATAAAAAATAAAATTGGAGGGTTAAAATGAAACAAAGATGAAATAGAATGTCAAAATGAAAAATAAATTCAAATTTGAAGAGTTGTGTATGTGCTTGACCATACAAAATGATTTATTAAAGAGATTAGGGTCAAATTTACCCCTCTACTTATAAAAATTGGTCAGATCTACCCCTTGTTATACTATATTTAACCCGCCGTTATAAAAGTTTTGATCTATACCCCTCGTTTAACAAAAAAAATTCAAATCTAACCTAAATGATCCATTTTTTTAAAAATAAAACTATCCTACCCGATCCAACCTGTCTTCACCTAATAACACCATACCTACAAACATGATAACAACCAAACTCACAAAATCAACAAACAAATCCATGGGTCATTCATCAACAGACTTCTCTTCTCTTCAGCAGCCCCAAAAGTTCCTAACCAAATCCGGGTCTTTTTTACTGGATCTCGAATCTCCGCAGCCCATTTCCCCCGCGGCCTCTGCTTAACACCGCGAAACTTCTTAACATTCTCATCTTTCTTCAAAACCACCACCACCTTCTTCTGGCTCGATTTCTTCACATCTACAGAGGACACTCTCTTCTCAAACCTAATCTCCATAACATACTTTTTCACTCGATGATTTCTCTCTTCTTCATCATCGTCGCTGGAAGAATCAGTAGCATCACAATGGTGTAACAAATCGGAACAATTCTAGACATATTGGGAGTCAACTTGTTCTGATTATCATGATTAGTACTACTAACATTCCGGTGGACTACACATTTTTTGATCTTGGACGGGTGAGTATATATGACAAATTAAAAGGGTGATCGGAATAAAAATGGAAGGAGAGAAATTAAAGGAAGAACAAGTCTCGAAGGAGGAGAAAGTGTAACAGTAACTGATGATAGAAATATGTATGTGTGAATTAGAAAAGTTTTAACGACTAGTCAATGAAACCAAATTGTGAAGAAAATGTGGAAGAGAGACTCTTCACTGTTGAACCACCTCTCTCTTGTCAGCCCAGGAACGCCCATTAATTTGTTTGTCGATTTTGTGGGTTTGGTGTTATCACGTTCGTGGGTCTGGTGTTGTTAGGTTAAGACGGAGCAGGTTTGATTAGCATATGAGTTATATTTTTTTTAAAATGGGTCATTTAGATTGAATTTGGACTTTTTTGTTAAATGAATGGTATTTATGAAAACTTTTATAATGGCGGAGATAAATATAGCCATGTTATAAATGTATTATATTAGGTAGATATTCATTGAATAAGCCTACAACTAGATAAACTTACGATTGGATGAGCTTGCAATTAGATAAACTCTTAATGTATATTTGTATTATAGTGAATGTCTAAGTTAGAGTTAATCTTCCTCTATAAAGGAGATGGAATTACTTCAATGGTTTGTACAAGTCTTTTTATTTCACTAATTACTACTATTTTAGAAGATTTTCTATTTATTGTAATTCTATCCCTTTAACCAAATCACAAGAGAAATAAAAATTTCTCTCCTTTTCTCTTTCTTTACAATATTCTTGTTCTTTCTTTATTATTTCATAACACGTTATTCTTTTTCGAAAGATGTATTGCTTAACCATAATATTCCTTTAGTGATATTGTTGCTTTAGGACTCTACCATCTCAAAATTTAAAGGCCAAGGTATTATTTTTTATCTTTCTTTTAATATGGCTAACCTTATGAATCTTGATTTCTTTGTCCTTTAAAGAGTTTGGGCAACAACTACCTTTTATACGTGTTGAATGCTGAAATTCTTAACTAAATTCTTGTTCTTTTATATAACTAGTAGTAGACCTGACTAATTTTCGTAAGCAGAGGGGACCCTAATCCCTTTATTAAAAGTAAGGAAACGAATGAGTTAACAGTTTAAATGAGTAGAAAATTCAACAATTTTGAACAAATTTGGACATTTTTCCTTTAAAAAAAAATAAAATACGAGTAGCAGTTTGCCCTTTTGGTCATAGTTTTAACACAAATTTACCCGCAAAATGTTGACACTGTAAATCCATCCACTGACATTGCTTCCTCTCAAATTCGATCGATAACCCTAGAATTTTGGGTTTACATTCTTTGATTTCTCAGCTATGGATACAGACGTCGAAATGGCTCCCGCCGATGAAGGATCCACCGTTGCCGCGCCTTCAGCTGCGTCTTCTTCTACTAAGAAACCCAAGCGTTTTGAGATCAAGAAGTGGAACGCTGTCTCTTTATGGGCTTGGGGTACGCTTTTTCTAACTCAGTTCATACGTTCTTTCTTTGGTTTGAATAGTTTTAGGAATATTCCGTAGTCTATTCCCGATCAACGGTAAGAAATTAGTGTTTAGCTGACGCGATTCGTGAAATTGTTGACGCAGATATTGTTGTAGACAACTGTGCTATTTGCAGGAACCATATTATGGACCTCTGTGAGTTTTTCCAAAACCTTGGTTTTTCTTCTTTTTAAATAAAACATAAAAATAAATTCAACACTTAATCCTGTATTTAGTCGTCCATTCTGTGAAAATTGTTCTCAGGTATTGAATGTCAAGCTAATCAAGCTAGTGCCACTAGCGAGGAGTGCACTGTTGCCTGGGGTATGCTATTTTCAAAAGTTTTTATATATCTCTAATTAATTGCTTGATAAACAGAGTTGGGTGTTTTCTCACTTTAGTATTCACTTTTATTGTTTCCTTGCTTAAATTATCTCTTGCAGTTAATGCATGTTGTTTCGACTTTGAGTTTCAGCAAATTTCCTGGCTCAATGAATTGATCATTTCTGACTTTATATATGCCGAGTTTTAATGTTCTGATTCCATACCAACACGGGTCTGTGTATACATCACCTTGTGCCTTGGAAACACTATTATTCCACATTGGTAATCATTGGCAGGGATGAACATATGTCAGTTTTTGTGCTTGTGTCAAGACACATGAATGGATGAGTATATTTTATGACGTGTAATGAAATTTGCTAGTCATCACATTAAGCATAATTGTTTCAACCATAACTTTTATTGTAATAGAGCGATGTATCCAGAGTCCTCAGAGCCTCTGGTCAAGTTTTTTTGATTTGTGATCAAAGTCATCAGTGTAGCTTTTTGTCCTATAGTACATATTTCTTTAAATGGTGTGCATTTACACTGGGTAGAATTCCGTATATAATACAAGTGAGATCCTTATAAGAGTTTAGAAAAGTCATGGAGGAAAGGTCCGTGCATACCCCTATATATTCCTTCTCTTGATACATATTCCCTCTCTCCTTTCCACCAAAGGACTGCACCTCTTCCTTCCCTCTTTGCTTTCATTCCATGAAAATTTTGCACCTGATACCTACTTTTGCTGCTTGCACCAGACACAGAATTTTCTTCCTTTCTTCCTCTTCTCTGTTCCTTCTTTCTTCTTTCTTCTTTCTTTTGCAGCTTGAATGAAAGCACCAATGCACTAAATTAAACCTCTAACCCAAATCATGCTAAAACAATTAGTAAAGGTATCCAGAAAAGTGGAAACTTTTTCTTTTTTTTTTTAAATTTTGCTTTGGGAGGTGTATGATGGTGTGAAGTGTTTTTCTGAAGACAGAGGAGAAAAAGAATTGCATATTTGGAGTCTGGGTGGACTGCCCCTGGAATTGAGGGTGAGTTTTATCCCAATTTCAGGTGGCTTTTTGGTGTACCATGCTTCTTTTCTTTCAGCATCTCTCTCTTTTCTACAATTTTTTGTTGGGGTTTATAAGCCAGTTACCTTTGTCCGATTTTACCTTGAACTGCAGCAAAAAGACTAGCTTAAATATAATGCATAGAATTGCATGGATCATAAAACACAATGGATGTACTTTTGGGGTGAAATAAGCACAGTTGGGTTATTTTGCATATTCAGAGCATGCATTCGTAATTTGATTTCCTAGACTTACATTGTTTCTTCAATATGCATGTAAAAATATAAAGAAGAACAAGTCATTAGTTCTTGCTAGTTCGCTTACCAGCAGTGGAAAATCATGACTGCCTAATGTGTGGGATAAATGTGGGGGGATCCCTTTCAGCTTTATATGTATCTGCATTATCTATAACTTGTTCCCACAAATTGCTTCATTACTTCTAATGGGCTGTAGTAGGACCGTTCGGTATTCCCTTTTTTTTTTAAAAAAAAAAGAATGGTAAGAACGGACCATCCAATATTCCTATCAACTAGTAGTCATTTAATACTATTTATATAAACAAAGCTTTAGACGTTGAAACAATTGCTTCTTATGTCTGATACATCAAACAGCTTGATACACATTTAGAACTATGAAGTGTTCTTGGTTTAAGTGGATCTTTAAATGGTTGCAGCCTATTTCATGTCAGGCCTTGCAAAGCATTACACACATACAAAGAGAGGGAGGGGGGAGGGGGAATTATATGTCACGCAGCCCACTTGCTTATATGTTATATGCTCCCATAGCTGGCTTGCTTATGTGATGTATGCCCCCATAGCTTGCTTGCTTATGTGTTGTATTCTCCCATAGCTCGCTTGCTTATGTGTTGTATGCTCCCATAGCTCGCTTATGTGCTATATGCCCCCATATCTCACCTGCTTATGCGCTATATGCTTTCATTGCTCACTTGCTTATGTGTTAAAGGCTTTTATAGCTCACTTGCTGAGGAGGGAGGGAGGGAGAGAGAGTTATATGTCACACAGCCCACTTGCTTATGTGTCACATGCTCCCACAGCCCACTTGCTTATGTGTCGTGGTTTCCCATAGCTCACTTGCTTATGTGCTATATTCTCCCATAGCTCACCTGCTTATGTGCTATATGCTCCCATAGCGCACCTGCTTATGTGCTATATGCTTCCATTGCTCACTTGCTTATGTGTTAAATGCTTTTATATATAGCTCACTTGCTCTTGTAAACAAAAAGAATACAACAACCCAAAGGTGATAACATATCATGATCTGATCCGTGTTTGAGTGTTAGAAATTCGGGTAAGTGACATAAGCTCCCTTCGTTCCTTTGGATCAAGTAATGTCAAGTTTATCTTGGTTTAACTTTCATATTAATTATTACATATGCCTCCTCAAACCATGTTTGTTGGTTTACAAGCTCTCTTTTTTTCACTTGTGTATTTATTATTACATGTGCTCCTCAAACTATGTTTATTGATTTGATAAACTTTCCCCTGGATGTCTGGCTTGGTATGTGAGTCCTCTTGTGCAGTAATTCTAGCAAGTCAATCTCTTATGTTATCTGTATAAGATGTAAATCTAGTTTCTGCTCTTTTTCATCTGCTTCTCTCTCTTTAATGTACCCTCGTTAGCTCTGTATGCATTTTGGTGTTTGTGTTTCCTTTTACCTCCCTGATACATTAATGAGGGGGTCCTTGGATTTATTTAATTAACTACTTTCAGTTCCTTTTACTGGTCAGTATCTTTTTCTTAATTATATTGCTATGCTTCAGAAGTTTATTGATTGAGACTTCCTCAGGTGTATGTAATCATGCCTTCCACTTTCACTGCATTAGTCGATGGCTCAAAACCCGACAAGTGTGCCCATTAGGTACATATCGTTTATAAACTGTTGTTTTGATTTGTAATGGGGTTGTGAGTTTTTTGTAATTTTGGAATTATTTTCATTGGTCTGCAGATAACAGTGAGTGGGAGTTTCAGAAGTATGGTCACTAGAGGATTCAATACATTGCAACAGAGAGATATCGTGCTATTGCGTCTATATTACATGACTTTAAAAGAACTGAAACCTTTAAACTCTTCCAGTGCTTTTTTTGTGTGTGGCGCTCCAAAACTGAGACTGCTTTCTATTGGGATGAGATTCATTAGAGAGCTGGTATTCAAATTGCACATATTATGTGATTTTGAACTTGTGTGTTATTGTTTTACTGCAAATGTCAAAACTGTTGATTATGCTGTTTGGATACCTTATCATTGGTGATAAATAGCAATGGGCAAATTCTAAATACTCCTACAAAGTTATCCTCATTTAGAGTTCTATATATAATTTAAAAGTTCTACTATGTAACGCAAGGGCTAACAGAAGACATCCGTCTTTCAGCCATGTTATTTTACTTTTTCTAGGTGCCAACATATTTCTTTCTTTGTTCCTTGTCCCTCATTCTTTATAGCACTGTTATTACTGGTTTGCTAATATACTATGGAACAATTTTGACATGCTTCATTCATATGTACATCAATCTGAAAAACAACCGAAACAAGAAAATAAGGTAAAGAAAGTGTGATTAAATGGAACTTGAATGGTGCTCCCGTAGTATTTCCTCTTGCAGTTTGCCATCATTCAAATTTATTGGTCCACGTAATTCTCAGCTACATTGTCACGATGATCCAACAACAGCCATTACTCACATGGACGCAGCAGAATGGACCCGCCAGCTCACTGCGATTGGACTTCTCACACTGTGAATCCCATCACTCCACTCAATCGATCCAAATGCAGATTGAATCCCCTTCACCATCTCCACCCCACCACTGCTTTTACTGGTAAAACTAATCTCATACGACAAACTATTCTTTTCCTCACTGAAAACAAGCTTCGACGGTGACACGTTCACCTCCACAGACGGAGGCGCATTCACCTTCACTTCATACACGGCATCTGTATTTTTCCCTACATTTTTCACCACACGCTTGTATTTTACCACACTGTTGCCCCGGTAACTGGTAAAAACAACGGAGAACGACGGGTAATTCAGGTCTCCCGGAGTAGCCAAACTCCGTTCACTGCAATTCACCCGAGAAGAATCTCTCACGAACGCGGTGATGTCGTCGCCGTCATAGCCAATGGCGCAAAGGAAGTTCACGTAGTCGCTGGTCTCCATATCGTACACCAAACCAGGATCCAATGCTCGGTTCGGATCTACATGCCCCGATCCATGAACGAAAGGAGTAGATTCTTGGCCAGTGGCAAGATCAGTAAATACCTTACCTGAGTTGTCCAAATTGTAAGCTGTTGTCATGAGTGCTGACTTTATGGCTGCTGGAGTCCACTTCTGGTGGGCCCCTTTAAGTAAGGCAGCTAATCCACTAACGTGAGGGCATGACATGGAAGTCCCAGAAATAATATTAAATTCCACTCTTCTGGGGTCAATGTCCAAATCGGTTGGCCCATTAGCTCCGGTCCAGCCGGCTAAAATGTTGACGCCCGGGGCAGTAACATCCGGTTTAAGAATTTCCGGCGTCAAATGATTTGGTCCGCGGCTTGAGAACGCCGCTACACGTGGCGCCGCAGGTACTTTTCCGATCACGGTTCCTCTGAATACGATCGTAGCCGTTGGTGATGGATCAGACTTGACGTATTTTCTTATTTTGTCTCCTGCTTTTTGACCGACCATCGTCGCCGGGAGAAGATGTGAATCGGCGACGAGTTCCTCACCGGAGTCAGCCAAATTAGCTAGTATCATCCCTACGCCACCCGCCTGCTTAACCGCACTCCCTTTCTCGACTCTAGCGTTGCCTCCCCGGTCGCACAGAACAATTTTACCAGCGACTTTTTTGGGGTCTAGCTTTCCTGGATAACAGTATTTGCTACCACAGTCGCCGGAATAAACCACTGGCAATTTGGAATCGGTCAAGGGATCACCGGCGTACAAGGAAACGCCACCAAATACTCTATTGTCTCCTAGAATAACATCTGCCGGAAACTCTCGATCTATGGTTGAAGCACCAACGGTGAGAATCCACGGGGCAATGTTCACTGCCGTATAAGCGCCGGGGCCAGAATTTCCAGCTGAACATGAGACGAGGACGCCATGTTCGGTGGCACCAAAAGCTCCAATCGCAATGGAGTCGTAGAGGTAATGTGGAGCATACCCGTTAGCACCGACGGAAAGTGAAATCACATGCACACCATCATCAACAGCTTGATCCATCGCAGCCAGTATATCAGAATTAAAACAACCGTTTTTCCAACAAATCTTGTATGCAGCTATTCTTGCTTTTATAGCCATTCCTCTAGCCTCACCTTTTGCATATTGGTAAAAACTAGCATTTGCCACCAAAGAACCAGCTGCAGTTGATGCTGTATGTGTTCCATGACCTTCAGTATCTCTTGGCGATTTCGATTCTTTTGATTCGTCCATTGGGCCATGTGAAGCTTCATACCCTTTGTAAAACATTCGAGCACCAATGATTTTCCGATTGCATGAACTTTCGGGAAAATCCGGTCCAGTCACGCATTTTCCTTTCCATCCGGAAGGAACCGGAGAGAGACCCTTGTCGGAAAAACTCGGTCTTTCCGGCCAGATACCCGTGTCCAGAACCCCAACGATGACATCATCAGCGTAATCCGAGTTGGGCCAGAGACCGAATGAGTCAGCAAGTCCCAAGAAGGTAGGAGTATGGGTGGTGTGGAGATAGCGCACTTGGTCAGGAAGGACAGAGATTACACCAGGAACGCGGCGGAGCTGATCAGCCTGCACGGCGGTAAGGCGGGCGGAGAAGCCCACGGCAGCACGTTCATAGGTGTACAGGATTTTAGAAGGGTGTTGAGAGAGAGGAGAAACGGATCGGACGATGGAAGAATACCAATGATGGTGGGTGGTGAAAACATGGGGCTTGTCGGATTTGGAAACGTGAATGATGAATGTTTCATGGCCATCGGATTGGACCGAAACGGTCACCGGAGTGAGGCAGAAAGAGATAACTAAAAAGAAACAAAAAACCGAAATTTCCGCCATTATAGACCGTCTAGCAGTCTACCGGGGCAGTGATCGGCGAAGTATCGCCGGGATGAGATATATAGAAAAATGGAAATAGCCAATTGGATGGGCCTTAATGGGCCACGTTGAAGAAACTGATTGTTTCACTTTCCATCAATATGGGGTACCCTATATATTTTTATAATGGATAAACAAACAGCAAGAAACTAAAGATAGGTTGGGTGGATATTATAACTCCTTCCTTGTTTTATCCTTTTATTTTTAGTTTATCTCAAAAAATAATAATTCATAATTAAAATAATTTAATTATATATTTTTAAATTTTTTTATTGAAATAATTTATAATTAAATAAATATTTAAATTTTATTTTATATTTAATTAAATATTTTTATATAAATTAAGACGAAAAAAAGTATTATCTATTAATTATGTAATTGGAATAAGGTGAAACCTCCAACATTATTTGTCTACGACTCATATTTGTTTCTTGCAAGTTGCTTCTCTACTACAAAAAGTACACGCAACCCGATGACTTTTTATGTCCCTCATGTTAACTTTTGCAGAAATTATAAAATTATAATGTTTGTGAGTTTGATTTGATATTGCAATCTTCTGTGTAGTTTCCCAGTTTTATCTTCTATCGAATGTCTTCGAAGGGAAACTTTGATAGTATAATCACTATTTATTATACATAAAAAGAGTTAAAACTCACGTAATGGTGGTTCCAAATCATATCATCTGGTCACTAAGTTGTAAGACAAAAATAGTAACTTTCCAGTGAACACGTAGCATTTACATATTGTCTTTTAGTAATAATTAAGTCATGCCTCAAAAAAGAGTCGACGGTGAATGATAGAGATGAGGAAAAAAAATCATGATATAGGTCTATAATAAAAACGTTATTAGTATGCTAAGCAATAGAGCCAACTTGGATCGATTTATTTTAAATATTTTTAAGTTAAAATAATTAAAAAAAAAAAAAAGATCAAAATTTGAGATTTCCAACTCAATAGCTTATGCTTAAAAGTCACTTAAAATAAGTTCATTCAAAAAAGTTTATAATCACACTAATATTTATAACTCGTGTTAAATTATTTAAGCTTGTTTTGTTGATATCTATTGAGAATATAGCTGAAGTTGTTGAAGATTACGAGGAAGGAATCGGAGAGGTTCAAGCAGATATGTAAACTTATTCAATTGGAGTTGTACAAGATTAATTTGTAGCATGTTTGATCAAGTTTCTGGGAGGTTAAAAGTGCTTATTTTTTTAAAAAAATATTTATTTTTTATTTTTAAAAAAAAAGGTGTTTGGCCAAACTTTTGAGAGAAAATAAGTGATTTTAGGGAGCAGCAGAAGCTATTTTTCAGAAGCAGTATTTTAAAGATCCCCTTTTATGTTTCAATTATATGCATGGCACATTGGATTACTAAGAAGAAATGAACAAGTAATTGTTATTACTTCAAATCCTCTTGTTCTTAATTATTTAAGAGATCTGCACATGGAAACCAGATCTCTCAGTTTCTTTTTCTCCTTTTTATGTACTCATCCAATGCTTCCCAACAAAAGAATATGGAAGCATTGAGGCATTGTAACCATTTTTGATGGTTTGATTATTTCTTATGTTTATAGCTTCATTATAGTTTGTTGTTGTTGCATAATGATTTTTCAGGGGTTAGACTCATAGGATATGTTAGAAAAAAAATAATGTATGCATTAGTTTTTTGTATTACTAGTACTTTATGTGGTATATTTTTTTAATATATGTATAACTAATGCAACACTTTATTTGGTATTATGTTATGTATAACTAATATATGACAAACCATGGTATTAATTAGCAATGCAAGGGTTTTTAGGGATCGTTTGATAGTTGGTTAGAATTATGTGGGTGTTTTTCATACATGAATTAGTTATGAGAAAGTTTATATGTATTATTTTATTTAGAGATTAGTTATGCAAGGTTTAGTTATTCATGTATTAGTCATTCATGAATAAGTTATTCCGCCTTCTATCATGTTGAAATTTTATGTAAGTAAATTAATAATAAGTATATTAAATGAAGAGGTGTTTTTTAAACGAAAGAGTGTGATCATTCTTTGGTTACCACCAATTCTATTTAAAGTCAACTTTTTGTGATTTCTAATGTAACTTTTAGAGAGTATTTTACTTTACAACACTCTCCAAAAAGATCAAGTTCAAGTTTTTGCTTTTCAATAGAATTTCTTCACTATTTGCTTAGTGCAAAAATTAATAGACTTGTCATATCCACCACTAACACTATTTGCGTACAATCAATCTCATAGCAATCTCACGGAGGAGAGGGAGCAAACAACATTTTTAGAAAAACATTTCACGCGTGTTTCAAGCCTTCAGCTCCGTGTTCCTAGTTTATATTATCAAACTTTCACTTCTGTATTCTTCTTCGTAGATTTTATGTTTTTGGTACATATTTTCCAACAATCTAAAATTGATATCTGTATGAATATGATACTGATGGCTATGGAGAATTAAAAAGGAATGATCTAGCTACCAGTAGTTCTTACGTTGTGTGGCAGAAGAAGCAAATAAAAATGAATATGTAATTGATTTTAGGGGAGAGAAAGATTTCAGATAAAAACTTAGAGTCAGAGAAATTTTGGCATGTCTTAATTAAAGTAACGTTGCTTTAAAAGTGATCAAATCAAAGAGATGAATCAGGAAAAAACTGTCAATAATTGGGTTTTGCTTTCTAACCCTAATTATCTATTTATGAATTTTTATTCTTTTGTGATTTTGTGTATTTTATTTATAAGTATCATATCACTTGAAAAATATTTTTATTATTTTAAGATCATGAAAATAAATGATATTTACTGTTTGATTTTGTTTAAAGGTTAAAGATCTTTTACTAAATTTGATATTTTAAAAGAAATATAATAATTTTGTGTGTTTTGCCTAACTGTGTTTTGAGTTTTCATATGTGATGGAAAAGACTCTAGAAATATTCAAAATGTAGGGGTTTCTTGCTTATGATTAGAAGTTAGCAATATCTAATATGTATTTGAAGAACATAAACTTGAGATAGTTAGTATGTCTTCAACTTACAATTCTTAATGTATATATGATAGTTTGTCAATATGTTGATAGTAAGAAATGATAAAAGATCATAATAAAATCGAGGAGGTTTTTATTTTCCACATTTAAAATAAAGGATCTTGGACAAGTAGATATCATATCGAGTATCAAAATTAAATGAAATAGTGGGGGTTATATATTGAGTTAGTCTCATTACATTGAGAAAGTGCTAAATAAATGTAGTCACTTACGCATAAAAAAGACCAATTGTCTATTTGGTCCTAGATCCAATTAACTAATAATGATGAAAGAATTGCGGCTAAACCTGTGTAAGCAAGCACTATTGGAAGAGCCAATATTTGAGTTCTTGGTTTTCTTTAGAGAACTAAAGATTTGAGAAACTCTAAGTTCCATACTATTTTATAATAATATATTAATGCAAATTGGATATTGAGTATGTGAAAAAATAAATTTATCAAATGATGGGTGTTTACCTAGGGAGAAGGTGCAATTTCTTAAAATCAAGAAATAGACTTGTATTATTAGAAGCAAGGAAAGGAGTCGAGTGGTTGAGTAATTTTTTATCTTTTTAAAAAATTGATTGATTTTGCAAAATATGAGTTCAATTTTATGATAGTCAAGTTACTCTAGTTCGAGCATATAAAATTATATAATGAAAAGTCATAACACATAAGTTCATGACACGATTATATGATAAAATTAATTCAAGATGGAATAATCTTCTATCACATTAGTGGAGTCAAAAGAATTTGACTACTAAATTTCTTAAAAGGAAGCTGATGATACAACTTCGAATTAAAGTATGTATGTTAAAACTCCTAAATTAGGTCCACCAATAATGGCAATCCTATCCAGCACCATGAAATGAGTAGTTATGGGTTCAAAGGGTAACAATAAGTTATTGATACGTGGATGTTTTCGGTACTAAATTAAGAGATGTGCTAGTATTGGTTGTCATGGATTATAGGGTTGAGTTCCAATACTCTTAATGACATTTAGTTCAAGTAATAAGTGTCTCAAATGTGACAAAAGATACGGGAAAAACTTCACCTATATGAATGTAAGAGTGGTGCCGCTTCGATTGAGCGGAGGAGTTACTCTCATAAATGTACATGATCAATTTTGGATAGCACATGACCATAAAAGTTCTAAGCATGTTTGAGTGAAAAGTATGAATGAAATATTTATGTGTATAATGTCACCGATGCTATCACAAGGAATAACATATTTAAAGCTATTATGCTACATGGAATTTCAATTTCATCTTCTGATATTGTACTAAGGTAATGTTCAAATCAAAAGATACATTACTTTATAAATGAACATAACTTGATCTTTGTATTCTAATTTATATTTAAACAGGTGGAGGATTGCTGGAATTTTATCTAAATAAAATTAATAATTAGTATTTTAAATGAAGAGGTGTCTTCTAAATGAAAGGGTATGTCCTTTCATTCTTGAGTTTTCACTGGTTATATTTAAAATCAACTTCTTGTGATTTCTGGCATAACTTTTAGAGATTATTTTACTTTACAATATTTTTCAAAAAAATTGATTGAGTTCAAGTTCTTGCTGTCCAATAGAATTTCTTCGCTATTTGTATAGTGCATAAATTTATAGGCCTGTTATATCCACTAAAACTATTTTCATACAATCTCATAGCAATCTCGCAGAATAGAAAACATCGTTTTTTAGAAAAATGTTTCCAATGTGTTTCAAGCCTTCAACTTTGTGTTCCTAGTTCATATTATCAAACCATCATCTTTGTGTTGTTCCTCGTATATTTTGTATTTCTAGTATATATTTTCCAAAAATTCTGCATAAGATAATGCATAGATTCCTTCATAATTTATACATGTATTAGTTATAGGGGTTTCTAAATTACAAATCAAACACCGTATTAATTTTATACATGAATAACTTACCTTCTAACTAGCTACCAAACATGGTGGTACTTATACAGAATTTGATACTTATATAATTAGCCTTTCAAACCAGCTATCAAACGACCCTTAAGGTATGCATTAGTATAGTTAAAGATGAATAACCCTCGAAATCTTTTTCATATTCTTTCCACTATATTTGTGAAGGGTATTTTTGTCTCAACATAACAAGGATCGGCATTACTAATACACTAAATTCAGTAGTTCAATTTATATGAATTTGTTTTTAACTGTTGATGACAGTTTTACACACTTCGACAGTAAAAGCTTTCTCAAGGTAGATTATTCTTAAAAATTTTCTCCCCAACTCTGTGGAGTACTTTACAACTACTTGTCTTGAAAGTTGAGATGGTATTCTGAATTCGTTATTTTGTATATTATGTTCATTGCAAATGATGTATTTATCAAGATAAAAACACTCGATCTCCTGTATTGTTTATGATGTGGAAAAATTGAGAAAAACATGAAGGGAGGTTAATAGGGAAACCTCTTCACTAGCACAAGACTCATGATATAACTTGTGGTCACTTAATCTCACTTATGATCACAGGGAAATCAAACCCTCTCAGGTACTCAATCAACCGAGATATTAAAATTCTCCGTCTTAACATCATAATGGGTTGGTTGGCAGAATGGTATGTAGCTCTACCTTTGCTATCAGGTCGAAGAAAAAGGAGAGAGAGCCCGGGCAGATCCTTACATGTGGTTCAGTCATAGAATCTGAGGCGAACAATTGTTGAAATTTCTCCAATAGTTGAAGTTGTGTAGGAAGAATAGTTTGATCATCTTATGTTATGAAGTTTAAGGTATATCTCCAGAAGGAGGCTATGAATTTTTTGGATGAGCAATTACTTTGCATCACTCTTTTCTTAATTATTCGAACACTGTCTTGGCTGAATTTGAAACAAGTATTTGAGGTTTAATTAAGTAGTTCCACTTTCGCCCGAAATCCTGAATGTTATATTTAATAAGTGGATCGGGTAAGCGCAATGGGTGTGCTCTCCAACAGCTTCCCTCTCATAGGTCGCCCTGGTTCAGACATGCTTATATGTGATGCAGACCACAAGGAAGTGATTGTAGTTAAATTTGTGGATGTGAACATACCAACAAATGAAGCAGAGATTGCACAAAGTGATTCTTTGGAAGCAATATATGAGGTAAGTACACGAGTCTTTTCTTTAAATTCCATTAGTGTCAAGACATTTTAACACTTGAGTTGAATTAGTTGTATGTCTTAATTATCCCCAATTACCATGATGACATGCTCTGCTGACCCAACTTGGCTACTTTCCTGATCATTGCACTACAATCAAACTATAAGTATGATCTTTCCCATCGGCTCAAGGAATCAATTTTGGCTAGTGACATTAGTTGAGTCTATTGTCCTTTTGTATGCCGAAGTATCTGCTGACCAAACTTTGGCTGCTCTACTCTATCAAAAGAGTTTGTTACTAATCTTATAATTAAATAGAAAAACTCCATGCCTAACTGCTGGCTTCATCATACTAATCTTATGTCAATAAACCAATGTCCTAGTATCAATTCAGTACAAGGCTGTTTAATTTGAGGACTATTTCATTGCTCCAAACTGGAAATACTTCATTACCACGCGCCCTTTTGTCTTTTACGGATAAGCATACTACATTAGAGTCGAAATTTGATTTTAATGAATTAGTGATTGAGTCGTAGTGTTAAGTATACTATAGTACCATTATTATTTTCGGTCTCGTGGAGCTGAAGTAAAGAAGCCAGGACCAGAACAGAGATCATCTGTGACATAATCAAACAATGAAGCCCCAAACTGTTTGTCTTTAAGAATGAGGATTCTTCGTTCCCACTTTTCCCTGTACTTACTTGGAACATGATTGAGTTCGTTGATCATATGTGGGGTGACAAGTTGAAGAAAATTACTATTGAAGTTTAGTGACCATCAGGACAAAAGAAAAAGGGATGGACCTAAAACCAATTTTAGGTGATGTGTAGGTTATCAGTTGTACTATATTCTCATTGACCTATGTTTGTTTCCCAGAAATATTGGGGAAGTAGCAGAAATAAATGGTCCTCTTTGGTCCCAGAGAATGTGAGCATGACGCGCAAAAGTGTACTACACCTACTTTAGTACTCCACTTTAAGGTAGTCCTTCTGTCCCAATTCACACTGTATTTAACTAAGAAAGATATTAAAATTGTTTTTGTTAGTTTGATTTTTAAAGTTAAAAAGTCCCAGCAACAGAGCAAGGAAGCTGGTCCAATCTGAGAACCAAACTAGTAGGAAATTAGAAACGGCAAACATGTTCTAGTAGAACCAAGATTACTACAAAATGGGTGAGATACACAAATTTCAAGAGAGGCAACATTATACTACTAGCTTGTCAGCTAAAAGATGGCTTTGCATAAATAAATATTTACAGGATACATAAAAGAGCTAATCAAAACTGCGAAATCTGTAGGGCAAAGTAAATTTTACAATTGAAAAGCGTGACCAACAGTTAATTTTAGAGCAAGTAGGTACTATTCCATTCTGTAACACAAACTGCCAAATTGGTCTGACGTTCAATTTTCAGCGGTCACCTCAAATTCAACGTTTCATTCACAACCTCCATCCAATCCCGTGGCATGAAACGAACTGGAATCGACCAATGAAAGTGCAGGGATACAACTTTCCGATCGAACAATCACCGCGTGCTTCATCTCTCCGCTGTTCTCCACCGGACTACTGGACATCGACCTAAGCAATTTCGGTGATTCCAAACTCCGCCTCAGAATCTGCCTCATCGCAGCGATTAAGTGAACCGTCGGATTCGAAGGCGGCTTAGAAGAACTGAATTTTTTACAGAAATTGCGGTGACGATTCAAGGCCTCTTCCGCACTAATCAGCATCTCGCATCGAATGATCTCGTCCTTGATTGCCTCTGCACACAATCCGCAAATCCACTTCCCTTGGTACCGCTGCCGGATTGTTTCTATATATGACAGAGTGCATTCCTCCGTCAATCCACAGCAGTCGCATTTGGCGAAATCCACATCGATCGGCGCTGTAAGTTTTGCTTTAACTGTTTGTGCCTCAGACGCTTTCATCACAATTGCATCGCTAATTATCGACATCGCTATTCGTCAATCTGAAAAAGAATTTAAACGTGAAATCAAAATTTTAGGCTCTAATAAACAAGAAATTAGTCCAAATTTTCATTAAATTTTACATAAACATATAAAAATCCGTGCTCTAAACAGTCCATAAATCAATACACTTACCAGCAGAAGCAGATACCGAAACGGAGATATAAATTTATGCAGAGAACTTTGGAAAATATAATTTTTCTCTCAACTTCTGCTTAATTCGGATATGATGTTTACAGAAGTTAAAAGAGAAATCCTTTTCTATCTTTCTTTCTCCCACTCGCCTTCCTCTTTGCTTTTTACCTCATGAACAGAATAAGTATCCATAAAGGAAGAAAGAAAAAACAGAAAACTTCAAAAAGCTCAAGAAAATCTTCAGCAAACGCTTCTCTGCTATTCCTTTTTCCCTATCTCAATCAGTTTATGGATTCAAAAAAACAGAGAGAGAGATCAATGAATTTAATGCAGAGATGAGATCAAAGTAGAGAGAAAGAAACAAAAGTTGATAGCTTTTCCTTTATTAAAAAATAAAAAAATATATATATGTTCTTTTTGAGGCTTTTTGGAGAGATTTTGAAGCATATATGAAAGTAGTGACGAGGTGGGGGAGGGGGTAGAGGGTGGGGTGGGTTTGAGCCAAAAAGAGAAGCCTCAATGATTGATTGGCGGTTTGGAGAATCCACGTCATCTATTGCTGTCAATTAAAAATTGCCGGCTGTATTCGAGTACATTGCCAGCTGTTCTTTCTATATTTTCCCATTTATTAGAGAAAAGTTGAGATTCTAGTCCCATATTTTTTTTAAAAAGGCATCAAATAGTACTCCATGTATTTTAAGTTTAAAAATATATAATTTTTTTAAAAAGTTTTTTATGATTTTTAAATTACAGTTATATAGAATGCATGTAGATATATTTTAATTTTTTAGTACTAAATATGTTATGTGAAAAATTAAAACTAAAAATTACTTTAAAAAAGATATTGCTTTTAAACAAATTTAAAAGAAAAATACCACAAAAACAAATTAAAATGGGGAGTATTACCTAACTAAATACATTTTTAGATTCAATTATTGCATTTTTTTAATTCCTCCACTAACAATAGTTATTTGCAAATTTACTAATACCTTTCAAATTTAGTCTCCCATCCGAGACAAATGATGATAAAATAGGACTACGATGGTTAACTTATCGTTAATATTTTTTTGTTATTTTTTTAATGTATCTTAAATTATTTGAAAATTTAATGTGACTAATAATTTTTTTTTACTAAGAAAGTTGTTTTGAACTTTTAGTTACTTTTAGGTTAAAAAGTTTATAATTTGAATAAGATTTAGATATGCGATTAAATAATAAAATTCTAAAAATTAAAAAAAAAAGTTATTTCTTTTTAGGAGCTCTCATTTTTTTTAGCTCATTTGGTGATTCTAACTCACAATCTTAAGATTGGAGGCGGAGGGTACTTACCACTTGCATAATAATCGTGTTTGATACCTCATCCATTGCAAAATAAATGGTGGTGTTGTCTTTTCATTTTCTTTTAAAATAAACAATGTTTTACATAATCAAGAGAAATATGATGTTCTTTCAATTTTACCCTTATTTAAATAAAGAAAGTTTTACACAATCAATAAATTACCCAAGAACTACATCTTTTTAAATGTATTTATTAAGGTTAAATTAGTAAAAATAAATCTTACTTTTTAATAATGAGTAATTTTCTTAAAAGATATATTCAAATTAAAAACATCATTTATTTTACGATGGAGAGAGTAAAGTTTTATTAAGTAAATGTCAAATGTGTTTTCATAAATACTATGAAAATTAAGACTAACAAAGGAACCAAAAGTTGCATTTATAAATTATAATTATTTTCTCTCTTTAATTAGGAAATTTTCTACATAGCTAATGACAAAGAAGCACGTGGAGATGATGGATCACCGACATATACGTCCAATATGTTACTCCTCGTTACACAAGGAAAGAAGTGTATTAGTAATATAATGACAAGAGAAAATTAGGTCCTAATTTGTAGTTTACGATTAGTTAATTAGATCTAATTAAGGAGTTCATTTACACTTCACAATGCACCAACATTTTTCTATTTGTAGACAAACATTGCTTTCTTTTCTACATGAATGGAATTTTTCCATACTTAACGTGAACTCAAGTCTTATGTTAATCTAGGATTTTAACTTTAATCGCCTAGCAATTGCTTCAATGTCAAGTTGGAGAATACAAAAGAAATGGCTTCCTATTATCCCTTATCATTTAAATGAAAATGACATTTTCAAATTTCGTGTAAAAATAAATATATTTTAATTAAAAAAAGATATAGAAATAAAATAAATCTTTAAAGAATTATTTTTTTTATCACAAAATAAGTGTTGCTTCAACTCATTGCATGTATATAAAAAAAAAAATTTAATGATATGTATATACTGAGGTAGATGTCATGTTAGCAGGTATATAAGCTTAAAATATCTAAAAAATAACGTGGCAAACTGTTAGTTTTTAGGGATATAAGTGGTCCATTTTCTTAATAGCGAGATATATTTAATCTCATTTACAAATTAAGAATATAATTGACTCATTTCAGATAGTTAAGGAGTAAATTTGACCATTTTCCCATCAAAAGGGGTCAGAACTCTCTCCTCCACCCCTACTCACGCAAGAAATGGAGGAAAAATCACATGAGGTGTCTGAATGGTAAATAGTAATTACTTGTATTTAGTATTTATATCAAATTATACATTAATTTATCATGATCAATTAGTAATTATATTAGGGTATTGAAAAGGGTATCATGAATAGGTTTATTGGGTTAGTTGGATTGAGTATAGATATTAGGACAGGTAAAAAGAAATTATATATATTTTTTTAATTGTGATAAAAGTATAATCACGTAACTTTATATAGTAATATAAGTATGGAAACGTATATGAATTAACACTTCAAAAAAAAATATATTGAAAATTAAATAATAAAAATAAATTATTTTTAAAAATACGATAATAAATAAATATAATTTTTTTTTCTAAATACAAAATAAATGTAATTCTTTTTCGATATAAATATTTAAAATTGTGAATGAATTGTGTAGTAATTCTACTGTGCCTAGACAAGATCGCAAGGTTTGAAAATTATCAGCCCGCATTGTTACTACAAGTGTTTGGGGCTTTCTGGAAAACCCCACTAGCATCAAGAAAATGAAAAGTTGTCCAACTATATTTGTTCATTTTTAATTATTTATCCTTATATTAATTAATTATTTTTTAAATCACTTTCGAAATTTAAAATTAGACATCAATTACTATAAAATATTTTTTTATTTTATTTTAATTGTTAGGTATATTAAAAAAAGTTATTCTAAAATATCTCTTTCATTTCATTTTAATTGCTAGATATACTAAAAATAATTATTTCAAAATATTTGCTAATTTCAAAATTCAAGAGATAATTAATCATATTTTTTTCAATTCTACCATTAATAATTAAATGCATTTTAAAATATGAAAATAATTATTATTAAATGTTTTCAAAAAATTAATAAGGTTATATTTGTCAAATTATCATCCATATTAATTATTTCTTAATGGGTGTGCAAATCTCCATTTTAATTATTACGATAAGATTTTCATAATCATTAAAAAAATTAATAAGAATGATAATTTAACTAATATAACTCTATTAATTGCTTTAAAATATATAGTAATAATTTTTTAATATTATAAAATGACTTTAAATATTAAAATAAAATTTAAAAAATTATAATTAATTATCTATTAAAATTTTAAATTAATAAATATTTTAAAATAATTATTTTGTGAAACGCATGGATTTTTTTTGTAAAGACAGCCGCCAATTTTTCTGCCAAGCGCCAACTGGTCGCTGGAAACGAACCTTTGCGGCTGACTTTATAGGAAAGTAATGAAAACGTCATTTCCAATTGGCCAACATGTAGAATTATTGCCAACCGGTCATTTTTCGGCTGGTCTTCAAAAAAAACAAAGTTTATTATCTTAAAGTTTTAAATTTCATAAATAAAATTTCACGTTATATAATCTTACAGTTTTCTTGCAAATCTTTTTAAAAAAAAAAAAAAACCTTTGGGACAGTGATTATTGTTTAATTACCGTGATTGAAATAGTTATTTGTAAAATCTATTCCCCAGCTTCCAACATTATTGGTGGTGGATTTGTGTCTTAAATTATTGGATTCAAAGAGTAAAGTTGGCCACTTACCCATTATATTACTTCTTGTTAGGCTTTAGCTTTAAAGATAACAAAGGTTAAGAGGGTCACCTTCATATCTTGATTCTTTTCCTTTAATTTGATTACACCAATAGTGCATGGACATAGTACTGAAGAAAGAAACTGATTCCTTTTCCTTTTTTTTTTTTTCAATATATCAATTTAGGGGGAATTAGCATGATGGTGAAAAGGACGTCCACTTAATAAAAGTAATACGAAAAGCGTAAGAGATCGAAAACATATCTCATCATCTTTCAATATGCATTGATGAGTATCTTAGGGTAAAGGCTTCACTTTACTAAACCAAGCAAGGGAGAGGGAAGTTTGAGACTATGATATTGAAGTTGTTGTTTATAGTAGGTGCAATATATAGATTGATTAACTTGTTGTGTCTGTCGATATTTATTATATGTTTAGAGTGCGATCAAGTAATTAAAGATTTATATATTAATCGTATTATTGTATGTTTTTAGATAAAGCCCTCACCTCCTATGATTACAACCAGCATTGGAATCCTAAAAGATATATACCATTTTATTCAATCAAATAGTCAATAAGCTTTCTTAATTAAATAATTACAAGAGTTAAAATTTATTTCTTTGTCGTTGTAATACCATAAACAGTGTTGAGATATGGTAAAGACTCACCCACCCTTAACTAGCGATCAGAATGAAAAACCTTCGATTTAGAGCATCTTATTATCTATATAAATTTAAATTAATTAGGCTAGTACGCAATACATAAAATATCGAATTTCTTGAAGTAGTTGTTATGGGAAGCATGCATCAAGCTGGATCATCAATTCACATGGTGCTGTATGTTAAATATCGACACATTAGCACGTTTAACATGCTTTATGCTTTGTGTTGTCAATTCTATATATGGATAATAATCACTCTTTCGAAAGATACGTATACCTATATGTGATATGAACCTTGTAAATAAACAGCATCATGTAGAGGAAATTAATCTCAATATATCCCAAGACAAAAAAGGACGTCTCCCTGACAATCGCTCTTCTACCCAATAGTTTCCGTTAACTTAATTAATCATCGCCCAACAGGTTCCATCAAGTTTTCAGGTCAATGTTTTTGCATTTAATGAGTACCTATCCTCGAATAAAAAAAGAAAAGACGCAGAGATAGTCAGGTCACCTAAATCAAGCTAGACTTCGGTCACTCTCACGCTCCAAAATGTAGGAGGCGTAATTGACACACAATGTCTTATTAGACCGAGCTAACAAAAAAACTTGATTAAGAAGACACGATTGAGCCCACAATATCACCACATAATACTGCTAAAAGACAGTTAACTCTGAATCGGTAAAATCACGTAAGCAAAACTGGAGAATAAAATAAGACCGGCAAGGCCACTGCACAGCTGACAAAAAAAGACAATAAGCCAATAAGGCAACAATAGAGTACGTAAACAGCGGCTAACATGGCCATCTATAAAAGCTGAAATGAAATCCACATAGTACGCATGTATCCGCAAAGCTTCTAGAAGTACTAACAACTGATGGTCGGGACCCACTCATTTACTATACAGCAAAACTAGGATAAGTAAAATTAAACAGCTAATCCAATAGCTCTAGAAAGAGAGGAGCATAACAATCAGAATCTGAAACTGGCAAACTCCTATTGTAGAGGTCGATCTGGGTTTCTATCTGCTCCCACAACACGCAATGTAGCATCCACAGACAAAAGAACGTCAGTACAAATGATATCTACTAGTATGTAAGGCTAGAGATAATAATCGTGAAAGCAACTACAAGAGAGGGCAAGAGAAATACAACATGAAACTCTGAGCACCACTAGAGCGAATAATTCACACCTCAACTGAAACTTAACATAACTCTGAAATAACATGACGGACAATCACGTGCAACTCAACTATATACGCTCACATATGCATGCACAGCCCATCGGCTCAGGCTCGATGGTAATAGTATAATAATGTAATAAAGTACTATCCAACTGGTGGTAATCTGTCCAATTGAAATGAGGTTCACTGATAAATAATAATGGTAGCCACGTGAAGCCCATAATATGCACATCCAAAACTAGGTTTGGTGGTAAAAATGCATAATATCATGCCTGTGAAAACTCTTTGCTAAACTCATGAAATTGAGACTCTCCAACTTGACCATGAATCACTAACCACTGAGGTAAGAACTCAAGAATTTCTTATTCGACAAGAAAAACCTAAATCAATCTTTGGTAGAGATTCTTATGAGCTTAAACAAAATTTAGCAACCTTTGAGGTTAAGGACAATTAGAACTTCTACAAATCCTTAATATGACCCGGGTGAGGGTATGAGAATTTCAACTCGATATGGGTGGCTTTTCATACGAATTTTAGGTAAGAATACAAGCTCCAACTAGTTTAATTATACACAAGTATGGAGTATCACACAATCAAGAGTAGCTTAATTCAACATGTGAACAATACTACAACATGATGAGTTCCAAAGGAAAAATAACATAAGAGTAAGGTTTCTCGTATGCAGCAAGAGCATAAGTCATAGAAGAAAAAGGATAATGACACCTTACTTCGAATTGATCTTGGCAAAGGTAAAACTAACAATATGACTACCATGACTTGAGTCAACAATAGACATGAAGCTTAAGGATTCATGTGACCAGAAGAGATGATTTATGCCTTTACATACCGTAGTTACTATAGAGTAAGAGAAGAACTCAATATGAACTTAGTGAAGCATGTTGCTATGTCTCCTTGAGTTAGAAATGGATTTTTCTTGAAAACCTAGATGGAAAGAAGCTAGAAATTAAGTAATCTAACCTTGCATGCACGAAAATCCATTGATGATTTTAAAAAAGCTTACCTTGAAAAAGGAGGTTTTTGAAGCAGAAGAAGAAACTGTGTCTCAAGTATTAGAGCTGTCAAAATGAGTTTGGTCCTTGAGGCTAGCCCAATCCATCCCGCTATTAGAGTAGAGTTGGGTTAAGATTTTTTAAGCCCATTTAAACTGAGGTTTATAAGCCCAGCCCAATTCAACCCGCTAGCCCTTGAGGCTTGACCGAAGCTGGACCGAGGTCGGCCCATGGGCCAAAAAACTATTTAATTTAAATTAAAATTTTAAAAAAGATTATGAAAAAAAATGTATAGTGATTACCGAATAAGTCTTAATACCTTACATAATATTTTACTCATTTACCATTAAATTTCTAATATTAAAATTTCTACTCACCAAGTATAAAAATTGCATCTATCATGAAAATATTCAAACACTTGTTGCAACTCAAAATAGGTTGCCCAACTTTACTCAAATTCAAAGTGGTAAAATTTTGAAGTGAATTTAAATATTATTAATTTTGATATATAGTTATTTGATAATATTTAACTAATTAAATTTGTATATGAATCTAGACAAATATGAAGATGTTAATTAAGATAATTTTATCAGTGGATTCAAATATGCTTAACAATGTATGGGTGTTGAATATGTTATAAGTTATCTTAAAATTATGTACTTTCATATAATCGTATGTTAGAAATGTTAATAAATTATCATACCTATAAATTTAGATGTATATTGGAAAGAAATTTTCTTATTGGAAAAAAGATTGAAAAAAATGAAGGGTTAGCCCGCCCCAGCCCGCGACCTTTTTAGGGCTGCGTTGGACTAACTATTTTAAGGCCCTTTAAAATGAAGGGTCGGCCCGTCCCAACCCATTAATTTTCTTATCTCACGAGGCTTGGGCTTGGCTGATCCATTTTAACAACTCTACCAAGTATGAAGGGCTAATACTCTTCCAATTAATTAAGGTCGTAGATATGAACCATAGAATGAATCTATGGTATGTAGAATTGTATCATCTGTTGAACTGGAGAATTACACCTCTATGAAGTTCCATCTTCGGCGGCAGGTATGAACCGCACAACCATTATGCGATTTGTATGTAACTTCGTAGCCCTTACCCAATATTCAAAATATCTTGATCTCCATTTGCAACGACCAAGTACGGTTTGTATAATCAATCTAGGGTTCTTAGGTCTAAACAATAGCTTAGGAAAAAGGGACTACCACTTATGGTGGTGACTTATGCTTTATGAAATACAATTGCGGTTTGTGAATTCCACCGTAATTCTTTAAACAGTAGCTCAAACATGAGCCATTCCCTCGTACCTTGACCTGCGACTTGTAGAATAAATCTACGATTCATATGTTGTCTCGTATCTCTATCCAGTAACTTATAATATTTGGATTTCACTTATGGTGTGTGTTACAGCTCGTAGAATTAATCAACAGCCTGTATGTCATCTACGATACTTGAACAGTAGATTTTCTGCAATTTCCTTCTCCCACTATTTCAACTCCCAGATATTTATACTTGACTAAAGACTTCATGTACCAAAAATACTCCGTATTGCATATGCAAGATTAACTACTAAGATCAGAAATTTCTTTTGATGGTACGAGGTGTCGCTGTTTTTTCACTTGACTTTGTTAATCAATATATATATGTGTGTGTGTGTGTGTGAATAAGTTAAGTCGTATAATGTATGTGAATAATTTGATTGGGTATGGAGTTTAAAGAATATTTGAAAACTTTATAATTTTTCAAAACTATCTTTAAAATAAATAAATCTTTTAAATAGAGAACACATTTTTGTGGACTTTTTGTAAAAAAAGTGGGGATTCGATATGTCACGCCCCACTTTGGAAAGCATGACTGGCACATAATGCCACAGTGGGACCTGGACTGACCTGACTAGGCATATGCACCAATGGTGCATGCCAGCAACTCAAAATCAAGAAGATAAACTGCTATATCTCGGTTGTAAACACAGCCTTGGGCCAACAAGGCCAGGTAGCACCTATAAAGAAAAACAGTTAACCCAGTCAACATAACAATAAGGGATCTTATGCGGGCCGACAAGACCACCATTTTGTCCAGTCATAACAGAAAGAAAGACAGGCAATCATATACCATCTACAGCCGACAAGGCTGCTAACTGGAAGCTACACTAGGCCCCACACAGTCAACATACAAAACACAATAAGAGGCCCACACGTCCAACACGAACAACTAACTGGAGACTATAGTCTGCAAGCCTCTAAGAGTGAAAATATTGGTCGGAACAGTGGCCGACCTACCCAAATATTATACGAATAAAAGAGCAATATACCTCTACAACCTAACAACTCCGAATGATAGGAGCTGGTCAATCTGCTGACTCTGAATAGCTACTAGGAGGTCCCGAGACCTAGTCGTCTAAACATGCAGGCAAGTGTGCAGCGCCCTATAGTGGGGTGTTACAATATGTACCGAATATGTAAAGAAGAAATAAAAGTTGATTAAAAGCTGATAAAGAACTGAAAGTGAATAGCAAGAAGGGGCAGAAGTTAACCTGCAAGCTTTCTTATCCATAACCTGCATCTAGAAAACCACCACAAGTATATGAGCTGGAGTTGTACAACTATACATTCATAAGCTATAGCTAACAAGCAAGCATACAAACAAGAACCTAACCTGGCCCCCATAAGCCAGAAAGATACAAGTAACACAATAATAACCTACCTAGGCACCCATAAGCCTTGGCAGGCGCCAATCAGTCTATATACCCTATTAGTACCCCATAGGCCCTGCAAGTCACTGTAACTGTATTTGAGCCATCTGGGGGTCCTGTAACTGAATATGATCCGTCTGGGCTCTTGTAACTGCATATGAGCCGTCTGGGCTCCTATAATTGAATATGAGCCGTTTGGGCTCCTGTAACTGAATTCGGGCCTTTTCGCCCCTACCCTGAGCACATGAGGCTCTATGAAGGGTCTGTAATGCCGCTACAACGTAGAATAAGCCTATAAGTGAATAGACTTCAATAGAGCCCCGTAGGCGATTTAGTAGTTTTGTAAGTAATGCAGCATCATAGCTTCGTAAGTAATCTATAGCTCTGAAAGTAGTTCATACAACTAGCAGCCTCTTAGCTATTTAAGGCGAGGGGCAGTACGAAACATGATCTACCCCAACTAGGGGCACTAAGTTATAATCTACAAACCTAGTCGTTCAAGAGACGTATTTAGCCCCTTAGGCATAACATGATCGCTACTCTTTCTCGCCCATGGACTTGTCTATATAGCTTCACAAAGGCACAATCTGTGTGCCTACACCTGACCAGAGTGTCCTGGCAGTAACTACAACCTCTGTCGACTTAGACAGAAAAGGACAAGATTCGAGTAACCTAGAGGATAGTCTGAAGGCCATGCTGGGACAAGAATAACTCATAAGCGAACTGTAAGGTCGCAGGTGATCAACTATTTAGTTTCTCTGCTTAGGACAACTGTGGGGCTGCTACTAATCGGACATGCTCCTACGCAGTCAGACCTAACTCTCCACAGGCAGCTTACCATAACTCCTAGCCTAGAAGTAACATTGTAATACTATGGTACTAGCCTTTTAGACTTTAATCTAGTCTGTTCAGATCTCATATGGCTCCTCTGGGCGATTCATAGCCTCGTAGGCAGGTTTATTTGGACCTAGCCACTTGCGGCAACTGTACATGGACATCTATAAGGGAGTAGGCCGGGGCGTTAGCCCCACATATAACTAATAATAAGGTTCCCTCGTTAGGGTACCCACTGATCTATCAGACTTGTAACAACTGAGATGGTGTCCTGAGCGACCTATAAGACAAGCATTAAGTCGGCTAAAACTAACAGTCACTAACAATAGCCAATCATATGGCAGGTTGTCGCTCAGTTCACTAGGAAACCTTGATGCCATTGACTCGAAGGTAAGTCTATCCCATCCAAATTCTGACCCTGGAGGCATCAAGGGACGCCAACGGCCTCTGGACGAGCTTTACTGATAATATAGGAGCCAAACTGAAAGTTATAGCGCCCGGCTACGCCTTATGTTGTCCAACTTACCAATTCAAGCCCCACAACTAACCACAGACTTCTAAGGCCTTAACATGACAACAAAACATCAGGATACTACTAAACACTAAATAAATGAACTTGGGAAATCTCTATGACACTCCCAGCGTTAGTCATACTAGACATATCCTTTCCCGCGGATAAATACTATGGCATAACCTCATTATGTCTTATAGCAGCTAACCACAATATTTATAATCATTATCTACTTGCAGCAGCTAATCACAATGTATACGATCATTGATCTATCATACTTGTAACAACTGAGATGGTGTCCTGAGCGACCTATAAGACAAGCATTAAGTCGGCTAAAACTAACGGTCACTAACAATAGCCAATCATATGGCGGGTTGTCGCTCAGTTCACTACGCAACCTTGGTGTCATTGACTCGAAGGTAAGTCTATCCCATCCAAATTCTGACCCTGGAGGCATCAAGGGACGCCAACGGCCTCTGGGCGAGCTTTACTGATAGTATAGGAGCCAAACTGAAAGTTATAGCGCCCGGCTACGCCTTATGTTGTCCAACTTACCAATTCAAGCCCTGCAACTAACCACAGACTTCTAAGGCCTTAGCATTACAACAAAACATCAGAATACTACTAAACACTAAATAAATGAACTTGGGAAATCTCTATGACACTCTCAGCGTTAGTCATACTGGACATATCCTTTCCCGACGATAAATACTATGGCATAACCTCATTATGTCTTATAGCAGCTAACCACAATATTTATAATCATTATCTACTTGCAGCAGCTAATCACAATGTATACGATCATTATCTACTTTTAAAGGCATAGGTCATATCACTATACGACGAAACTAACTTGCCGGAGATATAAGCCTTAACATACATCGAATATCAATTCTCGTTTATCCAAGTAATTCTAACCTGAAGCCGATAATTCCCCTTGATTGCAGCCTCTATGCTGAGAAAATAAGGCTATTTCAATATTAGGCATCGGTAAATAACGATATCTCTTGAAGAACATTGATTCCAATTCAACTCTATTTAATTCGGCCCAGAACTCACAAATTCTCGAGAGTCCAGAAGGTAGAAATACTTACTTGTCCCTTGCAGTCGCTTGGACTCAAATAGAAGTGATTCCGACAAATTTTACTCGGTGAGGTTCCGGCACTCCGGGCGAATTTTCAAGAAATAACTCCGTCGGGACGTTCCTCGTAGGCCTGGAACTCGTTATCCAAGATGGATTTAAATTTGAACCGTAATTCGACGAAAACGAGTGAAAAATGGAGAGAGAGCTTCGTGCTAGCCGAGGGTCTGTCTTGGGAAAGTTTAGAATGAATTAAACTTATTACTCAAACACACACTTACACATATAAGGCAGTGGCAAGGGGTGGCGCGGCGCGGCGCCCAGGACGCCTGGCCTCCGGCCCCGGCCTCCTGCTCGCTCGATGCCGTGTTCGTATATTCATCCTCCAGCCCCTTTCTTGCATGAGTCGTACTCTAAAACTCTCAATATTTATATGCACGCGTCCGTTAAACAATAGGAACTTACGGGGTGTAACATGATAGGGGTAAAATATTGATAGTATCATTAAATATTTATCAAATAAAAAAATATATTACTCTTTAGGGACCGACAAAAAAAATGTGTCACATAAATTGAGATAAAAAATATGATTTATAATATAAAAAAATAGGATAGCTATAATAGCTATAGATAAAATTAATAGTGCAATTTCTTTTAAATTAAAAATATATACAATTTAAACTCGATCAATTGATTATTTTCATGCAACTTCCTGTCCTTTGACGATACCCTTAAATCATCAAAGAAAATCTATCAAATTGTGTGGCGGAATAATTCAAATTCCTTTATTGCTAATTAAAAATTCATGAGTTCGACTTTTGAAAAATAAAATTCTTTTTAGCAGTAAATATTTTAATCCCTCAATAAAAAGATTTATTGGGTCATAAAATTTTGAATATCAGATTTAATGTCGGTAAAATAATTTTAATCTCATATGTTAGCGGATTAGATGAATAATTTTAATTTTTAGATAGGTAAAATTTGAGTTTAAACTCATATTTAACATATAAAAATATGAATATTTACGATAAAATATGGGTTAGCTTAATGAATTACGCTCCCAACTTTTGTTCACCAAAAATTTATGATATCACAAAAAATATAAACTCCCAACTTTTATTTACTCAAAATTCGTGATATCACTAAAAATTCCATAACTTGCTTTCCTTTTTATGCTTTTTCTCTTATAATTAATCATTTGAAACTTTTTTTTTTCTTTTATAAGTATTATATATTTAGCATTTTTTTAAGAAATATTTTCTTTCTGTTGCACTCTTAAAATACCAATTACAAGAATAATTAACATACACCTATCAAGTTTTGTATCTTTTATTTTTTCATAATATGAAGTAATTGAAATTGCATTTCAAAACTTATTGAAAAGTATGAATTTTCAATCAATAATTTTGAATTACATGTTAATCACTAACTGATCAATTTTCTTTTGTGTAACTTTTTTGGTTAATATTAGATGTACATTTCTTATTAAGAGTACATAATTTTATTAATATTAAATGTACATTCTTTTATTATATTTTTTATTTTTTTAATTTTATATTAGATAACAAATAATATAGTGTAAAGTGAGCAAATGATGTATTAGTATTGATATTTCTTAAAGTGCATTAAACACGTTTTACTCCTAAATACTATTTATTTTTTTTAACTTTAGAATCGAGTGATAAATATTTTTTCTTTTGTTATTACGTACGCAGAAGAAATTAAATGAAGTGCCCCAGATACAAAGTATGGAAAAGTGTCTATAACTTCTCCCCCAGGGCCTACCCCCAACCTAGAGTAGCTAGGTGGGGAAGTAAAATCAATCCTTGTTCATACATAGGCTTCTCTAGTACGAAATGGGCCACTTCAAATAGGTTCATTCCTCCGGCCCAAGCAGACAAGAGGAAATCAGAAGAAGGGGGATTCGAATCGCCTATTTTTCTCCTTCTTGTTTTCTTTTATATTGAAAAGTTATAGAAAAAAACTTTATGACTTTTAAAATACCATAAAATTAAATAAAGCAATTTCAATATTTCTCATTTTTAAAAAATTAAAGTATTTTTTCGATATTGAATTCTAAAATATAGTATTATTTACTCATAAGAATATAAATAAATATAAGTAAATATGTCTTTTACCCAATTCATTTATTCCCAGCCTATTTTTATCCATACGAAATATCAATGAATTAAAATTTTATCTATTTTATATTAACTTATTTTTAATTCGCTCAAATTTAATTCAACCCACTTATTTACGATCACTGCACTGAGATCATTAAAAAGAGCATAATTGAATCTACATATATGAGTAGTGAATTAAATGAAACTAGCATAAATATATATTAAAGTCTTTGAGATGATAAGGGACGCGTGGCTAAAACGCCAAAGACAAAGTCATCTGCATTGTTAAATTACAAGCTGTGTCTTTCATCTTTCTAATTTGCAATTGACAGACATTAATAATTATAATATTGTTATAAAATAATAAAATAATAAAATAATAAAATAAGAGAAAGAATATTATTTAAAAAAAAAGGAGAAGAGAGAATAGTTATTATTTCTTTCGAGGGATTTTCTTAAAGAATTAAAGGGATAAAATACAATGAACAGAAAACTCTTGTATTTATAAGGATAATTTCTTCTAATTTTTCTCAAAAAAATAGACTTTCACTATAATATAAATATACACATTCACTATAATACAAATAATATTTAGTATAATATAAATACATTTATAATATTTATATAAATTAGTTATGAAAGAATATGTATACTATTTTATGTAAGAATTAATTATATAAAATATTAAAATACAGATAATAATATTCTTTTAAATAAGTATCATCAAATGTTTTTTTTTTTGTTAAACCAGCATTGGTGGGGATTAGGCAGTGCTAAATCTATTCAATACAAAATTGGTGTATTGGATTTTGTCCAAGCAGATAAGAAGGATGAATAATTCATCTTTATAAAGAAAAGTAACTTTTTTAAAAGGGGATTTAAAAAAAAAAGTATTTATGTCAACGGAAATTTAATAATTTATATATATATATCCAAAATATATATATATATATATATATATATATATATATATATTATTTATTTATTTATTTATTTATTTATTTATATAATATAATTTTTTAACGAAAAAAATTAAATTTACCCCTCTTGTATGCAACCTCTGCCTTCGCCCCTGTAAAATGGAAATCCTTTAAGATCCTTAATTACAACGTGAGGAATATACATATGCCCCAAAAAAAAATCCAAGTATACTTAACCACTATCAAAAGTAAAGGCCTTCCTCCGAGCACGAATTCCAAAATTTGGGATTCTTTCCATCTCATTCTTAAATCAATTTTTAGCTCCATAAGAAAAAATATCATCAAATTGTTATGATAATAAATATTACAGAACTAACTTGGTTTTTAGACATGTCAAGATGTTTCTTGAAAATAGTTGGAGTCTCACCTGTAAGCAAATAGAAGAATAAATAACGATTCTATTTTCGGAATTCGAATAAGCCCACGACAAGTAGCATTTAAGAACCTTGTGCTTCTATTCTTGAATACGTGGTTTCAACTTTTGATAAATGTCTCTCAAATTTTTTCCAGAATGTTTTTGAAAGTGCTCTTTTTACAAGAAAATAAGAACTATTTATAAAATAAAAGTTCTATTAAGATAAGAGTTTTCATCAAATAAGATTTGAGTCCGACGGTAAATGAAAAATAAAATAATATTAGAATTTCAAATAGAACACTTAATTTAGAAGTTAATCAAATCGAATACCTCGTTAAAAATTCAACAAAGTGTCAAATATTATAAACGACCACGAGCAAACAGAAGAATGACTTAAATCCTACGCCTGCATGTGAATAGATGATTAATCCATTTTAGTACTAGTTCATAGCATGAATTACCTTCTTTATATTCTTCGAACACTGTGCAATGAAGATACGCTGGAAAACTTAGTTAAAAGAAAAATTAATGCACAAAAATTCTTTTCTACAAAGTATTGTGCAAAAAGAAAAGAAAACAGACATAAAATGTCCTATTTAAAATTTTGGTATTATTTTGTTGCTCTTTTGGTGCCGATTCATGAATTTTATAAGATACATATCTTTCGAAAGAACCTAAAACTTATAAACTAGCAGAAGTAAAACTTATAGATTCACATTTATTCAATCAGAAAATCAAAATTCTTATCAAATGTATTGTTTTAAAATTAATTGAAACATTTATTTCAATATAGGGTTTAGTTATTTTTGTATTATTTGTTTTACCTTTTATATATAATGCATAAAAAAATATATAGATTCCTTCGTAACTTATACATGTATTAGTTATGTGATATCTAAGTTGCAAATCGAACATCATATTAATTTCATATATGAATTATTTATCTCCTAATCACTAGCAACTAAATGTGGTATTACCTATTTAGAATTTATTACTTGCATAATTCCATTCCCAAACCAGCTACGAAACGACCCGAATTGTCAAAGGGTACTCCTTTAGGTCCATTTTAGTTGTCATGCTTACTAAAAGTAGTTGTCATTTTAAAAAATCAAGATATAATTAATTATTCGTTTTCATCTTTATCCTTACTCAATAAATATTGAGAGTGATTAATGTGGTGAAAAAAGATAGTAATATATGTTAAATTGAGACCAAAGAGTAAATAAAGATAATTTAATCGAATTGGCTCATCTCTCTGTTCTATCTTGATCGCTTTGGCTGATGGCTCATGTGTTACCCTTTTCAATTATTATTTTTAAATATGTAAAAAAACATAATATATAAAATGGACCGAGAGAGTGCCATGTTAGCTTAATTTTTTGAGATTCTACCACCAATTAATATAGTTGTAATTATACAAGTGAAAAAAAAAAGGGTGTTCGAGAGGAGGGGGAGGGGGGATACAAGACTGACAGAAGAAAAGAGGTGAAAAGCCTAGCAAGGTAAAATATTTTTCTCTTTCATAGCATCGTACAATGAAGACATTATAGTGCTAGATTAGATTTACCAACGGAGAATTAAAAAATGATACGACCCAGGATTGTGCGACCGTTTATCAAAAACACGGGTCTCCGCAAAGTTCTAAGATCATATATTAGAGATTGAGGCCTGCCTAGTACTAGAAGGTTAAGGAAGTTGGTGACCTAATGATAGAGGAAGTTCACGATAATAGCCTCAGTAAATGAACGGCGACCGTAACTATAACGATTCTAAAATAAGAAAATTTCTTATCGGGTGTTAGAGATTTTTTAGGGGGGAGGGGAGGGGAGGGGGGGTGTTGGAGAGCAATTATACAAGTGTATTTCCATTTTTTGGCGATAACACTATAAACATATTTAGCTTTAAACACAATTTAAAAAGTGTGACCTAACTTTAGTACAATGCATTATCAGCTATAGTAGTCATTATCATAGCTTCTTTATTTTTTTTATATATAAAAAAATCATTACCATATCTGCAGTATTGCATCTGGGATATTTTATTATGACATCCAAATTTCTGATATAAAATATAGAGGATTTAAAAAACGAAGATATATAGAAGATACGAATTATATATCTTTCAAGCAAGTTGCATTTTAGGGTCGTTTTGATAGGAGATGTTAGAAAAAAATAATAATTTATTAGTTTTAAGATTATTTAATTTTTTATTTGATAGTATTTTCGATGAATGTATAATTAATATATGTATTTCATTCATTATTTTATATATAGTAAATTATGATATTAATAATATGACATATGGTGTGCTATTTATATTCTAATACATTTTTATTCAGTATTATTCTTATTTTAATACATATTTTATTTAATACAATAAAACAAATAATTAGTAAAAGATAATATCAGTATAATTAATTCTAATATTATTAATTACACTCCATGTAATATTATACAATATTATAGAAGATCCATTAATAATTTAATCATTCCCCGTTGAAGATTCATACTCACTATAACTAAAAAATGTACTACAAATTTATTAATTTAAAATTTTAGGAAACTTGAAGCCTCTTGTTATTGGATTTACTAGTCTGGTAGTTGTAGTAGTACATTTTTGACCGAATCAAAGAAGCATTGTACCAGTCCCCAAGAACAAGGAAATTAAGAAAGATGTATGACTTTAGAGATTGAAATGTAAATCATAATTTATGAACTGGTGGACAACATGTTATACTTATAAAAACATATTGTTTTTGATAAATTTAATGAATAATTCATATCAATAATTGATTTAATGTATATTTCATAGCAATAATTGATAATAATGGGTGTGTTATATCCATAAGTCATGATCAGGTAATCAATTCAGATTGTAGTTGGATGATTGAAATCCCTTCATCTTTTGATTAAAAGTTTCAAATTTAAATTTTTGAAAATACAAAAAAAAAAAAAACCCATCAAAAGCGTTATTTCCTAGAAATAAACTCTGCAATATGCAGATTCAAATTTAATTGAGTTCAATACGAATATGGACATTGAACTAAAACATAAAAAGATAAGTCATAATCAGGTGGATCATAATATTATATTCCAATAATTAAAGCAAGTGATTTGCTTAGAGATGATTGAACGATTGATAATCTCTTTTCCAATTTGCTAAGGAGTCCAATTTGCTAAGTGACTTGCACTAATCATCCTTATTTATCTACAGTTTCTTTCAACAGAGCCTTAATGACGGTTTTAAGTCGATTAACAGGCAAACTTAGCTTGTCTTAGCAAACCCAAAATATTTAGATTTCTTAATAGGAGAGTTTAAGTTATATTCATCGTCCGTGTAAATAATTTGTATATTATTATGCCCAATCTTTTATCAATTGTACCAATCATCAGGTAACTTATCTTATTTTCAAGTTAAATAAATAAATGCATGATATGTATCTTCTAATTAATTTTTAATTGTCAAGATTCATCGTGTTTTTAGTTATAATCTGTTTTTTTGATTAAATTTTACTTGGTCTTGATTATATAGACAAGCTAAATTGTTGTTTGTTTTTTCAAAGTATATCTTCGAACCAACCTGATGCAGTTACTCCAAATTATCTATTTAGTAAGTTAGTTCCCTTGAGAAAGTAGTCCTACTCTTTATGAGTAAACTCGTATACTCAATTCGTATGTTAAATGATATATTCGTTGCTCAATTTTTACTTATAACTTATGCTTATCGATCCTAAAGTTATAAACTCATTCAAATAGACTCATAATTTAAAAAAAAATTAAATTTATATGTAAAACTTCAAAAAGAATATATTTTACTCGTGGAATCTAAAACTCCATAGTAGAGTTACTTTGTAATTACTGTGCTGAAAAGTTGCTGTTTATGAACTTTACTCGAAAACAAATGATGATGTTTGTTCCTAAGAGAACAAATATAGAAAGACCATTTTGTCTTGTGTAGATTTGGGCTATGAAGATTTGCTAAGGGGAATACAAGTTCTTCTATATAGAATTGGGCATTTGGTCTTGTGCGGATTTGGGCTGTGAAGTATTGGGCTACGACTTACTTGTGTCAAAGCTGT
The DNA here is from genome assembly GCA_035772735.1 of Datura wrightii. Classification (NCBI taxonomy): domain Eukaryota; kingdom Viridiplantae; phylum Streptophyta; class Magnoliopsida; order Solanales; family Solanaceae; genus Datura; species Datura wrightii. The sequence continues at coordinate 155,477,139 of JASDFA010000010.1, read as the reverse complement.
AGTGGGCTGAGATCGTGCTTTTAGCCCAAACAAGAATTAAGTTGCTTGTTAAGTCAAATTTCTGTCCAACTTGATTAGCCTGAAAAATGTGCCAATATATCTTGTACAGCAGTCAACTGTTTGTTCATTGGAACTTGGAAGTATTCATCCGTCCTAATTTATATAAAAGTAATTGATTGAATTAATTTAAAAATAAAATAAAAAATTAAAAAGTAGAGAAAAATAATTTTTAATTTTTTCAAATTTGATTGGTCAAAAAAATTTAAAAACTATTTTTTAAAAAAAATAACAAATAACATTCCTCAATGGCCTCTGTCACCCTCCAACACATCTCATCTTCATTTCCACCCCGCATAGCTCCCATCCTCACCACCGTCCACCCCACACTCATCTCGCATAGTATTTGTCTAGATTATATATAAATGATTTTAGGATAATATTTTTTACATATATACTGAATACAAAAAAAAGTGAGAAACTCACTCATGCCAAACATACCCGTAGTCCGAAATAAACTATAGATATTTGTGTAGTTATAAATAACTTCATCAAGGTTAAAATGAAAAGTTTAAAGTTAAATTGTTACCCTCTCCGCCCACTATACTAAAAATATACGTTCATCTTCACTTGTTCAATTTGAAAAAAATAATATATAATTTATTACTCAGTTCCCAATTTATTATTAACCATTCTCATTTGTCCAAAGTATTAAATTTATCATATTCAAAGATTAATATAGTAAAATTAGCATTCTATTTATTATTTCTTAAAAAATGTGTCAAATCGAATACTAAGACAAAAAACACTAGGTGATTTCTCTCATCCACTTTAGCCTTGGTGGACAAAGTTATCTGTACCTGTTATTGGTGGGAGATGATAGTTATTCCGTGAAATTAGTCGTACATGCAAACTAACAACCATGATTTTTAAAATTTAATTTAAAAATATCAAATAAAGAAATAATAAATTGGAGAAAAGAAAAGTAGGAGAAGATCCAATGAAAATACGAGCTAGACTAGTGAAAGCACTTTAAGGAAGAGAGAAGTCCACATCATGGTGGGCCTTTGTTTAATGGAAGCGAGGCAGAAAAAACTTACCATATTTGGAAAGTCATATATATACACATCGCAAGAAATAAGGTTAGATTCGCAAATCCCTAGAAATTCACCTTTATATGCTTTTTAACCTTCTTCTTGGTGCCTGTGAGATAATTTCTCTACAGTCTTCTTTTTTCTTTTTTCCTTCTTTTTACTGTGGCTCATCTCAAGGTTATTATAGGGATCTTAAATTAACAAGCCTTCTAAGCAACTTCATGACGGGATCAGTGACGATTAATCTTTAATTTTCCCTTATTTGTCTATTCCTTAAGTTTCTGCAATTAGTTAACCATTTTAAAGTCTTTGGTAATAGTGTTAAGGTGACGACGCTAAAGTCTTCTCGTTACTTCCCACATATTTGAATTTGCGAGCATTATTGACTTACCACTTAGCAGACAAACGCGTTGGCTAATTTCGGAGTTAAAATTATAACTGCGATAATATAGATGAGTCAAATTTTTAGTAGTGGGTAAATTTAGAATCTTTTCACAAAGTATTAGGATATTATTTAAAACTTTTTCCTTCAAAATAACAATAATAGTGGCTGAAAATGACAGACAACATAAAAGAAGAAACAATACCAGTAAAAATTGAAGAATTAGATAACATAAGGATAGTAATGACAAAAAGGTAAGGAAGCAAATAAAGTGCTCTAAACTAGATTCACGCTCTCTTTCAAAAACTAACTCAAAGGGAGGAGGATTATCCAAGTTTTACAAGGAGTTCAAAATTTATCACTCATTTACCGATACAGGACATTCCATTCCTCACCCTGTCACGCTCTGATCCAGGACCCGAGTATTTTCATCTCATCTCTTCGGCCTAATTCACACTCGAAAAGCTAATTCAATGAAAGGAGGACATGGGCAGATCTATGTACAACCATAGGGGTGCCACGACACCCGAATATTTTGGTTGAAACTCTGTATATATATGTATATATGTATATATGTATAAGAATTTGTATAAATATAAAGCATTCCACCCATATAAACAAACTGTTGTATAGTGCCGGTGGCAAAGTGTCAAATGTTCCTATCTAGGATTGTGAGGTTGAGATTGTGCTTCAACATTCTGTTGCAAATATTTAAGCCAGAGGTTTATTGTTTTAAAAAAATCGCGGTCCATTAAAATTGAACTCAAGACCTCGCCTAAGAAAAGAATTAAAAAAAAATGAAAATGCAAAATTTGAGATTTTTCTAGTTAGAATGGATTGGTTGTACCAACGAGCCATGACTCTTCTTATTGATAAAGCTGATGTTTAAGATATTTATTCTTCTCCTATATAAATATTGAAATCACGCTCCTGTTCAAAGGGTGTGACACCTGAAACTTCAAAATTTTAGATCCGCCTCTGAAGGAGGATTGTTCAAACCTTATATGAAGTCCAAAATTTAATTCATTTATCAATGTGGAATATTTTATTTATTAAAGAAAACATGAATTTCCCACGAAATGAGGTACCAAAATAAAATTTCTGTTTTTTTTCCTTTTTGTTTGTTGTTGGGTGGGTGGGGTTGGGTGGGGGGGTTATGGGGCATAGCATATTACATATGATTAGAGGTGGCAAAATTAGCTCATGAGATCATAACTTGCTTAATTTGCTTAAGTTTGAGTTGATAATTGATCTGTTTATTTATTAGCTCAGCCTAGTTGATCTCAATTTATCAATGTTTGAGCAAGCATTTTAGCATATTTCAGTTGAACTCGTTGCTAATCCAGCCATTTGCCACCTATACTGATATGATCACATCACATGCTTATCTTTGTCTATAAGCGTTACCCCATATAAATAAAAGATGTATTAGCCACTCCTTCTAATCATACAAAAAATACTATACTTAAAGACAAAGCCAACTGTTTATATTAATAAAAAAGCATATCAAGAATGGTTTAAAAGAGAGATTAACAGTGAAATCCAATCATTCATTCTTATAGCGCTAATTAAGCCTCGCACCGTGTAAAGAGGAAAGATATTAGAAGAATTATTAGTATAAGTATTGGTCCTAATTGTATCACAAATTAATGTTAATCACAGTGCGAAGAGATTAATTACTAGTTAATTTGTTTTGGTGATTTTGACTTCCAAGTCAACCCGACCTCTTTGGTGCACGTGTTGCTCCTAAATCATTTGATGGCCTTTTGATGTCCCGACACCTGGTGTTCTTTTTTTAATTTTATTTATTTATTTATTTATTTGTAAATTACGTCTTCCGTGTTGTTTGTGCATGTTCACCCTACAAAAACAAAAACAATAAAAAGAAAAAAATATAGAAAATAAATATATGTGTCTTTGAGCTTCTCATATCAAATATAGAAATGTGGTATTTTCTTTATTATATCTATTAAAAAGGATAAATAAGTCAATAAGTTGAAACAAACAAAATATTTTGTTTTGGGGATGGAACCAACTAGGTTTTGTGGTGGAATAAATAGGGTCTGTTCATTTTTAATCAGAAGTTTCGAATATGAAAAAATCCTATTAAAAAATATTCTCCCCTTAAATGAATCTTACACGACGCACAAATTAATCAGAGTTTCAGTGTGCTCTAAACTTACTTAACCTCCTTTTACATGGAGTTTGGAGCAGCAGATCCAAAGTGATATATAGGCGCTGCTTGTGGGCGTTGGATATATGAATTGCTGGGCAAAACTATAATATGGCTGTCTACTTGTCCCAGATATATATATTCCATATTAGGAAATACTTCATGCAACTACAATTTCTAGCTTAGCTAGCTAGCTCCAAATCTCCATGAATAAAAGCAATTAATCAGTGAAAGTACCATAAAGGTCTATTATGATTTATATATATAGCTAGTCCCAATATACAGGAGACCTATGATCTCATGGCAATCTTTTCTAATCGTGATTTTCTTGTAGGTACTCGTCAACCAATATATGAAAAAGAATAATAAAGTTTGAGCGTGTAAGTGATTTTTCAAAAACAAGTTTTTTAAGGGGTAATTTATGTATTTTTCCAAAAGAAAATTGATAATATTTACTTTCATTCGGTGTTTACACCAAATTTTAAACTTAAAGAGATAATTAAGTGATTTATTAAAGTGAGAATGTACATGCATGGTCAAATGCTAAAAGTCTATGTACAAATACATTATGATTCATTTATTGATTTGATGTAAATATACTGAATAGACAGAGTAAGTATTTACCAAATACAGTAACAAATATAAGCATTATCTTTCTTTCTCAATCTTTGTCGACGAGTTTTATGATCTAGCAAATTAAATGACACAAACGTCGTCATGGATTCTTCCTTTTCTCTATCCACGATCTATTTTAGAGAGGTTTCTATCTTTACATATTTTAACGGGAGTTCAGTTGATGGATATTCATGGATTATTTATATTTTATAATGGATAATATGAATTGATTTCTATTTGATTTATTTTTGAAATGATCGAATATTCAACCTATTTTAAATATAAACGATCGGAAGAATTGTATAGAGTAAAAATAGTTTCAATACGTGGACAAGCTAAGATGAAGACATGTGTCTTGTAGGATAAACCCATTTCATAAGTATTCAAGAAACTGACAAACAAACAATCGACATTCCATAGGAAAAAGAGGATCAACGGAAGAGCAGATCAGGATATAAATAAAACATCCGAAAGAAAGAGAATTAAAGATAAGATAGATGACAAATAGCAATCATTTCTCTCACATCCTCATTATTTTGATCAAGCAAGTAGCCTTTCATCTCATGAAAGATATCAGCCAAACTCGAGCCAACAGGCTAATTTTTTTATATATTGTTTTAGTTATCTCCGTATTCAAAATTTATATCTTGTTTTATCTATTTAATCAAATGCCTTATATATTCTTATAGAGTAGCTATAAATTCAATGTACTTATTTTTAGGGTAACCACAAATAACCGTAAATGTTAATATTTTCCCACCTAATTATGGTATAGGACATGTTATTAAATGTTAGCTAAGGTAATCAATTGAAAAATAAAGTAAACAATCTCTCCCTTCCCGCTGACTTAGTAGTGTTGGATGTTATATAATATGGGCTAATTTTAAAGGGGAAAACAATTAATGTTCAAATATCTTTTTTCTGATATTCTTATACCACTATTTAGCAATCAAAGAAAAAGATGAGAAAAATCTTAATGTATAAAAATGAACATAGACTTAATTAACTCCCTCGACAAAGGTGGGATATTTTAAACACATAGATTAAATAAAATCTTGTCCATTGCTTTGTCAAGCTAACAATCTTTAGCAGTACTTAAAAGTTTGACCCTCTCAACACAATCAAGAAAAGAAAATTCTAGGCATATCTGGAATTTGATTATGAGTAGCTACTGATTTTAATATTAGTATAAATTTTTAAAAGCGTTTATGTTTTTAATATAATATAAATTACGGAAAGTCATAATAAAACAATGTCATAACTAACCTTTGGATATAGCCAATGGTTTCTTTGAGATTGATCGATATACTCTTTTTTTTTTTTAAAAAAAAAATGGAAAAATTATGCCTAAAAGGATGCCTGAAGATTAGCATATATGTCATGGATTGAAGCACTTCCAGGGCATTCTTTTTCAACATTTTGGTCACACATTCTCCCATGTGTCTTTATTTTTATACTAAAAAGTGAACAAAAATTGCGTGGTTCCATTTTCATCCATATAATTAAGAAGGTAGGAGAATTGTCTTTAGAAGTATCTAGCCAGCCTAGTTGGTACTGTCTTGGTATTTGAGACTTAATGGTAGTAAAATTTCATCCTACTGTTAGTACCCTCTCTAAGGCTTTAAATTGATAGATGAATATAGACACTTTTACTACCAATTATAGTATAGAAGTTGCAATTGTTTTATTTAGCAAACCTCACTTCTCATTGGCTTCTAGGATCTGCTCCCCACATAGACACTCTCTCTTTCTCTCACTCTCTCTTTAGTTTTTCCACTTTATACTTTTACCAACAAAATTCATAAGTGATCAACCAAGGAGCTAATTAATTTCTTCAAGTATGAAGGTTGGTATATATAAGCATTGCATTAATTGTCTAGAGTAGTTAAATAATAGTTGGCCTTTTTCATAATTTGGTTGTTGTTTTGGGGTTGCAGTTGTTTAGCTGGATGCAAAATAAGTTCAATGGTGGACAAGGCAAGGGAATGCCAAATGCATCTAAACCCAAAAGTAAGCTAATTTCTCTCCACTCCTTTTAGCTGTTTTTGTCCCAAGGACTAAAAGTAGCATGCATGCCATCTTAGCTTGTTGTGTTACTTGTCATAAATCACATGGGTTAAAAGTAAGCATTTTTTTGTCTCTTTTTTTCTATTGAATAACTTCTCTTTTGAGCGGAGGGTTTATTAAAAACAATCTCTTTGCCCCCATAACACAAATGTAAGGGTAAGATATGTATATATCCAATCTTTTTCAAACCGTTTTTTTTTTAAATTTAAAAAAGGTATACTGTAAGCTTGCTTGGACAACGGCATACATGGAGGGGTTTGTTCATACAATTACACTAGCTCATTTTCATTCATCATACCTATATCTTCTCGCCCACAAGACAATGAATTTTGATATATGAGATAATGCTGGGGTGTCTCCACGACAGCAGAGGCCGATGGAGTACATTACGAACGAGTTCAACTATTTCTATTATGTTACGTACATATAATTTAATTAGAAGAATGGGTTTAGTAATGACAACTTCAAAAGATTGGATCTATTCAATTTGAGTATTAGATTCACCTATGTCTTCAACGAGATTACTTTTAACCTCTTGATCTACTAGGTCTTTTTTCGTCTCCGTCACGGACGGAATTATAATGTTGGTTACGAATTAACATGAACCGGTGTAACTTTTACTTTGATCTTGTATATATACTCATAAATTCACTAGATATTTGAACGTGAACACGATTATTAATTATAGAATTAGCTTGATATTATTGTATAAACTCATAAACTTCAAACTCGATTAGATCTTAATTATTCTGAAGCTGCCTTAGTTATTCCCTCCCTCCTATATTATTTGTCCACATTATTAAAAATATTTGTCTCAAATTACTTATTAATTTACAAAATCAAAATAGAATTAATTAAATTTTCTCCATTTCTCCCTTAAAATTAGTTATTTTTGAAAATATAGCTATCATAAAGTTCCAAAAGAGTTCTTTCATTGTTAATTTTTGATATTGATAGATAAGACACATAGTATTAAAAAGAATTAAAATGATAAATTAGTAAAAGTATACCGTCTTATTTATAATATCTTAAAAAGAGCATTTAAAAAGGAGTGTGAACAAGTACTCATATGTGTCGTGCTAAGAGGATATTTGGTTTAGCTTATAAGCTGGTCAAATCAGCTTATAAATATTTTTTAATTTTTTGTGGTGTTTGATTTTATTAAAAAGTGCTTTAAAAAAGTCAAAAGCCAAAAGTATCAACTTTTTATTTTTTGGCTTATAATCCATTTAGGTTCGACCAAACTATTTACATTTTTATCCCATAATATTTTTCTAATTTCAATAATACCCTCACTCAAATCTTTGACAATTTTTTTTTTTGCATATTAGCAAAAAATTAATTAAAAATTTGAAAAGAATAAAAATTAAGATAGTATTAATTCATTTAAATTATTATATTAAATTTTACAAATGAAAAATAGAACTATACTCCAAATAAAAAGTAAAGGAGAGCCTAATTTTATTTAAATTATATATTTTAAAAATTAGAAATAACTTAAATAATTAGTTTATATCAAAAATAAAAATTAATTAAATTTTAATTATTTTAGAAATAAAAATATTATAGTAATTCATTTTTTTATAATGTTAACAATTTTAAGGGCATTTCAGTCATTTGACTCAAAATAAGTGCTTAACAACACTTATGTACCAAACGCATCAATAATTTTTTTCCAATTTCAACACTTTTATCCAAACACATAACTGCTTATTTATAAAATAAGTTTCAATACTTATATTTAAAAAGCCACTTTATTTCAGTTAAACCAAACGCGTCCTAACTCTCTTGTTTATTACAGGTCAGACAAACCAAGAACGTCCTCGGAACGAAGAATTCAACGGTTGGCCTGATTCGTTATTAGCAATTGGAACTTTTGGTACCAGCAGCACCTCTCTAAATGCAAAATCAGAGAGCATCCAACACGTACAAAATGATGATGAAAATGAAATCTCAGAGGACGTGAATTACAATGAGCAAAGTTCCTCTCCAGATTTAGCAGAATTCACACCTGAAGAAGTCGGCAAACTACAGAAAGAATTAACAAAGCTATTATCCCGGAAACCCCCGGCTGCTGCTGCCGAAGGTCGACAGGATGGTGATCTCCCCTTGGACAGATTCCTAAATTGCCCTTCAAGTTTGGAAGTCGATCGTAGGACTTCCAGCAGATTTAGCTGTACCAATTCCGAGATTTATGAAAATGTCGATGAGGAAGAAATTGATAGGACTATTAGAGCAATTATTGGAAGATGCAAGGACCATGTTTGCAAGACGAATAAAAAGAAAGTAAACGGGATGAAATCCGTTTCGTTTCTTCTCAAAAAAATGTTCGTTTGCTCCAGCGGTTTCGCTCCTACTCCTAGCTTGCGAGACACACTTCCCGAATCAAGAATGGAGAAGGTAAATAATTTTGAGTTATCTACAATTTCTTTTTTAATACTATCACTATAATTTTAATCCGTTATAATAATTTATTTACCCAAATTTTAATATTATACTATACTATTATATTTGAAGCGGAGAGTTACGTATACTTTCTGTTTCAAAATAAGTGGTATTTTTAATTTGGGCACACTCCTTAAGAAAATTACTCATTCTTAAAAAAAAAATATTTTTACCCACTTATCCTTATTAAATATCTTGAGAAAATGTAACTCTTAAATATTTTCTTGATTATGTAAAACTTCTTTTCTTTAAATAAGGGTAAAATTCGAAAAAATATCATTTATGTCTTCTTGATTATGTAAAATACTACTTATTTTGAAACAAATTTAAAAGATTAAAACACCACTTATTTTGAAACGAAAGGAGTATATTATAGTAGATCAATTAATTAAAATTTTTATTTGATCAAATTTTTAAAAAATCTGTTTATTTCAAAAAAGTGCAGTAATTTTTTGAAAAAAAAAAAAAACTTTTATAGAGTAGCTAATGTGTTTGATTAATCGATTTAAAATATATTTTTGTTAATATTAAAGTAATGATATATATTTGATCAATATTTCAAAAGTATTTCTCCGAAGAAAAACCTATTTTTCAACATCCTATATATGCATGATAGTGTAAAAATTGTTAGCATTATCAGTATACAAAACATAATTTCCACCTTTAATATGCTATATATATGTGGTTATTTGTGTCAGTATTTGTAGTTTTGCACTGTTGTAACAAGTGTATTACTGTGTTGCAGCTTTTAAGGACAATACTATCAAAGAAAATAAACCCACAAAGTGGCTCTCGAATATCAACAAAGAGATATTTAGAGGACCGATGTGCACCAAAGGAAGAGGCAGAGGAGAAAAAACGGGACAAAACTTGTGATGGATCTAAGTGGGTCAAGACTGATTCTGATTGTAAGTATAATTTATAGTAAGATTATTTAAAATTTTTTTTTAAAAAAACAGTATTTTTGTTAAACTTTTAATTAATCAGTAGTTGACAAGTGCTTATTCTTGTTTTGCAGTTATTGTTCTGGAAATTTGAATTAGGACTCTCTGGGTAAATAAATGGGATGTTCAAAGAATACTCTCTCTCTCTCTTTTTTTTTTTTTTTTTTGAGACAGGATACTTATTTTTCCATGGTTGTATTAATCTACAGATGGATACAACACATGTTGTGTAATGTTACGGAAGAATCTTGCCTTCTTCTATTTTTAATTGGGACTTCAATTTTTATATCTCGAGAAGATTTGATTTTGTCGGTCTTTATAAATTTATTTTTAATTATATATTTTCTTATAAGAAATATTCAATTTTTACACATAAAAAATTTAAAAAAATTATTTTTTCACCGGAGATTATTGAAATGGTTTTTCAATTGATTAGTACTACTATATATTCCCATAATTCTATAAATATTGAGAATAAGTTAGAAATCGAAGCTCTATTAAATAATTTATTTTTGACACAAAAATAAAGAGAAAAGGAGGATGACAACATATGGATATGATATTATTACATGATATAAGTCCTGAACATTATGCACAATTTTTTTTATTAAGCTCGTTTGAACAGAAAAAAAATTATTTTTTTCAAACTTCTAGTATATTATTTTCTGCATTCTTAAATTTATAAAAAACTATAAAAGTAATATATAGAAGAACCTCAAATACTAAATCCTTTTTTATTTTTAACTCCATGTGTCGAAACTATTTCTGGAGACATCAAATGAACTCTTTTTCCTCTCAATATTATATAGCCAATGTAAGCAAATTAGGTTATCCTTTAATTGCTTTTGTAGTTACAGAATTTTATACCTAAAATTATTTAAAATGGTAATACAATGTTTCACACAATTGGAGACAATTCAGGAAAAAGGTCATAATTGCTATATGTAATTACTATAAATAGTGAGTTTATAGTTATAAAATACAAAGAATAAAAAAGAAACTTAGGAAAAAATTAAGCATGATCATTATTAGTTCTTGAAAATTTACTAGCTGTTAGAGTTTGATTCACAAAATTTGTAATTAGTAAATCTGTCACGTGGCATTTTTTTTCTCCATGAGGTCTAGAAGGTGGTCGAGAGATTCTGAATGCTCTTAATTTGCGCAAATTGATTGGTTTTATGGTAATATTCACAATTTTTATAATAAAAATTAAAATATTTTGATATAACTTAAAATATTTTAAGAATGATTATGGTATTTATAATTTAATCTTTTAATCTCAAATATTTATTAATTACACGTTAAATTCACAAATAATTATCAATATAACACATTTGTTCGGAACTAGAAATGATTTATCCGTATGAAGCTCACCTAATCATATAGCTGAAAATTAATAATATATTTAATATAATTGATGAAATTTAAAAATAATCTCTGCCTCGATAATCATAGTAATAGAAAATATAAAATATTTCGGTTCAATGAATAACTTTTCAAAAGAACATTCGGTAGAAATTAAAAATAAGTAAAACAGAAATGCTATGACTTCTCACGTTCTGTGTAGCTCCGCCCCGTATTTGGGGATAGGCAGAAATTAGGGTTAGGGATTTTCAGATCTGAGAACAAACAAAAGTCAACAAGTCCTTTCCTTTCAAAGTTCTCCATATATATCCACCAGATAGGGTTTCAAAATTAGGGTTTATTTTGTGTTTGTTAGGGGTGTACAAGAGGGTAGTTTTGAGCTGCCAATGCAATTTGAATTGAAATCGGGAAAATTTTCGGTTATTTTTGGGACACCGGAAAAGCTAAATTGTGAGCACATCAATGTCTTGGGCAAGTCCAGAAGATATCTATCTCTCTACTTCTCTTGCTAGCTATCTCGATAGTGAGTTCCTTTCTCTTCCGATGCTTAATTGTGTTTTTGGGTTTTGAAACGGATCCAAATATAGCAGACTGCATATAACAGAACCCAACTAGTTTGGGTTTGAGGCTTACTTGATTGAAGTTTGATGCTAATAATATGTTTCTGTCAGTTTTTTTTGTTAATAAAAATTCAATCTTGGTGTAATGTTCAGAATGTGTGTGTTACTTAATTGTGCCACTGGCTCTTGGATCTTTGATTGTGGTTTTGATGCATGTTTGAAGGTTCTGTTAATGGGTCTTTACTCTAATCTAAAATTTTTGATGCAAGCTCTGATATCTGAATTAGAATTCTGCTGAGATTATCTGATGAGGCTACATGAACACACTTATTTTTTAATCAATTTTGCTCATTTGAGTACCTGTTTATTTAATATCCATCTAAAAGAAATAGCCTTACAGGACTTGAATTCAAATAACACATTTATTATCTCTTTCTATTTTCTTAACTCATAAGTTAACGCTTAGAATTTTGATCTAAGTACCTTCTTTAATGGAAGGATAGAATACCAGGAAGATGTTGAAAGAGTAAATATTTTCCTCTGCTTAAGAAATCAAACGGGGGATGAGATTCCTCCTGTTGAATGTAGAATATATCTTGGAAGATGTTGAAAGAGTGAATATTTTCCTCAACTTAAGAAAATCAAACACGCAGATGAGATATCGTGGAATCTCCTCTTAAATGTAGAATATATTTTGTCTAGTGTTTCAGCGTTAGACTCTTTATTGTAGAGGGTGACGAGTTGTTTTGACATAAATGATATAAAGATTTAGCTTCAACGTTATTTCACTCTTTTCTGTTCAACCCTATAATTTGTGCTGATCTTGAGTGCTGGAGGAACGATGATTCTGTTAGTTTCAAGGGTGACTAGCATTTGATAAGGGTAGAGAAGTAAGTGACAGTAATGGAAATCCTCAAAAGAAGGATGAAATATGTGGCCTCAAGACTTTCTATATGAAGCTTTGACGTCTAAAGTGCCATATCACAGTGTTCTTTATCTTTCTTTCCCCTCTGATATTTCCATTTTTCCTAGTAAAATGTTGAATATTACTTCAAGAAACTCGCATAGCCCGTGAATAGAACAGTGCTCCGGACACAATACTATTGAAAAGTAAACTCATTCAAATCCACATTAATAGAAGTGGGTTGACTGGTTGTCACACTGCTTTCTTATATTCTGTTCAGCTACTAATCCTGCATAGTTTGCTTGCAAACGTTGATCTACATGCAGATATGTTCCTGTAAACTGAACAATTTGCTTTTTTGCATCTTTGATGGAGTTTTTACTGAAAGGATGCTAACCTCTAAATTTAGAACTTTTTGCGGGAAAAATCTGTTGTGGAAAAAGCTGTTTGTAAAAGCTTAAGAGTAGGGGAATTTATATTACTATTTGTATGAATCAAACTAGCATACAAGTTGTCATAATCTTATACCGTAACTTATCCTGTTTTTAGCTGCCTAGACCCTATTTCTTTCTTTTTCTTATTTTGACTTGGTATATCCTTCACAGAGAAACTTCTCGTGTTGCTGCGAGATGGGCGGAAGCTTTTGGGGACGCTTCGTTCTTTTGACCAATTTGGTAGGGTTCTCTCGTCATAACTTCAGCTTCACAACAGTAAATAACCAGCTAAAGGAAATGTTATCTGCCATTTGTAGCTAATGCTGTTCTAGAAGGTGCATGTGAGCGTGTTATTGTTGGTGAAATCTACTGTGATATTCCATTAGGTCTTTATATTATAAGAGGGGAAAATGTCGTGTTAATTGGCGAGTTGGTATGCATCGCTCTCTCTCTCTCTCGCCCCCTATATCTTTTTTTAAATGAGTTTTTCTTTCCTACTTAGTATACCTGCACCTTTTTGCTCATAGATTCTGTTCTGATTGATAAGGATGTAGATAAGGAGGAACTTCCATCCCACATGACTCGTGTCCCAGAAGCTGAGATAAGAAGGGTATGAACCCATTTCTCTTTGTCTGAGTAACATGGATGTGTTGGAACATGAGAATTCCATGGATCCATTTGTTTGCAACTAGGTTTAAATTTTTGTTAACATGTTTAACTTCTAATCTGAGTTCACTCTTAGAGAATATTTGAATATACCTACTATAAAGTAGAAGTGTCATGTAATCCAAGTGGGCTTTAACTTTGTGTTGATCTTGCTGAATAGCTCTTACCTTTTTCATTTTGCAAGCGACCTGTTTCTGGTAAAATCTCTCAAATAATTGTCAGTTTGCAAAGATCAAAACTAGAAGAGTTTGTGTCGGCAGATGCACTCGACAAAAAAGGAACAGCATTACCTTTGTCAGTTTCTTTGAAAAATATCTACGAGAAGTTAGTGTCATAGTAGTAAAATTTATTACATCATAAGTTGGAAAATGCCCCTTCCACCCCAAAGAAAGATAATTTAAGAAAACAGGACAAGATAAAGGGGAGTTATTCTGTGATTTTAGCTTTAATGCTGTCCCTCTTATATTTTGTAACATTGTAGGGTTATTAAAATTGGATGATCTTTGTATTTAGTACTCTACAATGATCTCCAACTCTACTTTCGCTTCTTCTAAAAACGGGCTGTATTGATCTTCTGTTTGAGAAGTTATGCACCCATGAATCTATAACAGGAGGTTTTCAGCTTGTTCCTACTAGACACTCGCTGTTAAAGATTGGTTGCCCTCTTGGTTTTTTGCGTGTTTGCTTTATTGTTGACTAGTCCTCTTCTTTTGCACTTCCTATCTGCCTGCCGGATCATATTTCGTTTTTTAATAAAAACACTTTCTCTAATAATACGAAGACGAGTTTTGGGCTAAAATTGTCCTCTATCTATGGGAGTAGGTTCATTTTGGTCCTTCAAATATAAATTGAGCATTTTTAATCCCTTAACTTTGCTAAAGTGGAGCACTTTTGGTCTTCCTAACATAACCGTGTTAAGAACTAACCACAAGGACAATTTTTCATCAGTAAAAATAAGTCACATTCTATTACCATACCTCCCCATAAATGCCAGAAAGTAACCGAATCTCTCTCATAGCGACATTATTCTGCCATGTATTTGAATCGTGACAAATTCAACTCCATGTCGTTAACATAGTTAATAAAATGTACATGCCCCCCAAGATAATTTGTTAGGTTGATGGTTCATCGTACCACATTGTGTTACTTTTTTACTGAAAAAAGAAGCCTTATATATAGGTCTGCAAAAGAAAATTGAACTTATGTTAGACTTTTTCTAGTGGAAAATAATAACCTAAATTTTTTTTTTTGCAACAAAACTAATAATAGCCTACAGAGATTAACATTTTGCAGAGTAATCAGACAAAAAGAAAAAGTCACGTTAATACTAGTGGACCTAATTCACCAGAAATTAAACGACAAACACAAAAATCCCATGTCAAAGATACATTCTTTATTGCTTGTCTTTATTCCAAATTTTTATTCAAAAAGATTTTGTTGTATCAAGCATTGCACAAAAAACCAAAGAGTTTTAATATTTAGTAATCTTATTATTAATATAATGAAGCTAAAATCAACATATAGTGAAAAATCACTTTTTTTTAGTTTATGAAAGCCCAAATGACCTTTGTTGCTAAAATCTTACCATCATTGGGTATTTCACTATCATGGGATCTAATAATCATTGTCGGAGAAGAAAAAATCAACTTCTTCACTTGATTTCTCTTCTTATTCCGGCCAAACAAAGCTTTTTACTTAGAGGCTAGGGCTTTTCTTGGTGAAGTGTTTCTTCACCCATGAAGTTAGGGGGAAGGCGAATGAGTTTGTTTGATGGGTTTAGTGTTTTACAAGTCATGTGGGTGTCACATGGGCTTAGCACCGTTACTTTTTAAGTAGGTTCTGTTAGGGAGACCAAAAATAAGGATTAACTAAGCTCAGGTTATATTTGAAGGACCAAAATGAACCTACTCCCATATATAGAGGACAATTTTATCCCAAAACTCATAGGATGACAGAAGCTAGTAAATGATAGAACACACATATTTGATATCATAAAATTCCAGAGCCCCCGGAGCCTTTCCCCGCTATTGGAAGATGAAGTAAAAGCTTGAATTCCATAGTGAAATGTTATTCTTGAAACTCATGAATATATTAAGACCTTATTTATTTTTATTAAGATTAAGATGTCCTTTATTTAAAAAAAATTAAGACGTCCGAATATGAATAGAGACTTGAATATTATGGTGTGCATTAGGATTTAGATGTCTGAATTTGAATGCACATTTGAATATTAATATGTTGTATTAAGATATCAATACTAAATAAATAAGATTATTTTAGAATAATTTTATGACAGTTGGTAGTGGTGATGGCTAGCGGTGATGGTTGTGGGTATCGATTGGGCTTGTGTTAGGTGATGGTGGTGGTTGTGGGTAGTAGTTAGTGGTGATGGTGATTGACAGTAAAGATTAATAATGGTTGATGATCGTGGAAGTTGGTGGCGGCAATGATAATTGCGGTGGACGATAGTGATAGCTAATGATGACAGTAGTTGGTGATATGCATTTGTGGTTGATGGTGGTAATAGTCAGTAGTGATTGGTGGTTGTAATGGTGGTGACGGTTGTAAATAATGGTTAATGGTGGGTGACAGTTGACTGTGGTGATTGACACCGTGGTTGTGGTCAGTGGTTATTGGTAATGGTGGGTGGATAGTGGTGAAAGTGGATGGAGCAGTGGTGACCTCTACTATCTTTGTAGAAGTCCTCAATAACACATCTTAGTGATGTTAAGACTTTGTTACAGATCTTAATGATTCAGATCTATTCAGACCCATTAAGTGGTTGTAAAATTTAAAAAGAAACGCACATAAAGATTATGATATGAATAATTACTTCCTCTACTGCCTTTTAGTTGTCATATATACTAAAAATAGTTGCTTCCAAATACTCCCTCCGTTCCCTTCCGGTTGTCATGTATACTAAAATTAGTTGTTTTCAAATACTTGTCAATTTTAAAAAATTAAGAGAGAATTAATTATTATTTTTCAACTTTTCCCTTAGCATTAATTATTCTAGAATTAAGTGGCACATAAATAGTCAAAGATTAAAGAAATTAATATATTCCCCCTGTTCCGTTTTAATTGCTATGATAAGATTTGCACACCTATTAAGAAAAAATTAATAGGGATGGTAATTTGACTAATATAATCTTATTAATTTTTTGAAAACATGCAATAATAATTTTTTCCATATTTTAAAATGACTTTAAGTAATAAGGGGTAGAATTGAAAAAAACATGGTCAATTATCTCTTGAATTTTGAAACTAGCAAGTATTTTTAAACAACTATTTTTAGTATACCTAGCAATTAAAATGGAATGGAAGGAGTAGAATATATTAGTCAAATTATACTCCTAATTAATTTTTTCTTCAGAGTTGTGCAAAACCCTATCCTGACAAATAAATGTGAACAGAGGGAGTAGTTGTCAATTTAAAATATCAAGAGAGAATTAATTATCTTTTTTTCAATTTTTTCCTTAGCGTTAGTTATTCTAGAATTAAGAGACATGTAAATAGACAAAAATTAAAGAATTGATAAGGGATATATTAGTTAATTTACACTCCTAACTAATTTGTTCTTAAGGATTATGCAAAAAAAAAAAAAAAAAACACCCAAGGGTGTGGCCTAGTGGTTAATGAAGTGGGTGAGAACCATGAGGTCTCAGGTTCAAACTTCATCAGAGACAAAAAACACTAGGTGATTTCTTCCTATCTGTCCTAGCCTTGGTGGACAGAGTTACCTGGTACTTGTTGCTGGTGAGAGGTGGCAGGTATCCCGTCAAGTTGGCCTGGACACTACGGTTATAAGAAAAAAGGATTATGCAAAATCTTATCTTGACAACTAATTGGAAACAGAGAGATTAATATACAGACTTAAAAAATAAACAAACTTAATGATTGAGATTTGAATGATTAAGATTAAGACCATTAAGTGTAAGCAAATGAGCCTTATTATTTGAAATCATACGATTGCGTTGTATAATAATGTTTGCTCCATTTCCTTGTATTTAATATCTTCTTTCATGTGAATTAGCAAGGTATCATCTGAGTTTTAACTTTGTTTGATTCTTATCTAATTGTGGATATCAGGCTCAAAAAGCAGAAAGGGAGGCTACAGATCTTAAAGGTACAATGAGAAAGAGGATGGAATTCCTTGATATGGATTGAAGTTTCTTGCTCATACCAGTTTCAGCTTGGAATCATGTGATGCATCTTCCGCAAATATTATCGCGGTTGCTTGGTGGTGGCAAAAAGTAACTACAACTCGGTTTCCCTTTTATCACCTGCTGTACCCTGTATCTGTAAGTGTTCATTGTATAACATCTACAGTACATGATTGCTGCTGGGGTGGGAACAGATTTGCTATTTTGCTATTATCTTCTTCTTATGTTTCCTCCGTTAGATGTTTGAGTATGGTTGGTACGCCCATCTTTCTGGTAGTACAGGTACTTGACCTGTTGATGGTATGGAGAATGCTAGACTACGAAAAGTGATCCAACCTTCTTCCATTGTTCTCTTATTCTAGTATGGAAGAATGTAAACTTCTATGGTTAATTGTATAGACTGAAATCTGATCTGCATTTTATCGCGTTGTAAAGACAGTTTATTTTGTTTATATTTTCTGTGTAGCATTGCTTCAGAACTTGTTTTTGTTTTTCGGGGTAATTGGTGATGTGAGTTTTTTCTTCTTCCTTTGAACATCACATGTAGTGTAATAATGAACTTGAATTTCAGCAGTTGGCCCATCCAAATTCGGACAATAATTTAGCCAATGTTGAAAAGTCTTAATTTATTAATGAAGGTGTTTAGGAAGGATGGGAAAAGGAAGTTTTGTATTTGGGTAACAGTACAAAAGAAACAAAGGAAAAAGAATAGTCAACAAATTGGAATTCGTTTTTCAACAGGATTTTTCCTTTCACTTGAATTTCTATTAAAATTGGAATTCAAATAAAATTTTATTCTGACTTTTCACATTCATTTTTCTTCAATTCTATTTGAATTCCAACCGTATAAATAAAAAGATTTTAGGTCAATCTTGTACTAGTATTAGGATTGTGATCAATCAAATATTGTGAAGTCTTGATATTTATTATCTATCAGAATTGGATCATAACAGAATTTCAGTCTATACCGGCACCATAATATCAAATTGAAAAGGAAGATCAAAATTAAAAATTAATAGAAAATCAAAGATATTAAGCTCATGTAAGTAGGAAACAAAAAATATCTATTATAATTCTATCATCAGCTATGAGTCTCAAATGTGCAAAATATTTATTCGCATTCAATATTTATAATAAATTTTATTTTATAATGATTAAGTGAGTTGATATAGACCAGCTGGTTGTACGAGTCGTTGAGGTCTTGCTGGTCAGTGATTTTGGCTAGGAAATAAATAGAACATCAAAAGACGTGGTCATTTTCCAATTCAATCCTAGAATTTCAAAATCGTCAAATTTCTTGAATAGCAGAAATTAACTTTTTTTTTTAATAGCAGCCTTAACTCTATTAATATTGAAGGGAAACAGCAAAATTGATTGACCAGAAGAAAGTCGAGTAGTATATAATTGACTAGTCAATGCTTTCTTACCCATTGACTTGGAAGGATGTGTCTTAATTTCCTTTCTTTTTTTTCAAAAGTGCTTCGGAAAAAATATCTTTAATAAGAAATAATTTGTGTTTGGTTTATAAATTTAAATAATATTTTTTAAGCAGCAATAGGTTTTTGGTTAAATTTTTAAAAAATATTTTTAAGTATATTTTTTTTAAAAGTGCTTTTAGTGAGAAATTATTATTTTTAATTTCTGAAAAACAGATTTTGCTATTTTCTAAAATTACTTATTGTCTTTCAAAAATTGACTAAGCACCTCTTTTTTAAAAAAAATAAATTATTTTAGCATTTCAAAAACTTGATCAGACCACATGTTGAACATTTTATTGTAAGTAACCAATTAATGTTTTCTATAGAAAATCACCTCCGAACGTCTTGGCAGTGTAAATATTTTTATATAAACTCTATTTTTTAAGAAGAAAAAAATTAATTTTGGTACATTGGAAAAACTAAAAAAAAGATTAGTCTTTCAAAGAAACAGAACTTATATTCGAAAGCTATTAGTTCAAAAGAAGATTATCCGAGGATAATATTAATCCTGGGATGATAGATAATTCACCTTCTATGGGATAGATAATCTTATGAATTTGGAACAAGTCTTATCCTGATTTAGTTAATACCCATGACCAAACATTTGAACAAATCTAATCTCAAATGTAATTTATATTCCCTTCATTTCTCTTATATTAAGAGCCTGTTGGTCTTATCACATTAAACCATAATATAAAATCATATAAAATGAAGTTGAAATTTTATTTGGTCATATAATTTGAAAATTTTAAGCTAGTATTTTTTTTTTACAAACATAAAAACTCTATAAGTTGTGAAAACTATTAAAAATAATTTCAGTTCTTATATAATCTTATCAAATAAGTAAAAGTTCATAACAAAATTTTAATACACTTTCATACAACCATTTTGAAAAAAAATACAATATTTGTTGATCGAATTTTTGTTCAATAGAAAAATAAAATTAAACATGAGTTGTAGTATACTACTCTTTAATATAATCCTCACATGTATTGCGGACAATCTCTTCACGTTGAGCATGCATTTCTCGATAAGATGACCTAGAAGATGAACCAACATTGTTACTTTGAGTCGTTTGTTGGTTAATATCATTAGTAACTCTATCATTATATTCATATTCCGTGAATATTTCATCACTTCTTTGGTATTCTTGCAACAAATTATGTAACACTATATAAGTTATATCTGATATAAATGGTTGACAAAGGTTGGTAATAGTAATAATATCAAGAACAATTTTTGTTTATATCTGAAATAAATGATTGGTATATATAAAATGGTGAGTTTTTTTATTTACAAAATATAAACTTATGGGTTAAATTTTATATTTGAAAAAATTCGTTTCATGATTTGAAATTTCATATCAAAGTTTTTGAGAATTCGAAATTTCATCTTATAATTTTAAATCACGAGATGAAATCACAAGTCCAAGCGGCTACTAAAAAATATATTTTTCTTGAGTTTAACAAAAAAAAAATTAAAATTTTCTTTTTAGTTGTCCATTTTTTTATTATTTTTTTAATACTATTCATATATTAAATAATAACATAAAATAAAAGTAGTCAAATATAAATTTTGAAAATATAATAAATAAAATAAATCTTTTAAGAAAATTAAGCAGAGTGTCAGTCAAGTCAAAGTAGGTCTAACTTCTAAGTAAAGAGAAACGGGGAGAGTACTATGGTAACAACCTAACCGGCCCTTATTATAAAAACGTGGCGAAGTAACATTAGCAAAAGAGAGAGAAGATAAGCAATTAGATAAAGCATTTTCTTTTCCATTTTGGGGTCGACAAACCAAGTTCTCTATACCTTATATCTTGTGAAGTGTTTTGTTTATACACCAAACCTACAACAAACATAGGGGAAAGTTCCCAAATTACTACTCATTCTGACTTATTCCTTCCATTTCCCTGAATACATTTGAATCCTTCTGGACCATTACAGCTCTTCAAGATTGAATGTTGATGATTCAAACTAGAATGGACGGCTGACCAAGCATCAGCCTTATTTGACCTTTCAAATGTACGGAAGCAGGAAACACACACACAAAAAAAAAAAATATTCATGTTTCCTTGAATAAGGTAAAAGTAGGTAAGACCACCTAAAAGAATATGGCTGCCACCTTCTTAGTCTAAAACGTACGTCATGGAATGAAAAATATTCTTTTTATTAAACAAAGATTTGAACGATATAATGTTATAGGGCGGATCCGAGATTTAAAGTTATGGTTTCTAGAGCAGCCTCAAGTTAACATACAATAATAATGTCAATATGTATATAGGATCTGAGCAAAACCTATTGAGTTAAACGTGAAAAGACATATTATATGGTAGATCCGCCCTTGGCTATAGGTGTTTATAGAAAATAGAGAATACAACGTTAATGTTAGAGATGCGGAAAGATTGCAACTGCAAGAGTGCAAATGATATACTTACAAATTTAGCACAAGTCAAAGTTCAAAAACAGGACTGCAAGAGATGACACATTAGGAAACTAACAAGAACACAATGCTCCTTTGTAAGCAAGCAGGAATTATCCACTTCTATTATGTTCTGACTAGCAAAATTTTCAGAGTTCCTATTCTTCTTTTTCTTTCATATAGAGATTAGGTAAGCATTCATGTTTGAGAGCATTAAAGTGACTGGTAGGTTCTCTTGATCTCCAACAACAGCTAAATAAGCACCGCTTATCCTTCTTTTATTTTTTTATCAAGTATAAGCACCATTTACTTTATCAGTAAAAGGATACAAACTAAACAAAAAACTCCATGATTTTGTATGGTGCTTTACCAAACAACACAGGCAAATTGTCATGCCGTGAGAACTTCCAGTATTTATAGTTGGAAAATCATGAAGAATTGTTTTCATTTCACTGATAAGAACCTTAACTTGTAAGCAGTAAGAAGACGGGAAATACTATAAATTATATATTGTTAATGGAGTTTTGAAATCTAGTTTACTCCACAGTATTATTTGTTAGGAATATTGCCTTCATGTTCAGATTATATTAAGCACCTGACAAGAGGCACCTGCAAGGATAACGAAACTCTGTACTCATGATTTTGATGGCTCGAAAATTTCTGAGTAAAACCAAAAGCACCAATTCAGATATGGACAAATCGAAATAAAATCTAACATATGGAAGAAATACAACAACACCGCGCTTACAGGAAAGGAGCATTCAGGCAGAGGCAGAGACTATCATAGATACAGCTGATCTTCCCAAAATTTTCTGCTTTGCGCGACAATACATGAACTCCAATAAAACCAGAATGCCAGAACCTCAGCTCCTAAATGACTCCACAAAAAAATTTAAAGAATGTCCTAAGATTCTAATTAGTGAAACTTATATCCTTTCACTGAGATCTTCTTCTTATGTGTTGTGAAACTTGGTACCCCTCAAAGAAATCCAAGACAGCAGTCTCGATGTCCTCACCAGAATACTTGATATAGTTTTCCGGATGCCTCCCACTCTCAATATGACTCCTGAACCTTCCAAGAAATGATCTATAAGCTGGAATCAACTTCTCAGATACAGAAATACGCAACTCCTCCCTGAGCTGAGTATCTGGTATCAACCAGGTGGACTGAGTCCTGTGTACCTCTTCAAACATAGCATTGAAGGTCTTAAACCGCTCTCTCAACGCACTCTTAGACACCCCAGATGAAAAACTGCCTTTAACATGTAAACCCTCATCTCGTAAACAATGCAAAACATTCACCCAGGTTGATCTCTGGTAGTTTGTAGCTGCTTGTCTGAATTTCCCTGTTAATTTCCTTAGACAGTCATCCCCTACCATCTCCCTTAACTCAGGTGACCCTTTAATCTTCTGAACAATATAATGTACATTGTTCATCATAAATAAATGTGCCAATGAAGTATCTCTATAGCACTTAGACTTACCTTCTAAATTGAACTGCAAAATCACGGCAATCCAGATCAAATGAAGCGCCAATGGGGTCTGTGATTCTAGCTCCGCAAAATCCATATCAGGGGTGTTAGGATCACTCGAATACCTTGACCCTGTTGACGGCTTTGAGACAATCAATTCGGACATAGTCTGTTTGTAGTCCGAGATTAAACTTATGTAGTTCATGACATACCTAGTCAAGGGATGAATTGTCCCTCCAGGGACAGGAACCTTGGAAGGTTCTCGAAGCACTGCATTTTCAAATTCAGATAATATCCCTCTTGCAGCCTCCGCTAACCTAGATAATATCTCTACAGCTTGAACCCTAATTGACTCTGAAGATTTTGAATCGAAAACAATCTCAATATCCACCAGTAAATCCGATAAAGCATCATGAAGATCCAATATCTTAAACAACTTCTCCGGTGATCGCCTGCTAATGCTAATGGCTTCAGCAAAATTGAAGAGCTGAATAGCTGGACCTTTAATTGTCTCCATGAAACAAGCATCGTCTGTTGCAGTGCCTAAACCTTCGAAGATTTGTTCACAGAGTTTCTTCTCACTAGCGAAAAGTATCCGAACGCACACTTTTGCAGCTCGTATCCATCGCCGGATCTTAGTTTCTAGAGTTTCCCATTCTAATCTCTGGATGTCTCCGATGCTCAACTTCTCTATTCCAAGTTTGCGGAAACTCGAGTCCACTGCTGACTTGCGTACACTGCCATACACCTGAATACACTCCCGAAGGTATCCGGCCAAAATCATTCGCTCGGCGATGCAGCGGAGATCGTAAATTGCATCGGAAGGCATCAGATCGATTTCACGAATGCTATTAGTAGATCGATAGCTGCAGCTGCTGTTACTCTCTTGATGTTCCAAGTCCTTGGTCAACGGCGAGTCATCCTCGTAGTCTTCGTCAGGCAGAGGACTGCTGTCAGTAAGAGATTCAGCTTCCATAGGAGTTGTGTGAGCTATGAGTATATTGCGAAACTCGTCTTCAAGCCGAGCCATGGCGATCTGGATCGCACCATTAGCTTTGTTCTGGTCATCGGAAAGTGTAGCGGACTCCATCGACCGTTGGATTTCATCAACGGCTTGCAAGTACCGATCGATCTCGTGGCGATCTCCGGCGAAGATCATTTTGTCTCGAGCGTCTTCCGACGCCGTGGAATCCCACCGGAGGATTATCTTCTCAGCTGACTCAAACGCGACGACGTCGTTTCCCGGTGGTTCCATGAACTTTGAAATTTCGGAATCTCGAAAAATAATTTAGTGAGCTTAGAGAGGAAATAAAATTTGAATGCAGACTCAATGAATGATAATGAGAAATTCAAAAATGGAGGGCGAGGGTGAGGGTGAATTTTGAGAGATTTTTCTTTCTTCTCCGGTCCAGGGGGGTTAAGTGATCAACTTCTATTTGTAATGATACTAATAATACTATTCTCAAATTAAAAAAGATAAAAAGATATATCTACAGTTTGAAAATGGACTTTGCCAAAATAAAAATCAATTATTTCACC
Organism: Datura wrightii; assembly: GCA_035772735.1. Lineage (NCBI taxonomy): Eukaryota > Viridiplantae > Streptophyta > Magnoliopsida > Solanales > Solanaceae > Datura > Datura wrightii. The sequence continues at coordinate 155,452,420 of JASDFA010000010.1, read as the reverse complement.
GGCGGAGGAATCATTTGAATATTCCGATCGCCGATTCAAATGGCTTTTAGAATTTAGTTTAAAGAGTTAATCTGTTAGTTTTACAGGATAAAGGAAAAAATTCGTGGAGGGCGTGGAACTTTTGTCCTATATATGCGCATCACTGTTTTTTACTGGACAACAACAACAGAATATAGGTACACTAAATTTCACTTTTGAAAATATTTTTAAGGTTGTATTTGATTGGGAGAAAAATATTTTTTTAAAATTATTATTTAATTTGTTGATTGAAATAATTTTTATAAAAAATTAAAAATATGAATTCTTTGTAAAATAAATAAATATATTCAATAAGTATCACTCTTTGCTTCTTTTACTCCAAATTCAGCCCTTACCTCCTCTCCACCCTTACAAACCCTTTTTATTTTGATTTTTCAAATTTCAATTCCAACTGTTTCATTGTCAATAATTTTGAAGTCAGGTAAAGATAATTGAATTTATGTTTTATTCATTAACTGTATAGAAAATACTTAATTGCATAAACAATTAATTGACTAGTAATTATATAGAGGTACATATTTTGATAATTCTTACTGTCTAATCTACTAATAATGATTTCAAGTAACCTACTATCACATTTGTATGATCAAAGTACGAATTCTACGTCACATGGACAATTTAGGAAATAACATGTGGTAATATGAGTCTAATCAGATCTAAATTAAGAACAGCGATTTTAGTGCCCAAATAGTATTTCTCCTGACATGCTTCTAGTTCGCTCTGATCTCGGTATAGGCTAGTAACAAATAATTTTGCTCCAGAGTCTAGTGCTTACTAGATCATTAGAAATCCACAATAATAATTATATATTCACGTACATAACAAACGCAACATGTATTAAATATGAATAAGAGAGAGTTTGAAGACATATCAATTATAAGAAAATAAATACTAACAAAGCTAAAATTCTATATATTATATGATTTTTGTCATCACTATGGTAAAAATTCTCAATTTATAACAAGCAAGCACGCATGCGTGTGCATAAGAAAGGCTGCAACATCTGTAATCAGGCAAGATTACCTTAACTCTGTATACGAGGTTAATTAGGTGCAAACCAAACTTAATTAGCGGCAAAGAAGATAAGTAATGAAGTCAACTTGAAGTTAATGATAATTAGTCGACACTCGACAGTATTCACGTGCTGCATGATATGGTAGTAATTTCCAAAATTCCAAATTATTCATGGGATGGGAATTACTCTTCCCAATCCTTTTAGTTGTCATATTTGCATTTTGCAAACATTTTCATTAAAAAAATTATTATTGAAATTTACTATTCTTTCTTTCACTAAATTAATTTCTCGAGTAAATATAAAGGTTAATTTTTTAAAATTAATTTTGTCATGATTCTCTAATAATACTACTACTAGTATTTATTTTTTTGAACCAATTATTTTTTAGTAACTATAACAACTAAAAAGCTAGGAGGGTGCAACTCCATCTTTGTCTTTACAAATAATTATTTTTATTTTTCCAATGTACATATTTCGAACCTAAAACAGTAAATGTGTCTGCCTACATCTGTTACTATAATTTTTTTTTTTTTTTAAAAACAAAACTGAGTGCATCTTCCCCTAGTAGCTGGCAGGCAACAAATTTACTGACACCAAATGAATATATTAACAGGCAAATCTGGGATTGCACGAGTGCTAGCGATATAGCTTTAATTAACAATTTAAGTAATAAATTTTATCATCTCAAAGACGTGTCACATCATTAATTTAACTTAGTTAAGATTAATTGTTTTTTTCCCTCTAATTGTGTCGTTCCAGGTAGCCTTTCAGGACAGTACTGAGCACAATCGAGGGATTTTCCAATGAAACCACGGAAGCATTTCTAATAGGGTATGTCCTGAATTTCTATTTTAATTGGATTTTATATTATAATTGTGTTTTACTTTAAAAAAATTTTTTGGTAGATAAGATTTTTTGTGTAAGGACTCGGGCATAACTATCCTTTTTCTTGGAGGAGTTACACTTCTATGAATAGAAGATCTTTTCTTTTCATACACAATACAATAGTATCCACATTCGCATCTACCCACAATGTGGTCGTTTAGAGAGTTTTGTTTATGGGGAGATCTATTCTCTCAATTACTTTAGAATATTTTTTATATTAGTATTATCATCAGTCAATTGACAAAACTCATAGCATAATATAAAGTCTTATATAGTTTTTCTTTTTCATCTGACTCATTATTCGACAAGACTTGCAATTATTAGCTTCCGTATAACATCCTGCTATTTCGATCCCAATAATTTGAACATAAATTCTGGTTTGAAGTAGCTTGTGCTGTTGGAGCGGAGGTGTTATCTCATGTGTCGGTCATGTTGAAAGAATTGATGATGATGATGAAAGGAAAAGAAGAGAAGGATCTGATATAAGTACACTCTGATACCATGAAAGAGAATCAATGAAATAATGAATTTTTGAAATAATTCTTCTCTTTTCTATATCCCGTAAGTCTGTACAAGTCTAATTTATACAAAACTACTTAGACAAAATTGTAATAAACTATTCTAACTAATTACATGTGTCCATCTATTATAGGCTTATTTGTAATAGACTAAAAGAATAAATACAAGTATCCTATACAGCTGTCTATTTAGAAACTTCCATGAGCTTCCTCAACCTGGACTGATCTCCTCAATTTGAGCCTATGATAGTGCAGAAGCCTTTGGGTTGCAAGAAATTGGCCCAATCCATTTGTTAGAATCTGGCCCAGTCCATTTGTTTGGTGAAGTTGAGTTGGCCCAAACCATTTATGTGTCTGAAAGCTTCTTCATTTGTCTTCTCCAAAGTTTGTGTCTTTGTCTTCTCCACCGATGTTTTCTCCTTCAGTCTTAACATCCCCCCTCAAGCTGGAGGGCGACAAAGTAACACCCAGCTTGCTAAGAATCGAGTGATGAGATGGACCAGAAAGAGCCTTGGTAAACAAATCGGCAAGTTGTAATTTAGTGGGAACAAAAATAGAGAAATCAGGCGGGAGAGATATTGTTGCTGGACGAAATGGCAGTCAACTTCCACATGTTTGGTGCGCTCATGGAAGAGGGGATTGTGAGTTATGTGGATAGAAGCTTGACTGTCGGAGTGAACATGGATTGGAAGAGTGGGAGAGAGGGAAAGATCATGAAGCAAACGAGTGAGCCAAGTCAATTCAGTGACTAGAGTATAGACGTCTCATGGATCTATTCTCCGACTCTGCAAAAGATAGTGAAACAGAAGTTTGTTTCTTGGATTTCCACGAGATGGGTGATCCTCCCAGTGTGATAAAGAATCTGCTAATGGATTTGCGAGTGTCACAACACGACGCCCAATCTGCATCACAAAAGGCAAGCAAGGAGAAAGAATTTTGGAAAGACATAAAAAGACCGCGATTGGGGTAATTGCGAAGGTACCGTAGGACCCAAAAAGCAGCAGAGAAATGAACATCATAGGGGTGCTGCATGAACTAGCTAAGAGTGAGGATAGCAAAGGAGAGATCTGATCGAGTATTGATTAAATAATTCAACTTTCCAATAAGATCCCGGTAAATGGTAGCATCGGGTAAGGGATTGCCTAAGTTAGACGTGAGTTTGATTGATGGATCGAGAGGTGAAGAGACTAGTGGTAAATGAGAGACATCGAATTCTTCCAGAAGATCTGAGGTATACTTCCTCAGACTAATGATGATTCCATGTGGTTCCCTAATTACTTCCACGCCTAGAAAGTAATGTAAAGATCCAAGATCTTTAATTTTGAACTCTGAATGAAGAAAACCTTTTAAATCTACAGTTTCTGTGGGATGATTGCCTGTTATTAAGATGTCATCAACATAAATAGCAACAATGGTAGAATAGCCTCCTGAATGCTTGAAAAATAATGTATAATCATTGAGAGATGGAGTGAAACCTTTGAAACTAAGGGCCCCGGCAAGTCTGACATAACACTGTCTAGAAGCTTGCTTCAAGCCATATAGTGATTTCCTTAATCTGCATACATGATCAGTAGAAGTAGGATTAGAACCAGGAGGAGGTCTTATATATACTTCTTCTTGTAAACATGCAAGAACGCATTGTTCACATCAAATTGAAAAATGTCCCAACCTTTCTTTATTTCAATAGCAATTAGACTTCTGATGGTGGTCATTTTGACCACCGGTGAGAAGGTCTCATTGTAGTCAATCCCAACTTTTTGAATATCTCCTCTAATAAACAGCTTGGCTTTCAATCTTTCTAGGGTCCCATCTGAATGTTGCTTTACCTTGTAAACACATTTGCATGGCAAAGCCTTTCTTCCTACAAGTAGGGTGACAATATCCCATGTGATAAGAATTCAAATCCTTTAATTCATCCTCCATGGCCTTCCTCCAACCAGGATATAAAGAAGCTTGATGAAAACTTGTAGGATCTTGTATAGTGGATATAGAATGAAGGCATTTCTGGTTTGAAATAGAAAGAGCAGTATCATGTAAAACAGCAGGATCAGCTGCCATAGACAAACAACTACCAGTGACATCACTTAGGAATATGTTATTGCAAAAATAGTCCTGAAGATAGGAAGGTGGTTCACCTATATTAAGTCTGCTAGATCTTCTTGAGGGATTAGGATGTTGAATGGGAGGAGTGGAAATGGGTGTTGAGGTAACATCACCTGAGGGTATGGGCACATCGTCATGTAAGGATGAAGATGAAGTAGGAGGTGTGGGAAAAGAAACAGAGAGGGGTGAACTTTGTGGAGAAAACTGTGAAGAGACAGTAACTGGAGGTAATGGAGAAGGAAAACTCTGAGAGGAAAATGAATGATCAACTGTAGAATTGCAGGGAAAATTGATGGTTCTAGTTTGGAAGCTGAGTGAAAAGGAAAAATGTTCTCATGAAATTGTACATTCCTTGATACAAAGATCTTGTGTGTCTTTAAATCCATCAGCTTATACCCCTTTTTATCACTAGGATAACCCAAAAACAGACATGCCTTGGATCTAGGATCAAATATTCCCCTGTTGTGAGAACGAGTATATGCATAAACAAGACACCCAAAACACCTCAAGGAATGATAATCAGGAGTTTTACCAAATAATTTTTCATAAGGTGTTTTTCCTAACAAAATCTTAGAAGGTATCATGTTAATAAGAAAAGTTGCTGTCAAAATGCATTCACCCCAGTAAATAAGAGGAACTCGGGAGTGAAAAATCAAAGTTCTAGCAATCTCAAGAAGATGTATGTGCTTCCTCTCAATAATTCCATTTTGTTGAGGGGTAGCCACGCATGAAGTCTGATGAATGATGCCCTGATCCTTTAGGAAAGTTGAAGCACCAATACTACTTTCTAGTTTCAGAGCATTATCTGTTCTTATAATCTGTACCTTAGTCTTGAATTGTCTCTCCACGATTATAAGAAAAGGTTGAATGACTGAGAAAGCATTTCCTTTATTACTCATAAGGAAAGTCCATGTCCCCTGCTAAAGTCATCCACAATAGTCAGAAAATATCTAAAATTATTGTGAGTTCATACTCTATAAGGTCCCTAAGTGTTTATGTGGATTAAATTAAAAATTTCTTTGGAAGAGACTTGATGTAAGGAGAATGGTAGTCTAGACTGCTTAGCCAAAGGACAGATATCACAGAAACAATCAAAATCAGAAGGTGAAGGAATAAAACTGATTTTCTTCATTGATAAAAAAGACAAATGCCCAAGTCTTACATGCCAGAGTTTTACATCAGAACTAGCATTTGCACTAAGAGTAGAAGAAACTGAAACTGGAAAAGAAACATCATTCTTATGACTAGCTAAAAAGAGAAACATGAAGAACATTTCCTTTAGCCAAATGATTATCTCCTGGGCTGTTGGGCTTGAATAAGAATGGGCCTTTTCTAGCTTCACCAAAAACTTGTGACCTCTTCATTAAAGGGCCCTGCACTAGACATTTAGAAGAGGTAAACAAGAGCATACAATGAAAATGATGAGAAAACCTTTGAACAAACATAAGATTATATTTGAAACTTGGAACATGAAGGACATTTTTCAAGATAAGATTAGGAGAGATGACTGTTTCACCAACATGAGTAATAATAATTTTGTGAGAACTGGGTAAGTTAATATTTAAAGGTATCTTGAGAGGTAACATAGAACAGAAAGCATTTGTGTTGAAACACATATGCTCAGAAGCTCCTGAATCTATGATCCAAGAACTAGAATTGAAAACAGAGAAGTAAGTACCAAAATGCTTATTCATAGTACCAGGCACAACATTGACATTAATTTCAGAATTAATTTTTGGTCCCTTTTCTGCAATTTTTCCTTTTTGTCATCATCTGTACCAGCTATGAAAGATGTGCTTTATTGCAATGTTGACTTTTGAAATCTAAATATGCATTGTTATTTATTCTAACTTTTGCTTCATCCTCTGCAATGACCCCATTTCCTCTTATCTGTGCTTGCATTCCTCTATTGTTAATAAACTGAAAATTCTCAGGAAAGCCTATTATTCTGTAACAATCATCCACAATATATCCAACTTTCTTGCAATGAGTGCAAGAAACATTTGGGTTGAATTTTGTTTTCTTTCCTTTGAAGTGTGGTCCCTTCTGAAACATGTTTCCTCCCCTTTAAACTGTTATATTTGATTTCTGAAAAGAATTTGAGATCCTTTGTGGTGTTCTTCCTCCTTTACAACCAAGCTATCCCTGATTATTCACCATGAAAGATGAGGAGTCAGTTGTATACTTCATGTTATCTAGTTGTTAAGGACTGCTGCTAAACGTCATACTTAAGAGTATATTGATATGATTGATTTACTACCGACTTAGTAATGAACCGATGGCGTCGCACACTAATGAGTGTTCCTATCTTTAATGAATTTTAGTTATTTTATTATTTGATCATTAAATTAGAAAATTTAATTAGTCAAATAAATAAATTATTAGTATAAACGGAATATTATTATATTTTTTGCTAGCACAAAGAAATATAATTAATATTGTGAATAAATTAAATTTTCTATTTAAAATAGAAAATTAAATTATATCTTTGGACTGAAATATATATGTGATATATATATTTAATATTTATTTATATATAATATATAAATAAAATATTGTTAAAGAATGTTGGAAATGGACCGAAAAGTCCTTCGCTTGCTGCGTTCATCACATCACCTACTGGGAATGAGATTCCAATTGAGAATTGGTTTTTGTGCTTGGTCGTTTTTAATTTTCTTATGAAACATTTTCATAAAAGTTTATTTATGAAATTGGACTTTTACTTCAAGTATAAAATTATCATCTTAATCAAATAGAAAAAAAAAATTTGTGGATGATGTTACGTAAAGGATGATGGAAAATTGTCATAACAAGTTCTATGACACAAGTTTTTATTATGAGAAAAATTCGATGACACAAGTTTTAGTGATGAGAAAAGTTCTTATGAGAACTTTGTTGAAAGTCATGTGTGTATACTATATCAAATCAAGAGAGAAAAAATTTTGAAAAGAAAATTATTTTCTTGTAATGTTATTGTGGGTTGAGATTTTTTAGAAAAATTCCAACACAATATTGGTAATCTAATATGTTTGCAAGTTCCATTGATCAAGGAGTATTGATCTTCATACTATCAAAAAATTTTCAATTACGATTATCATCACCAGATTTGTCTTGAAACCTATTCTTTTAGATAGGGATGTAGTCGGATTTCTTAAATATTAAATCCAACCAATTATATTGGTTTTTTAAATCTATAAACCAAATCAAATCAATAAATGTCGGGTTTTTCAACCTCGGATTTTTTCGGATTTTTTTTTCCAATAAAGCCTTCATACAAAGCATATACTTATATAATATTTCTTTAATTCTAGTATGATACAACTATCTAAGGTATTTTCTAATTAAGAAAATAACATAAAATACGAGATGAATGCTGACATTGTACTAAAATATTCAACTAAAAAGATAATGAAATCGCATAAAATAAATATAGCTAATTAATAAGTCATAATGAAAATGATGATACTCAAAAAATACTAAGTCGTGTCAAACTAAGCACGGCTAATAAGTATTAATTACATAACTAAATATTTTTTTTAAAAATAAATTATATGCTTCCACAGGGTAAATTAACCAATGCAAAATTAAAGAATAGATATCTAATATGATTGTCATTCCTAGTGTTGAAATCATTTCTTTTGTTAGCATTAATATTAATTTGGCTTTAGTTTAAAATTTATTTGTGTTAATAATATGTATCTATGCGCGATAAAACTTATTGGATCATTTAAAATTCTATGTCCAAACTTGAAATAATATGTTAAAAGACAAAAACTATGAAAAACTTTAAGAAGTATTTATCAATTACATAAAAATATTTATAAAAATTATATACGTATAATGTCGGGTTGGTTTGATTCGACTTGAATTTTTTTATTAAAATCAAACCAAACCAATTATAATCTGATTTTTTTTCCATCTCCAAACCAAATCGAATCGAATCAAATCACTACATAAATTATAAGCTTTACTAGCTATTTTCCAAACATATTTAGCCATATGTGCGTTAGTGACTCAAACCTCCTTTCCTTCTAGAAAAAAGAAAAGCGAGGGAAAAAAATAAAAGAAAAACATTTATTTCTTTTAAAGTCAACTGACTTTCAACTCCTCAGCTTGAGTCAAGTGGCTTTCAGCTCCTTTTTTCCTTGTCCACAAAATCTCTAAGTTATTAAAGGAGCTTTAGAAGGGTGCACATGTCCACTCCAACTAAAGTTCATGCAAACAATTATGATATTCTCTAGCACCATTCTAGGTAGTAGGAAGATAGATGACCAAAAAGGCAAAAAGAGTGTATATGCATTAGGAAGAGTTCACCGGCTGAATTATGCATGCATAAGACAGATTTCTTGACCCCAATGTTTTGAATCTAGCCATCATTTTCTCCATCAGCATTTCACAATTCATTCATGAAGACTCAAGGTTGTGTATCGATCTGTTTGATTTTAAAAGTTATCTTTTTTATTTATTGGTTATTGATTTGTAGATATGCTAAATCATTAAAGAACCGTTAAGATATTGGTTAATTAGTTATTGATCGTTATCGGCTCGATTATCGGGTTAATCATTAAGATCTCACACGAAAAATTTCATAAGTCATTAGTATGTTTTGCTAGAAAAAAGTGATAGTGAAACGAGAAAGAGCATATAGAACTAGCCCAGCTAAAGCAATCAACTTTAAACTTAGATTTGAATAATATCCCCTTCACTTTTCATGGACACATGTTCATCTTCTTGCTAGGATACTTTATATATTGAAGGTCAAGTTATCGATTCACCCATTAAAAAAATTAGTCAAGCTGATAACTGTACCGAACCAATAAGCTAATAATTTGAGACAGTAAACCGATAATCAAACCGTTAAAACTAATAACCCAAATCATTAATTCAATAGTCTAACACTACTAAAAAATTATTATTTTTCCATTGAAATTTTCCACTGAAAAATTTTAAGTGGCTATTCCCACTGATTATCGGCGGGAAAATAAAAAATAATAGTGTTTTCACATGAAAAAATCATGAAGCTTCTCATTATTTCAGTGAGAATCTGTTTCCCACCATGCATTTTCCAGTGAACTGATTTGATGGGAAATGAGTAAAAAAATTATATTTTATAACATAAATTTTTCATTAATTTGTAATAGAAAAAATGTCTATTTCTAATAGTGTAAGTATCAATTCGAATCATTGATTTAAACAACCTTAATTAGATGAGAGTCTTTTTGATGATATATAGGAACTCCCAGGTATCAAGTCTTCCACCACTTGATTATCCATATTTATTGTAAATATATTAGACTTAGCAACATTGGTAGTGAGTCCCGAAATATTAGAGAATGTTTTAGACCTCTCAACATGAGCAATACAAGGATTAATTCTCATTTGCAAAATATTAACATGTCGTCTGCAAAACATAAGTGATTTAATTTAAGTCCCCCACATTTAGTATGAAATGCAAACCCTACATGTTCAACCACTAATTACATAATTCTTGTGAAGTATTTCAAGCAAATGACAAATAGTAAACGAGATATTGAATCCCCCTGTCTCAATCCTTTTTTTTTCCTTTAATATTGTCATGTATATCACGATTTAAAGCAATTGTACATTGGAAAGTTGTTATACACTCCACAGCACCTTATGTATTTGTATGGGATTTTAGGCCATGCAATACTTCTTTAATTCACAAATCTCATTCAATAGAGTTGTAGGTTTTCCTTAGATCAATCTTTATCAAACAATTTCTAATGGTGTTTTTTCTATTGAATAGCCTCACTAAATCCCCCCAAAAAATGAGTATGTTCTGAAAATGGTTCTTCCAGCGATAAAAATATTCTAATTTCAGAATTAATATCTCCAGCGATAAAAATATTCTAATTTCAGAAATAATATCTGATAGCATCCTCTTCAATTTTGTGCATAACATTTTTATATCATCTTATACACTGTATTGCAACATATATTGACCTGAAGTCCCTTGCAATTTTAGCATGTGACCTTTTTGTGATTATGATACATACTAATTTTGTTCTACGTCTTTTAGCTATAGACTTTTATTTAGTTCTGATCATGAAATAAATTTCCGTTTAGCTATATACTTTTATTTAGTTCTAATCATGAAATAAATTAAATTAAATTTTGACAAATAACTAATTGACTCATTAATGAAGCCTGTATTTATCACTATTGAAATCATCATCATCCTGATTATTGTGAGCTATGGCCTTCGCAACTTGAGATGTGATGAATGAGTTACTTCAAACCATGTATCAATTATAATTGGACATAATTTGTATTTTTGTATTTGAAAATATTCAAATTTATAGTTTTTACTAGTCTGGCTTCTAATATTTGAAAATATTGATCTCAACATATGTCTATATTGAAATATGGTATATGAAATATTTTGCAGGCGAAATAATAATTTTACTCATAATTAAATTTTCAATTTTCATAAATTCTTACTTCTAAATAACTTTATTATGTATATGCATCATCAATTGGAGAATTGTATCAAAACATTCTTTTTTAGATTACAACTCAAATATTATATCCGATTCAACCTCTGATCAAAAAAATATATCTTGATTATATTTCATCTCTTCAATAAATTTAGTAATGAGTATAACGGCCTTATTGTTCCGAGGAGAGAAAATACAAATTATACGAAAGAAAAATAGAAATTGGTCCAACGAAATAAGAAAGTAGAAGTTGGTCGATAAAAAATGGTAGGAATTGCATTTGATGGTTAGTTTAATTTTAAATGTTCAATTCATAACGACGCGATACACAAAAGTAATGGAGATTTACTTTTCAACTACCACAAGAACTTGAGATGTGCATATATTAGTGAGAGAACTCCTTCGAGCAACAAGGCATGTGATGTACAACCAATGAAATTTTTTCCTTTTCTTATTCATATCTAATAACTATTGATAAATCAAAAATCAAAAATCAAAAGAGATGAAAAAATATTTTATATATTTTTTATTTTTAATTAATAAACTATAAATTTTTTATATTCAAAGATCTATAATTTCAAGCATGATTTTAATATCATATCTCGCACAATATCAAGGGTGTAATCTACATAGTTAAAGAAGCGAATATTCTGTCCGATTTTTAAAATGATAAAATACAATCACATCTGATAGGATCAATCATATCTAATATGGTCAACATACCTCCTTAAATTGTTGCTACTTATCAAGAATCATTAATTTGGATAATAGGAATTGGTGTCGGCTTCTTGTCAGGTCAACCAATGGATCATGAAATGTGATATATCGAAGACTGATGACTTAATCAATAGTAAGTTCATAAATATAATGGTAGTCCATTTCGATGTGCTTTGTATTCTCATGGTGGAAGGAATTTATTGCTATTTGTATTGCACTGGAATTGTCAACATATAACGTAGTGGCACTATCGACAGAGATATGAAGTTCTGCCAACAACCAACGTATTCACACAATTTTGGAGCAAGCAGTTGTCATTGATCTATATTCTGCCTCTATTGATGGTTTTGAAATTCTTGGTTGTTTCTTGCACTTTCATGAGACAAGGGTGATGACTCGATTATTATACAGTATACACCATTTTGTTGTAGACTTTCTAGAGTTTGGGGATCATGCTCAATCTGCAGCTGCATATCCTTCGAAGTTTACAAATGATGCTGAATGAAAGAATATATCTCGATTAATTGTACTTCGAATATAGGGAATGATATTGAGGAGGGTAGAAAAGTGATGTTGGCAAGGATCTGTAACAAATTGGCTCAAGACTTGAACAAGATAAGAGATGTCCGGTCTTGTCATTGTCAAATAAATTAGGCAACCAATGAGCCTCTAATATGATGTTGGTTCTACAAGAGGGTCGCCACCATCATTTGTACTTCACATTGATCTCCATGGGGGTGTGCTATCTTCTGATAACTTATACATGCTTGTGCAATAAGATCTTCCGCATGCTTTCTTTGGCTTAACATGACACCATCCTCCAAATATTCAACCTCCAACCCCCCAAAAATATGTTAATCTACCAAAATCCTTCATTTTGAAAGTTGCATTAAGAATATTCTTGAGTTGTTCAATCTCACTTTCATTATTATCGGTTATAATTATATCATCTACATAAAGTAATAAAATTGTCATATCAATGAGGGAGTGCCGGATGAATAATGAATAATTAGAAACTGACTAAAAAAATCCAGCATTTTGATGGTAGACCGAAAGAGATGAAACTATTGCTCTGCTACCATGATAACTATTGATAAATCAAGAATGAGATGAAAAAGTATTCTGTATATTGTTCATTTGCAATTGATAAATTAGATACTATTTATATACAAAGACCTATTACAAGCATGATTTTAGCACCATATCTTACACAATATCACGGGGGCGATTCTGCATAGTTAAAAAAGAATATTCTGTGAGATCTTTGAAATGATACAATACAATCATATCTGATATGGTCAGTCATATATGATATGGTCGACAATATCATAGTAAGTCGAATTTGAAGATTTTAGTTTCTATTAAATAAGTCTTTCTTCCCAAGTTTATATCTTCATTGTTCAAGTAATTAAGATCTCTTGACCACTTATAAAAATGAATAGAAAAAAATAACATACTCCCAATCTCTTATGTGTAAAAATGAAGATCTTTTATTAAAAAAGCGAAAAACTAAAAAGAAATTATAAATGGACTATAAAATCAATTTTCCTTATTCTGACATTTAGACACACATATATTGTAAATATGTATAATACTATCACTTAACTATCTAGAAAATATGAAATGCGGCATGCTATTAAGTAATGCTGAAACACTTCATCGTGAAAAACAAAATGTAAACTACGTGTTTCAAAAAAATAAATTTAAAATTCACTTTTCATATTTATATCAAAATTATCGTCAATAACACTATTTCAATAATGTAGCATCAATTAACATAACATTACTATAAGAAGAAAATCAAAACATAATCACCATGAGGCCGAGCAAGTTTAAGCTCATGACTGTCAATATGAATAAAAAAGTGTTTAGCCATCAAGTTAATATACAACTTTATAAATAAGTTGTGTCCTTCTAATATTTGTATCTTCTATTTTCTTTTTTTATTAATTATATATATATATCGTAAAATAATTTGATGAAGCAATATCACGTGACACTCCTTACGTCAAAGTAAATGAAACATCGATTCTTGAATCATGTTTTAAGAGTAGTGAAAAAGAATGATTTATGTATCAATTTATACTTACGTTAATAAATATAGATTTTTAAGGATGGATTAACGTTTAAAGTTAAATTTTATAGTTCAAGCTTCAGATATATAAATTTAAAGTTTGAAATTAACAAGTTAAACTTTAAATAAAAATATTTGAAGTTCAAAATTATTAAGCTAAACATCAAATAAATATTTAAAATTAAGAATATTAAGTCAAATATCAAAATAAAAATATCTAAAATCATAATTTGGGACGTAATTTTTTACAACTTCAATCTTATATATATAAATGAAGTTATTTTAAAATACTAAACTTATAAAATTCGATATTATGACCTTAAATAGGGTCCCAAATTCGGCTATATGTGCACTAAACGGGTCGGGTAGTAAACGGTTTGCTCTCTTCTATTAATGTCACCATCATCACCCGGTAAAATCCTCTCTCATTTTCTCTTTTTTCTTTTTCCTTTATTTTTTTCTTTTTTTTTCCCCTTGTTCGAGGACCTTCTTTTTCTGTTGCTCGAGAACCCTACCACCGCGTTCAAAGGCTGGTGACTATCTCCTCTTCGCTCAATCGATTGAATCGATCTTGAAGAAACGCTAGAGAAAATGCAGAATCAGAGGCTGAAGCAACAACAACAGCAAGCTTTGATGCAACAAGCTCTTCTTCAACAGCAGTCCCTGTATCACCCTGGCCTCTTAGCTCCTCCTCAGGTTTGTTTCCTCTTTTATTTTTGTTGGTGATTTGTTCAATTTCCCGTTCCTATGAGTGTATATATGTTGATTGATTGATATATTTTTTCCACCGTGGTGGCTATTCTCGCTTTTTAGGTTTTACTTTGTATTCGGTTTGCTTTATCTGGAAACCTTAGGCATACAGAGCCAAAGATATTATCTTTTTCAAAATCATTTCGACTTGAAGTTGATACCATTTTTTTCTCGTGGACTTACCCTTTTCTTCGTTGCAAATGTAATGTTTGTTTGGATGTATATTGGTGGGTCCGCTGGTTAGTTTATATGCATATAAGAGTCGTGTTATGTAGTTCATTTCTTAGTTGAAAGAGGCTTCTCTTAATTTTTCAGTTGAAAGAGGCTTCTCAACATGTGAATCAAACTCTTTCTGCTGCAGCCTGCAGGCTTGAGCTTTTCACCCACTTTGATTATCTCAAGAGGAAAACTTAATAATAATAAAAGGGGTTGTTAGACGATAGGTCCTATCTTCATTGATTTGTAAGAGTTCCCCAAAGACATTTATGGTGATCCTGGTTACTCTATCTGTATCTTTAAGATTTTTCTTGGATGCTAATTTTCTTTCAAAGTACAAAACATGGCATGACATAAGTTTGCACTTGGATTTTTAGAAGCATCTATTTATGCATTCATTGCTTCTGCACCACAATTACTGTAATCTTCTTAAATTTCTTTTTATAGTGTGTATGGTATGAAGTAAAAATGTTTTTAGTTTTTATGAAGATACTTCATTGAAAGATTAGTTTCGTATCATTTTCCTGTATTTCATTGAGTATAAAAATAGGATATATATGGTAATCATACAAGGTGGATTGGTATTGAAGGTATTGGTTATATTCTTAAGTATTAGAGATTAATAAATAATATGTTAATTGTTGGTTGAAGTGACATAGTCTAAGTGTTAAGTTATTTGCAAAAGAAAAGGTAACAAATACTAAAAATTTTCACCAAAAAAAAGGACAAATATATCCTTAGTTCTCATGTTGTAGCTAGATTTGGTGAGTTTCATGTGATATATGGTCCTGAATGCAATATTCTTAATATAAGACTTGTTCTTTGAGGAAGAAGTATGTAGACCCTCCTTCAACGGGGCCAGGAAGTGAAAGGTTATTCCTTTGTAATGCTTGCTGATTATGCTCGACCAGATGATTCATGACTGGGTTATTTAAAAATGACTCAAACATGTAAGGCAAAGAAAGATTTGGCTGTGAATCATAGAAAAAGGATAATCTCCGCTTTAAAACCTACTGAGATAAGATAGGTGGCTGACGGGAGAATAGATGTATTCCTAAGGGGCAGTGAGCATGGTGTGAGAAAGTGAAAAGGAATTGTACTTGAATCTAGGAGAGCTGTGGAAGCCTTATGTAGTTTGTATTTTCAGGTTTGGCAGAGAAAAAGGCCATATAAAAGTTATAAACCTTTAGGGACTTGAAATCTTGCAGACATGGTCTAGTCATGAGGTAGTACCTTATCATGGTGCCGGATTTTAAGTTTTTATGGAGTACATCCTTGTTATTTGAGTCGATCCATTATCCATAATATCTCAAAGTGAGATTTAGAGAAACAATTTTTTATTTTGAAATTCATAATTGGATGATTATTCCCTCAGTATCAAAGCTGCAGACCTTATATATTGCTTAGGTTACTTTTTGTCTTTTGGTTTGTTAGTGATGTATTAAGTAAACAGCTCTTGTGAGAGAAAATCTGATTATTCAATGGGATTCTTCTTGTGGGAATCAATTTTCTTCAATATTGTCATTAGTTGTTATAAATTGTTCTTTTGTAGTTTTTTTATTCTGCTTTATATCTTTTCCCTCTTTACACAATGAAGTCAACCAAAATAAAAAGAGGGAGAGGGAAAGAAAGAAGTGGAAAAAGACTATTTCTAGGTACTTGTTGGAATACCATTTTGCTTCTATCATCTGCAAGCTACATTTGAGCTGTGACAGGATGCTGCGTTTATGGGATTTTCTTTTCACTTCTATATCCTTGTTATTTTCTAGATTCTTTGTGTTGTGTTACCCGCTATCTTCCTCTTTGCAAGTTCTGAAATTTGTTCCTGTTTTCAATATGTATTGTGTGAATATGCTTGTATTTTCTATTTTTTAAATTTTGACCACCTTACACACTCATACATTTGGTTTGATGCAGATTGAGCCAATACCTAGTGGAAATCTGCCTCCTGGGTTTGATCCAAGCACTTGCCGCAGTGTGTGAGTGTTCTTTTGGGGCCAGTCTATTTTTTTCTCTCTTCCCTCCTGTTCGCTTTGAGATTTTATTTGACCTTTCTGAATTTTATGCAGTTAAATTTATTTTTAGTTTTTATGATTTGGTTATTGGAGAAGGTTCTTATAGATTCATGTATTTTTTTTCCTTTGTTTTTCTTTTTTTAAATCTTTTAGTTTCTTTATTTCTGAGAAAATGCAGGTTTGTTGGGAATATTCACCCACAAGTGACTGAACCACTTCTTCAGGAAGTTTTCTCCAGTACTGGTCTTGTGGAAGGATGCAAGCTGATAAGGAAGGAAAAGGTTATATTCTTCTCTCCTTTGTTAACTTTGTCTAAATTCACTGCAACTAGGACTTCCGCCTTTCTCTTCTCAAGTATTGTAGACATTTTTTCTTTCTACTCTATAATTGAAGAGTCTGTTCTCTCATGCAGTCATCTTATGGGTTCATTCATTACTATGATCGTAGATCAGCTGCACTTGCTATAGTCACTCTTAATGGAAGGCATCTGTAAGTAAATTTATGAGCTCTCTGTTTCGAACTTCCCCATGCTTTTGCTTTGACCATTACTCTGTCGTTACAGGTTTGGGCAGCCTATTAAAGTTAATTGGGCATTTGCCAGTGGACAGAGGGAGGATACTTCAAGTAAGTTTCAGTTTCTATCTATCAATGTTATAATCCTCAATTAACTTTGCACTTTGCTCATTATGTTTTTATGTGAGTTTGTGAACCTGTGTGAAGACTGTTATTCTGCTCTTTGCAGGTCATTTTAATATATTTGTTGGTGATCTGAGCCCCGAAGTTACTGATGCAATGCTGTTTGCTTGCTTCTCTGTTTACCCTAGTTGCTCGTAAGTGTCATCCTCCTATCTGAACCCACCCTAAGAAAATGTCAGAAGGTTTATTCTATTCTTGAATCTCACCTAATGATTGTATCAAGCCTTTAATGTATTTACTTCAGAAGGTTTCGAATGCATCCACGGGAAAAAAGATAGGGTTGGTCATGTGTATATCCAGTGGCTAATTAATCCCCTTTTTTGTTTGATGACAGTGATGCAAGGGTAATGTGGGATCAAAAGACTGGGCGTTCTAGGGGTTTTGGTTTTGTTTCTTTCCGTAACCAACAGGTAACTTTTTTGATATGTAGCTTCATGTTTTCCATGTGATCCCCTCTTTAATATTGCAATAAACTTATCTGTTTTTGCAGGATGCTCAAAGTGCCATCAATGATTTAACGGGTAGGGAGCATTTGAGCACTTTCTTGTACACATTTCACTTTGTTCAATGTGTGTGTGTTGTAGATCATCCCTAAGCATTGGGGAGCTATAAGCTTTCATTTACATTAACCTTAAGTTTGAATATAAACTTGCTTCTAGTCTGAATGGCTGATTGTATGCATTTTATTTCTCCTTTGTTTTTGAAGGCAAATGGCTTGGTAGTAGGCAGATACGATGCAACTGGGCTACCAAAGGTGCTAACTCGAATGACGACAAGCAGAGTTCTGATTCCAAAAGTGTTGTGGAATTAACAAATGGTACATCAGGTATGTAAAGTTTTGTGAAACCCTGGCAAGTGCTTCAATTGGTGAAGAAGTTTACACAAGACAGGCTTAAGTACTGTGTACTGAAGCTAGTTGAATTCAGTTGATTCAGTTCATGTACTTCACTTCGTTGTGTATTCGATCAGTGTTGTTGTTCTTGCCCCCTTTGGACTTTGTCAACATCATAAATTAAAGTCCCTGTTTATTTATCTTTTTGGTATTGCAGAAGATGGTAAAGAGGCGGTGAATAGTGATGCTCCTGAAAATAACCCACAATACACCACCGTTTACGTGGGCAATATTGCTCCTGAGGTGAGGACATCTTTACTTTACCATAGTTTAGTGTCCATCTTTCCTCCATTAAGAAAATGTCAACATTGTAACTTTTAGGTTGAAAAAACCAGGTTGCCTGGGCATATTCTCTTCTAATTTTTTTCTTGAATTTGCTTCCTGCCTTTGGCAAGGTCTTTTTGCTTATAGCCTTTTATTATTTCAGGTAACACAGCTCGATCTCCATCGCTACTTTCATGCCCTTGGTGCAGGAGTAATTGAGGAAGTTCGAACTCAGCGTGATAAAGGATTTGGTTTTGTAAGATACAGTACTCACGCTGAGGCAGCTTTAGCAATTCAAATGGGAAATACCCACTCAGTTCTGGGTGGAAGACAGATTAAGGTTTATCTTTGTGCTTGCCATTTTTTCTGTTGGAATACTTGCTTGTGTTTGCTGTATTTAATTATTTGCTGTTACCTGAATGCTTATTTTATGCGAGATGATTTCGAGGTTGTTTTATTTTTTTTATTTTTTTTTCCTGATGTGTATAGGATGAAATCTATATAAAGAGAATGGGCATTTGCATCTCAGCTCTAGTTGTGTGTTCTTAGACTAATCTGTATGTGTTAATCTTTAAGTTAACCGCTTTAATTTGTGTAATTCCAGTGTTCGTGGGGTAACAAGCCAACTCCGCCTGGAACAACCTCGAACCCTCTTCCTCCACCAGCTCCCACGCCATTAGGTATTTCAGCCACCGACCTTTTGGCTTATGAGAGGCAGCTAGCTATGAGCAAGATGGGTGGTGTCCCGGGGATCATGGGTCAACATCCTTTGAAGCAAGCATCAATGGGGATGGCCTCTGGAGCAAGCCAAGCTATATATGATGGTGGTTTCCAGAATGTTGCTGCACAACAGCTCATGTATTATCAGTGATGTGCAGAGATCTGGCTCTGCGGTTGTCATTGCCTTTCTACCTAGTTACCTTCAATAACAATTGGGTTTTCTCATGTTTTCTTTTTTTTTTCCCCTTAATATTAAGGCATCATGCCTGGTTAGATGTGAGTGCCACGTGTATCAATACGTATAATGTATGCATTTTGTCTTCCAGTTTAGTAAGGAACGAGGGGGTACTACGAGGTTTGCTCCATTATTCTTGTTCATACATGCTTGGTGGTAGTGAACATTATTTAGAACGTTTCGTTTTTTATCTTGTTTTGAGATTTTTGACGCAATTTTACTAGCAGGCTCTTTTTGGTAAAGCTACTGTCAACTTATACTTGGTAAATCCTTAGAAACAAACAGCAATCATTATGATGTTTTACCATTAGAGAATGGATTGCGTTGTCGTGGAGACAAATGTTGAAGATCTAGTTATGCGTATTAACAGCTTTTTAGTATACGTGGTACTGTTATTGTTTGCCTTCCATCCTCGTCTTGCGAGTGTTTGAAGCTGCAGAAATGCATTTTGTTGAACTGTAATTACTTGCAGCTCTTTGAGAAGGACAGGGGGCAATACCCTCCATGATGAAAGTGTTTTCAACAAACTCGCGTGCAAAAGAGAAAATGATAAAAAGTTGATCAGATTTATTTTTTCTACCTATTGTTTTATTTTTGTTATTTTTTTCTCTCCACCTTATTATCTTATTCTTGTACCTTTCTTCTTTCATATCAGCCACCTCCTCCGTTCCTCTTCCACCATTGCCATCCCCGCGACTTCCATTCCACCAGAGCAAAGAACGAAAAAATACATTCTAATATTTGTTGGTGTAGGACATAGTTTTCTGGCTAAATTTTTAGATTGTTGGGAGTAAATATCTTGAAGTTGACATCATCTATGTTGGTGACGGGCGTTGTGGAATTAATACCGATGGCGGAGGATATTTTGGAGTTGATTCCAGAGGTGGTGGTGGAAGTTGTGGAATTGACGGCGATGAAGGTGATATTGATATTGGTGGTGGGTGGAGCTGAAGGCGGTGATATTGCTATTGGTGGTGGGTATTGTAGAGTTGATGGTTGCGGCAATGGTATTAGTGCTGGGCTTTGTGAAATCGACGGCGGTGAAGGTGATATTGTTGTTGTTGGTTGGTATTGTGGAGTTTACGGTGGTGGTGGTGTTATTGGTGGTGGGCAGAGGAGGCAAAATCAGCGCATGAGATCATAATTTGTCCAACTAATTAAGTTTAGATTGAAAATTGATTTGTTCATTTATTAGCTCAGTTCATTTTAATCGAAGTCATTTCAATTCATCAAAGTTTGAGCTAATATCTAACCCAAATTGATTCATGAGAAATCTTGTCAAAATATTTTTTTAAAAATATTTTATTTTATTTAATATGTTATATTTAGTCATAGTAAAGAAAAATATGATATGAAATAATAAAGGAATAACAAAAATATTGTAAAGAAAGGAAGAAGAGAAATTAATTATTATTTCTTTTGAGGGATGATTTACGCGAAAAGAATCCCTCTATTTATTTATAGGGATAATTCTTTCTAACTTTTCTCCAAAATATAGACCTTCACTATAATACAAATGCACACATTCACTACAGTACAAATATCTTTATAGACATTCACCATAATTCAAATACATTTATAACACTTCCCTTGAATGTCTATTTGATAGATAATGTGTCTCATTAAAACCTTACTTGAAAAAATCCAGTAGAAAAATCTAGTGAAAGAAAAAGAGTACACATCTAATAATACACATTTCGATTGTCTCATTAAAAATTTTACAAGGGAAACTATATGAGACAAAACCTCGTAAAGAAAAAGAGTGCAACACGTATTAACTCCCCCTAATGAGAACATCCTTGAATCTTTGCATCTCGATCTTGTGCACCATCTTCTTGAAAGTTACAGTTGACAGAGATTTGGTAAATAAGTCAGCCACATGGTCACTTGAACGAATCTGTTGCACATGGATATCGTCATTCTTTTGGAGCTCATGTGTATAGAAAAACTTTAACGAAATATGCTTCGTTCTATCTTTTTTTATGAATCCCTTTAATTTTGCTATGCATGTTGCATTATCTTCATATAAAATTAAATAATTTTCCTGCATTGCATAATCAATAATCCTTTGACCATACTAGTTAGAATTAATAAAATCATATCAGTATTTTCATTCATTCGTATCTCTACTTATAAAAGTGAAATTATGTTTTTTTTTTGCACATTATAAAAATATTATCTCATGGATAATAATAGTAGGATATATAAGTACACCAATTGCACTAAAATATTGCACTTTCTAATCATTTTGTAGATAAAGAGATAAGAGAGAATAATTATTATTTCTCTTGAGGGATAATTCCTCCTAACTTTTTTCTAAAAGAACTTTCACTATAATACAAATACACACATTCACTATAATATAAATACTAGATATTCACTATAATACAAACACATTTATAACAAAATATTAGTTTTATAAGTTATCAAAAGATTATAAAAGAATAAATAAAGCAATTAATACTTAATTAGTGTTATAAAATAATAAAGAAAGAACAAAAATATTATAGAGAAAGAGAGAAGGAGAGAAGTTCTTATTTCTCTTGATGGGATGAAATACAATGAAGGAGAACCCCTCTATTTATAGGGATAATTTCTCCTAACTTTTCTCCAAAAGATAGACTTTCACAATGATATAAACACATGTATCCAGTACAATACAAATACCTTTATAGACATTCACTACAACACAAATATGTTTATAACAATTAGAGTTGAATGGGTTGGGTTATGACCCGCATTTTAGCTCTTTTCAGTTCAATCCGTTTTAGCCCAAGTAACTTTTGGGTGAGCCAATAACTCGCTCATTTATTAACTCAACCCATTTTAACCCGCTCAAATTTAGCTCGACCTGCTCATTTACCAAGCCAGCAGCCTGGTGAGGGCTGGCGGTCTGAGGACAGGTTAAAACAAGACCTGTTGGGCTTGCTTCACATGAGATTGGTGGGTATTCTGGAGTTGATGACTGCGGCAATGATGTTGGTGTTGGGCTTCGTGAAATCGATTGCGACGGTAATAGAGAGGATGAGAAATAGTGTAGTTATCCAAGAGTTGGGTGGTGAAGAAAAAAAAATTAAAAATATTAAAAAACGAGTTTTTGTAAAAACACCTCCCACCATAAGTGTGATTTTATGCTTTTGGGGTTGTTGGGTTATTGGATAAGGTATAAATTAATATATAAATAATTTAATTATTTATGTATTAATTTTATATATTATTTAATTTTTAAATAAAAATTATTCATATATTAATTTTATACAATGTTTGATTGGTAGGTTTTAAATGTTGTATAAAAGTTATTTATGTATTAATTTTATATGGTATTTGACATAATTAATACTTACATAACTTATGAGGAAATCTATGTATAATTTTAATTTTATGCAGAGTAAAATGTGAAATAATTTATGTGGATATTAATTATACATGGATTAAAATAATAAAATTACACATTTACCCCTATTAATTTACTTCTAAAATCTTTTTTTAATTGGGTATTTTTTAAAAAAAAAATTATCATTTTTTCTATGTACATTTACCCAAAATTTGTTAACACATTCTTTTTAAAGCAAAGAAAATATAAAAAAAGAGTTATCACTTTCTTTATTACAATATTCAATTACTCATTTCGGTACCTGAGTACATAATTTTTAAACTAAAAAAAATTATTGACTCACTACAGTATGTGAGTAATCTGTTTTTTTTTTTAAAAAAAATAATTATACAATAAAATTTTATATTATTTGTTTACTTATTTATTTGTAAATAATATGGATTAATTTACAACAAATTAAATACTCAATAATCAATAATTCATGTATTGTAATCTCTGCATAACTAATACATAAATAACTAAAATCTGCACAACTAATCCCTGCATAAAATAATACATAAATTTTGTCATAAATAATTAATATATTACTAATAGCTGCATAACTCTAACCCGTAATCAAATAGCCCCTTGAAATGATAACAAACTCTTTTTGGCAAATAAAATAAATTTTATTTCAAAAGTATTAGATTCTGTACAGAGCTATTGGTATAGCAACCACAAAAAAAGTAAAAATAAAGATCTCCTGATTTTATTTATAGAAAAAATAAGAATCTTCAAAAAATTTCTAATTTAAAGAAGAAATAAGATAAAATAATTAATTTAGAATTTTTCATCTTTAAAGAAAAAACAAGAGAAAACAGTTTACTAACGCCTCAATTATTTTATCAAGAACTACTTAGACAAAAAAGTAAAATAAGAAGTTCTAAGGATAGTAATTAAGCTCTCTGATTTACTGACAAGCTTAGGTTTCTTCCTCTATGAAAAACCTCCTGCATTATTCATCTAGTTATCATCAGGGTCTCATTGTGTTGTGCTTGAAAATTCTGAAATTCCTCTCCTTCCATATGTGATATAGCGCAGCTGTTGGTGTCATCCTAAATATGGTTCAGGTTGCTCCTTTTTCTTTGACATTGATTGTAGTTCATTCTATCACCTCTAGCCATGCCTTTGCTGGGCTACTAATGTTTTGCCAGCATAGTAGCTTATTCCATATGAAGCAAGAATACTCACAGGTGAAAAATAAGTGTTCATGTGATTTATTGCCGCTGCGACATAGAACACATTTCTGGTTGTCTGTAATGCCCCATCTCATTAATCTATCCTTGGTATGTAGCCTTCTCAAGGCCTCTATTCTGAAGATAAAGATCCATTTGGGAGAAGCCTATGTTATTGCAAATGATCCTACTCCAAGGTACTTTCTCAAAAGCCCCCCTCCCCCCTCCCCCTCAATTGGTTATACATGTTTTTGATGAAGTATTGTTGCCTGCTTGAGAATTCAGCTTCCACAGCACCTATGACTTGCAAATACTTTCTTGTCTTCAATATTTTTTGGATCACCCATGAAGCTTGAGTGTGGGTGTATTCCCGTATTGGCCTTCCTTTTATGCAGTGGCAGTGCACCCACTTTACCCACAGATTGTCCTTTTTACGAAGTATAGGTTCCAGAGTAATTTAAGGGCTATTATTCTGTTCCAGACAATGATATCTAGTATATTAAGTCCTCCTGCTGTTCTGGGCATACATACTTTACTCCATGCTATCAATGCTTTCTTTGTGAGTTCCACTCTCCCTGTCCATAGGAAAGTTTTGCATGTTTGCTTAATGAGTTTAATCAATTTTGCTAGAAGGACAAAAAATTGTGATCAATATACTTGGATGGAGAACAAGATAGACTTGATCAGTAACTCCCTTCCTGCATAAGATAGGAACTTGGTTGTCTAGCAGTTGATACGCCCTGGCATTTTGTCGATAAGTGGTTGGCATTGTCTAATAGACAAATTTTTATTAGTGTTTATTGGTACACCTAAGTACTTAAAAAGACATTTCCCCTCTTGTGAAGCCCAGGATAACCATAATAGCTTCCTGGATTGCCGCAGTCACTCCTCCACAATAAACTGCGCTTTTATTTTTGTTGGCTATTAATCCTGAAACTTCAGAGAGTTCTTGAAAACTGTTATATCGAAGTTGGACAAATTGGACTCACCCTTTGCAGAACAGTAGCATGTCATTTGCAAAGTACAACGGGATCAGTTGCACTTTCTAGTATCTAGGATAAAACTTTGAATTAAGGATGGCCCATGAGCTTCTTCAAAATTCTAAGAGAAATACTCCGTGGCAATCACAGAGAGAAAGGGGGACGTTGATGCATATTGAGCAAGATACTATTTTGAGACACTCCATCACCCAGCCAATAGATTTCTGAGGAAAGTTTAAATGACAGAGTACTTCTTCCACGAATCCCTATTCAAGTGAATCATATGCTTTTTGCGTATCTATTTTTTGCATGAAACAAGGTGATATACCTTTTCTTCCATAATCCTTCACCAGTTCATGGCTCAATATTATATTATCACTTATAAGTCTTCCCGATATAAAAGTTGATTGACTTTTGTCGACTAGTGTATCCATGACATTCTGAAATCAACTAGTGGTTATCTTGGAGATTAGTTTGTATACCACAAAACAACATGAGATAGGTCTGAATTAATATACTTTTGATAGATTTTTCACCTTGGGAATGAGAGTCACAGTTGTGCAATTTATAGGTCTGTGGAGAATTCCTATGTTGAAGAATTGAATCACTGTTTGCGTAACTTCATTTTCAATTATTGGCCAAGATTGTTCGAAGAAAAAAGTAGTAAAACCATCAATTCCTGAAGTTTTGTCATTATCAATCCCCTGTAAAGCATCCACACATCTGTCTGAATCATAGGTTCTATTTGTTGTAGTTGTTAGCTTCTAATCAGTACATGACCCATATCATAAATTTCAGGCTTGATTATTGGTAGTTGAGAGCTTGAGGTATCCAGGGGAGTCTTATAAAAATCAATTATCTCATCTTTCACTTCTTAATCATTTTTAGTCCATCTACCACAAGATAGTTGTAGTTTATTTATATGGCTATACGCAATCCTATTTTTTTATGTTGGTATGGAAATATGCTGAATTCGGTCTCACAAGATAATAAATTTATTTAAAATAAAATTATGAGATTAAAAAATTACTCCTAAAGTTATAATGCTAAAATAAATTTAATGGACAAATTTATAAGAAATTTTATGTATTTTATCAAAAATAAAAGGTAAAGATAAGTATGTAATTTATCTTTTAGCAAATACCAAAATTTATGCTCATTCTACTCTCCCTTTCCCCCTCCATTTTTCTCCTTCTCTATCTTCATCAATTATGTTGTAGAAACTTGAAGATCCATTTCTTATTTGTGATTGATTAGATTGATTCGACTGAAGAAATTTGAAAAATATTACTATTCAGTTTTGTCGAGCTTGATCGTCAAAGAAGATAAAGCAAGCTTATAATTTGGGTTTAAGTTGAATTAGAATACCAAAAATATCAAATTTGTTGATTTGGATCAATTCTGAAGTAAAATCATATTGGTAAAACTTATCAAAAACTTTTGGTTATCTGCCTGAAATTATGAACAATTTGTTCCAAAGTTACGACAAACTTTGTGCAAAAGTTATAGTAATTCGCCTAAACTTGTCGCAAATTCATCCATCAGAAACTTCAGTAATATGTTTGAATTTGTCAAGTTTGTTCAAAAATTATGACACAATTTGTATTATAATTCTGATAATTTGTTAGATTTTATGGCAAAATCATGTATTAGAAATTCCCGATGAACCATCAAAATTTGTGAGCAATTTGTACTAAAATATTCCTGATGATCCGCCAAGGCTTGTGCCAAACCCACTCATCATAACTTTTGGTAATCCATCATGACTTTTTATACTAAATACCGATGATACACCATGAGTCATAAAATAAATCTTACGATGATTTTTCAGATACTAAAATCTAACTTTAGGGTGGGAGGTTATTTCACGCAATCTTTTAAACAAGGTTAAAAGTTAAATAACAACGTGAAACAATCCCATTTATGTAAATATCTGGCCTATTATGTGAATTGGGGGAGACATTGACAAATAAAACACTTTTCGGACCGCTAATTAAACTTGAGCCGCGATTTCAAAACTATTCAGCGTCTAACCATTTTAATGCAAAAAAAAAGTATTTGGACAAAAACTACTCTTATTTACAAATGAAATTCCATCAAAGAACTTCATTAAAAAGGTGTTAAAATTCAAAACATTTACAAACGAAATTCCATCACATAATGTTGGACTAAAATAACCCTTGCCGTAAAAATTACAGTAGAAATTTTTGAAAGAAAAAATTGAGTAGGAATATCATCATAGTATATTGGAGTCTCACCTTTAAAAATTTCAAACACCAGTGCGGAATTCTTTAATGATACCATGAGTAAAATAATTATTTTTATATCATATTATTATATAAGTGAGAAATTTTAAGTTAAGTTAGATTATCATTTTGTCCCTTCACTAAGTTAAAATTTAATTAATATATAATTAAATATTAATATTTTGTCATATCATATCATATTTATATATTTATTACTATATAAGTGGGAAGCCAAAAAGTGAAAAGTTAAAATAAGTAAATAATAATAATAATAAATAAAAATAATAATGATAATAAGTAAATAAAAATAAATAAATAAATAAAATATAAATAATAAATAAATAAATAAATAATAATAATAATAATAATTAATAATTAACTAACTAACTAAAAAAAAATAATAATAATAATAATAATAATAATAATAAGTGGAAAGTCTTATCTTAAAAGTTGGATTACCATTTTTCCCCTGTAATAAATTAAAATATAATAAAATATCTAATTAAATAGTAACATTTTACCATCAAATATCTAATTATACATACATACATACATACATACATATATATATATATATATATATAATGAATAAAGTCATTCATTGAACCGAATAAATGATGAGGATTGTTTCATTTGCCAGTAATTATTGTAGGTTACACTTTTATATTGTTTTAATTATTATTTCATATACTACCTTTCACCTTCCAATTATTTCATCTTCTAAGCTTTTGTGGTTACAATAATATTTATACATAAATCTCTAATGAAGATTTGTACCTTAAGCAGACCCAATATGATAAATGTATGTCTTTGTGTCATGATCATACTCTACACCTTTTAATATGTAATGTGAAGTTGTTGCATTCTTTCTTCTTCTTTTTGATAGTTTTTCAAATATTTTCTGATTTACCTTCTTGTTTTTTTGTTGTTGGCATTTTGGGTTTGTATGAAATGTCCAAAACTTGATAGAAGCAACCTCAAACTTGCAGATTAAATTTAATCTTGGCTCGTGGTTTATATTTATTCCCATCATGGTAACTTAAATTTTATATAATTCTTGCACTTTTCTGCATAAGTGTTGAAATTTTTTTTGTTTTCATTTTATTTAGGTGATCTTGTCACGCTTTATACTTAATCATCATCAAAGCATAATTAGCAAACTAAGATAACCAAAACGCCAGTTCAATCATTTTGAATTTACACTTTTCGCAACTTTATATTTAATTATTTAATATGAATATATACGTGCGAAATACGTATTCAGAAATTAGTTATTATATATACTTAATGATACCTATTTTAATATTTATTGTTATTTTATTTATGATATTTATTTTAAAACTCTATCATTATTTTACTCATAATACATATTACAAACTTCATGAAAATATTTGGAGTTTGAACTTTTATAATCTTTAGAAGGTCAAAAACTTTGTGAATCATTCCTTGAGTTTCACACTTCAGCACAATGCGTTGGAGCTCTATTTGTCAAAATATTTTTATCCAAGTATTATTTTTGACTTTATAAAATGACTATTTTTTAATTAGAGATAAAGAGCAAATATATTTTTAAATTTTGTGATGTAGAGTGCATATACTTCTTGATAAAAAAACACTTGTTGTTTAATAAATGGTGCGTATATAATTTCATCTTCTAACAAATGGTGCATATTTATTCTTTTCGTTAACTAACCTATATTTACTGAATTTAAAAAAAATTCTAAAACTTATTTTTAAATTTTAAAAATGTAACATGGTTTTAAAAAAATTACCTCACTTATTTTTTTTATCCCTCTAGACCTGACCCAAATTAAAAAAAAATTCTCAATCCCTCTTCTACTCAGACATAAAATGAGTTCGCAACGGATCTGAATAAAGGGGAATTTGATTATAGTTAGGCCGGATCTGGAGGGGAAAAAATATGAGTGAGGTAATTTTTTAAAGTCATGTGACATTTTTAAAATTTAAAAATTGATTTTAATTTTTTTTAAATTTAGTCTGTTACTAAAAAATAGTAAATATGCACCATTTGTTAAATGGTGAGGGTATATATGCATCACTTTTAGTGAGGAGCATATCTGCTCTAAATCACAAAGTTGAGGGTATATTTGCCTTTTTTCTTTTTAATTATATTTAAATAGTTGACTAAATATTATTCTAAATATTATGTTCTCTATTTTAATTTATTTGTCTAGTTTTGGCTTGATATGGAGTGTAAGAAAGTAAAAAAAAAATTGAATCTCGTGGTCTTAAACTAAAAATATGTAGAATATATTAAAATATTCTTTAATCTTGTGATCTTAAACATGTCACGTGAAAAATTAGAATTAAAGAGTTTCTAAAGAAAAGAAAGAGATATTCTTTACGAAACGGACTAAAAAGAAAAATAAGACAAATAAATTAAAATAGAAAAAGTAATGTAATAAGGAACTTTTATATGGTAGAGCAAACAGGTGTTATATATTTACTATTCATAGCTATATATTTAAAAAATTACAATTTATAACTATATTTCACTCTCTCTACTATCCCTCCCCAATCTCTCTCACCTCTCTCTCGCTTATCACTCTCCGGTCGCTCTCGCTCTCTCAGTCGCCGCTCTCCTCTTACTCCCTCTCTCACTCGCCACTCACATATCTCTTCTCTCACTTCCCCCCTCTTTGTGTATGTAGGTCCTGTACTTTTGCCTCTTTCTTTGTTTTTCTATATTTTTCCCTATTTCTCTCTTTGTTGTATTTTTGTATTAACAAATGAATATAAGTGAAATTAAAGAAAATGACTACAATGTCCTATATTTTTATAATTTTTTATATCTTTGTATGCATCCGGACCGTATTCGTTGATACAACTTACATACACGCATGCATACAAGTCAATTTAAAGCACATGAATACAAGTGAAATTAGAGCAAATGAATACAAGTGAAAATAGAGCGAATGAATACAAGTGAAGTGAAATTAGAGTGAATGAATACAAACTCTTATATTTTTTTGTTGTTCCTATCTTTTGTATACACCCAAAAATGTATTCGTCGATACATTCTAAATTCACACATGAATCACAAGTGAAATTAGAGTGAATGAATAAGTGATACAAGAACAAAGAAGTACAAGTGAAATTAGGGCGAATGAATATAGTCTCATGTTTCTTTTTTTATTATTTGTATCTTTGTATAAACCTACTGTGTTCGTTGATACAACTTGTAATGTCAATACAATCTGTATTTGTTGATATCTATAGTATGTATTCATTGATATTGTCTAAATGCGTGTATGAATACAACGAATTTAAATTATTATTATTTTTAAAAATATATTTTTTTAACTTGATACCTCAAACAGTTGCTACAACACTCAAATTATAACTATTAATAATAATTATGATCCGAATCATAACTATTTATAAAAATTACTCATGTAATAATAAGCAATCGGCCACCCGAGCTAATTTTTACTGCGCGAATAGCCCGCCAGGCTTTTGGGTCAGACCAGCCCAAAAGTGAATTGGATCATGAACTTCAGCCTGGGCTCCCTTTGCATTCGACTATTCTCATATTCTTTCTTTCTTTTCTTTTACCAATTATTACCAAAACAAAAGAGAAGGAAGGAACTACCAAAACACGTCCAGAGTCAGTTCCTCCCACCCAAAGTCTCTGCATCATCTCCGTGCTTGTTATTATGCCCAATTACACAGAGACTACTACACCCACTCACTCAAATTTTTGCACTTCTTCATTGAATCAAAAAATTCTTCTCTCGTAAGTCTCCGACATCGGATCAACGCTGCTGTAAAGTTTCCGGCAATGGGGATTTCGTTTAAGGTCTCCAAGACTGGTACAAGGTTTCGGCCCAAACCTGTACAGCCCGAGACCGAAGAGGACGACGTCGCTTTTGAAGCTACCAAAGAAAGGAATTCAGTTCTTCCACAAAATAAATCCAATTCCGCATCTGCTGGAAAGCTCACGGTAATTCTGTCATTCACATGTTCTGTAATTGGGGTTTCGATGTCATTTCTATCAGTAAGCTATTCGAAAATTTTACCCATTTGGCTCTGTAAGAGGAGTCCAATTTGATTGACTTCTTTGCATATCCGAATCCCAATGTTTCTACTTTTAATGTTGCTCCAGCACCCTAATATGTTGTTTTTTAGAATTCACCGTCTAATCTCTTAATTTTCTTTTGGCAAAAAGGTAAGTTCTTTGAGTTTTCCTTGAGCTCTCATTTGCGATTCCCGTCCTTTTCTCATGATCTTCCCCTAGACAACCGCGGAATGACTTTATTTTTAGCTGAAGCTTGCGTGGCTATTTTTGAAGAGTAAAATATTAAAGGGATGTTTGGTTCTTGGACTAGTTACACAGGGGATTGTAATACGTGGGGAATTATAAGGTGAATAATAATAATAATATGTGGATCATTATGCAATCAACACTAATATAGAGATAGTAATGTGATACCATAGTCAAGATTAGTTGTGTGCTGATATTACTAATACATGTATTTTAATCTCACATTCTATTCCATATGAAATAATACAGACTATCACAAAAATTATGCAGGTATTGGTTATACATTTTATCTTGGAAATCCAACACTGAATTGATACAATAAGTTGCATCAGATATGAAGCCAAAATCAACATTGTATTAACAACAACAACATCATACCCAGTGTAATCCCACAAGTGGGATTTGGGGAAGGTAGGACGTATGCAAACTTTAACCATACCTTTGTGGGGTAGAGCGACTGGTTTTCGATAGACCCTCGTCTCAAAAGAGGTGTGATCAAATCAGGATTGAAAGGAAAATAACGAGAACAAAATAGCAAGACGAACAAAACAAATGAAGCAACAAGTAGTAGTAAAATAAGAAAAAGACATTGCGTGAATACTAACTAATACTACTAATTATGGAGAAGATGAGAAGAGGAGAATAGCCCCATGAATCTCCCACATATAAGTACGATAACACTCCGTTACCTACTATCCTTCTACCCTAATTATTGATCTCCATATCTTTGGTCATGTTCTAAGTAAGTTGAAGATGTGTCATTTACTGTATAATGACCTCCCTCTAGTTCCTCTTCGACCTACTTCTACCTCTCCTAAAATCTGCTATAACCAACTTCTCACTTCTCCTTACTCATGCATCCACCACCTTCGTTTCACATGCCTGATCCATTTCACCCTTGCTTCCCTCATCTTGTCAGCCATGGAGGTCACTCCCACGTTGTCCTATTCATTCTTTATCTTATCTCTCTTAGTATGCCCACACATCCAAGCATCCTCATCTCCGCTACTCTTATCTTCTGAACGTGTGCGTTCTTGACTGGCCAACATTCTGCACCATACAATAATGTAGTTCTAACCATCACTCTTAGAACTTACCTTTAATCCTAGGTGACATATTCTTATCACGCAATACCTCGGGCGTGAGCCTCTATTTCACCCATTCCGTTTCAATACAATGTGCGACATTATTGCCGATCTCTCTTTTTTTGGATTATAGATCCAAGATACTTGAAACTCCCTCTCTTGTGTATGAATTGTGTATCAATCTTTTTTTTTTTTTATCAGGTAAAGGTATTTCATTCATAAACAAGGTAAAAAATTATGACCATTTACAAGATTAAAACCAAAAAATAGAGAATCTACAAAAATAAACGATTCTATACAAAGTCAGCCTATTCTTCTATACAAGGCACTTTGTGATTACACCAAAAGAAGATAAGGGACCGAAGACTACTCCTGAGTTTGGTAAAACTCGACTCTAGCCCCTCAAAAGCTCTCCTATTTCTCTCTCTCCAAACAACCCACATTAGCGCAAGAGGAATTAAGTTCCAAGCTCTACGTCTTCTCCTTCCTCTTCCGCTCCTCCAACAAAACATCAAGTCTTTCACGGTTTTTGGCATTACCCTAGCCGTTCTAAACCACCTAAACATATCCCACCGTAGTCTCATTGTAAAACTAGAGTGTATGAGGATATGATTGACTTCCTCACCCGCTTCCTTGCACATGAAACACCAGTTGATGCATATAATCTTCCGCTTTCTCAGATTTTCCGCTGTCAAAATCGCCCCTCTAGTGGCCAGCCATGAGAAAAAACAGACCGAATTGTGTATCAATCTTCACTTTCACATCCTTTCATGCGTTACGTCACTGAACTTGCACTTTGGGTACTCTATTTTAGTCCTGCTTAGCCTGATACCTTTCGATTCCAAGGTCTGTCTGCAAACTTCCAGCCTATTGTTAACTCTGTCACACATCTCTTCAATCAATATTATGTCATCTGGGAATAACATAAACCACGACATCTCTCTTTAATATGTCTTGTCAATTAGTACATCATCAAGGAAAATAGAAACGAGCTAGGGGTTGATTCCTGGTGCTACCCCATCATGACCTGAAAGTGTTCTGAGTTGATTCCCGTTGTTCTTACCCGGGTCTTGGCTCAATCGTACATGTCCTTAATTGCCCTAATTTAAGTCACAAGTGCACCTCTAGACTCCAAATATCTTTGTAGGACCTCCATAGGAACTTTATCGTATGTCTTTTTAGGTCGATAAACACCATGTGTAAGTCTCTCTTCCTATCCCTATACTGCTTCAACAATCTCCTTAGAATATGACTGACTTCTGTAGTTGATCACCCCAACATGAATTCGAATTAGTTCTCGAAGATAGACACATCCCTCCTCATACTCATCTCGACCGCCCTCTTACAAACTTTTATAGTGTGACTTATTAACTTAATACCCCTATAATTGTTGCAATTTTGAATATTACCCTTGTTCGTATATAACAGAATCATTCTACTCCATCTCCACCCCTCTGGTATTTTAATCGTCTTAAGAATGACATTAAATAACGTAGTCAGCCACTCCATACCTACTTTACCTGCGGTCTTTCAGATACCTAGATTTTGTCTGGCCCGGTCGCTCTTCTCCTTCTCATCCTACGAATAGCCCCGTTAACCTCCGTAGACTTTATGCACCTACAATATCCAAAACCCCTATGACTCTCAGAATGCTCTAACTCTCCCAACACAATATCCATGTCTCCCTTCTCAATCAAGAGCTTATGGAAATATGTCTACCAATTCCGTCTAATGTGTGCCTCTTCTCCTGATATTCCTCCATCCTCGTCCTTTATGCACTTCACTTGATCCAGGTTATGGACCCTCTTCTCTCTTGCCTTCGTGAGCCTATACAACTGCTTATCATCATCTTTGCCCTCGAGCTCTTCATATAAGTGCTCAAAAGATGTCGTTTTAGCTGCTGTAACTGCTAGCTTCGCTTCCTTATTTGCCGTCTTATACTTCTCCCTATTCTTTCGCTTGTCCTCCTTGTCTATGCTCTCACTAACGCCGTATAAGCAACCTTCTTGACTTACACTTTTCCTTGGACTTCTCCATTCCACCACCCGTATCCCCTTTACATCCATCTATGTTACTCCTTGAAACCCCTAACACCTCTCTAACTGCTTCCCTGAGTCCGTCATCCTAGTCCACACACTATTTGCATCTCCACTATTCCCCAAGCCCCCATAGCCACTAACCTCTCCCCAAACTCCTGGGCTTTGTCGTTTGTTAAGCCTCCCCATTTAATTCTAGGTTGGTTATATAGAGACTTTTTCTTCCTCCTCCTCTTGATATCCAAATCCATAACTACGAGCCTATGTTGGGTTGTAAGATTCTCGCTCGGGATAACCTTGCAGTGCTTGCATAAACCTATATCACCCTTCCTAAGGAGCAGATAATTTATCTGAGTCTTAGCCGCACTACGGTAGGTCACCGAGTGCTCCTCCCTCTTCTGGAAGCTCGAGCTATGACCAAATCAAAAGCTTTAGCGAAATCTAAAAGTGAAACTCCTCCTTCATTTTTATCCCCAAAGACAAAACTGCCATGTACATGTCAACATTGTATTACTAATGCATAAATTTTATGTCTGGATTAGCTTTCTTATAAGCAAATTAGACGATCTCAAAGAGTACAGTTAGAATTTCCTAAACTTCATCTCATGTAAATGAGGTTGAATTTGATGGAAACTTCTCTGCCTACACACATTTGATTTGTATGTGAGACTGAAAAAATCCTACACAGTGTGACTGCACATGCAGTAAAGGTAAATGGAACTCCTAACTCATGAAATTCAATAAACAAAGGACATAAATGAAACCAAACTTTTAGTAAAATCCAAGTTGAAGTTCTAAAATGTGGTGAAGTGAGAGGCCCAAGTTGTCAGCTAATAGTTACTGCCATAAATAGTTAGTCCATCATAGATAGTTACTTGACTTATGTGCTATTAATCTCACTAGCAGATCATGAAAAAGTATCCTTCAAAAATTGTGTTCTTTTGAAGAATCCATCAAATTTTTATTTTCACTGATAACATCCTCTTGTCTGCTATAGGGCGCGGATGTGAGCAAGGATGTTACTATAATCCCTTGTAAGTGAAGATCTTGTGAAGGACATCATGTATATGGGGAGGACAAATGATTCCGTTCTTTCTCCACTTATTTTACCATTTTTCATTTCTTTATTTTTAAGAGTTAATACATTTTTCAGTGTTCACTTGTGCTTATTGTGTTATATTGAGCAGATAATGAAGTTTCCTTCGTGTTGTGCCTTTTCCTGGATGGATATTCTATTGGGAAGCCCTCTGAGGTTTGTTATTAATCATCTCATACGCACAATATAATGGTTGTCAGGTTTTTGGGCTGAGAGTATTATGTTATCCTTTTCAATTGCAGAACCAGTATGGGCATCAAGCCTCTGAAAATGTTCCGAAATTATTGCATCCGTATGATAGAGCATCTGAAACTCTCTTTTCAGTAAGTGTACTGTAGCTTTCTTTTTCATCTTTCCCTTATCTCTCTCTATCTCTGGGTGTGTGGATCATCTGTTGCTTTGTTCCTGAACTCTTTTTTAACAAATTAATTGCATTAATATCAAAAGAAGATATTGTAAAATATCGGCGCAAATTGGGATCAGCCACAATCATCTATCAAGTTTTTCCAACTATCTATACCAAAAGAATTCTCTCTTTACAACAAATATATAAATGAAACTATGATAATTTTATTCTTAATTTACTCTCACTAGACAACTCTGTATTACGTTCTAGATATGTCTAAACTGCATTACATTTGTATCCTCCAACTCGACATCTGTGTCCTTGTTACCGCCTAAGAGAAGCCCGGGGTCCTTATCCATGATGTAAGGCTGTTACTCACTTCAATTTTCTTTAGGTGGTGTCCTCACCATTGTCTTTACAAGAAATTCCAACTCACGATAATTTGCTTTATCTTCCTCAGATTTTCCACCATTAAGGTCATATCCGGCACTACACCTACCAAGTGAAAAAAGCTGCTCTTTGTGGTGGTATCCAAATATATTCGGCACCTTGCTTTTCTCCCTGCCTTCTGTTAATTCCATGTATTAGCACCCGACCCCCTCCATATCCTCTTGTCTTCCTAACATGAACAGCTTGCAAAATTCATTTATTTTTCTGGTACTATTGAGCTGCTAGCAGACTGTAGTATATTTACGTGAAAGTCTAGTATGATTGGGAACATAAACTTAATGGTCACTTTTGATTTGAGCTTATCTGTGTTCTATATAAGGATTTATCTGTCTATATACTTTTGATCTGCCAAAAGTTTGTGGTCTGGTAGTTTTCATTTTTCATTTGGATAGTAATTAGCTTCTACAATAGTTAGTCGAGTCAATTTTAATTAAAATGGAGGAAACTTGATTGTGGGAATGCTTATGATGCCGAAGTCGTTCCACTTGTCACTCTTTCCTTTCCTGGATGGATTTCGCTTTGCTCTTCCTGAAGAAACCAAGTTTGCGGTTATGTAGATGATAACCGGCTTATTCAAAGTTGTTTCGATTATCTAGTTTTGTTATCTTTTTTTTTTTAATTATTATATATATACACACACACACACTGTTATCTTTCTCAAAATAAAATTTCTTTGTCTATTTATGCACCTGGAGGCAATTGAGTCTGGACATCTGCCCGGTGATATTTTGGAGGATATACCTTGCAAATATGTTGATGGGACCCTAGTCTGTGAGGTAAGGTTTCTGGTTCTAGAAAGCAATTATAACTCCTATAAGATTTATTATATCATGGGTGGTACTTTCTTCAATTTGTATCCAGCATCTTGTGAGTAGAGAGTAGTTGATTTTTTGACTTATGCTAAGATATGCTAATAGACCAGCTTTTTCTTAAGAAAGACATGCTCCTTCCGTCACAAAATGAGTGACGGAGTTGGGGTGCAAGAATTGAGGCAATCTAATATCGATTTGGACTTTGGATTAGGACATCAATTTTTTTGAAATAAAGTTACATATTTGGTAAATATGTAAGTAAATATATTATAAATCACAGTATTTAATCAAAATATTTGGGCACATGTGAATGGATCCTTGTAAAAGAAAAAAATGTTTAACTCCCCAATACTGATAGTGTCGTATAAATGGGAGAGAGGGAATTAGATTTTGGGTTCAGACCTTCCAATTCTGTGTCTTTAGTTAATGAAAGAGATTAAGACAATGTATGGACTTTTAACTGGATGTCAGTCCCTCAGCTTTGTCATTGACTTTATTCTTGTTGCTGCGAAAATAGAAGTCTTCAGTTACTGGTTTATCATTTAGTATAGAATATATTATTATACTTCATCTTCTTTTTCCTAATGAAGACACAAAATTTTCTACCTTCTACATTTTCTTTCTTCTCCTTCTGAAATGACTGTCAGCATTCCTTTCCCTATCAGATAAACGTAGAATTAGGATAGTCTTTTATTTCTTAATTTGGGATGGGATTACTGTTGCAGGTACGAGATTATCGAAAGTGCTTCTCTGAAGCTGGACAAAATGTGCCTTCAGCCACTGGTTGTCCCATTATTAACAGAGTGTATCTAAAAATGTCTCTTGAAAATGTGGTGAAGGACATTCCGTTGATTTCAGATAGTGCTTGGACATACGGTGATATGATGGTTAGTAAGATCGACCCCGCTTAGTGGCATTCAAATGGTTTTGTATTTTAACAATATTCTCTTATACTGTAGGAAGTCGAATCCCGGATATTAAGAGCCCTACAACCACAACTTTGCTTAGACCCCGCCCCAAAGTTAGACAG
Organism: Datura wrightii; assembly: GCA_035772735.1. NCBI lineage: Eukaryota > Viridiplantae > Streptophyta > Magnoliopsida > Solanales > Solanaceae > Datura > Datura wrightii. Next base: position 155,413,909 of record JASDFA010000010.1, on the reverse strand, counting down.
GCTCTGCAACAACCCAGCTTCCTCAAAGGTAGTGTGCTTTTATCCATCTTCATGTGCGGTAGAAGGAGCTCATGTATTTAAACTGTTCTATATTTTGTTTACAGTTAACCTTGGGTATAGGCAATGTAAGGAGGAGAAGACTAAGGCAGCTTCCAGATGTGATTGCCACATCTAATGATAAGATCCATGAGAAAAATGTTTGCATGGATAGAGTGCCTGAAAGTTCAAGGTCAGGAGACACTGTACAGCTTCTGCCGCAGCCAGCTCATGAGAATTTGAACCCACAAAATAATGGACCAACCAATATGTTGGCACTAAGAAGTAACAGTTTTGGATCTGAGACCTCTATTCCCCCATCACCTTCAGTATCTCACCAACCGAAATATCAAATGGGGGTTGTGAGTCCAAGAATCATGCAGGACCATAGGTCAGGAGTTTTAAATGCATCAGTAGCGTCTCCTGCTGTGCCAGAAATGATGCTTTCATATGCGGATGCAATGAGCTCTGGTGCTGCTTCTTTACATGGTAAGAGAGAGAATCATGATGGCCAAGCATCTCCTCTTTCCAACTTAAATAAGAGGGCAAGGTTTACACATATGAGTGCTGAGTCCCATCAACAACAACTTATGGGAGGACAAATAGATGGCTCTCATGTTCCAGATTTGCACTGGAAGAGTTCTTTATTACAGCAGCATTCAGTTCCCAGGGGAAATCAATATGCTAATGCAAGCATGCAAAAGTATCCCCAACAGATTTTTGAAGGGGGTCTGAACCAGGAAGCTGGAACAATGCCATTCACTGCAGGACAGCAAGGAATAAAGTATAACTTAAAGGAAGAACCTGCTGAAATGGAGAGATTGGACAAATTAGAGCCAGGAAGGACTAAAAATGAGATGCAGGTGGTAGAATCGGATATGAACCTTATGGAATCCCAGCAGGCCCGACTAAAGCAGAGACTGCCTCAGCAGTTTATACGGTCTGGCTTTCCTCAGACTCCCTGGAATGCCCTTGGTCAGCCTCTTGAAAATAGTCTCCGGAAAGAGGACCCGTTTCAGAACAGGAAACTGGTGCAAAGTCCTCGTGTTTCTGCAGGAGGTTTGCCTCAATCTCCTTTATCATCCAAGTCTGGAGAGTTCTCTAATGGTTCTGTAGGAGCTCAATATGGTGCAGCTGTGACTAGTGGACTAATACAATCAATGAAGGAGAAGCAAGCATCCACATCTGTTGCTCCAGCTTGTGGAGCAACATCTATGACTTCTAGTGCCAATGATTCCATGCAGCGGCAACACCAGGCTCAAATTGCTGCAAAGCGGAGATCCAATTCTGTTCCTAAGACCCCCATGATGAGTGGAGTTGGTTCTCCTGCCAGTGTCAGTACCATGAGTCTTCCAATAAATGCAAGCAGTCCTCCTGTAGGATCTACTCATTCAGCTGACCAAATCATGCTTGAAAGGTTCTCCAAAATTGAAATGCTGACAACTAGGTATGTTTATGGGGCATTATTTTAACCATTTAAGTTAGCTATTATTTTGAATCAGCACAAGTTTATTATGTCTAATACAGAACTATATTGTGTCATCTTGACCAAAGAATGCACCTCACATGCACATGTTACCTTTTGATAATTGGTTATTCAAATAGTCTGTTGTGACTATATTCCATCCTTATAAAGGAGATTACTGTTTCAGTATCTGGCCTAGAATTGCCAGACTTATACAGAAACTGTCTTATGTGGTAACCAATGTTTCTGGTATATGACGTGTGTGTTTGGGGGTGGGGGTGGGGGTGGGGGGGGGGGGTTGGGGGAGAAAAGACTAGAGTCGACAACTGCTTTGTTATTTTGCCTTTCTTGAATGACAGTTTGAGGATAATAATTGAGACTAAATTAAGTAGACTTCTAAACTTTTTGCCAGGTTTATTGCAAATTATGCAAAACACGTCATGTGAATGCATAAAGATAACAGGCGCAAAAAGAAACATGATTTTCTTGTCACACTCCAAAACCAGGGTGAGGCAGACCGAGACTCGGTGCCTTAACATGCCGGAGCAGACCAACTCTACATGAATGTGATACCATGTCATAATCATAGATAATGAGAAAATAAATGAGAATGGTGCAGCATTTCATAATAGACTTCCTTTCATACAAAATGGGAGATGTGAGTCCCAAAAACATGAGTTTACCAAAGGGCTTTAAAGGATATGTCAAAACGTACAACAATGCATGAAACGTGTCCACAGGTCCATGAGGCCTCTAAAGGATCCTATCAACTGAAGAAATGTCGGGACATGGCCCCCATGTGCCCAAAATATCTATGAACATAATAAGATCTGTATACAAAACTTTGCCCTGATAAGAGATCATCAATAACAACTGAACTGAGAATGACAACCTAGCATGGATGTCTGCCAACCAGAGCATCTACCCCTGCATTGTTAATGCAACGCCCCTAGAAAAAGTGGACACGAGTACTTGTGGAATAGTACTCGTCTAATAAGGCAGACAAAACTAAACATATGGTAAGCAATAAGCATAAGGAGATATATGAAACAAGGAACGTAATCGTAAAGATTAGAAAGTACCTTTTTGAGTTCATTATGCATAGCCTAAACCTTTACATATGTTTCTAAGTCCTTTGCGAATACCATCATATCTTATCTTGAATTAACATTTGCGGATTCTATCTACCATGTTCCGGGGCCTTCGTGCTTGGCACAATCATATCATTATCTTAGTGTGTCATCTACCACATCTGTGCCTTCGCATGGTCATGATATCATTATAAGTTGTTATCTACCACACCCGGGTCTTCGTGCTAGGCACGGTCATTTCATTATTTTAATCTTGTCAAGAAGTGATCATTTGTGTGAGTACTTCCATTCTTTGAGATTCGTGATCTTTTAGGTATTTTAGTAACATTATGCATTTCCTAGTCATAAACATCTTTAGTGAAGTGTTAGGTACCATTAGAGAATTAGACATAGTCATGTGAAAGACAGAGAGATCTTAACAAGAAAGTATAGTAAACTTCAATAACAATGGATGCAACAACTAAGCATCTCATGAACCTATATGGCTATTTACATGGCATCATGAGCTTCAAGACCTTAACATGGTCGGAATAATTGTCATGTGACGGGGGGAATACTTTAGGAGATACATAGATATGAACGATTCATCATATTGGGGGTTCATAACATTCATGGATCATAGATTGTCAAAATCTCATAGAGGAGGAATTTCGCATGCAGGACATGCCATATCAGAAAGAACGGTTATAGCCTTTCATACCTCAAGTCCGTCCTTTGAGTGTACAACGTCTGCTTGCCCTTACTACTTTAATCTACAAGAATATATGTCAAAGGGAACCAATATTAATAAGAACATTCATGGTTTGGTCACCTAAGCATTTTATCGAAGAATTGGTGGGCATGAAGCTCCACAACCTTCCTTGAAGGTGTTTATTCATCACACCCCTCCTCTTGCCAACAATGATACAACAATCACTCACAGGTGTGTAAAATCTCCCTTCATCACCCACCAGGTCAATAACATATATCAATCAACCATTCCACAATTAAAACCATCCTTTCATTCTCTACAATATCAAAACAAGGAGTCAAGGACTTATGGCTTCCAATCACCATCTCATAAGTCTTAACACTAAAATCTTAGTCGCATTATCATCAATTAGTCATGCATGAGAGCTTGAAACCGTTGTCTTACCTCTAGGAAGAAACTCTTTGCAAAATCCTTCACTTGAGCCTTTGAGAAAACCTTGAAATTCTCGGAATTTAATGGGTGGAAGATGTTAATTCAAGTGTTAAGATGAGTTTTAACCTCAAAACAATGGTGAATTACTTACCCCAAATGGGAGGAGAAATCTTGGGAGAGAGTGTCCTTGAGGTGTCTTCAAAGAGTAGGAAGGGGTTAGAATGAAAAATGAATGTTTGGAGGGGTTATAAGCATTTTATAAGTTTTTTCCCGAATTCAGGGCCATAGGCACCACCTTCCACCTATAACCAAGATACAACCCATACATGCAATGTATGGTTCATACATGGATCCTAACTTGCCGAGCAGTAGTTTCTTCACACTATAGTCCATTCGCGGCCCGTACATGCGACCTATGGTTGTACCTGACACCATACTTAGCTAACACTTTTAAACTTGGTTCTTTCAACTTTTAATCAACTCCAAGCTTACATAACACTTCAATAAGTCCTTCAAACGCCTAAGAACCACCAAAACCTTCCTGGTTCGGGTCAATGCGCTTATGACACACGAGTAGAAGTTCAGCTCAACAACATTGGGTGTTACAACTTTTTTCATTTTAACCAAAAAAAAGGGGAACTAGACAATGGTGACATGGGATGGAGGGATAGGCCTTATTTGTTTGCATTAAGATAAAGACATCTGAATCTAGATGATTAAGATATTGTCTCTAGATTTGAACGTTGAATGATTAAGACGATTTGTTTTTTAATATCCAAATGTGCATATTTTATTTATTTTAAAACATACTCCCTCCGTTTCAAAATAAGTGGTGTTTTGGCTTTTTGATTTTATTTCAAAACAAGTGGTGTTTTACATAATCAAGAAGACATTAATGATGTTCTTTCAATTTTACCCTTATTTAAATGGAGAGAGTTTTACATAACCAGGAAAATGCTAAAGAGTTACATCTCTTTCAAGATATTTATTAAGGGTAAGTGGGTAAATGTACACATTTACTTTCTAGAAATGAATAGTTTCTTAAGGGGTGTGCTCAAGTTTAAAACACAACTTATTTTGAGACGGAGGGAGTAATAAATATACAATTTAAATAAAAAGTAGTTAAATAGAAGGAAAAAAATATAAATTTAATCATTATTTGATAAAAAAATTATTTATGTTTGCTAGTGGTAGTGGAGATGGTTTGTAATGGTGCTGGTGGCTATGGTTGGTTTTAGTGGCTAGTAACTGTGGTGGTGAGAGTTGTGATAGTGGAGGTGGTTGATATTGCAATGACTGACGTGATAGTGGTGGTTGGTAATGATGGTGGAGTAGGTTGATGTTAGTAGTTGGCTAGTGAGAGTCGTGTTGGTGGTGGTGGTAGTGGTGGCTGAAGAATGTGTGGTGATTGATGATGGTGTTGGTGGTAGTTATAATGGTGGAGGTGGTTGGTAGTAGAGATTGACCGCAATAGTGGTAGTGACCGATAGTGATGGCTGAGGTGGTGGTGATGACTCATAGTGAAGGCGGAGGTGGGGGTATTAGTGGATATTATTATAGAGATGGGTGGTAAGTGTGATAGTGACTGACAGTAGTGGTTGGCAACCGTAGTGGTTCTTATGGCAGAGGCGGTTGGTGATGATGGCTAGTGGTTGGTGGTGGTGGTAGTGGTTGTGCTTGTGATGGTAGAGGTGGTTGATGGTGGTGGTTGTGGACAGAGTGGTGGTGAAAATTATTCATACAAAAATATTTTGATATTAATACTTTGTTCAAGATCTTAATAATTAAGACCTATTTAGACCAAATAAGTGCTTAAATCTTACTCTACACAAATGCACTTAATGACCTAAGGTTTGAACTATTTAGATTCAGGCTTCCATTAAGTGCAATCAAATGAGGCCTAAGTATATCTTTGTCTTTGGTCTCTGTTTTGTCTTTCTTTGTCGTTCCTACTGTAATGATCGTGGTTTTTTTGGTGATAAAATTGATCATGCTCTTAAGCTATTTCATTTTACATCTTAAGTTGTCTGTTTGGTTTCTTCAATTCTTTCGTCTTGCACCCTTAAGTTTTGGCTAAACCCAATATCTGCACTTTTCTCCAGTAGCCCAAAGATTATGCCTGAAATGTATAGCAAAATGCATCCAATGCTGACGTCTGAGTTTATATCTGTATTACTTAGCTAGCTAGCGTTTGACAATAGATTCAGTTGAAACTTGAAAAAAATTGAGTTTTTAAAGTTTGTTGAAAAATATTTTTGGAATTTGAAGTTGTGCTTGGACATGCATTTTACTTGGATAAGATTTGACGTTTTGTGAGTAGAAGTGAAATTTCGCCCAATTGGAACTTGAAAAATTTTTTAAGACAAATTTTCAAAATCTGATCAAATTCTATGGCCAAACAATGTTTCTAATTAATTTTTTTTAAAAAATACTCCCAGAATCTATGGCCAAACGGGAGCTTAATGGGTTAACTTGTTCCATTATTGTGCATAACAGAGTTCTGGTTGGAGTGATGAGTTGCAATTTTACATGTTACCCCTGCTCCTCTCTCTCGCTCCATATATATATATATATGGGGGTTTTGCTAACCTATTACATGAAGGTAGTAAGTGAGCACCCTACCCATTGTTAGTTCTACTTAAAAACCTTACTATCTCATTAATACTGAGGACTTTTTTGTCTTTTCATACAAAAAATAAAAACCCTACCCATCCCTCCCCACCCCCGTCTCATTGCAGTCCCGTGGCTGCTCTGGTGGAGCTGGTGAGCCAGTCTGAATTCAGAGATGAAAGCAGCTAAGTACAGGCAAATTCAAAGCAAGCTAAATGAAGATAATATTAATGAAAATAAACTGTCACAATATTTCTGTATTCTGATTAGTCATCCTAACTCTAATTGGATTATTTTAGTGAAATGAGGGAATGGGGAGGTATTTAAATACCCAGTTAGTTGTAGAGAAGAAATTGGAGTTCTGCTGAATTAGAAGATGAAGAAAAAAACATCCTCTCTACTTGCTCTTTACCAATAAGGAACAAAAAACAAAACTATCCAAGTACACATTATTCATGAATTCTTATCAATATAGATTTAATTTTAATTTTGATCTTACAAATTATCATTGAAGTGATTGTTGATGGCCAATTGGGAGGGGCTGCAAAGTTGGCTCCTTCACTACTAGCAAAAGAGAACGCATGTTTCGGGAAGAAGATGAGTTGCATTTTTCTTTTTTAGGATAAAATGACAAAATTGTCCAATATTTATGAAAGGATTAGATAAGTGACGGGTATGTAATTGAACTAAAAAGTGGGTAGGATGATAACATTTTACCTTCAAATATATATATGTATGTTATTTGCGAATGACATAGTTCTGATTGATGAGACTCGTGGCAGAGTTAACGCTAGACTAGAGGTGTGGAGACAAACTCCAGAGTCAAATATATATATGTATGTTATTTGCGGATGACAGTTCTGATTGACGAGACTCGTGGAGGAGTTAACGCTGGACTAGAGGTGCGGAGACAAACCTCAGAGCCAAATATATATGTATGTTATTTGCGGATAACATAGTTCTGATTGACGACACTCGTGGAGACAAACCCCGGAGTTTAAAGGTTTCGGGTTGAGCAGGAGCAAAACTGAATAATTGGAGTGCAAGTTCAGTGATGTTACGCATGACGCTGACGTGGAAGTGAGATACACAGTAATCTCCAAGAGAGGAAGTTTCAAGTATCTTAGGTTTTTAGTCCAAGGAAATGGGGAGATCGACGATGATGTCACTATACCGCATTGATGCGGGTGAATGAAATGGAGGCTTGCCTTCGGAGTCTTGTGTGATAAGAAGGTGCCACCAAAACTCAGAAGCAGCAGAGTAGTGGTTAGGCTAACTATGTTGTATAGGGCGGAGCGTTGGCCAGTTAAGAACTTTCATGTGTAGACATACTAGGAGAGATAAGATTATGAATGAAAATATCTGGGACAAGGTGGGTGTGGCCTTCGTGGTGGACAAGATGAGGGAAGCGAGGTTGAAATAATTCGAGCATTTGAAGAGGAGATATGCAGATGCCCCAGTAAGGAGGTGTGAGAGGTTGACAATGGTGGGTTCAAGGAAAGGTAGAGGTCGACCGAAGAATTATTAGGGTGAGGTGATTAGACAAGACATGGTGCACCTTCAGCTTACCGAGGACATGACCTTAAATAAGGGGTTTTGGAGGTCGAGGATTAGGGTAGAAGGTTAGTAGGTAATCGAGCGTTGTCTCCTTGCGTTCCAGTAGCTCTAGTACTAATCTTGTAGTTTCTTTCCCTTCAATTTCTGTTAATAATTGTTTTTTTTTGGCTTCGATTATTGCATTATTTTGTTGTTGTTACTGTTCCTTTTTTCTGAATGTCATGTAAATGATTTCGTTATTTTTTTGCTATGTTTGCTTTGCATCTGTATGCTATTTTCTAAAATTACTTTGTTATGAGTTATTTAAGCTGAGGGTCTTTCGGAAATAGCCTCTCTATTTCCACGATGTAGGGGTAAAGTCTATGTACACCCTATCCTCCCCAGATCCCATCTGGTGGAATTACACTAGTATGTTGTTGTTGTTGTTGTTGTGTGTGTGTGTGTATACCTTACCCCTACCTCGTGGAGGTAGAGATGTTTCCGGAAGACCCTCAAATACACACACACGCACACCCCATGCTTGTTGTTACCCCATGCTTGTTGTTCAAGTGAAATCAAGTGATCTTTACTTCAGATGTAATGTATATCTTCTTATTTATCAGCTTGCTATTTTAACTCTATATTTTTCTCAACCGCTGTTCTTAAAGCATGATATTACTCTTATGTTAAAATCCTCAAAAGTTCACGTCAACCGTCTGAATTTCAGGTTTCAACTTAATCCCAAAAAGTGTAAGGTCGAGGAGTACTCTAGCAGGAAGCAAAATGCCTTTCCTACTCAACAGCTGCTAATTCATCTTTCCAATGATTCAAACAATGAGAATGTTAAAGATGAATCCTGCAAAATGTTATTGTCAAAATCACTAGTAGGTGGTAGTACAAATGTTTGCAAAAGAAGAGTCTTGACTTTTGTGCAGACAGAACGCATACTTCAAGGTCTGTCCTTTATTAATGCTCTCTCAATCTGTATCATTTGCTATTTTCTAACTGATCCTATGACTGCTTGATATTATCTCCCAGGGAATAGTTTTTCATATGTTCCTAAGGTGCGGACTAGAATGATCATGTCAGAAAAACCAAATGACGGCACTGTGGCAATGCATATTGGAGAAATAGAAGAGGTTGAATACACGACTGCAGAGGATTACCTCCCAACGCTGCCGAATACTGTGAGTGCTGAGAAAACTATTTGTTTGTATGGCCCAGACTGGATATCCTCCTCCTTATGGTGTCCATTCATCCTACTTAATCAAGTGGATGTGATTCTGAAGCCAGCTATTTTAGCTGAATTTCTAATTTAAAGGTCATATGGAAACCCTTAAAATTAAAAGTAAAGTGGAAGAATGACAAGTAGTCCATAACTCCTGGATCTAGGTTTCAATATGATGGTGCACTAGTATTTACATCCAAAAAGCAAGAGTATAGTTTCAGTTGTGCAGGAATTAATAAAATCTTTCATTGTTTCAGCATCATTGAGATATTTAATTTTACACCTTAAAGAAAGCAAAAATATAGAGTCAGTTGGATACTGTAAGCATTTTAGCTTTAATTAAATTTAAAGGTGTCATATTGAGATAGATCTTATAGTTGTTCAAGCTATCTTTCTATAATGGTTACATTGAGTAGAAAATTTCGCCGCGGGATCAATTTTGAGTTGAGCTATGGTGTATAACCTTCCAAATAGGAATGTATCAACAAAACTGCCCTTCCATATCGATCATCATGGCATGAACTTTGTCAATAGATTCCTAGCTTCCTATTGATCTTGATTAGTTCTAGCTCATCTCGTAAGGCGAGCTATCCTGACATTTACTTCCCAAATCTTAGGATCAGCAGATCAGATATTTGATGACAATCACCTTGATATGCAAGTATCAATATCTTTGATGATGTTTGCCTCGGGTGAATTCTGAATTTCAAACATTTAATCGGATTTCTCCAAGCAAAGTCTTAGTAAAGCGAGTAACAGAAATAACTAGGTGTTATTTATGAGGTACTTAAGAGACATCAATTCGTGGATATGGTAAGGTGTGTCTGGAACACGGAGAATTGGGGGAGAACTAATGGTAGCTTTCATAAGAGTCATCTTATTTTTATTTATTTCAACCATTTTAAATTGGGATGCCAGGGGAAGAAATTTACTATGATCTTTTGCATTTCTGTTTCTTATGTCTGAAAATTTTCTTGTGACAGCACTTTGCAGACTTGCTTGCTGCACAGTTTTGTTCACTGGTAAGTTCACTGCGTAAAATCTAAAGAGCTAAGGATTAATATTGGTTCAGCAACTTGTCCTTATTTTGCCTTGCACCAATGTGTTTGCAGATGGTACACGATGGATACCTTGTGGAAGATCATATCCAACCAAGACCAATCAGCATGAATCGCGCTTCAAGTAATCAAACTAACATGCCAGGAATGCCATCAAATGGGGCAGTAGCTGATCTGCAGCAATACTCTGAAGGGTTCTCTGGTCAGTTGTCCAATGAGCTTGCAAGGCCCTCTAATGGTATTAATTCATCAGTAAATTCACCCCAGAACATGCAAGGCCAGAGAATACTGCCGCCCGGGAATGCTCAAGCATTACAGATCTCTCAAGGACTCCTGAGTGGGGTTTCAATGTCTTCTAGACCTCAGCAATCTGATCCATTAGCCCCTCTGCAGCAGCAACAACATCAACAGCAGAATCAACATCCTCTGATACAACAGCAACATCCACAGTTACAAAGATCCCAACTAATGCTTGCTTCGAATCCAATTGCTCACCTAAATACAGTTGGCCAGAATTCCATGCAGTTGGGTAATCAAATGGCTAATAAATCATCGGCATTGCAACTTCAGCTATTACAACAGCAGCAACAGCAACAACAACAGCAGTTGCAGTCACCACAACCCCAGATGCAGAGGAAAATGATGATGGGCCTTGGTAATGTAGGTATGGGGAACATTAGCAATCACATTGCTGCGCTTGGTGGCCTTGGTAATAATGTTATGGGCATGGGAGGTGTAAGAGGAGTTGGTGGACCCGGAATTTCAGCTCCAATGGGAGCCATCGCTGGCATGGGCAATATATCTCAAAACACAATAAATATTAGCCAGGCATCTAATATAAGTAACGCAATCAGCCAACAACTTCGTAGTGGTGCACTCACTCCACAACAAGCTGTACTCATGCAAACCAAGCTGAGAATGGCACAGAACCGAACAAATATGTTGGGGAACCCACAGGCAAGTATAGGTGGTATTACGGGAACTAGACCAATGCATCCAGGCTCTACTGGTCTTTCAATGTTGGGCTCTCTGAACCGAGCTAATATTAATCCAATGCAGCGACCAGGAATGGGTCCAATGGGTCCACCAAAGCTAATGGCAGGTATGAATCCTTACATGAACCCACAGCAGCAGCAGCAACACCAACAGATGCAGTTACAGCAGCAACAGATACAGCAGCAGCAGCAACAACAAAATTTACAACAGCAGCAGCAATTGCAGCAACAGCAGCAAGAGACAGCTTCGCCTCTACAGACCGTAGTTTCACCTCCTCCAGTGGGCTCACCTTCAAATCTTGCAATCCCACAACAAATGAATCAAAATTCCCAGCAACCGCAGCAGCAACAACAGCAACAGCAACATCAACAGGCCAGCCCACAGCAGATGAGCCAACGAACTCCACTCAGCCCACAGCTGAGTTCAGGGGCTATCCATCCTATGAGTACTGGTAATCCAGAAGCATGCCCAGCAAGCCCTCAGTTGAGTTCACAAACCTTGGGGTCAGTAGGTAGTATAACCAATTCTCCAATGGAGCTACAAGGTGTGAACAAGAGTAATTCCATTAATAATGCCTAATTGAGATGGAAGCTTCAGCTCCTTTGAAACTGTAAGGTGTTGGTATATCATCCCTGCCATGTCTATATATACATCTGGTCAGGTTAACATGAAGATGAAACCAAAAGGCATCTCTGGCCAGTGCTTGTCGAGCAGATGCCTTTGAAGGTTGTGGAACATGGATTGTCTGGTTTATTGAATCCCAAAAAGGAAACCAGTGAGGTCTTGGGACATGATTTGCAAATTATTCTTCTTTTTGCTTGGGAGGAGGCAGCTTTTAATTTCCTGAGCAGGCTGAATGAACTCATGATCCGATGCCGATCTGTGATAAGCTGGAAGAGCAACTATTATTCTAGGTTTATTTCATATGTTTTGGGTATTCTATGTGAGATGTCTAATTCAATTTGTCTGGATAATTTGTGAAATGATACTGTAGTTCAATATGATCCTTGGTAGCAGATTATAGTTCACATCATAACTAGTGATATAAAGGATTTACTTCAGTCTTGCATGAAGGCAATGATATAGTTGTAACCCTCTTGGTTGATAAACGTGTAAATGAGTACAATGTTTATGTGTACATAGTTTCTTATTTTCCTGTTAAAAGAATCATAGTAGTTCGGCCAGAATCTAATCGCTTTACTTATTTTCTGATTAAAATAAAAAACTTGTCTGTGGTCGTATTGAATATGCCAAGTTGTGGAGTAACTGAGTACTTAGGTAATGCTTGTGCCCTTCCATGCAAGTTCATGTTTGCTTTGACTCTATCTTGTCAAAACCTTGCAATTCGGGCAGAGGATTAGTTAGGTAGTTGAGAGTTGTCTCGCTTATTCGTTCTTACTAGTTGTCATCGTAGTATCACTTTGGTGGGTTTCTTGTTATTCCATTTCTGTTACTATTTGATGTTTCTTGCACTTCGATTATCGTACTGCTTTGTGGCTGTTTCTTTTTTTAGTGTGCTTTGTCATACGTTTTTTAGCTTTTTGTCTTGGCTTTTTTACTTCTGTTTTCATTTTTCGAATTGCTTTGTAATGCTCTTACTTGATTCGAATGTCTATCAGAAATAACCTGTATAAGGTTGGGAGGAGGGATAAGGTCTGCGTACACGCTACACTCCCCAGATTCCATTTGTGGTATTACACTCTCATTCTTTTTGCACCTAAATCTCATCAATTTCTCCCGTTGAATCCCAGAAACCAAAATCTGTACCTAGTTGGGTACTGATTTCACCTTGTGCTTTCTAAGACCGTCGAAGCACAAAAACTTTGATTTGCTTCTGACCTCGATGAGAAAGAATTAAAACATAACAATTCTTTAAAAGGCATCTAAATTGATCCCAAAATTTGGCGGACAAACTTCTGGTGCTAATCTTAGGTCATTTCAATTTATCTTTATTTCCAAATTAGTTGAGATTGGACATATGAATAATATCTTTTTATTGATCATCATAAGAAAACAAAGTTCTGGTGTTAATGTTGGTCGATTTCTATACAGTTGTCATTAGGAAAAAAACAACTCAATTTACCAAGATTCATTTCCAAATCAGTTAAGAATTTTAAATCAAATTTGGAATTCAGACCTTTCCATTCGAGCTTGAATGTTTGATTTGCACATTACATTTAGGGAATGGAAAACAGTTGAACTTCAAAAACAGTTTATTCTTCGAGCTGAACAATGATGCTTGCCACACTATCCCCGAGACAAAAGACTTGTCACCCAAAAAAAGGAACCAAAAGTAGTGGATCTGTGAAGATCTTCAAAAGCTTATCTCGCTGGTCTTTCACTTGAATGTTTAGATATCTACAGAATCATGCAAGTACCTGCAACTATGCCCATAGTAGCATCTTCCTTGAGCATAAAAGCGGCAATGCTTCTTTCGTTCAAATGGACGCTTAGAAGCTCCTGCATTACACCAATCATTACTTGCTTGCCAGTTCTCAGTTCTTTGTGGAGATTTATAGTTCATATCTTGTGAATGACCATATGTATACGTATGACCATGTCCTCGTAATGGACTTCTACTAGTATTGCAGTTATTGTAACCTCCATTTCTGTAGCCTCCCCATGTTGGAATATTTTGTGCATTAGAGTTATGCTTTCCTAATGGATTATTATTTATGCTCGTGTTGCCTCCATAGAAAGAGTCCCTCCACATTGGCATGTGCGTTTTTGAGTTGTGCACTCTTAATGGACTCTTTGAAGTATTAAAACTGTAGCTTTCTCCGAAGCCTTGCTGCTCCCTGTAAGAACTTGGATCAGTCAGGTTCATATTAGCCAAAGGCTGCCTTTGATTCAGCCTTTCTTCTGGCCTATTTTCTCTGGGGAAGACATTTTCCTGTATGACATTTGTATAATTTCTGCATTCCTTTTGTTCATCTTCTACCTGAGGCTGATCTTTCTTGTTTACGGAGTTCATCGAGAGAGAATGCAGCTGTTTCCCTTGTGTGTGCTTTAGGTGTTGATGTGGCATCCTACCTTTACTCTCAGCTACTGCTTTTTTCTCCTTGTAATCTGTGCTTACCCTGGGATATGTAGATAAAAGAGAGAGTTCATCATAGGTATTCACTAAAATGATTCATTGTTCAAAATCAAGTGAAGTTGGTATAGTTCATAAGTTCATTCTCTGCTTCCTAGAATGACCAAAATTATCATGGTACCTATTTTCCCTTCGCATCTGTCGCATTTTCTTCTCTTGGACACGTGTTTCCCTGTTAGAACGAGCAACAAAACCTCTGGCATGCTTTTCTGATAAAATTTTCTGCCTTTCTGCTTCATCGTTCCATTTCTTCAAATGCAATATAAGCTTAATTAGCATATGCTGCAGGAATAACAAGTGCAAGTACTAGAAATTCTTAGTACTGTTCAGCAGACCTGTCGCAATGTTTTTAATCTATAGAGGTTTCTGCCCTTAATGAGGAGAGGATGCAGTGGAGGCAGAGGTTTTTCCCCTTTACTCCACAATACCTCAACCTGACCAATAAAAGGAATCTTATATGAAACAATACAAGATGAAACAATGCAAGAAGCGTAAATACAATCGAAGCCAAGAAGAAGAAATGAAAACAGAAAAGGTTAAGTCAAATAATTGCTGTTATCTACAAAGAACTATAGTTGAAAATAACAACTTCTCATTCCTCTTTCAATCTAAATTGATTGTTTTAAGCTCACCGTAAAGGTATGTTGCTGCTTTTTAGCACCATAGCTCTCTTTCACAATCCGCCCAGCTACTATTCTTGTTCCACAGGGAGGGCCAGTAGCAGCACTCCTGGATGCAATGCTGAACCTGATGAACCACAATCGGAAACCTGCTAAGTAAATGCATGCATTCTGCTGTCCCGGTAATGTCTAATAGGGAACTAAAGAGAATTATACATGACATCTGCCACTAGCTATTCACAGCCTTTTAAGTGCATAAAGGAAGACCTAAAGATGCTGACTACCACATATTAGAGTAAAGAGCCTTACATTTCATATACATTTTGTTCAAACATAACAACATCCCCAGTGCACGCGTCCCCTGCATAGCACATACCGAAAGTATATATGAAAATGACAATGTCCAAAAGTCCAATTAATTACTAAAACTATAATGTTGGACTCCTCCAGCAACAAAAATAAGGACAAGAGGTTGGTTATGGTCACAATGCCTTTCAGCAGATACATAAACTTTGTCTTGGTACAATACAATATAAATTCCTCACTGTACCTTTGCAGTTCAATACAAAACTAGACGGGGGATACTTCTCCTCTCCACGACCATTGAGGATACTGAAGTACAGTAGAACTTGCTTCAGATATTAGATGTTTTGAGATAATTAAAAAGCAAAGCCAGAATAAACTGAAAGAGGGAAATTACTCAGTATGTTCTTTAATGCGCTGAATAAGTGTATCTTTGCTACCTGTCAATCTCAGCCCATGTTTCCTTAGGTAAACCTTGCATTGCTCCACTTTCAATTTCTCAATCTGACCAGCTGCCGCCAAGTAAGCAGAGACCCATAAGTTTTCATATATACAAATGGAAAAGCAAAATGCTAAACAAGGATGCAATCATACAAGTGCTTCCAAAATTGGAAGATGATTGATAGAGACAATGTTTAGACAGTAACAATAGCAGTAAAACCTTCTAAGTCGTAGAGATAGCAATATTGAAGAATTTTCCAGTTATCTCATTCTGAAGAATGAAACTTTTACTTTTTTTTTTTTTTAATTTTAGTTTTTGATAACCATGGTACTTGGGCCAGCT
The DNA here is from genome assembly GCA_035772735.1 of Datura wrightii. Lineage (NCBI taxonomy): Eukaryota > Viridiplantae > Streptophyta > Magnoliopsida > Solanales > Solanaceae > Datura > Datura wrightii. The sequence goes on along the minus strand of JASDFA010000010.1, from coordinate 155,397,965 downwards.
TGTGCTGCACCTCGACTAATTCCACGGGATACCTGCCACCTCCCGCCAGCAACAAGTACCAGGAAACTCTGTCTACTAAGGCTAGAACAAATAGAAGAAATCACCTAGTATTTTTTTGTTTTTGCTGAGGAAAACTTTTACTTCTTTCTTTCTGAAAGAAAAAACTGCGCATCATAGAAAAGGTTGTTTGATACTATTTACATACCAATGAAGACAAACTTTCAGGAATAACCATGTATATGTGGTGTCTTGATAAGTGTAACTAAAAAGTCCCATACTTCAAAAAAAAATAATAACTTTCACACACAAATAAGAAGAACATATTCTTTTGAAAAGACAAAAAAGACAATCACACTCTTAGCTACTTATAAGGTTTATTCAACCAACATCGCACCACAAAAGGATGCCATGCAACAGATGGAATCTCTCCACTCTTAACCAGAGATCTTGGATTTGAGCCATGGGAATAGAGAAATCCAACACTAGAATTTGGATTAGCATGTTCCAGATACAGATAGACGAAGATTGAAATGATCCTAACATTTTTTAGCCTCCATATCATGATATCAACATGTAAAAAGAACAGAAAAAGGAAAATTGTTATTGAAACCTTTGATCATCTCCTGGACAGTTTCATAACTATTTTTATCTTTTTCATCAAGCTCCGGCACTATCTTGTCCAGGTCCTGCTCTCCCTTCTCAACGCAATCTTCCAAAGCCTTAGAAACATTACGCCTACATTTCGGAACAACACGAAAAATCAAACATCTCATTGTCATTTTCTTATTTTGTAAAAAAAAAACTAACTTAGTTTTTTGGAGAATCAAAGGGATTTTACCTGGCAGACATATCCCTAGATTTGTCTTTTTTGATGGAGAGTTTTGAAAGAGTGGATCTTGTCTCCTCAAGAAGGTCAAAAGTTGGGTCCTCTTGCGAATCATCGGAATCGTACTCAGTATCGCTGTCCGATACATCGTACGGCTGCTCGGAATCCATCTTCTGAGTTGTTGATGATGATGATTGAAGAGCTCTCTATTGATGGTTGATTTCTTTGTTCAAATAGGGTTTTTAATTTGAAAATATTACCGTTGTTAAGTGGATTGTTTTCCCAAATTCGAATTACTGTATTTGCTGGTTGATTGGGCTGTTTTCTCGATAAAGTTGGCATGGGCCCTGAGTGGCTCAGGTGCACAGATAGCCTGTTTTACCATCGCCTATTAAAGACACAGCCTAAGTTTATTAAATATTTGTAAATTTAACCGTTTTAAGATCAACTTCGGAGAACTCAAGTTGAAAAAATCCTGGTCTAAAGTTGTAAATTTCAGACCTTCGAATCTGAAATTAGACTTGTCAAAGCTAAACTTTAAACATTGTAAATATTTGTTTATTTTTAGGTTTTGAGTCTTGTAAATAATTGAGTATGTGTCTTGTGTTTGTTTGATTTTCTTGTGTTTTGCATATTTTCTTAATTTCTTAGCTTAGCTTTATTTTCCATTTACCGTTGGACATTAATCGTATTTTTATATGACAATACTTTATTATAAATGTCAAGTTTTTTTCGAAATCGATCTTTATATTATATTTTATCCTTATATAATAGTTTTTACCAATTACATCATCATCTTTATAAAATTACACTCTTGTCAAATTATCATTCTATAATTACTTTTTTTTTTTTAATATTATAGCCCTTGATGTACACACTTTTCAAACCATACTAATGAGGATGCGTTATTCATCGGGCTTCCCTTTAATAATAATCATCTATATGAAAATAAATCTCTAATATTACCAATAATAGATTTAAAATTTTTGATAGAATATTTTGAAAAATTTTAATACACCACACAAAGAATATTTTGTGAACGCTCTTCGATCATTAAAAGATTTGATTCCTTTTGGTAATCTTGTATAAAAAAAGCGAATGAAGTGCTTCTATTTTGTATAATGTATTAGCTTTCTTAAAATTTTATCTAATAAAATATACATATATTTTGAAATTTTAAATTTAAATATATTAAAAAATGAAATAAAATGATATATTGGATAATTTTTTCTTATAACAGTTAATAACGTCAAATGTTATTATAGGTGTGTAACAAGTAACAATTCATCACTGTAAAAGCAAAAAAATAATATCAAAACAAATTAGATTATTATAGAGAGATTTGACTATACACGTATATTATGGAATTTTGAAATGTAAATTGTCGGATGGTCATTGTTCTTACCTTATCAACCCTTGTTCATATCGTGGAATGTGGAGGACCTATTTTTTGGCAAAATTTTCAAAATGTGAGAGAGGTGTGCAGAGGAGGAGGTAGAAGTTGGTAATTTTAGTTTAAATTTTGTATTTGTATTAAGAAATTCATTAAATATGTATAATAATAGAATTTAGAATCCAATTACTAACACCTGATATTGCTACCCTAAAATTTAAGATATAAAATTAAAATTCTAGCTTCATTTCAAAATATGTGCACCTTCTGAGTCCTATGGATAGAATTTAGGGGAAAGGGTTAAAAATACCCCTCTACTTTTGTTTATTAGCTGACTTTGCCCCTAGTTATACTATAAGACCAAATATGCTCCTACTGTTAATAAAGTATCCAAATACCCTTATTTTGGATGGAATCCCCCAAATCAAATATAAATACTCAATTTCCCCTGAATAACCCAGTGCCCTCTTTTAAATCCGATCCGACGCTCTAAACTAAATAACCAATATCAAATTGAACTCTAATTATAAACACTCTAACCCGTTTTTTTTCTTTTTAAGTAATGCTTGCTATGATCAAACTCATTTGCTTAACCCGATTGATGTTTTTCAGAAGGAGAGTCATTCACTTACATAGTAAGGTAACAGAAAAAAGGGTATATTTTTTGAAGATGCAAACCAAAGAAGAAACACGAATGATTTTGCAATGGCCATGTATCAGTTATGGGTTTCTTTTGATGACAAAAATGTTGAAGTATGATCCTTTAATTGAGAATAGTGGATAATCCCCAAAGATTAACAAAGTAATAGAAGAAAAACCGGACCAAGCTTCACCACACGTCCCACACAAAATGTAACCGAACTGGGCAAGTACCATGAACCACCATGAGCCATTTAGCCACCAACCCGAACCCCATTTCCATCATGAACAACCAACTTAACAAAATATGGAGAGCTAACGCCGCGCGGCAATAACAGCCATAGCTATCATTTTGCTTTGAGCTTGTAGAAACTTCTGAATAGGAAAGTTCATTGCGTAGGCAAATAGCTGAGGAATCATCCAAAGAATAAATTTACTTGCCCATTTTGCTATCTCATAGCAAGCACTTACTAAAACAAAAAAAAAAGAAAAAAAAGAAAAAAAAAAAAGAAAAGGTTAAGGTATCTATAATTAGAATTCAATTTGATATGGGTTATTTAGTTTAGTGGGTCGGGTCGGGTTTAAAAAAGGATAGTGGGTTATTTAGTGTAAATTGGGTGTTTTTGTTTGATTTGGGGGATTACATTCAAAATAAGGGCATTTTTGCATATTTTGTCAACGGCAGGAGCATATTTGACCCTATATTATAACTAGGAGCAAAGTCAGCTAATAAACAAAAGTAGAGGGGTATTTTTGGCCTTTTTCCCTAGAATTTATGAAAGATCCACTTATCATAAAATTGTCAAAATGTAAAAGCGAGATGTGCAAACCTTGTCAATTCTACGAGTAGAATGTCTGCAATATAGAGCATGTGAAAGATCAAGATGGTCATTAGGAAATTTTCATCAGAGATTTGAACTATCAATATGTCAGCATGTCTGAAGTTGGAGCCTCATGTGAGTTGTAAAATATTAGTCTTAAGAGGTTTGAAAGGTTTTTAAATGCCCTCTTATTATTGAAGTTTCAAACAGCAACACATATTACAGTTTTAACTTTGATCTCGCTAACATATAAATATTTACTCTACAGGTAAAGATCGTACAACGGTATTCCACAAAGTGACTAATATTGGGACTACTCAGGTTTTTGTTCGAGGTCTTTTAACACGGATTATCAGTTAATAATTTGAAAAATTTCATACAACTTATGTGCGACTATTTCTTTATTACAGAGTAGAAGGGATAGTTTTCAAAAAAACCTTTAGCACAAACAATTCATCTTCGTCTTTCCGACAGAAACACCAGAATCCATTCAATTTTTTCATGCTTCCAGACGGTTAAAGTACTCTTTATATTCAGAACTCAGTGTTGCATGCATTTCTATGGAACAAATCAAAATAGTCTACAATGAGGCTTTCCTCTGTGATTTACAACATATACTAAAGTAGCTAAATCGTCCTTTCAGAATTACAGATACCTATTGGAGGGAAAGTTTTGTGGTTGAGTAATAAGAAAAATACATGCTGAGCGATTCATATTAATGTCATTTCTCAAAAACTAGCGACATCAGTTGTCATGGTTCACATCCTCTGTTTTACATTATCAAACTGACATGTCATGACAAAGGCCACTATGGTCATGACAGTTGCACAAACTGTCCGATGCTGGAGTAACATCTTTTCTAAGCTGTACATTTGATAGCAGCATCACCAAATTTTATTTTTAGCCCAGAAGAGGAGACTAACAACTCCAATGACAATAGCAACAGGAGCCCATTTCCGTATCAGAGCCTTGTGTCATGAAGAGATGCATCAGTCACTAAAGAGATTCAAAGTTCAAAGATCAGACTAAATGCATGTCTATAACGAGAAAAAGAGTGACAGACAGCCCATCTGTACCACGGTTGCTTGTTTTCGTCAGTGTCTGGGTCTAAGACACCTAAGCCTAGAACGAGGGAGTCTTGCATTCACATGTTGATTTATCCTAGCCCAAGCACAAATGGTCCTTTCAACAACTAATCCTAGAGAAAATAATGAAATTGGCAACAATTGACTGTAGTTCCATCAATTTATATCACACCCTTCCATACCTAAACCATCCAAGTATCTCTTCAAGAATAGAAAACATTCTCACATATCAGCAGAACCAGGTCAAGCTCTATAATCTTCAACAAAGTTTTGATGCACATGGTAGGTTTTTAAAATGCCAATGAACATTGTTTGAGCAGCTTATATTATGTTACTATTTCTAAAATCTAAACAATATATATACCCCTCACCCAAAAGAAAAAAGGAAAAAAAGAATGTATGAGCCCAAGAGAACTTAAGAGAATGAACAGCAAATTTCATGTTCCTTCAGACCCTTGTACGGCACCAATTTGCATTCCCCGCACTCAAAAGGTAGAAATTACAACCACCACACAAGAAATTAAGTGCATCATATTGAAAATCCAATGAAACTAACCTGACGATTCAAATCTCTCGCCTTATCAGCATATATGCGGGATTCAGATGTCAAGCGGCTGGACATCTGACTGACCTCTGCAGAATTTGAGGTTTAAACAATCAAGTCACTAACCGTGAAGAAATTACATACTATTAAATCAACGCATAAGAATGGTAACATTAGAAGAACAACCATATTGGAGTATAATCGCCGATCTATATCAAAGCTATGAGTCGGAAATTCATAATGCAACAAAACGTCACAAGTGATGCAGCACTTCATTTTATCTGTGCACAGGTATATGCTGGCAGTGTTTGAGCCAAAATCTACTTTTTCTTAGTGTGAAGACTTTCAAGATAATATCTCATCTCACAAGTACCACATGTTACACTTCCGAATCATACAACAAAAAGAGGCATACTAGTGCATAGTTGCCACCATCTTCTATTAGATAGATCATCTTTATATCTTACATGCACTAGATTACACTAAAAGTTTCTCAAGGTAGTAATGAGCTCAATTCTGACCTAAGCAATCCTAAATAAAAAGGCATGGCTTGGTTCTTAATCTGTGTGGTGTGTGGAAGAGAGAGAGAGGGGGGGGGGGGGGGGTTGAAGGAGTTGGAGCACTCCATCTACTATTCTAGGAATCAACAGTTAAACATCTCAGAGTATACCAAAGTCAGCTGTTATAAACATAGATCAGGGAAACACAAATTTCAAAAGGCAAAAAGCACAAAAAGGTGAATTGAATAACACAATATTTTGAAAAGAAATAAAAACAAAAGTAACTAATGCATATAACCTGAGTCTCTATATTCAATTTTGTAACTTTAAATCACCTCCAAAATCCAGAGTTAAATCAATCAACTATGCCCCAATCCTGAAAACTTGGCACCTATTAAAATTAAATTTACCACATAAACTAGAACAAGATAAAATGAAGAAAAAGGAGAAGCTTGTCAAAGCTCAGGTAAGAAGAAGAACAAGGCATAATGATGTGAACGTATTTCCTAGTCTGTATGCTTTCTTCTACTGATTTTGTCCTTCACAGAATTTGAACCCAAAGAACCAATTGATCAACTTCAATAATGAATAGGGCCTGATTAAACAGTCGTACAGCAAACTACACAGAACTCATCCAACCAATGATGTGAACAGATATCCTATCTAATGCTTTTGTCTAGTTCTTTTGTCCTTCTCATTGATTTGGACAACCCAAAGAACCAAATGATCAACTTCAACAGTAAATTGACTGATCAACAGTTCTACTGCAAATAGACATTTGTCACAGAACCAATCTACACTTGTGCTCACTTCACCACATGAAGTGCTCACTTCACTCCCGCAGATAAAAGAGCTAAGGCCAAAATTCCTTCTCTCACTTTATATCAGATTTGGGCTCTTTTAACGACACCATAGATAACAATGATTATGAAATCATTTTTATTTTATAGTGAAATAGTTATGTTGACATATCTTCCCCACTCAATTAATCAACAATGCCTCAATCACAAGCTAGTCTGGGGACCATTTAAGAAGTAGTAGACGTTTAAAATATCTTCACCAGTGCAGAAGGAAATTCTAAGAGGTATCCAACTTTTAGAATTTGCACAAGCTACTAAGCAAATTAAAAATTTATCATCAACTAATAATTGCGGAGAGCAAATAAACTGACATAGATGGAAAGCATAAAAAGCTTTGGAAATTAGCAACTTTGCAGATATCTAGAGGATAAACAAGGAAATGCTCAGATGATCTAAAAAGAATTGCAAAATTTTTACCGAAAAAGTTCAGAAAAATGTCAGAATGAGAAACTTAGGGTCCAATTTTTCACCAACTCCAAGGCCAAAATACCTTCTCTCACTTTATACCAGATTTGGGCTTTTTTAATGACATCATAGATGACAATGACTATGAAATCATTTTTATTTTATAGTGAAATAGTTAATGTTGACATATCTTCCTCACTCATCTGCTATGGCAAAGAAAAGATTTTATGCATAAGAGTTTCACTGAACCATCTAAGGAGTACTGCAATCAATCAATTAATCAACAATGCCTCAATCACAAGCTAGTCTGGGGACCATTTAAGAAGTAGTAGACGTTTAAAATATCTTCACCAGTGCAGAAGGAAATTCTAAGAGGTATCCAACTTTTAGAATTTGCACAAGCAACTAAGCAAATTAAAAATTATCATTAACTAATAACTGTGGAGAGCAAATAAACTGACATAGATGGAAAGCATAAAAGGCTTTGGAAATTAGCAACTTTGCAGATATCTAGAGGATAAACAAGGAAATTCTCAGATGAGCTAAAAAGAATTGCAAACTTTTAACCAAAAAAGTTCAGAAAAATGTTAGAATGAGAAACTTACGGTCCAATTTTTCACCTACACCAAGAACTTCTTGTACATTTCGAGTCATTATCTGATGAACTTCATAAAGTTCATCATTCAACTTCGCAACATTGCGTTGAGTTCTGGTATCCTGGTACAGTTTCTTCGTCTTCTGTATGAATGTATCTTTTAAAATAGGGAAAAATTATATATTGGAAGAATAGAAAATTAGTTCTTACCAAAAAGAAAAATGAAAAATTGAAAAAGGACAGTGTAACGGAAAGTGCTTACCAAATTTGATAAAGGCATAAGGTCTAGCAGCAGTTTCAATTTGACTCCCATTGACACGCTCAAACTCATTCTTAAGGTCTTCCAGGTACTGAAAGGCAAGTTTCTTTGGATAAGAGCGATCACACATTGTCAGATAACAAACTCTCCCTTCAATGATATAACTGAGAACTTGGGTTAAGAGAACAGTAGATCCCAGAAAAAAACAGAGAGAACAGTAGATTCACGATTCCCATAAGGTACATTTACAAGTGGGTTGAAGGATGCAAAATATCCAGCTAGTGGCCAGAGGCAGATCCAAGATTTATACTCTATGGGTTCAGTATATTAAGATTTTTAATATTAAACTTGTTATATTTTTAAACTAATGGGTTCAATGCTATTTATTATAATTTTAGTAATTTTTTTTACACAAATTTATACTCCACGTCAAAAGTTATGGGTTCAATTGAACCTGTACTGATTACGGTACATCTGCCACTGCTAGTGACGATCTCGAAAGTAAGCAAATGAAATAGCAGCACCAATAGAGGAAACTTGGAAACCCACAATCCAAATCATCCTGAAGATTTCACATTCTGATGTCCTATATTTTAATATAAGCTTGGTGTATTTATTATTCGCTTGGTCATTTTCTTTTGGGTATTATAACTGCCAACCCCCAAATCCTCCTGCACAGCAGATAAACAGTGGTTCCCACAGTGCACCATTGCTGACTCAAACCTCCAAGCTCATGATTAAAGCTGGAGGAGGCCCTTTCCACTAGACTACCCCTCCCTTGCCCTTGGTGCTAAAAAAAGGAGTAACAAATTCTTATAAAACATATTAAACGCATATCAAGTGGAGAAGCTACTAAACAGACCAAAGAAATGGATGTGCATAAACAATATTGACTAGTTTCTTTTTTGTTCCTTCTGTTGGTTTTATTTTAACTGTATCATCCATATTTATCACCATATATACATCCAACATAGGAATTTCACTTATCAAAAGCATTAAGCTGGAGGAAACCTCATTGTTCTGAGTACCCTGATCCTACTTGTCCCTGAAACTTGCAACAATAAGAACTGCAGAGTCCCTCATAGAGTTTTTTTTTTAATTACAAAAATAAAACTAAATAAAGATTTTACTTCCTTTGATAGGCATCCTAAATGGAATCTCCAAATTGAAAAACTCTATATACTGGTTTCCACATATAATCGTAATGATGACTCATTATAAGTTGGCAGAAGAGCAGAAAAAGATGTAAACAGCACTGTCAAAATAGAAATAAAAACAATATAGAAACAATAATTGGATACTGAAAAATGTAAGGTCCAGTTTCAATGGACATCCTTGATGCCTCGTTCTGGCCCATAGAGAGGTTTTTGAATAAGGACTTGACTTGCTGTTTGTAGAAATCTGCGTCTGGAACGTCGCGGCTATCATCCAGACCCTCAGCTAATGGAAGGCCATCAGTTACACGAGCAATCATAGTTAACTTCACCATCTTCCTTAAACAAGCGGACAACTACAAGCAACCAAAAAAAGGTAGAAATTAACAAACATAATTTGAAGACAGAGAAACTACAAATTTTCCATACTTTTCAGCTGCTAATTCCAAAACCTTGGACCAAGACTTATTGGACACAAAGTTCCTAGTTTAACTGTATGCTCAAAGAGTTCTCGGATACTCCCAACTTAAGGGTGTATACAAATGAGAGGGTGAGAGAGACAAAAAGAGTATCTTTATTATATAAGTTGTTTATCTCAAAGTTTGTCCTCTACATACTATAGCTTTTTAACTCATATTCAGAAGTTTTTAGTAGTTTATCTTGCTTGATAATTAGCCTGAGATCTAATTTTGGCTTTTAAGCATATGTTTCAGAAAAATTACATTTGCAACAAGTGCTTCATTCGAAATTTATAAAGGATGCACGACTTCCTTAAATCACTATGCAATACACAAGTTCTTCGATGCAAGAAAGAATCACAACAAAAAGTAGTAACTCCAAGATAGAAGAATCCAAGTGCTCGAGTTATAGACCTTCAGATCATGATAACTTGATCATGGTATGGAAAGGAAGGCAAAATATTGCTCAATTAGAGCCAATCAAACGTAAAGAATATAGAAAGAAGCAAATCTTTTTCAATCAATTTAGGACTACATATCTTTAGGTTCAGTCAGCCTCTGCAGTCTAACCATTTTCTAGTGGTATTCATCTCATTCCTGCTCTATATAACACAGGCCGACAAATGATATTAACTTATGCATCATGCCCTGGTCAATGAAAAATTTTGCTACCTTACCTATTAAAGTAATAACATCAACAACAATGCATTGTTCACAAGTTTGAAATAACCAATTTCAATAGATAATGTAGAGGGTCTCAACTCTCATGGGTCCATCCAATATTGAAGCTCTTAAAGTCTTCATAGGAAAAAAAAATTAAAAAAATCCCACACATCGCCTTCCCCGTGAACTTTACTCTAAGAGCTGCTCAATCATCAACTATGTCCAAATCCCAATCCCGTATCAGCTGGAGCCGAATGTGAATTTGTTGAATATACAATCAGCTCTATTCAAATGCATTTCATTCTAATACTAAAAAATTTTGCTCGTTAAGGCAATTTTAGGATATTTTTTTCATTTAAGTAGCTCTTGACTGACAGATTTCAGCGGAAACACAAAATTATGCATACTAGTCATCTACAACCAAGACCGTTATGCAATCTAACAGAACATATCAAATCTGAGCTAAAATCCAATTTAAAAAGTTTCCGAGTAAATGCTGGCGGATATTCATCCTTGAAAGGATTAAAGTGACCTAAACGTACTGCGGGAATTTCATGAGAACTCAATAGGCAAACAATCACATTTACATAAATAAATTGAAAGAATTATCTTCATATATCAAATTACGTACCTAGCATACGCGTCGGTGCACCCTTTGTTTGTTGATCTGTTGTACTTTCGATCTTCGAGTTTTGATTTTGTTTTATCCTCTCGTAAGTCGTAAGCTCCGATCGGTTTCACCGAAAGGTTGGGTGATAGTTGTAATGAATTGGAATAGGGATCCGATTCAAGGAATCGGGTAAATACCCGTTTTTACAAGTATACTACTCCCTTTTTCACAATTTATACACACATTTTATTTATTTTTTTAATTTAAACTTCTCCCCTAGAAGCTCCCGCCTTTTTTTTAATTTTTTTGTGACTCAAACTTACAACCTCGAATTGAAGATGAAGGGTGTTTACCATCCGAGCAACCTCTCTTATTTTATCTGTACACATAGTTTGAATTTGAAGAATCAAACTTTTTTTATTTTGATGTGATTTGAGTATACAATTTTTAAGACTTTTAATAAAAAATTTAAATATTTAAAAATTATATAAAAATATTATAAATCATAAAATTAGTTATTTAAAATATTTTTAGAAAGTATGAATAAATTACAATAAAAAAAACTTTTTTTCTTAACTTTTAAAATTCAAACTATGTCATAATTGAGAAGGAAAAAGTACAGGTAAAGACTAAAGAACAATAATTTTGAATTTTTAAAATTTTGATAGTCCTGATATTTCAATTTGAATTGAGATAATTCGACCACTAGTTTTACAATGTTTTTATTTAGATATCTATTATTGATGGGAGACATACCGACGGAGAAAGTAAACTGAAGGAGGATAGGTTTTGAAAAGTGTTGATAAAGTTAATACAAAGATAATTTTATCTTTTCTTTGAACTTTGGAGACCTATTTAGGTCGGTGATATAATTGCTTCATCAATAAAAAAGCCTTGAGCTCATAATTAATTTTTTTAAAAAAATTGAAAACCAAGATGAGGCAAGGTATCAACACAACTTCACCAAACATATTTAACAACAAAATAAAACATATTTCACAATGTTTTTTCCTTATATATCAGTGACTCAATGTGGAATGCTTAGGTTCCATTGGAATAAATATTTAATTAAAGTTGAAAAGAATGTATTTAAAGATATCTGTCGTTGGTTGAAGGTGACAGATATCATGTTTAATTAGTGAAGGTGCGCGCAAGTTGATCCGAACATTACGGTTATCAAAAAAAGAATGTATTTAAAATTGAAATTATTAAAACTATATCTGGATATAAATTTATTTGAAAAAAAAGTGAATTTTTTCTCCGATATGAAAAATGAATATTTTGGAGTGAACTGCTATTTCACTTGAAGTTATTTATCAAATGAGGTTTTCAACTTTGCCTTAATTTTACTGTGTGTTGTGTCTCTTTTGTAAGATTTCTTTTTTACTATATGTCTTTTATTTTTGGCCAGATTTTAGACTGTATGTCTCTGATTATTTGCGTCTATAAAAGTCTTGATTGTTGATAATCCATGCCTAATTGAGAGCCTTTATATATATTTCAGATGTAGGTGGTCTACACCAATTTGATTTTGTGACTAGCCCTTTGATATAAATGACAATAGTTTGTTTACCAGAAAAAAAAAATTATTATATTCTCTATTTCAAGTTAGAAGCTAAAATAAGAAATATAATTGAGAAACAAACATTAATTTTCAGATGTTATTTTAACATTTGTAAAATAATATTTGATCTAACGATTTGTCCAAATATGTATTTACAAACCATTTAACATTTTTTTCTGTAAATAATTTTTTATTTTGACCAAACCTTTTTAAATGAGATAAGAGATTGAGATGTTAACAAGGAATTATGAAATATTATATTCATTCTAACTTATTGAGAATTTTCAGGCCAATTAAATTTATCTTAAATTTTTCATTATCTTCTTTTAATATATTCTTTTCTTATAAATACTGTCAAAAACTAGATCAGAAAATTAGAATTCCCTTAAGAAGGGCACACGCTTGTATGTTTATATTGTATGATTATACTTATTCTAACTTGCTGAGAATTTTTAAACTCACTTGAGTTTCTTTTTTTTTTTTAATTTTTTTATTTTTATCTTCTTTTAGTATCTCTTCTTTTCAACATTCTGAATCTAAATGTGTCTCTGGAAATTTTTACTAAACCAAAAATTAGCTCTCAAGGCCGTAGAGAAGGTAGGATCAATAGTTGATCATATTTTAAATATAAATTGTATGTGGACAATAATTAAAATTGTATCACAAAAATTTCTTTATCTAAGATTTGTAGGAAAGATGACCAAGTTGACCTTTGGAAAACAATTTAATGCAGGGGTCGTTTGGTACGAATACAAGTAATGAAAGGATTAGTAATAAATAGATTAGTAACACAGAGATTGTTAATACAGGGATTATAATGTTGGGATTATTTTTTATCAGGTGTTTTGTTAATTTTGTTAAAAACTAGATATACCATGTATTGTGTTTGATTTAAAACTATACTAAAATCTTCTTTACAATTATACCCTTGAATTTTTATATAAAGAAATTTAGGAAAAGGAATTGAGGGATAGTCTAGTCATTCAAGGGTCTTATCTTTGTATTGTTAATACAATGATTACTAATCCCTTTGTTTCCTTGGTATAAAATAATACAACCTATGGTGTATAAATTATCTATGTATTAGGTATAATTAAATTGAATTGAGTAACCAAATAATGTATTGGCTTGAATTTAATTTTAATCCAAGGACTATTTTAGTTAGTACGGCCTACCAAACAATCCCTAATTTATGTAAATGTTACACAAGTTCACACTCACACTTTGTTAATTTATCATCCCTTCGCCAAACATCATTATGCGATACTAAGCTTTAGTGATATTAGCAGCAGTATTCCACGTAATAAGTGTAAGTTGGATTTTTCATGACCTCAATTCACCTAAAATATTATGTCAATCTAATAAAATCTTAGAAAATGTGAGTCCATAATAAGATGTACACTGAAGTTTGTCCCTCTTCATGTCCATGACATTATCAAACGAAACAAATGCTAAGCAATGTAACCACATTTTGCCGTTTAGGACAAATATTCAAACATGAAATATAATATAAAAAGTTTAAGTTATATGTATTGTTTGTATAAGAAAATTTTAGACCATCAGGTTATTTTTATGAATTAAAACAGATAGTTTATCGTATTTTTAAGATTATAGCTTCTACATTTGAAGGAGGTTTGTTAGTTTCAATAACTTAAAACTCTAATTTAAATTTGGGACCTTTTAGGATCACAACTTAAACTATAGGAGTGAACATTATAAGTGTGTTAAGTTTGTTCATTTCCACAAAACAGTTGGATATAAAACATTTGTCTACAAACTTAGTACATGTTCAACCAAAAAGTTGTTTTGTACTAAAAGAAAAAAAGTTCATCAAAAGCGTAGGTATCTAACAAATATTGATGTTTTCTCTGGTATCTAAAGGGTATCTAACAATTTCAGGAAGCAACTTAATGCCTATATATATAGGTGAGAGGGGGAGAGAGTATCTTTATTAAATATGTTGTTCATCTCAAAGTTTGTTTTCTACATACTACAACTTTTTAATTCATTCAGAAGTTTTTTTTCCTTTGCTTGAAGCAGACAACATTTGCATTAAGCAAAATCATGCAATCAAATCGTTCCCTAATCATATACACAACCATCTCTACTAAAATCTGCAACTGAGTTTATTTACAAGAACTGGCACATCAACCACCATCTAAGCAGTTACTAACATTCATTCACGCGAAACCACCACAATTTGCTTTCCAATATTGCGACCAGAGAAGAGACCAACTAGAGCACTGGGAGCACTTTCGAGGCCTTCAGCTACGTCTTCCGCGTACACAACCTTACCGGCCTTTATTTGTGGAATGATCATTGCCAAATATTTAGGGTAGAGATGATAGTAATCGAAAACAAGAAATCCTTCCATGCGGATTCGTTTTGTGATGAGGCAGAACAAGTTGTGTACTCCTTCAGTCTGCTCAAGGTTGTATTGTGAGACCATCCCACACACAGCGATACGACCATGGACTTTCATATTCAGAAGAACTGCATCAAGCATCTTCCCTCCAACATTCTCAAAGTAGATGTCAATTCCATCAGGGAAGTACCTCTTCAGAGCTGCATCTAAATCCTGCTCCTCTTTGTAGTTAAAAGCTTCATCAAAACAAAATTTGCTCTTCAACTGGTCAACCTTTTCTTTGCTTCCAGCACTACCAACAACATAGCAACCTAGCATCTTTGCAAATTGCCCAACAAGCTGACCAACTGCTCCTGAAGCAGCTGAAACAAAGACAGTTTCTCCCTTCTTGGGGGAGCAAACCTCATAAAAGCCAGCATAAGCTGTCAAGCCAGGCATCCCAAAGATTCCTAAATAGTAGGAAAGTGGCACATCATTGTCATGAATTTTAAACAGAGTCTGAGTAGCTGTTACAATACTATACTCCTCCCATCCAGTCCTACCCAAAACTATGTCACATTTCTGGAAGTTTGAATCACCAGACTCCAAAACTTTAGCCACTCCATATCCCGTGATAGGAGAGCCAGGAATGAAGGACTCAACATAGCTACCCTCAATTTTCCTCATGCGGTAACGCATGTAAGGGTCACAAGACAGGTAAAGATTCTTCAAAACCACAGCACTAGAACCTTCTGGAACATTCAGTTTAGTGGTGGTATTCTTCAATTCCATGTCCGATTCCTTAAGGTAACCAGTGACATAGTGTTTTAGAATGACCTGTTTGTTGCTCACTTCTTCGGTCATTTTTTGCTTCTTCTGTGTTTAATGCGAATGAAGGTTTGTGGTTGAAGTGATAATTGTCCTGAGATCCAAGTTCGGGTTTAAGCATAAAGTTCCAGAAAATCATACGCTTACACCAAGTGCTGTACTCAAAATTTGTAAAAAATCACTATTAAATATACAATTTCTTCAGCGCAAGAAAGAATCGTAACAAAACTTAGTAACTCCATGATAGATGAATCCAAATGCTCAAGTTATAGAGCTTCACATCATGAATAGAAAACTTGATCCTGGTAAGGAAAGGAGAGCAAAATATTGCATCACTTATAAGAGCCATTCAAACGTGCTTCAACCAATTTAGGACTACATATCTGTAGGTTCAGTCATCCTCTGCAGTCTAATTATTTTCTAGTGGGTATCTTCTCATTCCTGCCATATATAACACAGGCCCTTGAATGATGGAGTATTAACTTGTGCATAATGCCCTGACCAATACAAAAACCTTACCTATTAAAAAATGGAAAAGGGTCAGAAATGCCCTTAACATATTAGAAATGACTTAGAAATGCCCTCCTTCTACCTCTGGGAACAAATTTACCCCTAACGTTATTTTCAGGCTTAAAATTACCCCTTTATTAACGACACAACTACATGAAGTTTAATTAAATTTTAATTATATGTGTGGCCTTTATCTATTGGTTCACACAACATTCTGACCCAACCCAACACGAAACCCGTCTTAAATTAATGCAGTTAAGTGATAAAATCATTTTTTCACCTCCCATTTTCAATTAATTTCTATAGCAACAGCTAAAGAAAAAAGTGACAAACAAATTGGGATGAAGTGAGTACATTCCCTTGTATGATTCTTGTACTACTCCCAAGAATGCTAGGAAGTGATCACATGAAGTGCTTTACAAATTGGGATCAAATGATCTTTTCCATATTTAACAAAGATTAAGATAAGTTCTTAAAATTGTTGGTACAGGAACTGATTGAAAATGGAAGGTGAAAAAAGATTTTATTGCTTAGCGCCTTAGTTGCGTTAATTTAAATTGATTTTTGTGTTGGGTTGGGCCATAATTTTATGTGGACAAACAAATGAAGTACACTTGTTTAATTAAATATTTAAATGCCATATAAATGACTGTTAATGGAAGGACAATTTTAAGCCTAAAAAATAACGTCAAGGAAAAATTTGAGTAAAGAAAAAATTTGATTCAATAAGTGGAAGGAAGACATTTTTGAGTCATTTTTAATACATTAAGGGCATATTTGACCTTTTTGGTTAAAAAAGAAAATCAATTACAGTGCAATATTCACAAGTTTGAACTAGCCAATTTTAATAAACAATTTAGAGGATTCCATTGGTCCATCCAATGTTGAAGCTCTTACAGGTCTTCATAAAATAGATTCTTCCCACAACTCCTTCCCCCTTGAACTATCCCCCCAATCCTGAATCAGCTGGAGCTGACTGTGAATTTGTTGAATATACCATTCAGCTCTATTAAGGTGAATTTCATTCTAGCACTCAAAAGGTGGGACTTAGTGGTCAATGAAGTGGGTTGAGAACCAAGAATTCTCAGGTTCAAATTTCAACAGAGACAAAAACACTAGGTGATTTCTTAATCAAGCTAACCCGAACACCATGATTATAATAAAAACAGAAGGTGAATTTCATTCTAGTAAAAAAATAATAGTTGCTCATTAGGGCAATTTAGGATTTCTTTTTCATTTTAGCAGTTCTTAGACCGACTTCAGTGGAAACACATAATTTTACATACTAGTCATTCAAATCTAGGGTAGGTTATTTACATCACAAAGAATCCTGCTATAACCTGGAATTCTTTATACACTGAACTGCTTTTTATTTAGTCATCCACAGCTAAGACCTTTATGCAATCTAACCGAAAATATCAAATCTAAGTTAAAACCCAAATTAAAAAAGTGCCTTAGTAAATGTTCGCGAATATTCATCCTTCAAAAAAGACAAAATTGAAGTGACCGAAACGTACTGCGGGAATGGGGCAAACAATCAAATTTACATAAATAAATTGAGAGAATTATCTGCACATATCAAATTACTTACCTATCATACACGTCGGTTGATCTGTTGAACTTTCGATCTCCGATTTCTGATATTGTATGATCCTCTCGTAAACTCAAATCGGTCTCAGTAAAAGGAAGCTCGGGTGATGGTTGTAATGAATGAGATCGGATTCAGGGAATCCGGTAAATACCCGTTTCCACCAGTAAAGAGTGATAATGTTGGATTTTAATCTGAATTGTGATATTTCGACCACTCATTAGTCATTGCAATGTTGATTGACCATCTAAATTTTATTTTATGCAATTAAAAAAGAAACACAAATTAAAACATGTTTCACATTTTTTTTCTTTATATTCTGTATATTAATGACTCATGTGGAATACTTAGGCTTCATTTGGACTAGGACTAGTTAACGGGATGGGATGTTCCGGTTCGGCCGCGTATTGTTTTGAATTCGGATTTGGATTTTAATAGTTTCGATTTTGGCTGATTCGTGAAATTAAGAGGTATGGGACGGGATTTTTTACTGATAGGCCGGATTCATCCTGATATCAGACCGGTCATTCCTGTTCGTTTCGAAAATTACGTTTAAACTTTTTTTTTTTTAATATAACTAGTCGTTGCCGGCGATTGGGGTGAGAGGCCCCCAACGGCTATTTCAGCCCCCAAGGCCCCCAACAGCCACCTAAACCCTCTCTATCCCTTTAATTTATTTTTAAACTCTAAATTTTAAAAAACTACACTTACGTCCTATCTAATAACTATAAATACCCTACCCTTTTATAATTTCTCACAAATTCATAATCTCTACTATCTCACTCTCTCATTTTCATTCTTCAATTTCTCTAACTTATTTTTATTTTTATTAATATTTGCGCTAATCAAGTATCAACTATCTAATGTCAAGTTTGGTAACATTCTCGTTGCTAGTTGCTACATCAATTTCAGACTATTGGTTATAATCGGCTGCTTTTACACAGGCGTTTGGTACATTCGTTTCATACTTATTTCTCTTAATTTATTTAATTTTCGCATTTAATTTTTGTCTCTTATTTAAATTTGATTATGTTATATTTATTTAGTCATAAATTATAATATGGATTATACGGAAAAAAAAAAGTTCTGAAAAAGAGAAGGATATTGCATCCAAATTAGGAGCATTATCAAATGCATTGAGTTTTTCTACAAAAGAAAATACAGGTTTCAGTTCTAAAAAATTTGGTAGTTTCTTTCAATCGATGCCTAGAGTTAGAATTAATACAGAAGAATTTACACATATTAATGATACTCCTATTAATATTAATTTGGATACTCCACTGGATAATGAAATTTTAGAAAGACGTTATGGTAATTTATTAGATGAAGAACTAGATGAAGAGGTAGAATTAGAACGAGAAGAATTAGTTGATACATCTACTAGTCCGGCTATCAAAGCTCCAATTTAGGATAATCCTCAGTTTGGAGCTCAACTTCCCCTGTACCTCATACTAGGGTAAGACAAAGGTTGAACATCCTAAAACTTCTATTGTTTGGCAATTTATGCATCAGAATGAGGAAAAAAATGCTAGCTATTTGTAATAAATGTAGAAAAATATGTTTCAGAAAATTTACATTTGCAACAAGTGCTTCATTCGAAATTTATAAAGGATGCACGACTTCCTTAAATCACTATGCAATACACAAGTTCTTCGATGCAAGAAAGAATCACAACAAAAAGTAGTAACTCCAAGATAGAAGAATCCAAGTGCTCGAGTTATAGACCTTCAGATCATGATAACTTGATCATGGTATGGAAAGGAAGGCAAAATATTGCTCAATTAGAGCCAATCAAACGTAAAGAATATAGAAAGAAGCAAATCTTTTTCAATCAATTTAGGACTACATATCTTTAGGTTCAGTCAGCCTCTGCAGTCTAACCATTTTCTAGTGGTATTCATCTCATTCCTGCTCTATATAACACAGGCCGACAAATGATATTAACTTATGCATCATGCCCTGGTCAATGAAAAATTTTGCTACCTTACCTATTAAAGTAATAACATCAACAACAATGCATTGTTCACAAGTTTGAAATAACCAATTTCAATAGATAATGTAGAGGGTCTCAACTCTCATGGGTCCATCCAATATTGAAGCTCTTAAAGTCTTCATAGGAAAAAAAAATTAAAAAAATCCCACACATCGCCTTCCCCGTGAACTTTACTCTAAGAGCTGCTCAATCATCAACTATGTCCAAATCCCAATCCCGTATCAGCTGGAGCCGAATGTGAATTTGTTGAATATACAATCAGCTCTATTCAAATGCATTTCATTCTAATACTAAAAAATTTTGCTCGTTAAGGCAATTTTAGGATATTTTTTTCATTTAAGTAGCTCTTGACTGACAGATTTCAGCGGAAACACAAAATTATGCATACTAGTCATCTACAACCAAGACCGTTATGCAATCTAACAGAACATATCAAATCTGAGCTAAAATCCAATTTAAAAAGTTTCCGAGTAAATGCTGGCGGATATTCATCCTTGAAAGGATTAAAGTGACCTAAACGTACTGCGGGAATTTCATGAGAACTCAATAGGCAAACAATCACATTTACATAAATAAATTGAAAGAATTATCTTCATATATCAAATTACGTACCTAGCATACGCGTCGGTGCACCCTTTGTTTGTTGATCTGTTGTACTTTCGATCTTCGAGTTTTGATTTTGTTTTATCCTCTCGTAAGTCGTAAGCTCCGATCGGTTTCACCGAAAGGTTGGGTGATAGTTGTAATGAATTGGAATAGGGATCCGATTCAAGGAATCGGGTAAATACCCGTTTTTACAAGTATACTACTCCCTTTTTCACAATTTATACACACATTTTATTTATTTTTTTAATTTAAACTTCTCCCCTAGAAGCTCCCGCCTTTTTTTTAATTTTTTTGTGACTCAAACTTACAACCTCGAATTGAAGATGAAGGGTGTTTACCATCCGAGCAACCTCTCTTATTTTATCTGTACACATAGTTTGAATTTGAAGAATCAAACTTTTTTTATTTTGATGTGATTTGAGTATACAATTTTTAAGACTTTTAATAAAAAATTTAAATATTTAAAAATTATATAAAAATATTATAAATCATAAAATTAGTTATTTAAAATATTTTTAGAAAGTATGAATAAATTACAATAAAAAAAACTTTTTTTCTTAACTTTTAAAATTCAAACTATGTCATAATTGAGAAGGAAAAAGTACAGGTAAAGACTAAAGAACAATAATTTTGAATTTTTAAAATTTTGATAGTCCTGATATTTCAATTTGAATTGAGATAATTCGACCACTAGTTTTACAATGTTTTTATTTAGATATCTATTATTGATGGGAGACATACCGACGGAGAAAGTAAACTGAAGGAGGATAGGTTTTGAAAAGTGTTGATAAAGTTAATACAAAGATAATTTTATCTTTTCTTTGAACTTTGGAGACCTATTTAGGTCGGTGATATAATTGCTTCATCAATAAAAAAGCCTTGAGCTCATAATTAATTTTTTTTAAAAAAATTGAAAACCAAGATGAGGCAAGGTATCAACACAACTTCACCAAACATATTTAACAACAAAATAAAACATATTTCACAATGTTTTTTCCTTATATATCAGTGACTCAATGTGGAATGCTTAGGTTCCATTGGAATAAATATTTAATTAAAGTTGAAAAGAATGTATTTAAAGATATCTGTCGTTGGTTGAAGGTGACAGATATCATGTTTAATTAGTGAAGGTGCGCGCAAGTTGATCCGAACATTACGGTTATCAAAAAAAGAATGTATTTAAAATTGAAATTATTAAAACTATATCTGGATATAAATTTATTTGAAAAAAAAGTGAATTTTTTCTCCGATATGAAAAATGAATATTTTGGAGTGAACTGCTATTTCACTTGAAGTTATTTATCAAATGAGGTTTTCAACTTTGCCTTAATTTTACTGTGTGTTGTGTCTCTTTTGTAAGATTTCTTTTTTACTATATGTCTTTTATTTTTGGCCAGATTTTAGACTGTATGTCTCTGATTATTTGCGTCTATAAAAGTCTTGATTGTTGATAATCCATGCCTAATTGAGAGCCTTTATATATATTTCAGATGTAGGTGGTCTACACCAATTTGATTTTGTGACTAGCCCTTTGATATAAATGACAATAGTTTGTTTACCAGAAAAAAAAAATTATTATATTCTCTATTTCAAGTTAGAAGCTAAAATAAGAAATATAATTGAGAAACAAACATTAATTTTCAGATGTTATTTTAACATTTGTAAAATAATATTTGATCTAACGATTTGTCCAAATATGTATTTACAAACCATTTAACATTTTTTTCTGTAAATAATTTTTTATTTTGACCAAACCTTTTTAAATGAGATAAGAGATTGAGATGTTAACAAGGAATTATGAAATATTATATTCATTCTAACTTATTGAGAATTTTCAGGCCAATTAAATTTATCTTAAATTTTTCATTATCTTCTTTTAATATATTCTTTTCTTATAAATACTGTCAAAAACTAGATCAGAAAATTAGAATTCCCTTAAGAAGGGCACACGCTTGTATGTTTATATTGTATGATTATACTTATTCTAACTTGCTGAGAATTTTTAAACTCACTTGAGTTTCTTTTTTTTTTTTAATTTTTTTATTTTTATCTTCTTTTAGTATCTCTTCTTTTCAACATTCTGAATCTAAATGTGTCTCTGGAAATTTTTACTAAACCAAAAATTAGCTCTCAAGGCCGTAGAGAAGGTAGGATCAATAGTTGATCATATTTTAAATATAAATTGTATGTGGACAATAATTAAAATTGTATCACAAAAATTTCTTTATCTAAGATTTGTAGGAAAGATGACCAAGTTGACCTTTGGAAAACAATTTAATGCAGGGGTCGTTTGGTACGAATACAAGTAATGAAAGGATTAGTAATAAATAGATTAGTAACACAGAGATTGTTAATACAGGGATTATAATGTTGGGATTATTTTTTATCAGGTGTTTTGTTAATTTTGTTAAAAACTAGATATACCATGTATTGTGTTTGATTTAAAACTATACTAAAATCTTCTTTACAATTATACCCTTGAATTTTTATATAAAGAAATTTAGGAAAAGGAATTGAGGGATAGTCTAGTCATTCAAGGGTCTTATCTTTGTATTGTTAATACAATGATTACTAATCCCTTTGTTTCCTTGGTATAAAATAATACAACCTATGGTGTATAAATTATCTATGTATTAGGTATAATTAAATTGAATTGAGTAACCAAATAATGTATTGGCTTGAATTTAATTTTAATCCAAGGACTATTTTAGTTAGTACGGCCTACCAAACAATCCCTAATTTATGTAAATGTTACACAAGTTCACACTCACACTTTGTTAATTTATCATCCCTTCGCCAAACATCATTATGCGATACTAAGCTTTAGTGATATTAGCAGCAGTATTCCACGTAATAAGTGTAAGTTGGATTTTTCATGACCTCAATTCACCTAAAATATTATGTCAATCTAATAAAATCTTAGAAAATGTGAGTCCATAATAAGATGTACACTGAAGTTTGTCCCTCTTCATGTCCATGACATTATCAAACGAAACAAATGCTAAGCAATGTAACCACATTTTGCCGTTTAGGACAAATATTCAAACATGAAATATAATATAAAAAGTTTAAGTTATATGTATTGTTTGTATAAGAAAATTTTAGACCATCAGGTTATTTTTATGAATTAAAACAGATAGTTTATCGTATTTTTAAGATTATAGCTTCTACATTTGAAGGAGGTTTGTCAGTTTCAATAACTTAAAACTCTAATTTAAATTTGGGACCTTTTAGGATCACAACTTAAACTATAGGAGTGAACATTATAAGTGTGTTAAGTTTGTTCATTTCCACAAAACAGTTGGATATAAAACATTTGTCTACAAACTTAGTACATGTTCAACCAAAAAGTTGTTTTGTACTAAAAGAAAAAAAGTTCATCAAAAGCGTAGGTATCTAACAAATATTGATGTTTTCTCTGGTATCTAAAGGGTATCTAACAATTTCAGGAAGCAACTTAATGCCTATATATATAAGTGAGAGGGGGAGAGAGTATCTTTATTAAATATGTTGTTCATCTCAAAGTTTGTTTTCTACATACTACAACTTTTTAATTCATTCAGAAGTTTTTTTTCCTTTGCTTGAAGCAGACAACATTTGCATTAAGCAAAATCATGCAATCAAATCGTTCCCTAATCATATACACAACCATCTCTACTAAAATCTGCAACTGAGTTTATTTACAAGAACTGGCACATCAACCACCATCTAAGCAGTTACTAACATTCATTCACGCGAAACCACCACAATTTGCTTTCCAATATTGCGACCAGAGAAGAGACCAACTAGAGCACTGGGAGCACTTTCGAGGCCTTCAGCTACGTCTTCCGCGTACACAACCTTACCGGCCTTTATTTGTGGAATGATCATTGCCAAATATTTAGGGTAGAGATGATAGTAATCGAAAACAAGAAATCCTTCCATGCGGATTCGTTTTGTGATGAGGCAGAACAAGTTGTGTACTCCTTCAGTCTGCTCAAGGTTGTATTGTGAGACCATCCCACACACAGCGATACGACCATGGACTTTCATATTCAGAAGAACTGCATCAAGCATCTTCCCTCCAACATTCTCAAAGTAGATGTCAATTCCATCAGGGAAGTACCTCTTCAGAGCTGCATCTAAATCCTGCTCCTCTTTGTAGTTAAAAGCTTCATCAAAACAAAATTTGCTCTTCAACTGGTCAACCTTTTCTTTGCTTCCAGCACTACCAACAACATAGCAACCTAGCATCTTTGCAAATTGCCCAACAAGCTGACCAACTGCTCCTGAAGCAGCTGAAACAAAGACAGTTTCTCCCTTCTTGGGGGAGCAAACCTCATAAAAGCCAGCATAAGCTGTCAAGCCAGGCATCCCAAAGATTCCTAAATAGTAGGAAAGTGGCACATCATTGTCATGAATTTTAAACAGAGTCTGAGTAGCTGTTACAATACTATACTCCTCCCAGCCAGTCCTACCCAAAACTATGTCACATTTCTGGAAGTTTGAATCACCAGACTCCAAAACTTTAGCCACTCCATATCCCGTGATAGGAGAGCCAGGAATGAAGGACTCAACATAGCTACCCTCAATTTTCCTCATGCGGTAACGCATGTAAGGGTCACAAGACAGGTAAAGATTCTTCAAAACCACAGCACTAGAACCTTCTGGAACATTCAGTTTAATGGTGGTATTCTTCAATTCCATGTCCGATTCCTTAAGGTAACCAGTGACATAGTGTTTTAGAATGACCTGTTTGTTGCTCACTTCTTCGGTCATTTTTTGCTTCTTCTGTGTTTAATGCGAATGAAGGTTTGTGGTTGAAGTGATAATTGTCCTGAGATCCAAGTTCGGGTTTAAGCATAAAGTTCCAGAAAATCATACGCTTACACCAAGTGCTGTACTCAAAATTTGTAAAAAATCACTATTAAATATACAATTTCTTCAGCGCAAGAAAGAATCGTAACAAAACTTAGTAACTCCATGATAGATGAATCCAAATGCTCAAGTTATAGAGCTTCACATCATGAATAGAAAACTTGATCCTGGTAAGGAAAGGAGAGCAAAATATTGCATCACTTATAAGAGCCATTCAAACGTGTTTCAACCAATTTAGGACTACATATCTGTAGGTTCAGTCATCCTCTGCAGTCTAATTATTTTCTAGTGGGTATCTTCTCATTCCTGCCATATATAACACAGGCCCTTGAATGATGGAGTATTAACTTGTGCATAATGCCCTGACCAATACAAAAACCTTACCTATTAAAAAATGGAAAAGGGTCAGAAATGCCCTTAACATATTAGAAATGACTTAGAAATGCCCTCCTTCTACCTCTGGGAACAAATTTACCCCTAACGTTATTTTCAGGCTTAAAATTACCCCTTTATTAACGACACAACTACATGAAGTTTAATTAAATTTTAATTATATGTGTGGCCTTTATCTATTGGTTCACACAACATTCTGACCCAACCCAACACGAAACCCGTCTTAAATTAATGCAGTTAAGTGATAAAATCATTTTTTCACCTCCCATTTTCAATTAATTTCTATAGCAACAGCTAAAGAAAAAAGTGACAAACAAATTGGGATGAAGTGAGTACATTCCCTTGTATGATTCTTGTACTACTCCCAAGAATGCTAGGAAGTGATCACATGAAGTGCTTTACAAATTGGGATCAAATGATCTTTTCCATATTTAACAAAGATTAAGATAAGTTCTTAAAATTGTTGGTACAGGAACTGATTGAAAATGGAAGGTGAAAAAAGATTTTATTGCTTAGCGCCTTAGTTGCGTTAATTTAAATTGATTTTTGTGTTGGGTTGGGCCATAATTTTATGTGGACAAACAAATGAAGTACACTTGTTTAATTAAATATTTAAATGCCATATAAATGACTGTTAATGGAAGGACAATTTTAAGCCTAAAAAATAACGTCAAGGAAAAATTTGAGTAAAGAAAAAATTTGATTCAATAAGTGGAAGGAAGACATTTTTGAGTCATTTTTAATACATTAAGGGCATATTTGACCTTTTTGGTTAAAAAAGAAAATCAATTACAGTGCAATATTCACAAGTTTGAACTAGCCAATTTTAATAAACAATTTAGAGGATTCCATTGGTCCATCCAATGTTGAAGCTCTTACAGGTCTTCATAAAATAGATTCTTCCCACAACTCCTTCCCCCTTGAACTATCCCCCCAATCCTGAATCAGCTGGAGCTGACTGTGAATTTGTTGAATATACCATTCAGCTCTATTAAGGTGAATTTCATTCTAGCACTCAAAAGGTGGGACTTAGTGGTCAATGAAGTGGGTTGAGAACCAAGAATTCTCAGGTTCAAATTTCAACAGAGACAAAAACACTAGGTGATTTCTTAATCAAGCTAACCCGAACACCATGATTATAATAAAAACAGAAGGTGAATTTCATTCTAGTAAAAAAATAATAGTTGCTCATTAGGGCAATTTAGGATTTCTTTTTCATTTTAGCAGTTCTTAGACCGACTTCAGTGGAAACACATAATTTTACATACTAGTCATTCAAATCTAGGGTAGGTTATTTACATCACAAAGAATCCTGCTATAACCTGGAATTCTTTATACACTGAACTGCTTTTTATTTAGTCATCCACAGCTAAGACCTTTATGCAATCTAACCGAAAATATCAAATCTAAGTTAAAACCCAAATTAAAAAAGTGCCTTAGTAAATGTTCGCGAATATTCATCCTTCAAAAAAGACAAAATTGAAGTGACCGAAACGTACTGCGGGAATGGGGCAAACAATCAAATTTACATAAATAAATTGAGAGAATTATCTGCACATATCAAATTACTTACCTATCATACACGTCGGTTGATCTGTTGAACTTTCGATCTCCGATTTCTGATATTGTATGATCCTCTCGTAAACTCAAATCGGTCTCAGTAAAAGGAAGCTCGGGTGATGGTTGTAATGAATGAGATCGGATTCAGGGAATCCGGTAAATACCCGTTTCCACCAGTAAAGAGTGATAATGTTGGATTTTAATCTGAATTGTGATATTTCGACCACTCATTAGTCATTGCAATGTTGATTGACCATCTAAATTTTATTTTATGCAATTAAAAAAGAAACACAAATTAAAACATGTTTCACATTTTTTTTCTTTATATTCTGTATATTAATGACTCATGTGGAATACTTAGGCTTCATTTGGACTAGGACTAGTTAACGGGATGGGATGTTCCGGTTCGGCCGCGTATTGTTTTGAATTCGGATTTGGATTTTAATAGTTTCGATTTTGGCTGATTCGTGAAATTAAGAGGTATGGGACGGGATTTTTTACTGATAGGCCGGATTCATCCTGATATCAGACCGGTCATTCCTGTTCGTTTCGAAAATTACGTTTAAACTTTTTTTTTTTAATATAACTAGTCGTTGCCGGCGATTGGGGTGAGAGGCCCCCAACGGCTATTTCAGCCCCCAAGGCCCCCAACAGCCACCTAAACCCTCTCTATCCCTTTAATTTATTTTTAAACTCTAAATTTTAAAAAACTACACTTACGTCCTATCTAATAACTATAAATACCCTACCCTTTTATAATTTCTCACAAATTCATAATCTCTACTATCTCACTCTCTCATTTTCATTCTTCAATTTCTCTAACTTATTTTTATTTTTATTAATATTTGCGCTAATCAAGTATCAACTATCTAATGTCAAGTTTGGTAACATTCTCGTTGCTAGTTGCTACATCAATTTCAGACTATTGGTTATAATCGGCTGCTTTTACACAGGCGTTTGGTACATTCGTTTCATACTTATTTCTCTTAATTTATTTAATTTTCGCATTTAATTTTTGTCTCTTATTTAAATTTGATTATGTTATATTTATTTAGTCATAAATTATAATATGGATTATACGGAAAAAAAAAAGTTCTGAAAAAGAGAAGGATATTGCATCCAAATTAGGAGCATTATCAAATGCATTGAGTTTTTCGACAAAAGAAAATACAGGTTTCAGTTCTAAAAAATTTGGTAGTTTCTTTCAATCGATGCCTAGAGTTAGAATTAATACAGAAGAATTTACACATATTAATGATACTCCTATTAATATTAATTTGGATACTCCACTGGATAATGAAATTTTAGAAAGACGTTATGGTAATTTATTAGATGAAGAACTAGATGAAGAGGTAGAATTAGAACGAGAAGAATTAGTTGATACATCTACTAGTCCGGCTATCAAAGCTCCAATTTAGGATAATCCTCAGTTTGGAGCTCAACTTCCCCTGTACCTCATACTAGGGTAAGACAAAGGTTGAACATCCTAAAACTTCTATTGTTTGGCAATTTATGCATCAGAATGAGGAAAAAAATGCTAGCTATTTGTAATAAATGTAGAAAAATATTTAAGCATCAATGTGGTGGAAGCGAATGTGGACCGGTGGGGGAGGGAGTTAAATAGATATTTATTACAATGTTGTAAACTTGAATATATGGCAGCCTCCAAACCCAACGCTTCTAATTCTGTCCTTGTTGGATCGGAAGGGGGTTCCCAACATGGTATAAAGCCAGTTAGACCCTTTAAACCCAAGTGGCCCTGTTACACAATGAAAATAGGATAGAGGTAGAGACCGTGAAAACATTGCAAAAATGATTGCGGTCTGTGGTTTGCCTTTTAATTTTCCTTCTCATCCCAAATTTATGACGTATATTCAAGAAACTTATAATCCTTCTTTTCAAGGTTTTTTTAAAAACATGGTTAAATAGGATGTTTTTGAATTTCAAGCTAAATATCGTCATTATCTTCGCTGTTTATTTAGCTATTTAGAAGGTAGAGTTTTTATTATATCTGATATGAGTCATAGTATTAATGTTGTTGATTATTTAACTATTACTGTATACTAGGTTGATCATAATTGGAACCTTCAACCATAGGTTATAAGGTTTGTGAGTAGAGAAAAACTACTTGGTACATAGCATGTACTGTACTTGAAATTTTAGAATTTTATGGTCTTTGTGACAAAGTAATGAGTGTTATCTTTATAATGCTTCTGCAAATACTAGTATTGTTAGTATGGTAAGAGCTAGATTGTGTCCAATTAATAATGATGTTTTCATGTTAGATGTGCAGCTCATGTATTTAATTTGGTTGTAAGAGATAGTATTAAGTTATTTGATACTAAACGTACTACAGTTAAATATGCATGTTTTAGAATTTTTCAAATGAACAAAAGCTCTAGAATTCGTGAATATAAAGAAATTTGTAAAATATGTGAACTTTCATATAGGAAAATTCCAAGACATATTAAAACTAGGTGGAATTCATTATATGAAATGTTAGAAGTTGCCTATATTTATAGAAGATATCACTATGACCTACAATGTTCATATTTTGATCCAAAATTAAAACTTAATGATGTGATTGGAACGAAGTAAATGAACTTAATAAATTTTTTAAATTATTTTATCAAACAATAAAAATATTTTATGGCGTGTATTTTTCAACTCTTTGTGAAATTTTAATAAATGTATGTGCTGTTATAAATTTGCTAAATATAAAAAAAATTGAAAAGTTTGCACCAGCAGTTGAGGTTATGATTGAAAATTTTTAAAAATATTTTTTTTTACTATTTCTCAAATTTATTTAACTGCTATTCTTTTTAAACCAGAATATAAAGAAAGAGGAGCAAAAAGTGTGGTTCAAAAAAAGTTATGAAAATTTAGAGATTCAAGATCATGAAATCCCAAGTATGAAAAATTGTAAAAATAGTATTAAAGTGCATGCTAGAATGATGTATGACACCTATTGCCAGTGACAAACTAATAATGTACATGTTCCTCAATCTTCTAGGGTTCGAGTAGATACTACCCATGGGTTTGTGTAAGATATTATTGGTCTTGATTTTTCTGACAGTTATGGCTTTGATGAATATCTTAGTCAGGGATGGGAAAGTGTTGCAAATGTTGACGGATCCCATATATTTTGGATTGGTGGAGGGCTCTTGGCAGCATATTTTCAATGTTTAACAAGATGGTTTGTGACGTGCTAGCTATTGAAGTATAGTTTGTCACTTCAGAGGTCGCTTTTAGCGCGACAAGATTTCAAATTGGAGACCACCAATATTTTATTAGCAAAAGATAACTTGGAGATATCGGTTTTATTCAGAGATTGGATCAACATGGATCGGAGAAATTACGGGCTACCAAAGTTAATTTCCCAACAAGAAATTTTGTTAGATGCAGCTATCAACAATGATGATGACAAGGAAGCATAACACCGACAATAATCTATGTCAGTGCAGGAAAATATTTCAGCTCAAATGATAGAAGAGTTAGAAAGAAACTTCATATGACTATACAAATATTAGTATAATATTCAAGGCCTAGTTCAAACAGAACCCTTCCCAGAAGATGATTATGTAGATTTCTATTAATATTTGTAAATTGTAATACAAATTTGTATCATTATATTTTATCTGAATAAATTTAAAGACTTTTACCCTAAATTTTTAATTTCATTATTTATTATATTATATTTAATACTAGTCTTTTAATCTATTCTTGAGAAAAAATTAATTACAAATTGACAAATTACAAACTTATAAACTTCCTATAGAATTTAATTTACAAAATTTTAACAAATTTATAAATTCAAACAAAATAATTATTTCAAATTTCAAATTTTAAATTTCAAATTTCAAACTTTAACAAATTTTAGCCAAATTCTTAATTCATATTTTAAATTTGAAATTTGAAATTTAAAGTCTCTAACTATAAGATTTAAGAGTATAAGACTATAAAATTTCAAAAGTAATTTAAATTTTAAAATCATAACTTACACTTTTATTAAATAATTTTTTTAAAAAGGATTATTTTTATCCCGTTTATCCCATTTATCCCATCCTATCCTATCCCGTTTTATAGTGGGACAAAATGGGACTGGCGGTCCATCCCGATTCGTCTCGGTCCGGCGGCTCATCCTGACCCCAGCCATCCCGTCCAACTTCATCTCGTCCCGTCCATCCCATCCTGTTAGCCTGTTCTAACTTAGACAAATATTAAGTGGAAGTTGAAAAAAATCAATATTTAAAGTTAAAATTTGAAGTTATTGAAAAAGTAATTTTATGGTTAAACGTAAATTTTATTTGAAAAAGAAGTAAATTTTTGAATGAACTATTATTTCACTTGAAGTTATTTATTAAACGATTTTTTCAATTTTATATTCTGATTTATTTCAAGTTGATAAGAAATATAATTGAAAAATAAACATTAAATTTCAAATGTTATTTGAAATTTTGATTTAACGAATTGTTCAAATGCGTATTTACAAATCATTTTATATATTTTTAAATAAACACTTCTTAATATAATTAAAACCTTTTTAACTGTGCATGCTTACTTGTCAAGAACCTGATAAGAGATTGAGATGTTAACAAGAAGCTTAATATACTTATTAAATATCATTTTTAGACGTATGCGTCTCGCGCGTACTCCTCATATTAATAAGAATAAGTTATTAAAAATAACATAAAGAATATTTAAAAAAGATATTTGCGTAACAATCTAAAAATTTAGAAATAAAATTATAATTTCAAATTGATAAACGATTATATTTAAGAGTTTGATATCAAGTAGTTTTTTCTTCGATGTATTCTAATACTTGTCTAAATGAATAAAAACGTCGTAAAAATAACATTTGATTGAAAAGATTTTTAAAAAATCGTTTGTTTTTATATGAACACTTAAATGCATGCATTATATGTATATTTCATGTAAATTATTACGAAATTTGTATTACTAAACTATTAACAGATTAACATTTAATTTAAATATTATCATTATGAAAAAGTATTGTAATACAAAATTATATAGTAGAAGGGAATATATACTATAAGTTATTAGTTTAAACAGTTATCACTTATGAAATCATAGAGTGAGTTATTACTAACTTGTTTTGGGTTGGCACTAATAAATTAATATCATTTCACAAGCACATTTATTTATTTGCAATTGACCAAACTAAGAAAGACTCATCAAATTTAGTGGAAACATTCACTAATGTTTGCATTAGGGCAGATTATCTATATCACACTTCTTGGGTGCAATTCTTCTCCAAACTCTGTTAATGCGGGATGTTTTATGCATCGGGCTGATTTTTTTTTTCAAATTGTATTTTCAAAAGTTTTAAACATAATATTGATTTGCATTATAAGCACAATTTTGCTCAAAGTGTAATTATTTTTTAAAAAATAAAATCTTAATTGCTTTTAAATTTTTGAATATTAATATTTTTTTGTATATTTCACATAAGGAAGGATCTAATCATAATATTTAGTTATTTTTAAAATTTAAAATATTAAAAAAAATTAAATAGCTATTTTGTCAAGTATTGAACTCTATTTTAAAAGGGTAAAAAAGGTGAATGATATTTTGCTACGACGTTTTTTATTTCAAATATTTAGTAAAAACTTAATTTTAAACTTTTTGTTTTACCTTTTATGAGATGAATTCAGCTCAATTTTTTCTCTCTCTTAATAGATGTGTTTAGCGAAACAGGTTCACATAAATTGAAATGAAAAAAAATCATGCAGATTTAACTAAAAAGCGTGAATAACAAGAGCACCTGATTAATTAAAACAACTTAAAATAATGTTGTGTTTATATATATTCGATTATATATTTTTTTTAAAAAGAAGAAGAAGATGATGATGAAGAAACTCAGAGTATTAATACATAATAAAATTATACTTTTTAATTTATTTTCTCATATCGTCAGTTGAAATACTGTGATAGATAATTAGTTAATTTAATAAATAAAGGATTAATATAAGTTGATAGAATTGTAATTGATTTTAAAGTATTAAATGTTTGGACTTTTAATATAGTTCAAATAAGAAAATATTTAAGAAGCAAAATTTTAGTTAATTTTAAAATGCTACATATTTGGAGTTTTTACCTTTTAGAAATAAGTCAAGATTTGTAGCTATAACTTTAATTAATTTCAAAGTCTTAAATATTAGGACAATAATTAAATGATAATTATTTAAGAAAAATAGCAAATGATATACGCGCGTCTCACATGTTCTTCATACTACTAAGAACAAATTTTTAAAAATACAATAAATAATATTTAAAATATATATTTGTATAACAATATAAGAATTTTGAAAGAAAATTATGAATTTCAAATTGGTAAATGATTATATCCAAGAGTTTGATCCAATATAGTAATTTTTTTTTTTCAGTTTGTTCTAATGCTAGTCAATGAATAAAAATATCATAAAATTAACGTTTGATTAAAAGGTAAAAAAATTATTCGCTTTTACATAAGCACTTAAATGTGATTTATATGTATATTTTATATTAATTATTATAAATTTTCTATTACTACACTATTGACAGATTAATTAACATATAATATAAATATTAGCACTACGAAGACAAATTATAATAGAAAATTATATAGTAGAATAGAAGATTAGTATAAGTTATTAATTTAAACAATTAGCACTTATGAAATCGTATTGTGAGTTACTACTGGCTTGTTTTGTACTAATAAATTGATATGATATTACAAACATATTTATTTATTTGTATTGATCGTCCAAACTAAGAAAAACTCATTAAAATTAGTGAAAATAACCACTAATGCTTGCATTAAGGTAGACTTTTCTATATCACACTCTTTGGGGTGCGATCCTTCTCTGGGCCTTGTTTACACGTGATGCTTTATGCACCAGGATGTCCTTTTTTCAAATTATATTTTCAAAAGTCCTAAACATAAGATTGATTTGCATTATAAGTACAATTTCATTCAACGTGTAATTATTTCTTAAAAGATAAAATCCTAATCGCTTTTGAATTTCTAAATATTAATATTTTCTATATATTTCAAATAAGAAAGAATTTAATACTTCAAATTTAGTTAATTTAAAATTTTAAATATTAGAAAAATAATTAAATAACAATTTTATCAAGTTTAAATTTTATTTCTAAAAGGGTAAAAAAGTGAATGATATTTTACTATAAGGTTTGATATTTTAAATATTTAGTAATAACTTAATTTTAGACTTTTTATTTTACCCTTTTTTGAGATAATTAGCTCAACTTTTTTATCTCCTTTAATCTATGCGCTTTAATAAAAAATCTTTACATAAATTAAGATTTGTCAATCTTAAAATACTAAATATTAGGGGTTCTTACCTTTTAGATAAGTAAATATTTGTAGCTATAACTTTAATTAATGTAAACTCCTAAGTATTAGGATAATAATGAAATGATAATTATTAAAGAAAAATAGTAAATGACAATTTTATCTATTGTAGAGTCTTTTAGTGAATGAAGAAAACTTCAAACAACATTTCTAAGGATCTTCACACTTCTAATACAGTATAGATTAGTTTAGTATACACGCTTAACACGTGACAAAAACGCGTAGCTTATTTGACAACAAGTACTGCAGAAAAAATTTTGATTTAGCTACAAACTTCTATGCTAAATTGGTTGTAGCTAAGATTTTTTCTTTTTTGTTAATTCATTACTAATTCATCATTCAAGAAAAATATTTTAATACTTGTTTGGGTGAAAATATAGATGAATAAAAATTTTTTTATTCACACACACATACACATATATAACTTGAGTCGGCATAACAATTATAATTACAATTACTAAACACATGCCAGCAATCCTGAATTAATAAAATTCTACATCAGTAAAATTAATTGGAAAAAAGATCCTAAAAAATTCCTAAGCCTAAAATTAATAAACCTAAATACAGAGAAAACATTATTATCATGTTTTTCAAACATTAAATTTTTGTCAACTCTGTGGTGTTTCAAATTTATCTGCCACATTTTATTCTTCAAAGTTTAAGCAACATTATTGATATAAAGGAATCATATTCTAAAATGAATCCGACAAAAAATCACATCCAATTTAAAAAGTAACAATATAAATTTTATAATCTTAAATGTTAGGATTTTTAAGATAGTTCAAAAAAGGATAGATTTAGAGCCCGTTTGATTTAGCTGAAAAAAGGTAACTTTTAAACAAAGGTGCTTACAACACTTTTTAAAGTGTTGAAACTTATTTTATAAATAAACAGTTATGTGTCTGGATTAAAGTGTTGAAACTGAAAAAAAGTTATTGATGTGTTTGATACATATAACATAAGTGTTGTTAAACACTTATTTTTGGTCAAATAACTGAAATGCCCTTAAAGTTGTTAACACTATAAAAGTAAATTAATGTGATATTTTATTTCTAAAATAACTAAAATTTAAATTATTTTATAATTTTTTTATTTATGTTTAATATAAACTAATTACTTATGTCATTTTTAATTTTTAAAATATATAACTTGAATAAAATTAGGTAAATCTCCCTTTACTTTTTATTAGGAGTATAGTTTCATTTTTTATTTGTAAAATCAATTATAATAATTTAAATGAATTAATACTACCTCAATTTTTTTTCTAATATGCACAAAAATTAATATTTTGTAAAAAATTTGAGTGACTTTTCTTTGCTTAAAAAATTAACAAATTAATTGTATGTTTTCATTATTAAACTATGAACGAGTGAGGTTATAAATAGAGTTCGACATCAAATGATCAGCCTAAAAAATATGTACCAAAAACCCTATTTGGATGGTCAGTGCTATCAGATATACTAGCAGCCGAAAAATTTTAAATAAAATTTTGGCGGGGCGAATATCATATAAGAGAACAAGAATACAATCTCAAGTCCAATAAAATAAAATGGAATCAACGAAAAAATAAATTCACTGATTCGCCGGAAAAAAAATCACAGGTTTGTCGGAAAAAAAATTACAGATTTGCCAAAAAATAAAATTACAGATTCACCGGAAGAAAAATTACAGATTTGCCAAAAAAAATTACGCCAGAAAAAAAATTACAGATTCACCGAAAAAAATACAGATTCGTCGGAAAAATAAAATTACAGATTTAATTAAAGACGGAGATATATAAACTTGAGATATATATATTACAGATTCAATTACAGTTTAAAAGTTCAGCACCGTCCAATCCTTGTTTCTCCAGAAAAATAAAATTAAAGATGGAGATATATATAAGATACAATTTTAATGATGAACTTACCAAAATATCGAAAATACCATGAGTTCTCTGAGAACGCAAGAAAAAATGATGAAAAATATGAACAAGAGGAACAGAAAAAAATATGAAGGTAGAGAATGAGAAGAAGAAAAAGAGTTGTAAGGTTTTATTTGCTTAAGGGTATTATTTAAATTAGGAAAGTATTATGGGGATAAAAATGTAAATATCTTGGTCAAACATATATGGTTTATTGCAACAAAAATAAAAAGTTGGTAAGAACCAACTTTTGATTTTTGGCTTTTTAAAGCAAATTTCAACTTTTTTAAAGCATTTTTTATCCAAATCAAACACTATAAAAAGTTACAATGTAAAATTTATTCAATTTTAAAGTATTAAATATTATGAGTTATTCCATCTTACAAATAAGCAAAGATTTAATAACTATAACTTTACTTAATTTTAAAATCCTAAACATTAGGAAAATAATTAATTAATAAAATTAGTAAATGATAATCTTACCTATTGTGGAGTCTTTTAACGAACGACAAAAAGTCTAATCAATATTTCTGTAGGTCTTCACACTTTTAAATTTTAATATAGTACTAGTTTCAGTGTACGTGCCTCGTGCATATCCTCATATTAATAAGAAGTTTTTTTTAAAGTAGCATAAATAATATTTAAAAGATGTGTTTGTGTAACAATATAAGAATTTAAAAAGACAATTATGAATTTCATATTAATAAATGATTATGTTTAAGAGTTTGATCAAATCTAGTAGTTCATTCTTTAATTTGTTCTATTACTTGTTTCAATGAACTAAATGTTATATAAATAATGTTTGATTGAAAAGTAAAAAAAATATTCGTTTTTACATCAACACTTAAATACATGTATTTTATGTATATTTTATGTTAATTGTTACAAAATTTATATCACTACACTATTGACGTATTAATATATTAACATTTAACATAAATATTAGCATTACGAAAACACATTGTAATATAAAGTTGTACAGTAGAATAAAATATATAGTATAAATTATTAGTTTAAATAATTAGCACTTACAAAATCGTATCATGAGTTATTACTAACTTGTTTTGACACTAATAAATTGACATCATATTAGAAACGCATTTATTTATTTGTAATTGATTGTCCAAGCTAAAAAAGACTCATAAAAATTAGTGGAGATAACCACTAATGCTTGCATTAGGATAGACTATCTATATTACACTTCTTAGGTCCGAACCTTCTCCAGACCCTATTAACGCGGGATATTTTGTGCACGAGCTTGCCTTTTTAAAATACTAAATATTAGAAAAATTATTAAATAACTATTTTGTCAAATGTGAACTCTATTTTTAAAAAGGTAAAAACGTGAATGATATTTTGTTATGAGGTTTTATACTTTAAACATTTAGTAATAACTTAATTTTAAACTTTTTAAATTATCTCATAAAGATTAAAATGTAAAGTATAAAATTAAGTTATTACTAAATATTTAAAGTACGGAATCTCCTATCATTCAACTACTTTTACTAATTGAGAAAACTTCAAACATAAAGAATCATGCATCCAGTGTGTATTTATAGTATGATTACCTTCTTTATTTTTAAAGTTTTCTCAATTATCCTTAATATATTATTTAGTTTTAGTCACCAGTTTGAGATGGGAAAAGTTATTTCTGAAAGCTAAAATAGCTGCATTTCATGAAATAGTCTCCAGCAATTTTTATACTTATGATGATGAGAAAGTTATATGATCCAAAATGTGCAAAGAGCATTAGGAAGGAAATATGCTCCTAATCTGAAATCACCCTTTAATATTTCTTTGATGTTAATCTTAAAATACCATCATCTACGATGGCGAGTATCATGAATTCAAATTTAAAATTTCTTTCATTTCTCAAACAAAACCCAAAAAAAAGTATCTGATTCATGTCACTTTGCCTAATGCATAGTCTAACTTGACCTTCATTGCTCTTTCTCTAAATTTTCTATTTTCAAGTAAAAATTGTGAAGTTTAGAACTATCTCTCTTTTGGCTGTGAAGGTAGCTAGATTTACAAGTATAATGATTGAAATAATTATGATTTTATAAAAGATATTGTATGACTCCAATATAGCTAGATTGGTTTGTATGTTGTTTTAGGAGAATTTAGTGAGCAAAG
The DNA here is from genome assembly GCA_035772735.1 of Datura wrightii. Classification (NCBI taxonomy): domain Eukaryota; kingdom Viridiplantae; phylum Streptophyta; class Magnoliopsida; order Solanales; family Solanaceae; genus Datura; species Datura wrightii. The sequence continues at coordinate 155,359,496 of JASDFA010000010.1, read as the reverse complement.
CAGGCATTGATGGACTCTTGGAATATATAGTTAATATGAGCAAGGTTATGGTTTCATAGCTCATGCTAGTATTTTCAAATTGTTAATTATGGTTTAGGTTGCTCGATTATGGAGTTGATGTTGATTGTTTAGAAGTATCTTTTAAAAGTATTTTGTAGCTTCAAACAATGTAATATAATAAAGTTTTTTTTTATTAAATACCTCGAGCTTTAAAAGATATATGTAAAATTATACAATTAGATAATTTTAGCGATATGTGAAATTTTTGAATTTTTTAAAATCTTTTTATGTGTATTACCTTTCCTCATAATCAGTTTTTTCTGTACGACAACAACCACGTTTTGAAATATTATTTATAAAGTCCACTTTCTTGTAGCACTTTTTGCAAGATGAATACCACGGGTCATCTTTATTCAATATATCTTTGATTATTGCATTAATTAAATTTGCAATATTTATCCTACAAATAAACATACAGAATAGGTTAGGATTGATATATTTTTAAAAGGTATAGATTTTTCTTGAAGTAGTTGAACAATAAGTACCTCTTTATCATCAAATGAACCGTGTATAATATCTCCAATTTTTACTTTTTTAGCCTTTTTTATAGCTAAAATTGACATTAGAGTTAAATCTTTGTGTTGTGTCTTCTTGCTACCATACCTACATATTATTTAATTATTTAATCATAGTAACTATATTTTATTATAATTTTTAATTCAAATATTAACATATTTTTACCATTTTTGGAGCCTTTTCAAAAGTGGGATTTATCCACATTCTACTGATAGATGTAAAAGGTATTTCAAAATTTTCTCGAAAAACTAAAAAAGTTAGTGTAATTAAAAGATATAGAATTTATCATAAACGCAATGTTTAATATCGTATCTTGATATATTGTACTCCTAACACCAAAAATGCTATAATATGTTTTTCAGTACTTAACTTGAGTAGCAACTCATCCTCTATTTCCGATGATTCGCCCATAAAATTATAATTTCTCGATCACGCCTGAATTTTATATTTTGACATATAAAATTAAAAAGTTTCATAAATTTTCATTCTCGAAAATAAAAAGAAAAAAAAAAAGACACTATAAATCTGTCTCAGATCTTCCTAGATTGTTGCCAGTCATTATTATATTAAGCAAAAAACAGAGGGCACAATTACATAAAGAAGTGAAATTGGTTCTTTTTCAATCTAAAATATATATTTTTCCAGCTTTTAAATGGAACGTGGAAAACTCTTCAATTAACAATTCTCTATACTTACATTAGATAAATGCTTTTCAATGTATATGAAAAAAATATTAAAATTTGCTTAATTTGTTTTTCGTTCATAAGTACTATCTCTCTTCGTTTTATTTTTCCTCTCATGAAGATCTTTGAACTCACAAAAACAACAAATATATCTAAAAGATTATTTAATTAAGTGAAAAAAAGTAAAATCTTATACATATATTAAATGTTAGATTAGTTAATGAAATCTAAAGAAATTATCAAGAATTATTCATAGAAAAATTGTACTGCATCTTCAAACAAAATAAAATTATTTGAAAAAGTAACAGTAAAAAGTGGGGGTCATGCATAATTACCCCCTCAACCTATGACTGAATTTTCAGCGACACATTTTATCTGTATGGGAGTCCTATTATCCCCCTAAACTATTTTAAAGTGTAATAAATATACCTTTCAGTGTTGAGGTGGCACCGCGAGTGTGCTCACTCTCTTAAAAGCAAGTGAGAAGCGTAAATTAAATCAAAAATCTGGTCAACATAGACACATGTCCCTTTTTAATTGGACATTTTACAATTAACTAGTACACATAATTATTAACATTAAAACTTATATATTCTTAGTTATTTTTTATTTTTTATTTGTGAAATATTTATTTTCCTCTACATTTTTAACTTTTATTTTATTTTATTTATTTATACTTTTAATTAATTAGCATGTATTTTGAAATAATATAATACTTACGATATAGTATTTTCTCTCATTTGAAGACTGTCAGATAAAATTTGTATATATTTTTTTAATAACACCAATATCAAAATATAAGTATAGAGGACTTTCGTGTAATTCCAATATTTTATTTATACCTTATTATTCATTTGAAGGAAATTTTTGGTTGTATTCCATTAAAAAAAAAATTATCATAAACTTAATGTTCTTTGAATTTTAAAATATTTTTGATATTCGTTCAAAACTAACTTATTTTAAATACAATAAATTAGAATTAAATTTGAAATCAAATCAAAAGAAAAGACAAAAAAAAATAAGAAGAATAAATAAAAACAATAGAAAAAGAAAAAATAAAAAAAAGAAGACATAGAATGGAATAAGAAATGAAAAAAATAAAAATTTAAACAAAATATACAATAGAGGCACATGTATATCACCGCAACTAGCTAATTTAGGTTGTGATTCCACGTACATCATCACAAAAGGTGCAAAGAAATAGGGGGTAATAGGACCCCCCGTAAAGATAAAGTGTGTCGCTGGAAATTTGATCATAGACTAAGGAGGTACTTATGCATTATCCTTAGAAAAGTGACTATTGTATTTCTGAATTATAGTGTTGTCATTGAATCCAATCTCAATCTCCTTATTTACTGATAGAAAATTAGTTTATAATGTAACAAATCTTGTCTTGTTGTAATTATTTTTTTCACTTTTTAATATAATTATTGAAAACTGTAGTATGAACTTTTGTATCCAGTAAAAAATTAAACTTTAATGGTTGAAAAACATATATATATAAAAATATAAAATATAATAAGAATAAATAAAAACTCAAATATCCGTACTATATTAGAAATGTGAAAGTCCTTAGAAATGTTGATTCAACTTTTTGCTCTTCATTAAAGGACTTTATAATAGACAAAACTGTGATTTATTATTATTTTTAAAATAATTATTATTTAATTAATATCCCTATATTTAAGACTTTTGAAATTAATTAAAATTGTAGTTATTTAATATTTACTTATTTATAAAATGTAAGAACTCCTAATATTGAGTACTATAAAAATAACTAAAATTTTGCTTATTAAATGTTTTCTTCTTCTTCTTCTTCTTAAATATTTTAAATTATTTTAATTAATCGAGTATTCTTGTTATTTACTCTCTTTAATTAAATTTAAATTATTATTTTATTTTAATTTGAGTGAAGGTGTTTGACTAGACATATATTAGGAGAAAATAAATTTTTTTGAGCTAAAATCATCTCACAAAGATAAAATGAAAGGTCTAAAATTAAGTTATTACTAAATATTTAAAATATGATCCCTCATAGTAAAATGTTGCTCACCTTTTTATCCTTTTAAAATAGAGTTTACACTTGAGTAAATAGTCATTTAATCATTTTTTAAATATTTTAAATTTTAATATTAAATAATTTTTATGTATTAAATCCTTATTTGAAATATATAGAAAAAAATTAATATTGAGAAATATAAAAGAGATTAAAATTTTATATATTAATAAATAACAATATGTTGAATAAGATTGTGCTTATAATGCACAACAACCTTATATTTAAGACTTTTAAAATATAATTAAAAAAGACCGTCCACTGCACAAATAATCCTGCATTAATGATGTTTGAGGTAGGGTCATACCCTAAGAAGATATAGACAGTCTACCCTAATGCAAGCATTAGTGGTTGTTTTTACTAATTTTGATCAGTCTTTCTTACTTTGGTGGCATAACAATTTTTTAATTGTTATAAATTATAGTGAATGTCTATAAAAGTATTTGTATTGTAGTGAATATTTATCTTGTTTCTTGGAAAAAAGTTAGGGTTAGTATTCTCTTATAAATAAAGGGGTTCTCCTTCATTGTATTTCATCCCTCAAGAGAAATAAGAATTATTCTCTCTTCTCTCTTTCTCTACAATATTCTCCCTCTTACTTTATTATTTCATAACACGTTATTGGCATAAAACTCTATCGTCTCAAATTTTGAAGGCTAAGATATTATATTTTTTTCCTCTTTCTTTTAATATAGCTAATCTTACGAAATTTAAGTTTGTTGTCCTTCAAAGTTCGGGCAAGAAATATCATTTTTCATGAGTGTCAGATGTTGAAATCCTTTTGGATGCAATAGGTCTTGGAGACGCATTAAATGAAAATAAAGCATCAAACCAAGATCGTGATAAGTCTATGATATTATTACATCATCATCTTGACGAAATTTTAAAAATTGAATATATTATGGTTAAGGATCCACTTGTTTTGTGGAATAGACTGAAAGAAAGATATGACCACCGGAAGATGGTCATCCATCCAAAGGCATGATATGATTAGATGTAACTGAGGTTTCAGGACTATAAGTTTGTTCATGAGTACAACTCTGTCATATTCAAAATTGTTTCTCAATGGAAATTCACCATTTGAAAGAACCTTCAAGTTCTTTAATGGATGTCCATTTGATTTTCTATAATTTGTCTTGTCATTATAGATGCAGGATGTCCTAGACGATCATGCCAAAATACAAAAATATTGAAATTAGTAAACTTCTGATTTACTATAGCATGTGCCTCAATTGCACTAATCTTTGTCCAATACAAGTCAGAAGATAAAATAAAAAACTTTTATATAACGCATGTTTTGCTCAGATACATTCTTGGTGATACCAAGACATCTTATCCTTTCTTTTTTCTTTTTGTGGTGTTCTTTCTTTGATGAATGATTACCACCATGAACATGATTTCTTTTTTGACCATAATCACGAACACGACCACGGCTAGAGCCGTGAACTTTTTTACGCCTAGCATGGTGGACATACACCTCATTCACTTTAGGAATAATGTAGATCTAGTAGGTCGGTTCTCATAATTTTTAATTAATAAATTATTATTTTGTTCAGCCACGAGAAGATGAGAAATCAGTTTAGAATACTTCTTAAAACCTTTCTCTCGATATTGTTGTTGCAACTTGTACTGCTTATTATCAAGACAAGCTAATTGTGAGACCATCACCAAAAAAGGTTCAGATTGAGTTCCAGCGTTCTTGGAACGTATACATAGGGATATTTGTGGACCTATCCACCCACCTAGTGGATCGTTTAGATAGTTTATGTTCCTAATAGACGCTTCTTCTAGATGGTCTTATGTGTGCCTATTGTCATCTTGCAACTTGGCATTTTGAAAAATTATTGGCACAGATAATACAATTACAAGCACAGTTTCCTGATAATCAAATTAAGTCCATTTGCCTTGATAATGCTGCAGAGTTTTAATCCCAAGTATTTTATGATTATTGTTTATCAATTGTGATAAAAGTTGAATATCATGTAGCTCATGTTTACACCCAAAATGGCCTTGTTGAGTCATAATTAAGAGTCTGCAGTTGATAGCAAGGCCATTACTTAATGAAAACTAGGTTGCCAACTTCTGTTTGTGGTCATGCGATTCTGCATGCTGCAACACTTGTTCATCTCAGACCTATAAATTATCATAAATTTTCACTGTTGCAATCGATTTTGGGTCAAGAGTCTAATGTATCTTATCTGAGAATTTTTGAATGTGTTGTATATGTGCCTGTGGCACCACCACATCGCACAAAGATGGGCCCCCGAAGAAGGTTAGGAATTTATGTTGGGTTTGAATCGCCCTCCATTATTCGCTACTTTGAACCATTAATTGGAGATATGTTCATTGCCCGATTTGTAGATTGACAGTTTGATGAGACAATTTTTTCAAAATTAGGGGGAGAAAATAGTGAAATCAAAAGGAAAAATTTGTAAAAAAAATCCATCATTGTCTCATCATTATCCATATGCTTCTATTTATGAGCAAGAAGTACAAAAGATTATTCACCTACAGAAAATTGCAAATCAAATTTCAGACGCATTTACAAATTTGAAAAGAATTACTAAATCACATATTCTTGCAGAGAATGTCCTAATTCGAATTGATGTCCCTGTAGGACCATCTACTAGTGTCATATTTAATGAGTCCAAAGCACGTCTAAAGCGTGGTAGATTATTGGGTTCTAAGGATCGAAATTCTAGAAAAAAGAAAAATAAATGGTCAAGATGACACTACGAAAAAATCACATATGAAAGTTCAAGACTTGAGCAATTTGGTTGTCATGACCCATTTTTCAAACAAGTCGTGATTGGCACTCGGTGCCTTAACTTGACCGAGTGAACCAGCTTGACTGTTCTAACCTGTATTTTAATATCACATACTAAAATAAATAAATAAATTTTTGGATTAAACTTTACTCCAATATTTATTAGATAATCTGAATATGTCGAAAATCTATAAGCAACTGGAAAGTACCAAGACTGGTGGCAAATAAAGTGAACATCCATAACTCAACTAATAATACGTCTATGAACCCTCTATTGGAGTGCTAAGAGGAATGCACAGGACATAGATTTCCTGGCTAATCCCCAAAAATCAAATCGGATAATTGAATAAATGAATAAAATAGTCTAACTGAAAGAGAAAAAACTCCATGGGCAAGAGCGGAGCTCACCAAATCAACTTCTGGAATAAAGGGACCTAGCTTGTATTCTGCCAGTTTATGAAACCTGCGTCTACATTGACATAGGTCAATGTAGGTTCTACAAAGAGACGTTAGTACACCACTAGCGGTACTCAATGAGTCTCAACATTCTCCTCACTAAAGTTAGAACGAGATCTTGAGTAAATACATGTGATTAATGAAGGAATAATATAGGAGGTAAGTCATAATTCACCCAAAAGTATCATACAATAGTGAAGCGGAGAAACAAACAATAAAACTTATAGCTTAGTCCATTAATTTATGTTTCGCTATCTTTAAGTTGTTTAAGTCGATTGCACTTTTCATATGCCTAGCTATGAAAGTTAGTAACCTTTTATACGGTTACTCGTGGCCCTTTATACAACCACCAACATCATTTATGTCTCATTATGACATAATTAGCAACCCTTTTGTACGGCCACCATTCAAGTTGTGTCATATTTGGCAAAGTACCCTTTATACGGTCACTTGTAACCCTTTATACGGTTACCATTTATAAAGTTGTAAAAATTTCAACATTTATAATTTATCAAATTCATAAAAGAATCACACTTCTTCCAATTACATTACAATACTAACGCATTTAGAATCACAAAAGCACTATTTAGCCTTTAGCTAGTTGACATTAGGCATGCAAACTCAAGTACTGCCTTAATCTAGAGAAGAAGGTACATCATGGTTTGGTACCAAAGATAAGCACAAGGAGAAAATATATAACACGGGATAGACTCATGATAAAAAAGAAAATGCGAGCTCACTCGTTCCAATTAAACTCACACTAACCTTAATAGACATTTAATCAAACACTTTATGAGCATGACTTTGTAAGGAAAGATATTTAGTAAGAACAAGTCTTAACTCACCTCAAGATTCTTCCTTCTTAGCAAGATTAACTGCTACACTTGCCAACAACAATCAACAATTCAATCTACATAATAATCGGGTTCAATTTACATCAATACAAACTCAAAGAATATAACTTTATTTTACAATTCTTTGGTCTAAAGAAAATTTTTACTTAGGGTTCGATTTAAAATATTAGCTAGTCTTGATTAACTAATCAAATCCCCCTGCAACATATACACAACTTAACCCATCACCCTCCCCAAATCATCTCCTTTAACAATTCAAAACTTAAACCTCTTCTCAATTATATCATATAATGTTGACATACTTTTGAAACACTTGATTTAGACCGTGAAAGACTTTATACTCCTTGGACACATTAATCAATTATTAAGCTCGTAATTATTGAAATGGTAAGCCTAGAAATTTATGGAATTTTATATTGGTTATCCATGAAGGAATCAATGAGTCTGAGACTCAAGAAAATTAGGAACTATCAATAAATTCAAGTGATGCTGGAATTAATCGATTGAAAATAGTGGTGGATTATGCCTTTACATATAATATTGCAACAAAAATCATGCAAAACAGTGAGGATCTTGAACCTCAATCTGTCACAGAATGATGACAAAGAAATTATTGGTCAAAATGACAAGAAGCAATTCAATCAAAGTTGCATTCACTTGTCAAGCATAAAGTTTTTTGACCTATAGCTCAAACACCTAATGGTATTAAACCTATTGGCTATAAATGGGTCTTTGTGCGAATAAGAAATGAGAAAAATGAAACACAAAGGTATAAGACACGCCTTTTGCACAAGGATTTTCACAAAGGCCTGGTGTAGATTCTGAAGAGACATATGCACCAGTTATGGATGCAATAACATTACGTTATCTTATTAGTTTCAGTGTCCATGAGAGGCTTGAAATGCATTTGATGGATGTGATTATGTCCTATCTATATGAATCACTTGATAATGAGATATACATAAAAATTCTCTAAGAATTTAAGATTCCTAAAGCATATCGCAAAGTCACGAAAAATGTATTTAATTAGATTGCAAAGATCATTGTATGGTTTGAAGTAACCTGGACGCATGTGGTGTAACCGTCTTAGTGAGTATTTATCTAGGGATGGTTATGTAAATGATGAAATTTACTCATATATTTTTATAAAGAAAACAACATATGAGTTTGTCATACTTGCTGTTTATGTTGATGACATAAACCTTATTGGAACTCCAATAGAGCTTCAAAGGACAATTTATTCTTTTAGAAAAGAATTTGAGATGAAAGACCTTGGAAAAACAAAATTATGTCTTGATTTGCAAATTGAGCATTTGATAAACGGTATCTTTGTTCATCAATTTTCTTATACAGAAAAGATGTTGAAAAGATTTTATGTGGATGGAGCACATCCATTAAGTACTCTGATGGTTGTTCGATCACTTAATGTGAACAATGATCCATTCCGACCTCAAGAAAAGAATAAAAAAATTCTTGATCCTGAAGTAACATATCTTAGTGCAATTGGTGCACTAATGTATCTTGCTAGCACTACAAGACCTGATATAGCCTTTTCGATTTATTTGTTAGCAAGGTATAGTTCTTCTCCTACGGCATTGGAATGGGATCAAACACATAATGCGGTATCTAAAACAGACTATCGATATGGGTTTATCTTATTCTAACAATTGCAATCCCGATCTTGTTGGTTATGCTAATGCATGGTATTTATCTGACTCATACAAAGCTCGATCTTAAATTGGCTACGTGTTTATATGTGGAGGTACTGTCATATATTGGAGATCTACAAAGCAGTCTCTCGTAGCCACTTTATTAAATCATGCTGAGATAATAATTATTCATGAAGCAAGCCAAGAATGTGTGTGGTTGAGGTCCATGATACATCTCATTAGAGAAAAATGTGATTTAAAATGTGACAAAGTACCCATAATTTTATATGAAGATAATGCAGCATGCATAGCACAACTAAAGGATGGATTCATAAAATGAGATAGAACAAAGCACATTTTGGCAAAGTTTTTTTATAAACATGAGCTCCAAAAGAATGGTGATATCAATATGCAATAGATTCGTTCAAATGACAATGTGACTGATTTATTCACCAAATCTTTACCAACTGCAACTTTCAAGAAGATGGTGCACAAGATCGGGATGTAAAGATTCAAAGATGTTCTCATTAGGGCGAGTTAATACACATTGTACTCTTTTTCTCTTATGAGGTTTTGTCCTATTGGATTTTCCTTGTAAGATTTTTAATAAGGCGGCCAAAATATTTTTTATTAGATATGTGTACTTTTTTTTTCACTAAAATTTTTTCCACTAGATTTTCTAGTAAGGTTTTAACAAGACACATTATCTATCAAATAGACATTCAAGGAGGAGAATTATAAATGTATTTGTATTATAGTGAATGTCTATAAAGATATTTGTATTTGTATTCTCTCTTTTCTCTTTCTCTACAATATTCTTCCTCTTGCTTTATTATTTCATAACGTTAATGACTAATTACAAATAAATATTGTGTTTGTGATATGATATCAATTTATTAGCGTCAAAATAAGCCAGTAATAAATCACAATATAATTTCATAAGTGCTAATTATTTAAACGAATAATTTATACTATATGTTCTGATCTGCTATACAACTTTGTATTACAATGCATCTTCATAATGCTAATATTTATATTAAATGTTAATCCATTAATAATGTATCAATATAAATTTTGTAATAATTAACATGAAATAGACATATGCAAGCATTTAAGTTCTGATATAATAAAAGTGAATCAATCAAACGCTACTTTTATAATGTTTTTGTTCAATGAAGTAAGTATTAGAGCAAAATTAAAAAAAGAACTACTGAATTAGATCAAACTCTTAAACATGATCATTAATCAATTTAAAATTTATAATTTTCTTTCTAAATTATCATCTTGTTATGCTAACACATTTTTTTAAATATTATTTATGTTATTTTTAAAATTTTATTTTTATTAGTATGAGAAACACGCGCGAGATGCAAACAATAAAACTAGTATATGTAAATATATAAAATATAATATAAAAAAGAAGTATTACCTCTTCATCAACTAATGTTATAGTCATTCAAGTGCCCTCCTTTGTTCCTTTTTTATACTATTTTACTAATTCAACTCCAATTACTAAGACTTTTATTGTCCAATAAGAATCATAGTGCCTTAAGTTGATAAGTGGCATAATTTCATTGACGAAATTCTTTTCAGATTCTATTACAAGATTATCTAAAATAAATTGTGTACAAGCGTTATAAGTATATTAATCTATAAGTTTATTAAAAAATTTATTTTATGAGATGAGGAAATACTCTACATGAATAATTGAAACTTGTGACTGTAAAAGTAGATGAAGAATGTCAGTTAGAAATAACACAAATTTTAAATCACATAATATCAATATTAGACTCAATTAAAGGAGACAATCTAAGTTAAATTATTTTGAATATAAACAAGTTGAGCTGGCATAACAATTACTATTGATGCAAAAAAATTCAAAACATGACCAAAAAAGTAGATTTTAAGACAAATTTAAAAACATACAAAAGTTAAAGATTGAATCAAAGGTGCTGGTGCAGAAAAGTTAATGAATTAAATAATGCAATTATAAATTCTTTTATAGCAGTGAAACACTACTATCAAAAAGAAAAAAAATTTAAAAGAAATTGATAGACGTGAGAACTTTTTAAAGAGATGAAAATTTAGTAGATTTTTTTTAAGTTTACAACACAAACTGAATTATGTTGCGAATAGAAAACTTAATATAAGAAGAAAAAAAAATTTGTAGTAGGCATGAAACTTTAAAATAATATAAAATGGCAATTTCTAGTAAAAAAAAGCAGTAGGCATGGAAACAGTAAACTTTATGGAAATTTTTGATATGGAAAAATAATTTTTTTTAAAAAAAAATATGCCTGGAAATTTTTTGTATGGAGATTTTTAATTAAAAAATAGTAGGCATGGAAACTTTATGGAAATTTTTGGTATTGAAACTTTATGGAAATTTTCTATATGAATCTTTTTTTAACTTTATGGAAAGTTTCTAAATAATAATTTACGAAAAATAGCAAATGATGATTTTATCTATTGTGATATCTTTCAATGAGGAGCAAAAAATTTAATCAACATTTCTAAGGGTCTTGTTAAGAATTTCCAATTCAATTGACTTTATCCTAAAAAATTTCATTATCTTCTTTTAGTATATTTTTCTCTTATAAATATTTGTTACGAACTTGTTTAGAAAATCAGAATTTCTTTAAGAAAGGCACATACATCTAGTCCGTTTAGTCAAGTTTTTGGGAGACCAAAAATATTTATTTAAACAAAAAAAAGTGTTCGGTCAAGTTTTTGGAAGAAAATAAGTGTTTTTAAGGAGTAGTAGAAGTTGTTTTTCAGAAGCTAAAAAAAAAATAGTTTCTCCCCAAAAGTGCGTATTTGAAAAATACTTTTGAGAAAAATACACTTAAAAGTACTTTTTAAAAGCTTGTCAAACACTAGTTGTTGCTCAAAAGTATTTTTCAAATTTATTAGCCAAACAAAAACTATTTTTCACCAAAAGTACTTTAACAAGGACTTTTAAATCAAAATAAATTAATTTTAAAAGTTTGACCAAACAAATTCATTTAATATATTAATAAAATATTATACTTATTCTAACTTGTTTCTAAGTTTACTTGAGTTTATCCTAAGTTTTTTATAATTGATGTTTAAGTATTTCCCCTCATCAACACTCTGAATATAAACATGTGTCTGAAAGTTTTTCTTAAAACAAAAATTAATTGTCAAGAAAATAAAAAAGATAAGATAGACAGTTTGATCAAATTTAATAAAAATTATATCTAAATAATAATTAAAATGCGGGATTCCTTCATCTAAAATGTTTATGGAAGAGGATCAAATTGACCCATACGAACGATCTAAGCTCATTGGAACCAGCGACAATCTTTTTGTGTGAGTTCCGCTTTAATTCATCCTATCTCACTACTAAAAAATTTATGAAAACCCGATTTAAAAAAATAGATTTAAAAAATAGTTGAAAAAAAAGTGATTTGGGTCGGTTTTTTCCAATATTTTTTTTTAAATTCTTTTTAAAAGAAATTGATATCATAAAGTCGGTTAAATAATTAAAAAAAAATGAAAAATACTAATATCTAGCTCCTGAGGTTGAAAATAAATTCTGAAAAAATATAAAGACCTTATGAGATTGGCATGAATAACAAATAATAATAATAATAATAATAATAAATAATTTCCGGGAGAAAGGTTACCGATCTCGTGAGGTCACTTTTGAAAACTGCTCAAGCATTTTGCAACATATGTTTGAGATTGATTTTTAGCTTGCTTTTTAATGGAATCGATTTTAATTGTTTTTTAATAGTATCTGATCCTAATTCCCAACCCGTCTTAGCTCAAGTAACTTTTAACCCGACCATTTATTAACTCAATGTTGGGATATATACTATTAATCATGGGTTATGTACGATTAACCATGTGTTTAGATGTAGTATTTATTATAGAACAGTTGTTTATTCAATTTTAATAAAGGTTCAAATAGATCATATATTAGTCGATGTGTTCTTTACTTATATAGTAGATGATTTAATGTATAGAGTTTAGCTTATGCACGAAAGATTAATTAAATTGTCGGTTCTTATAAGTATAAAGTTTATATATGTTAACAATCTAAGATGAAAATTGGACAAACTCATCGATACGATTGTAGCACAAGATTAAATATAATTTATCTTGATTATGAGAATGGTATAATTCCAACTTCTTGTACAAGTACATTTTGTATGTATTGAATGGACCAAGCAGAGATAAATATTTTATCTGACTTAATAAAATAAATTCTCTAGATCATTAAATGTACTCTTAATCTTGATATAGTTATTATGATCAATGTAATTTGTTTGTTGTTTTGATCTATCAAAGGGTGAAACTCGATCTTTCGTAAGATAAAATGTTCCCGATAGGTTGGATAATGACAATTGACATTTGTGAAATAATAATTAGTTGATGGAATCCATGTCTCGGCCTTGAGATTGATGATATCCATTTATGATTGCTTATAAGTTTTCATGTGAAAACCCTACAGATGGATTTAGTATCCGTCGCATCAAATTAATTAATGAATTAAATAGTCAAAAATTTAATTCGATTGATTGGTATCTGTAATCTTATCATGAGGAGTTAAATAAGATTTAATGAATGATTTTGAAATTATACCGAGGAGTGCAATTACGGATTTTTAAACGAATAATCTGCAATTTATTATGGTAGGTTAATTCATTCATTCAATACCATAATTGGAAGTCTCACTAATTAAATCTGTGATCTCTGCTATGCTTGATTAATTAATGAACTTGAAAAGGAAGAAACCAATTTTCTAGAAGAAGTAAAATCTTACAAGATTTTGGTTAAAAATAAACTGGTTTTCTAGAAGGAAAGTTTGACTATTACTTGGAGAGAAAAATTCCTATACGTTTTGGGACTAGGGTTTTATATCTTAAAAATGTGGTTATAAATAGGATTCTCTTCCTCTATGAAAAATCATCCACACAAGTATTCCCTACTCAGAGATTTTTGAGGCTATGACAGAAGATCGCAGACCTGGAGAATACATTGGATGATTTGTGCAATAGCTTCAAGAAGATTAATTTGCTGTCATGCTTCAAAAGATAAGTATTGATTTTATGATTGATTAAAATATGTGTGTTTTGTGTTGTCTATATTACATGCAAATATGATCCTGAATTGTTTGTATGCATATGCCTGTATTCCAACACTCAGCCTATTTTGACCTGCCTAAATTCAATCCAACTCGCTCATTTGCCACCTATAGTTTGTCCAAATTTTTCTTCATGAAAAGAGTAGTTATCTAACAAATATGATGTTTTCTGTGGTATCTAAAGCGTATTTTTAATATCTTAGGGTGGGTGGCCTGCTTTTGAACTCTTTAATTAGGTTGCATTTGGTCGAGAAATCTCATTATTCTCAACTCGGCTTTATGGATTTCCTTTTTGGCTGCCAACTTCAACAGTCAGTCGTAGGAAAATATTCATTTTTCCTTGGCCTTTTCTGCATATTTGATTAAAATACACTACACTGGCCCCAGTGTATTTCCCTAGCAAAATCAGTACAGGATCAACCACCATCTAATCACAAAAAGTACTATAGTTACCTTATGGGATCCCATTTTCGTGAAGCAACTTAATGCTATGTATATATAAGTACTTGCATAAGATGTTTCATTGCCAGCATAATATGCTTCTCTAAAGCTGTCCAAAGCAAATACGCCTTAAACACTTGATTAGTTGGAATCAGCTGCATGCACTTGTTTCACGCTATTCAGGAGTGTGCAGATGATTCGTCATAGACTATTTTTACACAATTCATCAACCTACAGCAACACGTTAAGCGAAGGAAGAAGAATTGGTACAAGGTTGAGAAATATCTTTAAGTGGACGGTTATTTAAGCTGGAGAAGCAGGGCACATGCTGAATTACTCGGAACTTTGATCTTTCAAGAATTTCGCATGTGCTCTCGCTCTCCAGCTTAATTCTCCCGCCAATTGCAGCATTCAAATGTCAGTAATGTTGAGTTCAGGTAAGTCATCATTAATTCAATATACTCTTTAGCCACCATTACATCTTACTCGCGAATAAAATAGCTTCTCCTTCCAAACATCTGATATTCAATGATCTGAACATTTGTCCAACTTATGATATTTACAAAAAGCAAGCTTGAATGACTAGAAAAAAATAAAAATAGAAGTTGAAGAATGCTCTAACTGCCAATATTGCATTAACATTCAGCCAGTGGGAACTGTCCTCTCAAGGCAATAAACAACGTTATATACCGAAACAACAAGAATTAAAGCGCAAGCAAGGCCTAACGAGCCCAATGACATAGTACTATACATAGTACATTTACAAGAATAAATTGTACTTAGATGATTGTAGGCTGTACATAGCACACACATACCTCAAGCTCTGGTTAAAAAAATATGATCTGAAAATGTGTGTCATCAAGGGAAATTCCATGTGTTTTATCCCTGTAACTTTTGTCCTTCGAGGGACTTATCTTGGCTTCGAGTCCTTTCCCTTGCTTCTGAATGACGACAAAGAAAAGAATGATCTTGGAGCTGTGAAATAGTAAATAAAGAAAAGTTAATACTTGAATTACTGAAGCACAAAAAGCTTCAAATGGATTTGTGCAATACAAAATATTGAAAAGTTCAAGATTGGTTAGATATCAGATGATATACTGTTTCATTGTTCATCAATGTAATACATCTTTAAGGCATTGGCTAATAAAGCAAGACACATAAGATGCTGATGAAACAACTAACTTCTTATGCTAATAGATAGGTGAGTACTCTTTGACTCAGGAAGTATATAGGTCAGGAAGATAGTTTCATAAAAAAGTGTGAGCTGTGCACAACTATTTTTTAAGGCTATGAAGCTAAGTGGCAACTACGCCGATGCAGGCTCTTACTCTTTCTTTTCTTCTAATGGTGGCATTTATTGGATAAAACAGAAAACACAGAGCAATAACACCAAATTATATTCTAAATGTTCACCCTTTATTAAGCTTCCTGATAAATTAATCTCCCTCAGTTTGAAGTTAGCTGGAGGTGCCGGAATACAACTGTGCAAGGATTGAACTGCCAGAAATAAACATCACTGTGTCAGTTACTTAAGATGGATGAGCTTCATACCAAAAGTTGAAACTGAATACATGAAAAATAAGATCACATGAAAAGGTGTACTCATGAGCAAAATAAAATAGAAAAACCATTAACTTAACCAACAAGCTTTAAACTTCACTGTTTGAAGTTTCTAAATTCGTTTCCTTGTCTATTACACAGGATTAGAAGAAACTATTGCAAAATAAACAAAGTAAGTTTGCAAAATTGCTAGCTGAAACAGATAAAGTTGGAACAACTAAAAGGTTTATTTTGCTTCCCAAGTTCTAATGTAGAAAAGCAAATAGGAAGAACCATCAATGACATTATAAACAGAATTGAGCAGCACAAGTTAAAGCTGCCGCCTCTGATACATAATTTTCCTGTGGGACCAAATGTATAAATTGTGCCAAACATGACTGATCATGCCCCTTGTCCTATACAAGAATCATTGTGATGATATACTCAAGTTAATGTTGAATAAGTTTACTCTTCGTCTTACGCCTCTGTGAAACAGTTGTTTTTTAGTACTCAGATGTGTCCAGTTTCATTAATAAGTAAACCTGCAATTTGGGTAGCCTCAGCTCGTAACATGTGGTAAAGATACTTCATGAACTAGATTAGAAAAAGCAATTCATCAACATGTGCTGCTGGAATGTTCCTGTTAAACGCTTAAAGACGAAATTTGAAACAATTAACAAGTAAAAAAGTTTAATCAATTTTGGGGAAGCCATTGAACATCCATCAAAAGGAAACACGGTTTAAATTTAATAAAATAAAACATCATATCTTACCTCGTTCATTGAAAAGCACATCCTCATATAAGCCATCACCAGAGCGATGGCGACTATCATGTCCATTTCTTGTGCAATCATCTCCTTTAGAAGTAGTTGCAGCAATCCAGTCTTTAACCAAACTATCTGTGCCAGGGTTTTTCCTCCCAAATTTCAATAATCGTTTAAATCCTCTGGTCTTTTCCTTGCGTGATAGACTTTGAGAAGATCTTACAATATTGATTGGATTCTGAGCTGCCGTTCCCCATTTCTTCCTCGTTCTAGCAGCACCATCAGTCTGTGTTGGACTCAGAAAATGTGAGGACCCAGGACTTCCCACAGTAGAGTCTGAAGAATCAACATCAGACATCTCATGAGGATAAGGAAAGGGGTACTGATGAGTCTGTAAGACAGGACTATTTAGGAAGTTGGAAGGCACGGAACAAGGCGAATATCCAGCTTCCGAAGCATAGCAAACTTGAGAAAATGATCTCCGGAGATGTCTATTTCCTGAACCAGAATTTACCTTCTCCATCTCGTGGCTTGGTCTTGGTGTCCCATTATCAAAATTTTCCGCAACTGCAGATCTCATGTTCTCAAAATCGTCATCATCTCTACCCTCTGAGTACTCAGAATCCAATTCCATGTCATCAACATCATCATCATCATTGTGCACACACCTTGCTGCAAATTTAGAACCCCTTGTTTTAGGCAAGCCACCTCTTGAACTGAAGTCAGCATCTTTTCCCTTCTTTATTATAGTTTTTGTGTTCGAAATGTTGGAAAATTTATCACTGAGACTCTGCCTCATCTTGTCCTTCACAGATTTGAGAGGTGCTGAAATTACACACTTGGGACTTTGTTCTATCTTGTCCTTATCAAATTTGAGAGGTGCCAAAATAACACCCTCAGGATTCAAAGCAGAGCTTTTTCTTAAGGACTGCGAGTGCAGTAATTTGCTACGCGCATAGTGTGAACGAGTAGTTGTTTTACCAGCTGGAGAATAAGGCTCTGCATTTTCCTTTCTCATGTAAGACAAGTTTGGAACGGAGCGTGCAAGTGAGCTTTCCGGTTGAGATTTTCGCTGAGAGGAAGGACCACTAGAAACCTTCATAGGAAACCTTGGAACAGATGCTACTATGTTGCGAGGTTTCGATGAAGTTTTGATAGGTAAATGTTTCTTCTTCCTCGGAGTAGTATGCTTAGAAACTTCTTCCGAAGATGTTTCACTGGAAGACCTGTGTTCATCATTCCTTTTCTGATTCATGAATTCAGGCATATCTTCTCTATCATCACTTTGCTGAAAAACTACTGATTGTTTCTGTCAAAGGGAATTAACATTTTTCAAGATTGGTGACGAATATAAAAGGAAGCATAACCAATCAACTCTATAGGATTTAACAAAAAACAGAAATGCCAACAAACTGTTTGTGAAATTGCTGCATCTATAGTTAGAAATCAAAGGAACTAGAGTTATATATACCTGGTCTCTGCTAAAAATCGAGCTGGAGTTAAATGATCTGCGTCTCTCCATAGTCTTCATTTCAGCTGTACTCTTCTCAAGGCTATCCTCCATAGCCTTCAGCTTGGCTTCCTTCTCTGCTCCTTTAGAATTCCATTCTTCCCTAATTTTCGCATCCCTTTTCTGCATATACATCTCATAGAATTTCCCCGGAGAACCCGCAAAACCGATTAGCTCATGATCAGCAGATTTGTGTAAATTCATACCAACTGCAGGTTTCCAAAACGCATCATTGTCAAATACTTGACCGACAAAAGCATTGTCTACTTCAGGTAGATTTTTGTAGGATGAAGTAGCTGATGGCCAGCTTTGCATGTAGCCATGCCTGCTCGTTCTGGTAGAAGAATTAGATTGATTTCCAGGAGGAGGATTGCGTAGTTTATGCTCGGCGAAAAGCTTTTCGAGTTCATTTGCTTTTATTTTCAACTCATCATTCAGTTCCTGGTTTCCTTTTGATTGACGTACCCTTTGAAATTGCTCTGCAGACGGTGTGAAAAATGAGTGGAGTCTCTCCTTTGCCATTAATTACCAGCCTAATTAAATCCCATAGATATATATATATATATGCCTTTCGGAGATCAGCCTCCGCTTGAATAATCTATAGAGAGGCAGACAATAGAGCGATCCTGGATCGTCCTTCAGCTCCAACTATGTATACAACATATATATGTAAAAGAAAAAGTTTAAAATGTGTACAAATAATATATTACATTCACGTCGAGGGTTGATGGATCAGGAGGAGTGTTAAATCTCCTCCTCCTCCTCCCTATCAACAATGGTGGTGACCTTTCTCTTGCTTTTGTCGTGATCAAAGTTCAACGTTCAATTCTCAGGTACGTCGCAAAGGGAAGGTGGGGGAGGGAGGATATTGGGATGATGACACGTGGAGGATTTAGATTGGTCGATGTAAGAGGGGGTGTTGCTGTTGTTGTGTTGAGAGGGATTCTCGGCAAGGTAGAATGGGGCCCAGGTCCAGTTGGTCGTTGATCCAGATAAATGGGCCTGGATCTCGTTGATGTACATGTCATACCTCCAACGTCTATTAATAGGAATCGTCAATGGCGGAGTAATAAAAATGAGCATCTAGTTTTTATGTCACCTCACATTCTTCAATTCTTTTACACACAAAAAACTTTTTGTATCCAATAATAAAAAGTTAAAATGAAATTATTAGCTTGTTTAGTTACAAAAAGAAATAGAAGAAAAATATTATGTTCATATTTGTGCAATAATAATAATAAAAGAGAGGTTTCTGTAATATTTGTAATCATAAACGGACGTAGCTAGATTTAGAATTTGAAGTTTATATATTTTTATACAACATCCTTTAAATAAAATATTTGAGAAATGCGCCTGAAGGCAAAAGAGATGGATTCTTGTTCTTTCGAGCTTACCAAGAAAAAGTCCAAATTCATGCTTATCAAAATATGTTCACATACATTTTTTTTTTAGATTAACTGTGTCTTAACTCCATATAGTGATCATCATTTCAGAATCATTACCATTATACTGTGACGTTCTTTTATTTTGTCAGTGTAATGTTCCATCATTCAGTTAGTGTAATGCTCCAAATATCTGACTTATATGTACAGAATCGCTCCTACATTGGAGGATATCAATCCAGAAAATATTCCCTTCTCTCTTTCTAGTCGATTGGGTTTTTTGTTGTTAAATTTCTTATTATTATTTCTGCTCTGAATTGATATTTAAAAAGCTTGTTGAATTATAAGAATGCACCTATATTTAAGAACAATAACATTCACGACATATCTCAAATTAGAAGAAAATTCCGATGGTCATACTTCATCAAATTTTACTACATGTTATGCTCTAGGTCCACAATTGTAAAAAAAAAAAAAAGTATATGTTAGTGTTACAAGCTAAATCCTCGTAGGCTATGATTGTGAAAGTACCCTTTTCTTTCTCACCTTGTTTGAGTTATAACCTTACGGACATAAGGGAAATGGGCATAATTATATACTTCTCAAATTTAAGTTATATACGTTCAAGAACGGAGCTGATAGGGCTAAGGGGTTTGAATTTTCTTCGACGAAAAATTATACTATTTATATATGATATTAAAAAAAATAATTCTGCATATATAATATAAATGAAAACTAATTCGGGGTTCAATATGAAAAATGTGGAGATGCGGGGGATCGAACCCCGTGCCTCTCGCATGCAAAGCGAGCGCTCTACCATTTGAGCTACATCCCCAATTGATGGCTTTATCTGTATATAAAATATTTCAATAAAAGAAAATAATTTCTAAGATGTCTACTTAAAATTTAATATTAATTAATTATATTTACTAATTAATTGTAAAATGTCCAACTAAGAATGACATGTGTCTATATTAATCAGATTTTAAGTTATTTTTGATTTTTCATATGCCTCTAAAAGAGTAAATACACACGTACTATTTGTCACTTTTATACTTAAAAAATATTTCTTCCATTTTAAAGTAATTTAGAAAATAATAAGACCCCTATGATCATATTAGAGGGATATTTATGTCTTTTTCATAAAAACTTCCAACGTCTATTAGTAGGAATCGTCAATGGTGGAGTAAATATTTCTTGAAATGGAGAACGATGAAACCAACTTACCTCCTTCGACAACCCAATAATAAAATGAGCATTTAATTTTTATGTCACCTCACATTTTTTAAATCTTTTACACACAAAAAAAAAAAAAAAAACTTTTTGTATCCAATAATAAAAAAACTAAAATGAAATTATTAGTGTTTGTTTAGTTACAAACAGAAACAGCAAAAAGTATATGTTACAGAATAATTTTGTAACAATATAATCAGATTTAGAATTTACAGTTTATGTATTTCTACAATAATTTCAATATATAATTGGCTGGTCCAGTCAAATATATATAGGTATTTAACAAATGTTTTAATAATATTATGTAGAAAATGTGTGTAAATTAAAGTTACTGAATTACCATGAATACGTAGATTATGTTAAGTAAAAAAATGAAAGTACCCTTCATAAATTAGAAAGAGTGTTCTTTTCTTATTCAATAAGATATCGTTCTTTAATGTTAGGGGGCTTGCAAACAGAGGCGAATGTATCATATACTTAATTTTTAAAGTGGTGTATAAATTTATATATAAAATTTATCAAAATTATAATAAATAATAAATATAAACCCGTAACTTTAAAAATATAACGAATTCAATTCTAAAATCTTTAAAAATTGAACCCATAAATTTTAAATTTTGAATCCGCTTCTACTTTTAAAGAGCTATAAAAAAAAAAATGAGGGTGAGTTCACGCATGTGAAAAATGAGCTTGAAGGCAAAAGAGGTGGATTCCGCTCCCCCAGCCACAAATATATCGGACGTTTAATCCAATTTGATTTTGCAAAAATCATTCCTATTCTTTTGAGCATACCTAAGAAAAAAAATCCAAATTCATGCTTATCAAAATATGTCCAGTTACATTTCTTTGAGATTAAATATTTTTTTAACTTCCCACAACGGTCATCATTTTATAATTATCACCTTTGTATTGTGATGTTCTATCATTTAGTTAATGTAATGTTTCAAATATCTCACTTATATATAAAGAGAGAGAATCATTCCAATGAATAGAAGGATAGCAATCCAGAAAATATTTCTTCTCTTTTTTTACACGATTGTGTTTTTTGCTGCTAAATTAATTACTCGGTGTTATTTTTGCTCTTAATCAATACTAAAATTTTTTATTAAATTCTAAAAATATATCCGTATTTAATAAAATATTTTTAAGGATAATATCATTCCCAACATAATTAAGAGCCCGTCTGATTTACCTGGAAAAAAAAAACGGCTTTTAAATATAAGTGTTTAAAGCATTTTTTAAAGTGCTGAAACTTATTTTATAAATAAGCAGGTATGTTTTGGATAAAAGTGATGAAGCTGAAAAAAAGTTATTGATGTGTTTGGTGCATAAGTGCTGTTAAGCACTTATTTCTGATCAAATGACCGAAATGCCCTTAAAACTGTTATCACTATAAAAAACGAACTATTGTGATATTTTTATTTCTAAAATAATTAAAATTTAAATTAATTTTATATTTTTATTTATTTTTAATATAAACTAATTATTTATGTTTTTTTAATTTTTTAAAATATATAATTTGAATAATATTAGGTAAATCTCCCTTTACATTTTATTAGGAGTCTAGTTCTATTAAAAAAAAATTACAGATTCGCTGGAAAAAAAATTATAGATTTATCAGGAAAAAAAATTACAGATTCTCCGGAAAAATAAAATTACAGATTCACTGGTAAAAGAAATTATATATTCGCCTGACAAAAAAACTACAAAATTCGCTGGAAAAAAAATTACAGATTCTCAGGAGAAAATATTATAGATTCAATTACAGTTTAAAAGTTCATTGTCACTTATTATAGATTCGCCGGAAAAATAAAATTAAAAATGGAGATATATATAAGATACAACTTTAATGATAAACTTACCACAAGATCGAATATACCACGAATTCTCTGAACAAAATGCAAGAAAAAATGATGAAAAGATGAACAAGAGGAACAAAGAAGAAATATGAGGTTGGAGTGTAGAGAATGAGAAGAAGAAAAAGAGTTATAGGGTTTTATTTACTTGAAGATATTATTGAAATTTAGAAAGTATTATGTGAATAAAAAGGTAAATATCTTGGTCAAACATAAATGACTTATAAGTCAAAAAAAATAAAAAGTTGGTAAGAACCAACTTTTGGCTTTGGCTTTTTTAAAGTATTTTTCAATTTTTTTAAGTATTTTTTGTCCAAATCAAACACTACAAAAAATTAAAAAATACTTAGTTGATTTGACCAACCTTTAAGCTAACTTGCGGACACAAGGGAATTGGGCATATATATTCGTATATTTTTCGAATTTAAATTATATATATTGATATAAAATTAATATTAATTTTTAAAATAATATAATTGAATTTGTACGGGTAATTTAAAAATAAGTAAAAAAAATTAATTAAATAATAGAATTATAACGAAGTAACTTGAAAGTAATGAAGAATAAATCAGTATTTGCACAATTTGAATTAAGATGTAAGGGTGAGTTGCCCTGAGCTCCAATGTGATTGACCAGCAACATCACTGGAAAAGGAAATTTAGAACATCTGCAACTAAAAATACTTGGGAACTTAGAGAGCTTAATATATAATGTTGTATATGAACGAAACTCAGATGTCCTTTAAAAAGAAGTAACACTTTATTCGTAATGACATATTTGAGAACAAAATTTACAAAATGTGTCTTCGTTTTTATCACAGATCAACACCTAATTCGAAAATCGATCGAACTAAAATTTTATCTTATACGTAAAAAATTATTTTTAGCTAAAATTTTAACATGTGATAGACATATTAGTTACTACTTTTACCAAAGATTTTAATTTTGCAAATTCAGGCTATTGTGGATACAACATAAAATGTAAATGGAAACGAATTTGGGTTGAATCTGAAAAAGAATTAGTAGTAAAAAGTGGAGATGCGGGGGATCGAACCCCGTGCCTCTCGCATGCAAAGCGAGCGTTCTACCATTTGAGCTACATCCCCAGCTAATGACCTCCATCTGTAATAATTTATATAGAGTAATATCTGTACATCCAGTATCATAATGTCTACTGAAATTTTTACACGCTAATAAAAATCAATGATAATGTAGATACACCCTACTAACACCATTATCCACAGTCCTGCCTAATTCACTTCAACTGTGAAAAATTGAATAAATTTACCCTTTTATTGAATTTGGTCTTAGTTACGTCTTTATCATCTATGGATTGACTCAGATTTGCTCCTCAATTATGAAAAATAGATCAAATTTTCTGTTCACAAAAAATTGACCCCAAATATGTCCTTATTTCTATTTCTAATATATAAAAGAGCTAGGTAGGAACGATTATGGATAATATTGTAATTTCACATTTAACTTATAAGTATTTTAAGAACATGTATTAAAACTTAAAAATTGATATTCTTTTATTATAAAAATATATAAAAATATTAAAATGTTCTATTTCTCTTGATTATTTTTTTTCTCTTTTTCCATTGAATTTATTTACCGCTTCTTTATTTTTATCTTAACGTTGTTGTATATTAAATTCTCCATTCATCTTTCTTTTTTTTATTAATAGTGGCTAGATATTTTTTTATAGCATGGATGACCATGGCAATGAAGAGTTGTACAAAGAGCAATTCAAATTGTATTGTACTATATATTTGGTCTTTATCTTATTTTCTCACCAATTATCTCTAAACATGTGCAATATAAATGATTAATAATTATATTTTTTGTCAGACCCATTTTTTTAATATCATATAGTTATTATAAGTGAGAATTTTTTTTTACAAAGACTTATTCAATTCCATAAAATTTAAAAACATTCAACCATTATCTATTTTTATTCATGTTTTGTTTTTTCTTCACTCTTTAATTGTTTTTATTTCACTAAATATTTATTATTGATATAATGGTGCATTTAATAAAAAAATAATATTTTTAAATATAATTAAGCTTTTGAATTTCTCTAAATATTTTTTTAAAATCCAAAGCTTCTAAAAAATATTATAAATAAATTTGTACTTATAAGCATATAAAATGTATTAAAATTAATCTATGAATCATACACGGAAATTATGTTATACAAAAGTTAATTCTTTATTTGAAATTTAGTGCACTATGTAAATATAGTTATTAATGAGTTAAGTTTAAAATTTTAAAATATGTCTTTAAATTGTGATTATATTTAATTTAAAAATTATAATAAAACAAAAGATTATGATAATTGAACTAAATTGAAAACAATTAATATGTTTGCATCCATACTTAGAGGATAAAATCAAATATATTAAGACTCTTCAAATGCAGTAAGTTGAATTTGTAAATATAATATATTTTATTTGTGTGGATAAATTTTTTCTTAAAATAGATAATGAATACATAAAGAGATAAATGAATTTTCTTTTGAAGGGAAAACATAACTGATCAATACAATTGACATCCAATTTTTTTAAAATAAAATTATCACCATATCGCAATCACTACCAGTTACATGATTTTTTTTGTTGCATAACACAAGTATTATTGGAATCTAAAAGAATTTGTGGAACAAATTTTTACGTAAAATATGTAGAAAGCATATCATAGTCATAATCTCTTTATGGAATAATATTCTTTATATCGCCACATGTTTTAAGGTTTAATTTTTTTTTTAAACCTGTTGGGTTTTTCTTTTTCACAAATAAATTGATTTCATTTAATTCTTAATTATTCAGGCACAACAAAGACCACATCATTTAATTAACAAGGATTTCTATTATGGAATTAATTCAAAATATTTGGAATTAATTCTACAATAATATATACAAAGTATTTTATTAAAAATTTGTAATTACACTACTCAATCCAATTTTGCAATTCTTTCATCAAACCATATTTAACTTTCCGTTTTAAGATTTAGAAACTAATCAATCAAAATAACTTAATGACAATTTAATTTATTAATTATTTTCTTTATATTTTTGCTTAGCTTATTTTATATGCCGAATATAAAGTTCACATGTAGAATTTACACACGAAACTTATAAGCTTTCATAAAGGTGTATGATCAATGTCTAGACCAAGACATGAACTTCATCGACTAACAATTACCGAGGTTGCTATCATCCAATTTTTTAGTCATATTGACCCACGAAAGAATTTATTATTTTAATAAATAATATACGTAATAAATAACAATCATGTTAGAATTAAGAGTATATATATTTAATGGACTAGAGAATTATTTTATTAACTCAATATAAAATATTTATCTCTACTTGGTCCATCGAATACATACAAGATGTATTAGCACAAGAAGTTAAAATTATACCACTCTCACAATCAAGATAAATTATATCTAATCGTGTCCTAGAATCATTCTAGAAACTTATCCAGTCACATCTTAGATTGTGAACATAATCTTTATAACTTATAAGAATCAATAATCTAATCTTTCTTGTATAAACTAAATTTTATACAGTAAATCATCTGTTATATAAGTAAAGAACATATACAAATAAATATATGAACTATTTTATTATTATTATTTTCTAAAAATACATAAATAATTAATTTATAATAAATAATACATTTAAACACATAATTAATAACACCTACTCTAATATATTTTTTAATTAAATATTATATATTATCCCATAACAAATTATATATATCAAAATAAAATATGTAATAATACAAATTATTGGACCCGTGCTATCTCATCGTCAAATTTAACGAAGCCATATGTAAGAGCTACCGTGTTTTATATACACAATAACAAACAATTCCAGCAACAAATTAAATTAAAACTGGAGCTTCATTCAAGTTTTATTGAAAGAGCATTATTAATGTGGAGTACATCATACTCACAACAGAGTAATTAACCATATACTGAGATAGCAGCTCCCTTGAGAGGGCCAATCTCCACCCAAAAATAAAAAAAAAATTAAAAAAAAAATGAGCATCACTCCAGACAGATGGAGGAAGCAGCTTATAAGTAAAATCTCCTACTTGTAGTTTCTCTCTCCCTGATATTAACATAATCAGGTTCCTTGTGTACATGGAACCTTTTTATTCTGGTTATATACACTAACTAATATGAACAACATTGGAAATCCCTTTAATTAGCAGCGGACGGGCCGGCCGGCCGGCTTAATTAATTTCTATCATTGCAGCAGTCTTTTCATTCTTCACACAAAAATAGTTAGCTCTGTTTCTCTCGTCAACGATCCCAAGCACTCAGCACGATCCTGCAACACAATTCTTTGTATGAGAAAAGATGCACTACCGGAAATTTGTTATTTTCTGAATACAAAATACTCAGTCAGAAGGAGCATATGCATGCAGCTTTCAGAATACAGAAGAAAATAATCAACGAGATATGAGGCAAGAAGGGAAAGCTTCCCAAGGATTAAGAAATTTTACCAATCATAGTTCGGAGACGGCTCCGTAGTCGCTTTTCCCTTCAGTTGCTTCTTGTAATTCCTCCGTGGTGTGCTTGCTATAAGGTTAAAAAAAACATTAGAGATGTTAAAATTAAGATATTTCGTACGTGTTAAAATACTTCAGAGAAATGTTCAAATTAACTCCTCCATTCTAAATTAACATCAAATATACTTTAAGCTGAAGCTCTATTAGAGATTAAGATAAAGGAACAAATATAAGACGATCTGCTAATAGATAAAATTAAGATATTTCGTACCGCAGATGAGAATATTTTTGATCATTTTATGAGTAGAAAAAAAAAAAAACTCTAAGAGGGATTAATTCTGGAAAGAGGACTAACGTGCAAATGGGGAATTTGTAGCGCTAGAAAAAGCCGGAGAAGATGGAACAGAGCCAGAATCAGGCGTAGTATTGCCACATCGGGAAGACGTCGAGTTGCTGCGGAGAATCGTAATGCTCCGGGAAACCGGCATCAGATCGTCGGAGGCGGCACCGACGGGGTGGTGGTGGCCGACCTTCGTGGGAGACGGAGGAGCACTAGAGGAGCGTCCGGCGAAAGAGTTGTACTTGCGGAGTTTGCCTAGGCCTGAATCCGGTGCCGGGCCGGCAACTGTGTCGTCCCACAGCTTGTGAAGAAAACCCATTATCGGTCGATTATAATTTTATTTTAAAATGAAGAAAGAGAAAGAAAAAAAAACACGATGAATAATCAAATGATTATTATCTGAACTAAAAAAAAAAATCAAAACCTTTGGCTAGTAATTTGATTATTTATTTTCTTTTTCTTTCGTTGTTTTACAGTAATTTTTTTTTTTTGTTTGTAACAACCGTAATTGAGGTGATGCTAAACGTCTGAAATATAAGGCGGGGGACACCACCTGAATGCGACTGTTACAAGTTTACAAAGAGAGAGGTAATTATTAGAGAAACAAAAGAAATTAGTAGATGAAATTAAATTAATTAATTAATTAATCTGATATGGTTAAGAGAGGCTTTTTATAGAGGTAATTAGGATTAAGCAAAGATTTAGTGGCTGGGGAACATTGAGAGGAAGCACTGGACGTCCGGCTAATATGCCTCTGTTTCGAGCCATTTACTCTATAATTAGATAATTACTGTGAGTCATACATTTTTAGCCAGCCATTTTCACCCGCAAGCGAGTTGTAAAGGTGGAATGGGTTCATCTAAAATTTTTGTTCATTAAATAAATATAAATATATATATATATATATAGAACTAAAAATTTATATATAAATAATGAAATATATTTAAGTTTAATTAATTTAAATTTGTATTAAAGTAATTTCATTAAAGAATGTTTTTTTGACTTAAAAATCCATCCTCTTATGACTCGAATTGCAATTTCGTTGATAAAAATATATGTATTTTAATCGTCCCACTGAACAAGATCTTGAATGAAATTTTTTACTATATGTGCTTTGTATAATTAATGTTAATTTCGTAAGGCTTTTTTTATTTTACAAAAATTAAAATAAAAATAAATTAATTTAATCTTTTTAACTTTTTATGGATTCACAAATTTTTAAAGTCAACTATTGCATGAGAGAAAAGTACAAGACAACACCTCACACAGACAGTGGGAAGCCCGAAATTGTAGGAGAGTTGGTTGGAGGTGACGTGGTCATACTCATCTGCTCTAACTTTTTGTTAGAAACACGTCATTGGATAAGATTGAGAATTTTTTATGAAAAATAATGATGGTTGAATGATAAATTCAATAAATGAGTTTGTCTAATTTTTTATAAATAAAATGGCAAAAATAATAGGTAATGAAATATTTTTAATGTGCAATTGTTACGTCTTAAAATAAATAAATTATTAAATATATCTACACTAAAAATGTTTTATTATTTATGAGTTTTTAATTAATATTTTAAATTTTGATAAAAGACTTATATCTTTTAAAGTACTATTAATGTTATTTTAATTTTCAGAAGATTTAAAAAAATTATTTTTTCTGCATTGATGTAGAACTGTACAAATTAACTGTTAAATCAATAAACCGAATCGATAATTGGGTTATTGAATTAATAATTCAGGTTATTAGTTTAAGTTTTAAAGGCTTGATTGTTGATTTACTATCCCAAGTCCCAAGTTATTGGGTTAGTTATCAGTGTGACCACTTTTTTAATGGGTGGACCAATAACCTGATAATAATTTATTAAATTATAATTTTAACATTTAATATAAAGTATCCTAGTAAGAAGATGAACCGGGTGCCGATGAAAAGTGAAAGGGGTGTTATTCAAATTTAAATTAAAGTTGATGGTTTTAGCTGGTCTAAATCTATATGTTCTTTCTCTTTTCACCTATTTTTCCTAGCTAAATATACTTATGACTTGCGAGATTTTTCATGTGAGATCTTAACGATTAACCCGATAACCGAATCAATAACTGATTAACCATATCTTAATGGTTCTTTAACGTTTTAGCATATCTACAAACTGATAACTGATAAGTCAAATTTATAACTTTTAAAATTGAATCGACCGACCAATACAAAGCCCTACTCCTACACGAATGTGACTTGCTCTACAACTAATGTCTGCGATCGATAAATAACTCGACGAACGGATCGACCTGGAGAATGGAAAGATTTATACAAGTTATACGTTTCGTCACCACTTTGTGGAAAATCGTTAGGTATGAATATGTTAAATACCTGACTCGATTGATGAAATAGTATCACTCCCCCCAAAAAGCATGTTTTGTGACTATTGGAGATAGTTTTTTCAGATTCTAAAGGTCATGCATGCTAGGACATCTTCAACAAAATTACAAAGAAAAAAAGGCTGGTGATCTTTTTCATAGTGTTTGCTCTCCCTATTGAGTAAATAACTTATTGACAATCAAGATTTTTTTTTACAGGTCTTAAAATATTGAATCGACATAATGTTAGATTTGTATTGTACTGGAGAGGTGATGTAATATATAAATTTGACACATTTAAATATATTTGTAGTTCTCGTGTCGTTGTTAAACTTCCATTAAATGTTGAGTACAATTGGTTTGCTAGAAACTTGCGTATTAAAATGAAAACGAATTAAGGTTGGTTATTTCGGGTGGATGACCATTTTCAATTGTTCAGGGTAATACTTGTTATTCTGAAATTTTCATACTTGACAATAAGTCTATGTAAGATTTTATGATAGCACCTGATACTGTGGATTGTATGATGATTCTTAATTTGTTGGAGATGTAACAAAAAGTGTTGGATGTTGTTGAGGCTGCACCTAATTTAAATTCTCGCTTTTTGAATTTTGTTGCACCCTCTTTGAATCATAATGAACCTCTTCCTGATCTTTACGAACCATCTGTAGATATAATGAGTAGTTTTCCAGAATTTAAAAGTTTCACGAGCTTCTTATCACAAAGTACTACACCACAAATTGATATTCCATCCAATAGATATGTTCATAGATATACTAACTTTGCTACAAATTGTGATGTCGATAATTATCATTGTTATAATTTTAAAGATAGACAGGAATTAGCAGTATCCTCAAGTTACGGAGATTCTAAGAGTTTTTGAAACGCGGACCAAGATAGAAGTTAATACTTGTGTCGATACTTATGCTGGTGAAAATGTTGACGATTCTGACAATGATGCTCCGAATGCATATGATCAACAATCAACCGATGGTGTACCACTAAACATATCATTTCACATGGAGAAATTTTTATTTATCTATGTTTTTTAAGATCGTTCAGAAGTGTATACTTCTACCCGTGAATTATAGGGTATTATCTATAAAGTTTAGTTGGATAATGAAGAATCCGATCTTGAGTCTGGGTAGTTACCCCCTACTAAGGAGAGATTAAAGCCTGCTATAAAATTATGTAGTTTGAAGGATAATAGATAGTTTAATGTGCGGAATCAATAAAGAATTATTGGATGGTTAAGTGTAGGAGGTGAGAATCCAAATCTGATTGGATGCTTAGAGATTGAAAAACACCAATAAAATTTATAAATCCGCAACAATGTTTGTACATACAGTATACAACTTTATACAATATTATACAACATTATATATTTATTGTAAAATAATATATTAACTTTATATAAAAATATACAATAGTGTATAGAAAGTATTTATACACATTTTTACTTGATTATATAAAATTATACAAAATTAATATATTATCGGCTAATTCAGTGTGAATAACTAGTTTATATTTTTTATGTAATACTATTTCAAATCAACAAAATAAAAGAACGAAGAAATTAAAGAAGCAATATTTAATTCTTCATCTTTGTATAAAAGTATATAATAGTATATAAGAGGTACTTATACACACTTTTCACTGTTATATAAAATTACACAACTTATACAAAAATGAAAAAATTGTGTTTGATCTCCTATGAACTTCAATTATGAAACTCTATTCAAAATGGGTCAAATATTTTCTAAATGGCTTCAAATTTTAACCACAACTTCGAAATGACGCCACCAACGAATCACAATCATCAATTTGTTAAAAATTTTAACAAATTTAAAATTTATTTGTGAGTTTTCAAGCTTTTAAGAATTTTGACAATGGAGTTTTAAATTTTTCAATTTAATTCAAATTAATAATTAATGTTTAAATTTATAATAATAAATATGAGTATCATTCTCAATCAGTTTTTAAGTAACAAAATATAAAATTTATAATAACATTAAATATATTAGATATCAATAATATAATATTAATTCTACGAAAATATTTTTTTATAGTGATATATTTATAAAAATCTATACATATCTTTAGAAAAAAAATTAAATTTATGTAATAATATCTATAAAGTTGATTATAAAATTTATGAAAGAGGAAAATAAAATATAAATATAAAAAGAAAAAAGAATGAAGAAGTAGCAAAGATAGAAGAAAGAATAAGAACGAAGAAACAGAAGAAAGGAAAAAGAAGAAGCAAAAGAAAGAAAGGAAAAAAGCAATAGGAAAAAAAAAGAACGAAAAAGAAGAAGAAGCAAATATAATTGTTAAAAGAAATTTAAAATGGCTAAAGAGGTAATAAATTGAATATGAATTAAAGTGGGTAATTATTTTATCCTAAGCGTCATATAATGTAATTTTTCTCACTAAAAATACTTTACCATGTAGTTATGAAAAATCTGACAAACTTATTTATTGAATTTATTCTCAATCATCACCATTTCTATCAAAAATCCTAAGATTGAAACTCTTGTCCAGAAGTTGTTGGCGTAGACAGCTACTACTTACTAAGGTTCCATCTTTCCAATCTTCCGTTTTGATTGTAGATTTTGAGGTTAAAATTTAAAAATTTATGTTTTGAAATTTAAAGTTATGCTTAGACATATATATTTTAAAAAATAAATTAAAAATTTTATTAATAGAAATTTAGATTCAAAAATTGATCTGAGCTAACTTTTGAAAATTTAAAAATTCATGATCAAACATATATTTGAAGATAAAATTTAAAATCTATGATCAAACACTAACTTACTAATTGATAACTTTTTTAAAGATTTTATTCGATGTCCTGTATCCAAATTTTGAGTTTGATATTTATATTGTGAGTTTACTAAATTTAAATTTTGAAAAACACATAAACTACACATATAAGCAAACTAATTGTGCTGATTTGCCTACTTGTTGACTAATTTTGCAAGTATTCTTTCGGTCCAAAGTAATTATAGGTCTGTCCTTGTTTTTTTTTTGGGCATAACATTAATATGACCACAATCATAAATAATTCCTTTATGATACCCCATCAGTATATCATGATAACCTGTCGATTTCACTTAGAACGGAGCTCTTTTTTAAATAAATAAACAAAAAATAATTTAAAAATTACTAAAATCACTAATTTATTTGTTAAATTCTACATTAATAGAAAATATATTGTTATAATTTTTTTTTGTTTGCAAATGAAAACAAATTTTTTATCTAAAAAAAGATTTTATTTTTTAGTAATTTTTTAATATCAAAGTTAACTTCCTAAAAATGATAAAAAGAAAAACTAAAACATTATAAGTAAGCTTAAACTTTATTTATTGTATTTATATATATATATTTTTTTCTTTTGAAGAAATAAACATTTCTTCGTAATACTCTATCAGTATATGAATATATTCATATAGGATTGAGAAATAATTTTTTTCAAAAAATGAATCAGTCTTTATGATATTTTGTCTATATATGATATACATCATCTGGATATCATATATAACTAGAATCACTAACTTATTAATTAAAGTCTATAGAAATATATTTTTATAATTTCTAAATTTTTACTAATGCAAATAAAATTTATATCTAAAATATTACTTTATTTCTTATATTTTATTTACAAGTAAAACTTGCTAAAAAGATATAAAAATTAAATTATCAAAATGTGCATATTCCCAATGATACTCTTTCAATATATGATATATACCCTTTTGCTAACACAGGGGCTGAGATCTTTTTTGAAAAAATGAACAAGTCCTCAATAATATCCTTCAGTATATGATATAATATGTTAGTATCATAGAGGATTGAGTAGTAATTTTTTCAAGAACTGAGCCAATTTTTTAAGATACCATATCAATATATGATATATATCATAAGGGTGTTGGTTTTAGCTTAAAAGCTGGTTAAGCACTTTTTAACTTTTTGTAGTTTGATTTTTCAAAAAGTGCTTAAAAAAGTTAAAAAGTGCTTTAAAAAATCAAAAGTTTAAAAGTTGGCAGATACCAATTTTTTATTTTTCGGCTTATCAGCGATAAGTTTGTCTTTTTATCTCCATAATACTTTCCTAATTTCAATAATACCCTCACTCAAATCTTTGACAAAATTTTATTTTTCTTTGTTCATATTAGAAACAAATAATTAAAAGTATGAAAAGAAAAAAAGAGAAAAAAATCGAGTATTATTAATTCATTTAAATTATTATATTCAATTTTACAAATAAAAAATAAAACAATAAATTTTATTCAAATTATATTTTTTAAAAATTAAAAATAACTTAAATAATTAGTTTATATTAAAAATAAATGAAAAAAATATTCATTAATTTAAATTTTAATTATTTTAGAAATAAATATATCATGGTAATTTATTTTTTATAGTATTAACAGCTTTAAGTGCATTTCAGTCATTTGACCAAAATAAATGTTTAACAGCACTTATGTACCAAACACATCAATAAATTTTTTTTCAATTTCAGCACTTTATCCAAATACAAAATTATTTATTTATAAAATAAGTTTTATCACTTAAAAAGTACTTTAAGTACTTATATTTAAAAGTCACTTTTTTCAGCTAAACCAAATGGGCTCCATGTGTACATCATAAAGGATTGAGTAGTATTTTTTTTTTTTTGAATGAATAAGTTTTTCATTTATGATACTCTGGGAGTAAATGATATATACCAGGTTAGTAGCATAGATAACTGAGTATTTTTCTTGAAGAAATGAACTAATCTTCTATAATATCCTGTCAGTATATGATATATTATGTGGGTATCATAGATAATCGATTAGTATGTTTTGGAGGAATGAATCAATCTTCTATGACCCTGTCAGTATATAATATATACCATGTGGACATCATAAACAATCGAGTAGTACTTTTTTTTTAATAAATAAATTTGTTATCTATGATATTTTGAATAGATATAATATCATCGGGTTAATATCATAGATGACTTGGTATTTTTCTGAAGGAATGAACTGTCAATCGTTTATGATATCCTGTCACTATATAATATACCATATGCATATCATAAAAGTTAAGTAGTATATCAAAGGAATGAATCAATCTTCTATGATATATTGTTAATACATGATATATATCATATGAATATCATAATATACAAATGAGCATATCATCAGATATCATACAAATGATGGAAACTGTTATTAGAAGAGTTTTGATAATTGACTGTAATTGATAAAGTTTTTACAACTGACAAACTGAACCAGATTCATATGCATACGTGGGTGTCCACCAGATTCATATGCATACATATTTGTCATTATCAAAAATGAAAAATTTGTTATTTGAAGATTTTGATGACTAACATAGATGAACCAGATTCAATACACAACTGAAGGTTTTGCAGGTGCGAATTTGACTTGGATCTGGAAATATCAAATAAGGAAAGAGATAGCTAACACGTGGAATTGAAGAAGTCCAACGCGTACATAACTACTTTACCCTTATATTATTAATTTAGATTCTTTTTTTTACTTCTTTAAAATCATAATATTTTATTTTAATATATGTAATAATATTTTATTAAAAAAATAAATATTAACTTTTGAGATAAAAATAAAATAAAAAATACTCATTGAATATATAAATTAATGACGTTCTATAATGAAGTAAATTAGTAAAATACAAATATAATTTTATTAATAATAATTGAAACTCTAATATTTATTTATATAAGTGAAAATAAAGAGTAATAATAATTTTATATATGTTTCAACGCATGAAATGCAAAAGAAAAAAGTCAATAATATAAAGATAAACTTAAAGATTACTTATTAATAATTTAAATTATTATAATTTATGAAATATTCTATTAAAAATAATTAAATTTTTTATATTTATATAGACATTAAAGGATAAGAAAGAGGAGAAAGATAAATACACATTTAATATATATAATATTTTAATAATAATAATATAAAATATTAAATATCATTATATTTTGTAACAAATTTATAACAGTATTGTTCTACTTATAATATTAATAGAATTTAAATAAAAAACTATAAAAATCTACTTTAAAAAATAAATATTATATATAATATAAAAATATATTAAATAAATAAAGAAATTAATAGAAGGGTAAAAATAAATATTTTAAAAAGTTTATAAAAAAAACTTATTACTTAAAATTTAAAAAAATTAATTTTTAAAGCAACAATTAAGGGGCGTAAATAATTTTCAGCCAGGTTGAAAATGATAATATGATTAAAAGATCATAACTAGGAGAATTACTATATCGCTCATATATCCAAATATATTTTTATATATAATATTACATTTTTGGGGAAAAACACTGATATTCATTCTACTCTTTCTTCGATGAATAAATTAAGTAGTGCTGAACTTTCCCACTTGGGGCGCAACTCCAAACAAATTGGACCCCACCATCACCACTAGCCACAAGCGGCCTTCCCCTATTCCAATTATAGCCCTATGAAATATGGATGAATCTCTCATTTACCCTCGAATATTATACTACATATATAAATTCTGATATATTGAATCATCTTAATTTACTTATTTATAGTTTGATTTCTCTTAATAAAATTTTTGGTTCTAGCTCTTTTAGTAGAGAACTTTTATTTTCAATAAATTTTAGGCAATATGCTGTTTCAAATTTAGTTTGATTAAAATTTTAAAATCAATTTTTCTTAAAAAGTATAGTTCTTTTAAAAAAAATAAATTTGATGGGAAGAAATTCTAATTTGATCAATAAAATTTAAAAAGCCTTTCAAAAATTAATTA
Source organism: Datura wrightii (assembly GCA_035772735.1). Lineage (NCBI taxonomy): Eukaryota > Viridiplantae > Streptophyta > Magnoliopsida > Solanales > Solanaceae > Datura > Datura wrightii. The sequence goes on along the minus strand of JASDFA010000010.1, from coordinate 155,322,590 downwards.
ATGTTTGATTGATTTTTCTAAACACACTTCTTAATGTATTATTCTTAAAAATATTTTTAAGAAAAAATTATTTTCTTAAAGTTTTAAAAAAATAACTTTTTTTACTCTTTAAAAATATTTATTTTCTCTCATAAATTTATGATAAATTTTAAAAAACAAACAATTCTAAAATAGTAATAAAAAATAAGTAGGCACATGCTCTCTTTCCTGGAATTGGCATAAATCATAAAGCTTTTATGATTCTCCAAGGGTAAGTACGTGTTCCACTTGATAATAAGTGTCAAATCATTTTTGGAATGTGCCACAAATTAATTTCCTTCTTTACCTCTAGATGGTCATCGAGAAAGGCCGTAGGAGAATGACATTATTGATGAATAATTATGGACAAATGCTTGTGACAGGCTAGCCTACCTAACGAAATTTCGATGAGCTATAAAAATAAAATTTGAGTACATCTTATGTGTAAGCATAATCATCAATTGTCATCAGTTCCGTGAGCTATCGAAATGAAATTTACGTGCATTTTACTTGTGAAGGTATATCATCAATTGTCATCAGCCGTATAATAGAACTGTAAATGAAACAACAGAATTTTGGTAGTCGTCACACATCAGGCCATCATCCATATAACGCTACATTCAAAATCTTTCATTCCAAGTTTTAAGAGGTTAGTTTTACCTATTTACCTTATATTGCTCGCTTTATCGTCAACACATCGGGGAGGGCTAAGGCATATGTTTTGACTGTAAGCCATCTCCTAAACACACAAGGAAACATACATACATCAAACTGAGTAAATTTCTCGAATAAATTAATACAACACATATATAGTCTTTTTTTTTGGTTTTTGGACACGACGACAAAGTTGCAAACTTCACTCAAATGAAGCGTTATTTACAAAACTTAGCAAGACAAGGCACGTGTGATGGCTTAGTAGACACCTCCCATTAAAGAAGGAACATCATCGAAGGACCAAAGGTCCATGGCATTTCCACCTTCCTGAATTGCATCTGTATTGAGGAAGGCATCAACTGATGCATCCCAGTTTCCCTCGAGATATGGGATGTGCAAGAACTTCATCTGGGATTCAAAAGCCGAAAGCTCTTCAGATAGCGTGTTCACAGTGTTCCCCTCATCTGCCAATGAAGTGCTGGAACAGGACTTCAGTTTTTTCTCTGGTCTAGCATCTTCATTCCCATTACTTTCTTGAACTTCTGACAGAACAGATGAGATCTCTGGAGTCCTCACACCCGGTTCAGCCCAACCGAAATCAGCGCAGTCGAAATTGTTACTTCCTTCATCAGAGCTGAAGTAAACATTTGTACCAGCTGAAGGGGATAGTGAGCTCACTCCCATATCTCCAGCAGCAAAACACATATTCTCGTAGCCGTACTGCTTTGCTGCTGGTTTCTCTTCGAAAAAGCTGAAGGAATCATCAGATCCACCGTCCAAGTTGTTAATCGAAGTGGTGTTGGACTGAACTATGTCCGAGTTCTCATCACCAAGTGCCTTGTGGGGATTTACCTTAACAGCACGTCTTGAAGCAGACACATGAGCTTCATCGGGAAAGTTCACCTTAGCTTTCTTGCCTCTGATCCTTCGTGCCTCGACATCATAAGCTCTGGCAGCTTCTTCTGCAGAATTGAAAGTTCCAAGCCAGACTCGAATCCCTTTCCTTGGATCACGTATCTCAGCTGCCCACTTGCCCCAAGGACGCTGTCTGATCCCCCGGTACTGATTCTTCCTCTTTCTCTTGGAGGATCTGTCAGCTTCACAGTTTGAATCAACAGATCTCACAGATTTGGAGCCTTTGGAAATAAAATGAATGGAGCATGTCAGCCACCCATAATAGCACAAAAAATGCAACAATCAATCAACTAAAATGACAAACAGATACCAAGAAAGTGAAAAACACAGAGCATGTTCTCTGATATTGCTAGTACTAGATTACCAAAATCAAGTTTATTCAAAAACGTTTTCAACCATGACTAAAACTAAGGACAGTGAGTAATCAAGATCAAAACACATGCAAAAATATGTTTTCTGTTGTCATTCATGCCAGATTACTTTCATATACCAGCTTCCCCTAAATTATGAACTTCTCTCTCTCTCTCTCTCTCTCTCTCTTTTTTAAAGCTATCAGCATCATGAAGCAAACCCCCTGGAGATAGAAGGTTTGTCATCTAGAAATTGTGTTCATCATCTAGTAAATCTACTATGTAAATGACCACTTCACAATCTGGGTCCAACAAAGCCTCTGATAAGACGAGAACTGGAGCTGCAGGACACTTTAAGGAGGCGCAAAAATCTAATTTGGTTTAACCACCAACCATAGTCCACAATTGCATAAATTTACAACTAACTTAGGATCATGTTTTGTCCGAAATATCATTCCTCGGATTAATAAGGAAGAAAAAAATAGCATCTTTCTCCTCTTTTTACAATTCACAAACATCCTAGACCCAAAAGTTTTTTCTTTTCTCCTCTTATATGAATACCAATAACACACTAGAAGGAACCATTTCAATAGAAAATATAATTTTAAACCCCAATTCACCTAACTTCCGGTATTCTCATCACCAAGTGAAATAGCACTCCAAACACAAACAAACACCAAAATTCTCAAACTAAATCGAGTTCTACAACTGAACCATACAACATAATTCGACTCAGGTGTGTTTGGTATGACCCAAAATCTTTTCTAATTTCTGTGAAGCAGTCATTTCGTGGTGTTTTGCGAGAATAAAACGTGCTTACACAGGAATATAAAAAAAACTGTTTCAGAAAATCATGGTAACATTTTCAAAGCTAGAGAGGCTCCAACCGATCGAGAAAACAAAAATCAGAGAAGAGAACTTACCAAAGGACTTGACATCATCAACGTCATCGGAATAGTCCTCGAAGTCCTGAAAGTCAGCCTCAAATTCATCGTCGAGGTCAATAAACTTAGACCTCAAGGGCTTTGAGTTGTAATTGCTAGGGTTTTTCTTCTTCTTGCTCGGATCGGAGGTACCCCATAGCAAGTCAGCCGTTAGCCGGCGTGAAATCCGGCTGGGAGGTACCAAGTCGGAGATAATCGCACCGCCACACATGCCTTGTATTATCTCAAAAAGTTTTCACAACTGGAAAAAGTACTGGTCGGAAAAAAATTTAACGGCGATATATATAATTTTGAACGGAAAATGTATTAGAAAGTCTTGAAGGAATCAACTTTTATATAGGGAGAGAGAGATAAAAGGAGGTTGAGAACTCGGCAGGAACGAGGCCGAGTTAGGAACTAAAGTTACGTTTATGCCCCCAAGGAAGGTGCTCAATTACGTGTTACCAAAATTGTTCCCGATGGACAAGACTCAAAGGGCTAGTTTGTTACGAAGACAAGCAATACCTGGATTAGTAATATAAGGATTAGTAGTGTAAAAATTATTAATATATGAATTATTTTTTATTAAATATTTAGTTTATTATGTTAAAAATTAGATATATTATATTTTTGTATTGATTTAAAACTTTACAAAAATCTTCTTTACAATTATACTCTTGAATTTTTGTATAAAGAAATTTAGAAACGGGATTGATAGGTAGTCTAATCATTTATGGATCTTATTCGGGGATTAATTATCTCAAAATTAGTTATCATTTATTTTCTTGCTATAAAATAATATACTCTATTGTGCATAACTAATTCATGTAATAGGTTGAATTGAGTAACCAAATAATATATTAGCTAGACTAACTATTAATCCAAGGATTAATCTAATTAATACAGCTTACCGAACGGCCCCAAAGAGTATTACAAATATTAAAATTAACTCATAAAAATATAATTTATTCAATTTATTAAGTTCGTACGAATTATGACTCGACTAAAGAAATTACCAATCCTTTTATTCATTTTTATTTGTCATATATTGCTTTATTGGAATTGATTTGATTAATCTTCACAATTAAATTAAATTAGATTCGATCTATTCGATATATTGAATTTTAAATTTTGATGTTAGAAATTATATAAAAAATAGTATAAGTTACAACTCTTCTCATATTAATATAATATTAAAATGTTATTCATAATATTAGTAAAAATTCATACAATTCGACTCTCAAACAATGAAATTTATCAAGTAAAATGAATGTTGGGAATATATGTTATATATAGTTATGATTTTAAAAGAAAATATTAATTTTATTTGATAACAAAATACAATAATATGCTGATTAGTTTTGTGGATCAAGAGGCTATTTTTGACAAAATTATTTGATAATAAAATAATTATAGAAAATAAAGAGATCAAAATTTTGTAAAATTTGGGCGAGTTCGATCACTGACTCATTGTTTAAATCCAGCACATTTTAGCAAAACTAATTTTTGGAGAGGATTGAGAAGATAGGTCTTAGTGAGAGTTGGGATTCAGTTTTTACTAATACTAATAGAAAATTTTTGAGTAAAAATTTTTTTATTTTAATTTATGAGGTATTATTTAATTTTATTTAAAAAAACTTTTTAAAAATATAAAATTTGTGATTTAATATAGATTATTTATATAAGGGTGACTATCATTTTCACTCCTCAAAGTTACTCTAAAAATCAAACTTCTCCTCAACTTTGAACAATTGACATTCTCTCTTTTTATTCTGATTGACTTTAAAATTAGCTATTTTATCCTAACATTATTAACTTTATCTTCTTCTTTTTACTTCTTTAAAATCATAATTTTTTTTAATTTATGTAATAATTTTTTTAATAAAAAAATAAGAATTAGCTTTTAGGATGAAATAAAATAAAAAATATTAATTAAATATATAATTTAATGATGTTCTATAATATATTAAATTAGCATAATAAAAAATAATTTTATTAATAATAATTAAAATTCTAATATTTATATATACAAGTGAAAATAAAAGGTAATAATAATTTTATAAATATATTTCAATGTATGAAATACAAAAAAAAATTTAATAAAACACAAAAAAAATTAAAATATTATTTATTTATAAGTATAAATTAGTTTCAAATTATAATTTATGAAATATTCTATGAATAACAATCAAATTTTACATATTTATATAGACAATAGAGGATAAGAAAGTGAGAAACATAAATACACACGTATGCATGCATATACATATATACACATTTAATGCATATAATATTTTAATAACAATAATAAAAAATACCAAATAGCATTAGATTTTGTGACAATAGTTTTATTTTACTTATAAGGTTAATGAATTTACATAAGAGACTATAAATATCTAGGTTAGAAAAATAAATATCATATATAATATAAAAAAATATTATATAAGTAGAGGATTGAAAATAACAAGCGTAAAACATATATTTTTAAAAAGTCAATTAGGATAAACGGCGGAGAATGTCTATTATTCAAAATTGAGGAGCGAGTTTGATTTCTAAAGCAAACTTGAAGTGTGGTCACCCTTTATATAATTATAAATTATTTTATTAAAATTTTAAAAGTTAAAATTAAATTATTTTTATTTATAAAAATATAATATTTATTTTACAATAAACTAAAAAAATATACCACATAAATTAAAATTACAAAATAAATTATATTAATTTAGTTCATTTTAATCCATCCATACGTAGGATTAAAGGAAAAAAACTGATGAAACTAAAATATTGTAATTGTAAAATTGTATCACTATTTTGGGAATAGAAAAATAGGAAAATATTTAGGGACGAGCGTTCGGGCCATCAAATTGGATATGAAAATTTTGGTTTGGATATTTGATTTTCGAATTAAAAAAAGTACAATCCAAATAAATTCGAATAAAATTAAATAAATAAAATATTATTTATTTTTAATATAATAAAAAAATAAAAAAATAAACGAAAAAAGCATCCTTTCTTATATCCGGCAATTCATTTTGGTAGAATAAAAAAGACAATTTACACATTTGGAAAGTCCATGGCGTGTCAAATATGAAATAATTTATTGAGTTATTCATTTAATAAAATAAATTATTTTTTTAATTAAATATTTCTATTATATGGAAAGACGAAGAAGTGGCAGATTGAGGGCAAAAAAGTAATTTTAAATCTATTAAATAAGCATATTGATCAATAACTAATTAAATTTCTTTTCATGAACCCACTTCTTATTCAATTTTTTTTTTAATTTTAAATGCACTACTTTCCACATTTGCTATATAATTAAAAAACCTCAAATAAATTTTTTTATGTAGTATTTTTAACTATAAATTATCTTTTTGATAATTTTATAACTAAAATTTACAACAACATATGATATTTATATATAATTAAAAAAATATTTTTTTAAGAGAAACTATTTCATTTGTATGTTTCAATGAGCTTTTAATTATAAAAAATATCACTTCGGTAATTATATAACTCAAGTGTTCATTTTTATTTAATAAAATAATAAAATATGATATTTATATATAATAATTTTATTATTTCTGTAATACACATTATTTTATTTGTATTGCTTATTTTCTATATTAGGTAAAGAAGGCAAAAAAAAAATTTCTTAAAAAGAAACTCACAATAAACAATTTATATAGATTTACAATTAAATATTTATTATACTATTACAAATTAACACCCTTATATAAGTTTTGAAATTTCAATTGTAGTTGCAACTTGTATGGTGCTAACTTTGTTTGACAATGATACTTGATAAAATATTAAAAAGATATAAATTTTATTTCAAGTCTTTTTTTTTAATTATAAAATATTAAAATATTCTCAAATAGTACAGAAAAAGGCCTCTTTCTTTAAAACACTATTTGAAAAGTAATTTAAAAAGAAATTTGCCAACATGAGATGTATAATTATGCAACAACATATTTCTCTATCAATGGTCAAACTTAATCGGACATGCTTTTTCTAATGTGGTCAAATTTAGTTGGATACTTTCGCTTTCTTGAATAATATATCATAAAAGAATGAAGTATATTATAACAATTTAAAACACTAAATGTGTATAACTATGTATTTTAAATTTAATAAGAATTTACACAAATAATATTTTTTAAAGAATTAATTAATTTTTAGCTTAGTGGTGTAGGTCCTTTTCAAAAATAAAATAAAAAGGTTAGAGTCTATATAAATAATACTACAAGTTGGGTAAAAATATTAATATATTGTAAAATTTTTATGTAAAGTATAAAATTTTGATAAATATTATAAAGTGGTAGAAAATTCTGAGATATTAATAAGATCTTTTAAAAATTAAAATAAAGAAACATAATAAAAAAGAAAAATAATACTACCTCTATTTCAATTTTTTGTCTAACTTTTCTTTTTAGTCCTTTTTAAAAACAACTATTTTCTGTTTCGACAACTCTTTAATTTTAACTTTTAATATTTTACATCCTTAGTTTAATTTAGGACCACAAGATCCAAAAATCTTTTTTGCTTTGTTAAACATAGTGTCAAGTCAAAATCATACAAACAATTAAAATGAAGAAAATTAAAATCGTGTCTCTAACATATCAGCTCTCGTCACACAAAAACATATTTACATTTTATTTTTTTATTTTAAAATATTTATAAAATATGTAATTAGTAATAAATTATTAATCTAATTAAATCATAAAAGATATAAATAAAAAATAATTGTCAGCTTCAATTTTAAATTTTAGAAATAATTATTATTATAATAAAAGAGAAGCTAAAGTTAGGAATGACATGCGGTGCCATGCACTTGCGATTATGACACAAATCAGTATATTCTTGTAAAGAGTTCAATATGTTGGCGTAGCATAATTTACTATTTTTAACATTTAAAGTTACATTGAAATATACACTTTACTTTGGAAAAATTTAAAAAGGTATAAGTGAATGTAACATTTTAGTTAAAACCTAAAACCTGTGTTAACAATGTGAAAAAGAAAAATGGTTTAAACGTAATTTCATTATTTTACTTCCCGTTTAATTCGAACTTCAAAGTATTCATTTACATTTCCATTATTTCCTTTATTTCAATTTAATTTGCATTTCCATTTTAGTATAGGCGTTAGAGTTTTTCTTTTTCCTTTTGTTTACTTTGTACTCGGTAAGTGCATCAAGGTTTCATTAAATTCCAATTTATATTTTTAATATAATTTTTTTAATTCATAAAGGTTTGAATTTAAAATTTTGAAAAAAGTTTCAATCATTCTACTTAATCCATGATTAGCGTATGTTGAAGTTAGTTTTCATTTTAGGCAATCTTATTTCTTCATTAATAAGTTTCAAAAACGAAATATTTTTATATTTAAAATTAATTAACCTTTAAATTTTAATTTAATCTTTTATTTTTTTCTAACACGAATTGTTTTAATAGAGAAAAGAATGTTATAATATGTTTAAGATATTTTAAAAATTTTTATCCTAAATTAATATTTTTATATATTTTAAAATTATGAAATTTTTAAAAATAAATTATTTTTTTTAAATTTCATATCAAGTTAAAATATCAATTGATTTTATTATCTTTATAAATTTATATTTAAAATTTATATCTTCTTACAAAATTTATTTTTTAAAATTAAGATTAATATGTACCATAAAATTTTTAAAAAGTTATACACACACACATATGAATAAAAAATAAATAAATAAATCTTCGGATTGAGGCGCGGATATCTCACTTTCTTCAAGGAGATTCAAACCTATATACTACCGTACAATCTTCATTGGTTCAACAATATAACTCTTAACTTATCCTCTTCATGATACAACAGCCCAACAACAACAACGTGTGAATCAAACAATTCAGGATTAGTTGAAGATTTCAAAACTCCACCAATAAAAACACCTTCTTTCAATATAAAATTACTCTTTTAGAATAGTGAATAAATTGGAGGTTTAAAATATTTTTATTTTATCTACAACTCTCTCTTTCACTACACTAATCTCAAAATATAAACACAATACAATATTCTTTTTAATTTTCAACATAATACTTTTCATTCACTTCTTATCTACATAATACAAGAAAGAAAATATCTTTTACATAAATGTAGTATTTTTTCACATAATAAATGTAATTTGTGGTGTAATCAATTAGTTGAAGATAGTGGGGAAGAGTATGTCTTTGTTGGGGACGAATTTATAGTTCAAAATATGAAACACGTGAATGCGTGATTTTTTCGTAAAATTTAATATTTTAAATATATATATTTTAAAATTGAGATAATATTTTTAATTATCACCTATACTATAAAAAAGTTAAATGATGTACTTGATTGAATGAATTATTTACCTAACTAGGGATCAATTCTCACTTAATAATTAATATATATCTTTATTTTGGTAGTGACTATGTCTTAAATATTCAAAATTCGCCTATAACTTTAGTTGAGTTATATAATATATTTATATAGTTAATTTAATTTGACTTTTTTCAGTATTGATTTACTTAAAATTTAAATTAAATTAAATTAAATTAAATTAATTTTTAAAATTTAAAATAATATCAAAAAAATTATTATTTTTTAAACTTTGATTTTTTGATATTTGGTGAAATACGCAATTTGCCGTAAGCGTGGAAGAAAAATGTGGAGGCAGAGATATATGGTGAAGATCCAAAATAAGAGGTTGGTGGGGGCCAATGATGAGTTAAGATGCCAATTATTTTGGGAAAGAATCCAAATTTGCCCCTACTTACCTATATTATGTGAATTTACAAATCTAACCTCCTCTTTGCTTCTTCCTCTATTTTTGTGCACCACTACTTGCAAGTTGCAACTTGCAACACGCCACGCTGTTTCCTTGTTTGCATTATCAAATTCAGCCGGGACCCATTTAAAACTCATCTGAAAATTAAATTTTGGACATAATTAAATATAATTATATTAATTTAATTTTGTTTATTTAATTAAATAATTATTTAGTTAGCAGAAAATTAAGTATAATTAAAAGAGAGTAATTATATTATTAAATTTTTTTAGAGATGTGAGAATTACAGATAATTATATAGTATAATTATAAAGTTATTTTTAATTTTTAATTTTTAATTTTTAATTTTTTATCATTTATTTTTATTTTTATTATTTTTAATTTTTTATATTAATTAATTAATTTTTCGAATTTTGTAAAATATTTTTTGTTTTACATTATTTATGTTTTCTTTTTTATTTTCAACCTTTATTTTTTGTGGTTTCATGTAATTACTTGTATTTGTTATTTCTATTTTTCTTTTATGTTCTTCATTTAACATAAATGCATTATTATTGTAGTTTTGAGTTAAAATAGAATTTCATTATTGAATGTGTTATAAGATTATATTTTTATTTTCTTTTGAATTATATTCTCTTAAGTTATGTTGAAACTTATTTTAAATTATGTTGGAATCTGTCCTAAGATTATTATGTTAATTTTTCGAAAGAACAATTTAAATTTATATTATATTTTTTGTTCTAATTTATTTATTTTAGTAATATTAACTTGTTATTTTACTTTGCATGTCATTCATTTTTCAATTAGAATTGATGGACTATTTTTTGTCGAATATTTGAATAATTTTATATTTTATCAAACATGCATTTTATAATATTGTTTTGAAAAAAAATGTGATTTTTAGTTCATATAATTAATTAAATTAAAATTTTAATTAAAAATATAGATCAATTATTTTTATAATATTAGTTAAAAATACATGTTTATTAATAAATATATTTTAAGAAGCAATATGTATCTTAAATATCTAATTAATATTATTAATGAAGCCACGTATTTATTATATATTAATTTTTAATAATTAACTTTTATGCGTAATTACACTCGTGTAACCAAATAATATGTTTGTATACATTATAATTATATTATCACGAACAAATAAGTTACTATAAATACTATACTCATTTAATCACAAGATTATATAATTACTAATTTAATAATTATATCAATATTAGTTATCAAATATCTTTTTAAATACACCATTAATATTGAAATTTCGTTTAAATATATAATTTAACTTTTTTAAAGTTATATTTATTTTTATAAAAATAAAAATCTCATAAATTATTAAAGTTTTTAAATTTTTATATAATTTTATTAAATAAATAAATTATAATATATAGATAAAATATTAAAATAACCTAAATTTAGAAGCATGTGGAGGATGGATATGGATGCCAACATATAGACAAGTGCTTAAAGTAGTGTCTATTTATCCTCACGCATTGTACTTACTTACTCCTAAAATATCTTCTATTTTTCACATTTTTGTGCACACTGTCATAATGATAACCTGTGCTATGTGTATGGGCTTAACGTATTCCAAAAAAAATAGAAGAAAAACAAAAGCACAAAGAATATAAAGTAGCTCATTTTGAATATGAACTAGTTGTATAGCATCATTATAGGGGAAGCAGTAAAAATATTATTTATTTTAAAATGGAGAAAATAATTTAAAATTAAAAACAAAAAAATAATAATTTAAATTTGATCAATATTTATGAGTATCAACTAATAAAAATCACATATTTAATTAAATATCACATGGTTATGCTTGTTAGCGGAGTGATAATTTTAAAGTTAAAAACAACTTTAGAGAAAAATTTTAATTTGATAAACGAAAAAAAGAAGAAGATATTTTAAAGATATTTTTAATAAGTTAAAGAGCAAGTAGTCTTATCACGTAAATTCTGTAAGTTACAATACCTGAGTTTCACAACAATGCCAATTAGATGAGATATAGCATGATGCAAATAGAACAAACTACATTTATTAGTTAGTTAAATGGGTACACTGCATTCTTCTTCTTTTTTCTTCTGTTTTTTAATGGGAAAAAAGAATATAGGATTATAAAATAGAAAATTAAATTTTTTATTATTAAAATAAAAGTTCAGATAATCAATTAATTAAATTATTAAGATTCTTCAATTACAATATTTCCGGATAAGATTAAAGTACAATAAACAAAGTATAACAATCAATGGCTTAAAGCCCAGCATATAACTGATATTACAAAATCTAGTGAAGATTTATTTTCTTACATTTGGAATATGTAAAGTAAGGAATGTTCTAATTAGTCCTAATTAACTTAGATTTATCAAGAAAACAAAAATTAAATTAAAGTTCACATTAATTGCTTAGCAACTTCATTAGAAGTTGAAGGCAAATTGAATACTCCCATCGTTCCTTTTCACTTGATAGATATATTAAAAATATTTGTTTTAAAATAATTGTTAATTTAATAATTAAAAAATTAATTAATTATTTTTTATTCAACTCTAACTTTGATACTTAAATTACTCTAAAAAAATTGTAAAAAAAATTAATTATTATATATTTTTAAAAAGTAACTGTCAATTTAAAATTATAATACAAATTAATTTATAGATTATATTAATTAAATTACAAACCCTTATTAATTTTTTAAGAAAAACATATAATTTTATTTTATTAAGTAAAAGGAAACGGAGGAAGTAATATTTTAGAGCTTGTTTGGCCCTTTGTTGACCAGAAGAAAGTGATAAGCATCAAAACGGCGAAGAATAATTTTAGATGGTGAAGCTGATTTCATTAATAAATAATTAAATATTTAGATATTGAAATTGATAATAAATAGTTAATATTTGGTAAAATAATATTGATAGGCACCTTTTCATTTAAATGCCTTAAATATCCTTAAAAATATTTATAAAAAATAAATTTTAAATTATTATTTTTTATATAAAAGGGCAAATTGATGAAAACAATATAAAAATATGGTGAAAATTATTTTCATCCCTCAATTTTATTTTAAAAATCAAATTCCCTTCTCAACTTTGAATAATAGACATTTTTTTATCCTAATTGACTTTTTAAAATCTCTATTTTATCCTTACATTATCAACTTTTTCTTCTTCTTTTTACTTCTTTAAAATTATAATATATATTTTTTAATTAAAAAATAAATTTTAGCTTTTGGAACAAAATTAAAAAAAAGATTAATTGAGTATATAAGTTAATGACGTTCTATAACGAAGTAAAAATAGCAGAATAAAAAATAATTTTAATAATAATAATCAAAACTTTAATATTTATTTATACAAGTGAAAATAAAAGGTAATAATATTTTATAAATATATTTCAATGCATGAGATACAAAAAAGTTAATAAAATAAAGAAAAATCTAAAAATTATTTATTTATACTGTAAATTAATTTTAAATTATAATTTATGAAATATTTCATTAATAATAATCAAATTTTATTTATTTATATAGACAATAGAGGATAAGAAAGAGGAGAAACATAAATATATACACATGCATGCACATACTTATGTACATTTAATGCATATAATATTTTAATAATAATAATAATTAAATAGAATTAGATTTGTGACAAATTCATAGAATTATTGTTCTACTTATAATGTTAGTGAATTTAAATAAGAAACTATAAATATCTAGGTTAAAAAATAAATATTATATATAATATAAAAATGTATTACATAAATGGAGGATTGGAAATAACAAGAGTAAAACAGAGATTTTAAAAGATCTATTAGCATTAGGGGGGGAGAAGGGGGGGGGGGGAATAATCTATTATTTAAAATTGAGGGGAGAATCTGATGTTTAAAGTAAAGTTGGGAGGGGAAGGGGAAACGATTTTCACCCCCATAAAACTATAATTAAAATTGTATTTTAAGAAGAGTATTCTAGAGATTACAAAAAATATTAAGAATAAAATTATAAAAAATTTGACAAAATAAAAATAATTTATAAACTGTAAAATCATAAATTAAAAGTGATCAAATTATGATCTTTGACTGATCTTCATTTATCACACTTAACTTATAATTAGAACTTTATGATTTACAAACACGTAATTTATAAGCTATTTTAACCATTATAAGCTTAGTCAAAATGGACTCTTAATTAATTTAATAGATGCAAAATGACATTACGCCCATTCTCTATCAATGTGTTCAAATTGTAATTACATATATGATATATTATATAGGTCTAAAACATATATACTGCATCCTTCAGTACTGCTGAAGGGCAATACTGATAGTATATAATTTTGAAAGGACAAAAGTCATATTCGGTGAGGATAAGAAATGTAATCCAACCACTTAATTAGAGTGCTAAATGTTCAATGCATCTAATGACTTATTAAATTATTCGACATGGTTGTTATCTTTTTTTAATTCTTAAAGACAATATTTTTAGGTAGATGTAGCTGTTTTGACTAGCTAGCTAGCACTTGCTAGTTTATTACACGTAATCGTTTATATGTGAGTATTTTGAAATTTATCAAAACGCAGATTGTGATGGAATGAATATAATTTTTCATTTTTAGTTCGAGAATTTTTGAGAATAAAAATTTTTAATTAAAAAAACACGTCTCTCCAAAATAGATTTTGCCATATGTAAATTTAAATTTAATTAAATTTTAATATAAATATCAAACATCGAATAAAAAGACAAAAAATGTGTATATTTTAGAAGTCAAGATTGCTTTTCATGGGAGTCATCGGCAACAAGAAGCAAGCCATTTGGCCGCGTATGAGGGCGATGGGTCCAAAAATTCCCAGCATGTGTCAAGCGCCAAAGAGCAAGTTGGATGCTCATGTATTTGTCTTCTTATATAACTACAGATAACTTTATGTGTATATTAATAATTTTATGAAATATTTATTATTTTTAATTAATATAAATATGAAATAATATTACTTATCAATAAAAAAAATCTAATATTTTTACTTTTAATTATTAAAATTAAAATTTGAAATTTCATTATTCTTAACTCATTAGAGGAGAAGAGTGGGAGCATCTTCTCCTTTGTTTATTGCTGATTGCCATTTAATAATTGTCAAAAAGCTTATCCACTACTACAAAAGAGGATGGAGAAAGCTAGCTTGGTTCCGTATTCGTGGGGCTGACACACTCCACTCTTTCCATTTTCTAAATATAATATTTTTATAACAAATTTCTTTCACTAGAGAGTTTATTTTTTTAATTTTTTTATTTGAAGTGTCAAATTTAACTCATAAAATATAATTGTAGATATTATAAATTTATTCGTACCTTTATAAGATAAGTTTAATATCTGTTAGAATTTTTTGGAGGTAATTTTACGTTAAACCTTAGTTTATATTTATAAAAAAGGATATATATTGAATTGAAGAGACATCTCGAATATCCAATAAATTCTTGATATTTATTTATTTTGTGATTATAATATATTTTCTGTATTTGAAAAAATTTATTGCAAATAATTTCATACATATTTGGATGGATTGAAGTGGGCATATATTCATTTGTGGGTTATGTGTTGAATTTTAGCATAATCCAAGTTAGTCTATCAAAAAGATTAGGGAAATTTAGCCCGGCAAATGTAAGCAAATACATATTAATTAAGAGGTTTTATTAGTAATATAAGTGAACCTTTCAAATATATAAATAGACATTAGTTTTGCTTAATTCAAATAATATAACCCTGGATAAACTCGAGTTAATCTAATTAGGGTATTTTTAGAAGATTAAAAAGTTTGTTAAAGTAACTTAACGCTATATCATAATAGATCCGAACACTTGCCCCATATCAATCCCATAAATATTTTATTAAAAACAAATAAATAAAAAAATGATTTTGAGTATGGGTTGTAATATCTAGCAAATTTCTCTAAATAGAAGTATACTGTTCATGTGGCTTTCCATATATATATGTATAAGTGAATTTGGATAAATGACCTCAAGTGCAGGTATACGTTTGACCCTCAATTGGTGGATCACATAACGAACTCAAATCAACGCACTCTCTTGATTTGAAAATTATGAAATTCTTGTAGAGCAATTTTAAATTAATATATAATAATAATAATAAAATATATGGTGATAAAAGTAGTAGTAGACTTGATGGCTCAGTAGTCAATTTGATGTCCAATGTAATCTGAACATATCAAAATATATATATATATATATATTGAATAAAAATTATTAAATTTACGTGATTGAATCTGCTATCGAAGACTTCCATTTGACTATTATAAAATGCAAATTTAATGATTTTCACTTATTTTTTAAGGGTATTTTTGAATTTGGCTCCTCCAACAATTGAATAGCTCATCAATCAAGTTGACTGATATAGTAGCATCATATAATAACTTGGAACACAGCCACAAGTCATTCATAGCTGAAAGATTAGTTCTAGATACCTATTAATTATAGATATAACTTTATTTACACTGTGCTTGTGTAATTAATTTAAACTCATTTCCAATACATTTGTGTACGCTAATCATTGAATTGAAACAAGAAGATACGAGAGGAACTTAAGACAAGAAAGGATAGTGCTTGATGAATGCCATATGGGACTTAAAGGTCTTTTTTTGTAATGGCATGCGGAGGGTTTAAAATGAGTTGAATTAATAAATAATTAGGTTACTAATCTACTTTAAGAGTTTTTGGATTAAGATGAAGTTATCCGCACAAATATTCTTATTTTGGGGTGGTTTTTAATTTTTTTTCTTAAAATTATTGGTCTTTAATTTTTACCCTTTAAAATTTTAAGAAATTATGCCCAAAAAACAAGCGCGCCAATGGCACAAGTTATGCCTTATGACAAAAGAAATAAAGCTCAAGACATAAGTTTAGTAACACAAGTTATGCCCCAAGACATAAGTTATTGCACAAGTTATGCCCAACGTATAAGTTTAGTGCAAAAGTTATGCTCAAAGACAAAAGTTCTCCTAAAGTCCTACTCTGCGAATCAAATACTACAAAACTTATACCCCAAGATAAACATTCCCTAAAAAGTTTTATCTTGCGAACTTAGTTTTGTCCAATGAAATTAGGTTATAACTAAGAGTAATTTAGCCACAAATTTTTATTAAAAGGCAAAAATTAAGAATTGCAATTTGATGGACAAAAATTAAAGAGCGCCTCAAAATAAAAACAGTCCATGCAAAAACTTGACTAAGATAACCTGAGTCTTAATGGGCTAAAATAATGGATCATAATCTAATTTAACCTAACACTAGCCAAATTTTAATTTTATTGTTTCGTTTTCTTATAGTTTATTTAATTAGAAAATATTTTTTGTATTATGGCTATATCGAATACATATTTGTATATTGTTGTATTATGTGTATGCAAAATTACATATACAAAATAATTACTTAATAGAGCAAAATAGAATCTGTTTTTTTCTAAAAAAGTACTGAAGCGTTTTACAAAATATATATAATTCGGTCAAAATATATAACTTCCATATAATTTTTTATTGTATAAATTCTGATCAAAACATATAACTTATATAAAACTTGAATACAACTTGCATACAATTATTTGTATATTATTGTTATATCACTTTATGTCCAATGTTACAATATCAGACATAAAAATAATATATACTTAAAATATAAAATATATACAACTTATTCTTACATTGGGGGTCTGAAGAAACAACTTTGTTCTTCTTTCTCTTAGAATTCTAAAATTCTAGCTCAAATCTTTACCAAACTCCCTTAAAATTGACATATAAACTATATTTTCAATCATTTGCTACAAACTCCCTCAATTTGGGGTCAGAGAGGGGGGAGGCATTAGAGCCTAAACTGGAAAAGATTGAAGTCTAATCTCTTACGCTTGCTATAATTAATAAAGTATTATTATATTTTGTTATAAAACTATCATAAAGAATGATAATTAAGTCTTAAAAATAAGTTATTCATAAGAAAAAATAAAAATTCTACATACTTTATCAATTTGAACTATATATTTAGTCTAAATCAATCTAATTTTCAAACAGGCTAAACAGAAAGATCAAAATGGATAAATCGTTAATCAATCCAAATTTTAACGGACCAGACGGATAAAATTCTTATAAATTAATTTTAAGGAAAAGGGTAAAAAAAAAAAAACTTCTACTATCATCTATTATCTAATTTTGTCCCTAGTTATATTATAGGGTCAAATATGCCCCTTAACAAACATGCCCCTCAATTGGATAAAATCACCCAAATTGACTTAAAATATTTGATTTTAATTAAATTACCCGTTTTCCCCCTTGAAACCCGCCCCGACTCACTAAATTAAATAAACTCAAACTAAATTAAACCTCAAAATTCATCTTTTTAATCTCTTCCTCCATTAAAATCCATCTCCATCTTCTTCATCTCCGCTTTCATTGAATTCTACTCTAAATTAATTAAGAAAGAAGATTTATTACTATTAACAATTCATATATATTTATATCATTGCAGATGCTGCTTATGAATAAATACTGTAATTGGAAAAAACTAATCGGAGGAAGTGGAAAATTAAGGGAGGCAACAATGGGACCAAACCCTTTGCATCATCACGGCAATAAACCTACCATGCCATAAACTCTTATTACTACTTATAAATTTCTATATAAATATTATTTTCTTCTGCATATTAAATTGGCTATTATTATATTGTTTAGCTTCTTTTCCTTTTATCTTTTTGGGTTATGTTCTAAGATATGTATATTAATGTTAGATAGGATGAACATGAAGAGATGAGTTTTAATGGAGGAAAAGATTAAAAAGATGAATTTTGAGTTTGATTTAATTTGAGTTTATTTAGTTTAGTGGATCGAGTTCGAATTTCAGAAAAAACGGGTAACTTAATTGAAATCGGATATTTTAAGTCAATTTGGTGATTCTAGTCAATTGAGGGGCATTTTCATTTACTTTATTAATAGTGGGGGTATATTTGATCATATAATATAATTATGGACAAAATTAGCTAATAGATGATGGTAGAAATTTTTTTTATCTAAACGGGCAAGGGTAGAGTACAATACGGGCCCTTTGGTTTTAATGTGCAGCGACTCCAAGTCGAGGGCCACTAATCATGGACTATCGTGCGTAGGGCCACTTATCATGGATTATACCAAAAAATTGAAGTAAAAATTATTGAAAAAATTATATAACATAACACAATTATGAAATTATTTACTTATAATAGCTATAATTTTAAAAACTTTATATATTATGATTTTATTTAATAATGTGTCATTTTTTTCCTTTTTACTTTGTATTTATTTTTTTTACTGTGCCCACATTCAATGCCTAAAAATCATTCAATAACTGCTCAACCCCTGTTCTATCTTCTCTCTCTCTCCCTCATTCTTTATCATCAACCCGATTTCTCCTCCTATCAACCCACGATTCTCTCTTTATTATTTCTAGAATCCATTCAAATCAGATAAGTTTCATTCATGATTTTCATTTATTTTTTAATTCAAAATATATATTTTTTATATTTTAGATAAAATTCTTTAACCGCGTAAATCATTGTTTCTTTTGTAATCAAATCTTTATGATATTTTGAAATCTCAAATAGATTTTAGAAAATTTCGTTAATTGGGGTAAGTTATTTTCTGATTTTGAGAATCATATTCGTGTATGTTTATAGTTTATGTATTATGTGTATTTGATACGTTAAAATACATAATCCTTTATGTCATTTTTAGAATTTTACATATGCAGATACATATAAATACAAATATGTTTTTGGTTTGAATGGTTATGTGTTTACCAGTAGACAACATCTATTCTGGTACTTGTATATGTGTTTTGTTGAATAGTTATGTATTTATCAGTGGAAACTATTTATTTTAACAAAAATACATTTTAGTACTTTTTGATACATTCAAATACATAATCCTTTATGTAATTTCTTTAGAATTTTACATATACAGATATATATAAATACATGTATAAATATTTTGTCTGTATTTTATGATACAAACTATTCATTTATTATTATTTTTTATTCTGATTTACCATTATGTAACAGGAAATAAAATATTTTCGTAATTTTTTTCTGTTTTTGTTTTACAAGTTGTTATGGTAAATAAGAATTCTATTCATTATTAGAATCATTTTATTTAAGGAACGTAATAATTATCAGTCGAGTAAAAAAAGGTAACTGATTATTTATGTGAAACATAATCCCTAAAATCACTCACCTAACAGATTTTGTATTTGTATTTTGATAGTTTTACTAATGGTAAATACAAGCACATAAAATATTGTCATTTTATGTAAATAAGTAAATGTTGCTCCTTAAGCCTATTTTCTTCCAAATTATTGTCATTTCTGAAATTTTCTCAAAATTATGTAATATAGCATAATTAAGATAATATTTATAAATTATGGTCATAATTTTAAATAATTATAATATTTAGTCATATTTTAATTTATTGGTCATTTCTACTTTAACCGTATATTTAATTCTTTTTATCACTATGCACCGTAAATATGTTGTATCATAGTCATCAATCAATCAATCATCTCCCTTTAATCCCATCTCTCTCAGATTATCCAGATCTTGCGGAAACCATCTTCAACCCACATTCTACACGATTCAGGAGATTTCAAGAATCAAATCAAATCAAATTTGAATTTGATCGTGTTACTTTATAAAAATCAATTCTTTACAAGTTTTGTGCTTGAGGAAGAGGACAAAACCAGTAGAAGTTGTTGGATGGTAACAATTGCGAATGTTGTTGATTGGATTTTGCATATTTTAAAGACAACCTTCAATCGGACAAGAGATTTTAAGGGAATTTTAGAGAAAATTGATTCCCACATCATTTGATAGGAATTCTAAGAAAATTGATTCCACCACATTATTTGATAAATTTTCTAGTTCTATTATCTCTTCTTCTGTCTCCATAGCAACCGCCATGGCCAATTCTCCCTCTCTTCTCTGTAACCTCTCTGTTTTTTTCTTCCTATAGTCAGCAGTTAAATTATATATGTAATGATACAATCAATACAACACATTCTTTCATGGCAGATCATACACCATCTTTTTTGCCTTCTTTCTCTCCTCTCTATTTTCTGTGTTATTTTTTTTTATATTTTCTATATCACAAATATGAATGATTCAATTGGTACAAGCGCGAATGAATATACGTGATACAAGAGCGAATGAATACAAGCTAAATTAGAGGGAATAGATACAATCTAAATGCACATATATACGTATATATATATATGAATATATAAATATCATTGATACAATCAAAATGACATGTCATAAAGTAACTGATACAAATACCATTATTGTATATCAGTATATATATTGACTCAATGCATAAAATGTATCAAATTTTAATTTCGATTAAAAATATTCATAAAATAATTATAAAAAAAAGGTTATACGTCCTAGTACGCAACACAAATATAAATATGAATCACAGCTATTTTTCAGAGTTCAATTATATATGAAATATTGATAATTAATGACAACTTGATTTAAGGATAAATACAACTATAAATATTAATTCCAACTATTTTCGAGTCCATATCTTTCAAAGTCCAATTATATATGAAATATTGATAATTAATGACAGCTTGATTTAAGGATAAGTACAAATATAATATCAATTTCAACTATTTTCAAAGTCCGTATCAATATACAATCTTTGTATTTTAAGAATAACGTAATTCATGATAACTACTTTTAAAAAAAAAATTCTAAAATATCTCAACAGAATAAATTTATATTTATATTTGATAATTTTAAATAATACAAATATAATAAATGACACATTCAATATTATTATAAAATATAAATAATAATAATATTGCTAAGCATATTGTCAATCACATTGTGGCTATTTATATAAATTTCTCAAAATTGAACCCTTTTATAGAGCATAGGCCCAACTCCTAAGAGTTAGCTTTCTCTTGTTTATTTGGTCCACTAGCCCAATACTTGTGGATGTAATTTTTTTGTTTTTTTAATGTTTTAAAGATTAAGACAATTTATTTTGTCTTGTTTTTTTTGTCCCAAAATTTTGTAATTCAATTATACGTACACTTGATATGTTACTGGAGATTCACCTGATATTATCAAAATTATATAAAATTTGATTAAAAATCAAGACACACTAGAATTTTTTAATGAGAAATTTTTATAAATAACATTACATAATAAAATAACATGATTTATTAAAATTATAGAACATAACATATTTTTAAATTTTTTGATACAATTTATTGTAATCATTATGACTGTATTTAAATTTTAAACCCTGCAATCACTCCTTAATTGGTGTTGGTTATTTTTTTTTTAAGGGAAGTTGCGTATTTAATGTGAGTAAATCACTCTTTTTATGATCTTGGATATTTTTTTTCCTTATTTAAAATTTTAAATCAAAAATTTACATTTGTGTAATTTCTAAATTTGAATTGCAGATTTTGGAGAAATTTTTTTCTTTAGTGTATCATCGTTGCAGATTTGGAAAGATTTTCCAAATTTATGAAGATACATGTATCAAAAACTCATCTATCTAAATGAATGTTATGTGTTTCACTAGAAAAATTGATACATACTAATAAGCATAAGAAAATTTGATATGTATACAAATATAATACATAAACACCGTATCATCAGTTTCAATAGTAATTTTCTTTAAAAAAACAGATACATAATTAAAAAATCTATAATCTACAGAATTCTGTAACATTAAATGTTTTATAAAAAATGATGCATTTATCATAAATTAATGAATATGAATGGGTAATTTTTAATTTGTAATTTATTCAAGATAATATTGATACATGGGCAACAAAGAAAAAAATTGGCAAGCATTTTCTAAATTGATACACAAAACAATATATGTATTTTACATTCATGTATCACTGAAATATTGATATACACTAAAAACAAATTGGTACAATGTATTGATACACACAAAGAAATACATTGATACAAAACAATGCTGGAGTTATATGTATCAAAAATCTGATACTGATACTGATACATGCATCATTTCCATTGTTGATACACAGAGATAAAAAAAAATTTAAAAAATTACAATGTGTCAATTATGTCATTAAAACATAGACAAAAGCTTGAGAAATCCGGCAATATTATTGCTAATAAAATATTTTGCTTCGATTTCTCCTTGAATCTTAACTTTGACATTGTTAATGGTGTCTAAACTCTCGATCTCAAGAGTGATGGTCTTTCCGATGAGCGTCTTAACAAACATCTGCATCTGAAATATATTAAAGGACACAATTATCACAACTTCAATTAAAGATTAGGCCAAAAGGAATAAAAAACAAGCAGCTCTAGAAAATAAGAAGGACAATAATTCAGATCTACAATTTTCTATATCTTTTTCGCCAAAAAATTCAAATCCTTTTTTTCTTTCTGCAGAGACCTGCAATTCTCTGCATCCAAATCGCCATGGCTGAGAGAGAGAGAAAAAAATCGGCAAAAATATTAAAAATTTTGAAAGAGGGAGAAACGTACATTAAAGTAGTTGATTGTAGAGAAAAGGTAGAAAATATAATACACATGATAACTTGCTATTTTTATAATTATTTTACTAATTTTTATAATTTTTAAAAAAATATTGTTATATATTATAAATAAATAATAAAATTTACTTAATTATGTAATTCTTCCCATTTTCACTATTGACTCACCAAAGTCAAATGTAAAACCATATTGATTAATTAATGCCTATTCATTGATATCATTTTTAGTTTCATTATCATCATGTAAAGAAGAATCTGAGGTAAAAAGTCCTCTTCTTTTAGCCACAAGCTTATGATCAGAATTAATTTAGTGTACGGTTAAATTTTTCTGTAGTGATAATATTTATCTGAAAATTTTATAACTGTTGTAGTGAGGTATTGTTATATATGTATATTGACATTTAACATTTAGATCTTATTTAGCTGAAATAAAAATATGCGAATATCTAATTTAATGATTTTGTGTATCAAAATGAAGGAATGTATTTATTTACTAATTTAACCAAGAAATAGAAAGAGTATGAATGTATATTAACAAAAAACACCATTAGTCTTTTTTCGTAAAATAACGACCATAACTTGTGGATACTATTTTGGTATAATTTTTTCTTTTTAGATTAGATAATTTAAGGCCCGTGCACGAGCCCAATATAACTGATTACAAACTTCAAATTAATTTTATATAAAGAAAACTTACGATTTCTCTACTATTTTGTTCATTTTAAATTTTTTTTAAGATCGTTCATAAAAATATAATATAATATTTTGACCAATAATTTATTTGTCTCAATCAAAACTTCAGCATAAATAAAATACTAAAATAAAGTAATTTAATCCAAAAATATTTTCAAGTATTATTGGTATCAATTATGGAATCTAACATTTAATTCTCCTTCGTAACTCCCGGAACTTCTTCGTAGTGGCTCCCTTACATGCCTCATTTCAGAGGGAACCTCAAAGTGGCTCTATTTCATTATATTCCATCAATATCCCAATTCCATTCATTTAATATCCCTTTGGTGTTATTGACATAACAGATGTCGTTTCTAGTCTATCTCTTTCTATTTCTTTTCTATATATGGAAAGTTCAAAAATCATCATATAATAATCCAGAAATTGCAATAGAAAAGAAATAAGGGAGGTTTGTGATGATTTTTCAATCTTTTCTACTAGGTAATCTAGTATCCTTATGCATGAAGATAATCAATTCGGTCGTTGTGGTCGGACTCTATTATGAATTTCTGACCACATTCATTTTACTATCGCATAATGGAAAGAGTTTATTAGGATTCGGAGATAATTTGTTTATTAGATTTAATAGAATTATATAACAATCACGAGCCTTTATTTTAAATTTGTTTTTATCAATGTTAATTAGATATGTAATTTTTCATATTATAGTTATGCATTTGTTATCTTTACCATTTTTTTCAAAATAGTAATCCGTTTAAATTTATTTATTTATTTTTGATAATTAAGTAATTATATTTACCAAGAAAATAAGTATTTACAAGCAAAACAAAGAAAATTCATTCACTTCTTTAATTGCTTATAAGTTATATGATCAAAACATGATCAACGCAATAATTCATACTCAAATTCCTCAAATATAATATTTTTATGAAATTTATTAATATTTTAAAGAGAGATAACTTGCTTAGAAATAATTATTTTCTCCAATTTTGCTTAGAAAAAAAGATAATTTTTATGAAATTTATTAATATTTTAAACAGAGATAACTTGCTTAGAAATAATTATTTTCTCCAATTTTGCTTAGAAGAAAATAGCAATATTAAGCATTAATTGATAACTTGAAAAATAAAGTAAATTATCTATTATAATTAATTAAATTTTGATTTAATTAATTGAAAAGTATAAAAATATTCTATTTTCAATATACATAAATTAAACTCAAGAAATACTTGTTCTTTTTTATCAAAATTTTATTCGATAACTTTAAAATTAAATCAAACTTACATTAGTTCAAATATTTAAATTAATTTTAAATATTTAAAATGAAACATAATCCAAACTTGATCCTCTGTTTAAATGAATTAATTATGACTTTTAAAATCTGGTGAATATTTCTAGTTTACTTTAATTTTAAGTATTCCATCCAGTTCATTCTATTTACCCTGTTAATTTTTATGCTTTAACAAACATTTAAAAAAATAATTTAATTAATAACTGATTTCAATTTAATATACTATTTATTTTACTACACTAATTTGTTTTTATATTTATTAGAACAAAAATAAAACTAAATTTTTTTAAAATAATAGATTATATTTTAAAATTTAAAATAATAATATTTTATATTAAATTATTTATTTTAGTAAGCATTACAAATAGAAAATATGTTATTAAAATAAAGGAATAGCAAAATAGGCAATTAGATTAGAAATTACAGAATTTAAGAAAAGAAAAGAAAGTGTATATAGTACTTTAAAATAATAGTAAAAGAAAATAAATTCTGATAATCTTTTGAAGACAAGAAATGGGGTCTATATTTTTAGATGTACATATGATTTTTTTTTTAATACTCTTTCAAATCATGAAAGCCATTAGAATCATTTGGACTTGATTGATTTTTTTTGGATATTCAATAATATCTTTGCATGATATACAATTATTTTAAGCTAAATATTTTTATTTCAAATTATTTTCAAATAGTATTCTAAAGAGGAGGCCTTTTTTATTTCAACAACAACAACAAGTCTATTAAGAAATTAATAAAATTGTTATATATAATATTATATTTGTTATTTTCTTTAAAAAAAAAATGAAACATGAGCTAATTATCGAAAAGATATTTCTTATAGTTAAAAGCTAGATAAAAAAATATAAATGGCACGGTGTCTCATTAAGAAATAATAGAATTATTATATATAAATATCATATTTTTGCTATACATTTGAATTATAAAATTACCATAAAAAAATGCTCCCTCCCTCCATCTTAGTTAGCTCACTATATATTAAAAATAATTATTCACTTTTATTTGTTTTAATTTAAAAAATCAAGACATAATTTATCACTTAGTTCTTAATTTATCCTTATTATTAATTATAGTTATTTTTTAAAGCATGAATTAATTATATTCAAAAAATGATATAATAAAATTGTCATTCTATTTATTATTTTTTAAGTGTATGCAAGTCAATACCGAATAAGTAAAAATGGACGGATGGACTAATTTATTGTTAAATGAACTGCATAAGATTATTAATTTTTTTTTTTTGGTTTTAATAGTGAAAAATAGTACATTCGAAGAAGAATCTAGATTGAATGGATAATGGAGTCCATGGAAAGAGCTTCAATGGCTTTGAAATTACTATTATACCCTTGGTAGTTCCATCCTGGCTCTTCCATATAATAGAATAGAAATATTCGTACTTGAAATTTAGCATGTACATGACATTAATGAAGATTACCATAAATATTTTAATATTTAGTTTTATACATAACATATTTTTTACAAAATATTATTATACAATATTTGAGTATAACTGCTGTAGAGGGGTAATTTTACAAAGAGTGTATTGCTATACCGAATGCCACTGCTGTTGTAGGTAGAATGCTATTATAGAGAAGTAGAATATAACATGAAAAATCGATTTTGGAGAAATCAGGCCGTTGTAATGAAATGTTATTATAACAAATGACTGTTAGAACGAGGTTTGACTGTACTTGTGTTGCATGTATGTCTCACATTAATATATTAAATTATATATATATATATATATATATTAAAAAATAAAATATTTGAACTAAAAATAAATATGACCTTTGTTTAAATAATATTAAATACATATTATATATCCAATATATCATTATTTGTTGTATCTCACCTGACAGTTCTTTACAAGATATTGTTGATTTATGTTCTCTTTCATTATTTTGACTACGTTATTATGATAAAAAAATTATTGTTTCTATTGATAATCATCTTGAAAGTAAGATGATATGTGATATACCGATATGATTCGTGATATATCGACATGATTCAGACATGATGTGAGAGATACAGATGTGTGACAGATGTTCATACATATCGATGTGATATGTGATATACCGACATGATTCAGACATGATACGAGAGATACAGACGTGAGATAAAATATATTGATATTGTACAGGAGTGATACCAAATGATATAAATATGGTGTAGATGCATAAAGAGTGAAATTCAGAGAGGTGTAGATATATGCTTGCATTCGTATTCCTGTATGGACATGACTCCAGTTGTATGATTGATTGTTTTATAGTTCATAGTTTAATTGTGTTACTTGATGATGGTTGATAAATGTATATTGATGTTGTTACACGTAATATGTGGTGATCGTCTCATTTGGCTGAGTTTAATATAATTGAGCAAGGTTAATTTTGATTATTAATTCCGCAATGGGTATTCGAGCCTATAATGTTCGTGCTGGGTTGATCCTGACTGAGGAATGGTTCCACTAATAGGTGTAGATCTGAGATATTACAGAGGATAATATGACTTATTGAAGGTTAACGAAGATTAAATAAGAGGATAATATGATTTATTGAAGGTTAACGAAGGCTAAATAAAAGATAATCTGGCATAGGTATAATATAGCAGAGTAGTTGAATGAATAGGGAGAAAACTGAAACGAGTTTAATTAATGAAAATTGAGACAGGTGAAGGATAAGGGGATTATAGCCTTAAAAAGGGGATGTTGAAGAAGAGAAGTGTCAGTAATACCGAGACACTGTTTTAGTGGATTACCACTGCAGCGAATGTGTCTTTGTTGCCACGGAATCGCGGTAGCGATCAAGTCACCGCTGCAGCGAGTACCGTTGTAGGAATTGAAATATTAATGAATTAATTGTTAAGTTGAATGGGAGAAATTGGGATGCTTGTACATGTGTGTATACATATAGGTGTAATTCTATACTTAAACGAGTATCTAATTGAGATATAAATCTAGCTTCATTTTTTTTGTATGTTATTGTGGCTAGTGAAGGTTAGTCAATTTCATGTTGATCATATACTGTTGCGCGAACTAATCCTGGTCGATCGATGATGCCTACCAATATGTGTGGTGTACTGATACTATCTTGCTACACCTTTTTGGATATAGGTTGTGGCAGATGATTTTGCAGTTTCATGGTTGATGAGGCAACACTCAGCATTAGCTTCCGCATTTTCTCTGCAGGCGAAGCTGTGTCGTCATTTTATCTTGTCAGTATGCTAAGTAGAACTCTTGTACCTGTTTAGAGTAGATCTTGGGAGAGTCATGATTTTGGTGAGACTTAAGTAAATTGAAACATTGATTGATTTATGTAAAAGTAAGGAGAAATTTTTGATATTTTTATACATAGTTTAAATAACAGTTCTCCTAGCGAGATAAAGTTGATGTAGGTGCCAGCATGACCACCCATTTGGGTCTTGTCATGAAACTCAAAATTTGTATTAGTTTGTATAATTTATTTAACGTTATAAAGGTGTATATAAATACCTCTTAGACATTATTATATATTTTTATATAAGGTTGATACATTATCTCCGGTAAGTATATAAATTGCATAATGTTGTATATTGTGTGTATAAACATTGTTGCTGAAAAAAGTGGGCTATACAAGTGTAAACTAAAAATATGACTATGTGAGTATAATATTTTGTGTTGGACTGTATATTATTGAAAAAAAAAAATCTTATTTTAAAAATAATTATATCACTTGTCAAAAATTTGGGTTAAAATTTGTTTAAAGATTGTAATTAAATATGTCATAATACATGATTATATTATTTTTTTAAAACTAGTAATCTTAAATATATAAGATTTGTTGTCATCAAGGGTAAAAGAAAAAATTAAATGTAAATTGTCTTCAAATTAGGAAGCACGTCAAACTTCTTACGCATGTATTTGAAGTTTTTGTTAAACTTTAATTTAGTAGCGACTATACTTGCAATAAGTTATGAATTTTGGCTGTGCCTTAAGTAGGAATCCTAAAATCAGCTACTAACTGTGCACTTTTTTTGTCCCAATATCACTTCTCGAGGATTAGTGAAATCGGTGAGCTTTAAATATTAAGATGATTAAAAAGAAATTGTTAGTTGTTAAGAGAATTCAAAGCTTTTGTTGTAAAAATTCAAAGATTAGACAATAAAAGAATTAGCAAAATACTATGATCGCTTCAATGGTATATGTTAGTGCTGATAACAATGTCGATGGTGGAATCTTTAGTAAACAGATTTGGGTAGGAGTCGAAGTTGCTTTTTAATTGAAAAAAGAAAAAATACTTGTGTGGAGTCAGAATTTTACCAAGTATAATTTAGCCGAAATTAATTTATGGACAATAATAACAATATGGTAATAGTAATGACAATAATCCATACCTTAGATTTTAGAAAATCTCAAAATCAATATTAATCTACTAAGCTAATTCTTGTATGTTATAACCTGCTAACAAACTATGCTTTCTGCTATCACCTACACTTTGAAGTTCGAGATAAAAATGCTTGTTACGCCAAATAAAAAAGAAAAAAAAAAGAATTGCCTAGAAAAGTTTCAAAAATTCATCAAGTAAGAGGACCTTGACATTGCCTTGTTGATCATCATCAGTTTCTTCTTCTTCATCTTTTTCTGGAAAAATCAATATGGACAATGGTCTGACATTAATCCTCTGCAATTGGTAAGTCTCACACTGCATTCCCATATGCCAATCAACTCTACACCTAACACAAAAAATCCTCCAGCACTTGGGACACGCCCGAATCAAAAAACCCTTTTTGTCATCAACCAAATTACCCGAACAATCCCCAAAAGGGCACTCAATTATGTCATACGAAGCCAAAGCCCTAGCTTCACAGACGGCATCGCGCCACTGATCCATCAATTCACGTGGCACGAAATATTCGTTCATCGCGAAAACTTCCTTGCAGTTGGAAACTGGGCAATTTACCTCCATAATATTTTCTCGGATTGTTTCGCGCGCGTAGCTAATTATGCATTCTTCGCAGTAGATATGACCGCAGCCGCCACGTTTCATGATATCGTTCACTACGGGTCTCGGTTCGCTACAGATCGTACAGTATACGCATGATGGTTCGCCTATTTCCCTCCTACTGCTCTTCCAATACTTGATCCTTTTCCCCTTAGTCTTAACTAAACGACACGACGTGTCGACGCCTTTCTTCTTAATGTCGTCGTTTATAAGGCTCGTCTTGGCGGGAAAATCAAATTCCGTTTTCTGGATTGAGTTGAAGAGAGCTTCTTGTAACTGCATATCGCTATCCTCCTCATAAGTGCCGCCGTTGACGTCGTTAATGAAATCTAACGTTTCCCAGCCTGATTCAGTTTCTGTTTTGCTCTCACTTTGATGAGTATCATAACCTGCAGCTTTCTTGTCCGTTAAGTTTTGGTTGCGGCGGCGGCGGAGGTGAGGGCGAGCCATCGAATTTTTTTCTTCGGTTATTATTTGATGAGATTATATATATATATATATAGATTGTTGTCGTGTTTTCTTTTCCCTTTTCCTTGTCCTTTTCGGATTCCTTAAAATTAAAATTAAAATTAAAATAAAGTAGGAAAATTGCCATATTTTGGAGTTTTAAAGAAAAGGTATTGTTGGTAACAAGTCCTTTGTAAATTGTAATTGAGTTTGAGTTATACATGAACGTGTCAGAATTTAGGTTTTCTGCTCGTGGCATAACTTTATTTATGATATAATTTAAAAAAAAAATAAAAAAAATTATAATTTTTTTTTCTTTTAATAGGCACGAGCTTATTTATTTATTATTTGATTATATTAGATTTTCTACTATAACTCTATATATAGTATATACTTTAAAATAAAATAAAAATAAAAAAGTTTCTTCTCCCGGAATTTGTTGCTTTTTAATTTGAATTTTTTTCCCCTTTTCTTGTCAACGTGAGTTTTTTTAAATTTTTTTCCTTTTCCTTTTTACTAATTTTTTTTATAGTAATGTCCTAATATTTTTATATTTTTAAATCTTTTTAAATTTATAAGTTTTTTTACTTCTATGAAAAAATTTATAATTGCATAATTTAATTTATCAATTCTTCTACATCAACACCTTTGATTCAATTGTCAACCTTGTATGTTTTTGTGTTAACCTATCTCCTTTTCTTTTTCCTAAATCATGTTGTGAATTTTTTTATATTAGTTGAGTCTAATATTGATATTATGTCATCTCCTTTAATTGAGTCTTATATTAATATTATGTGATTTAATATTTGTGTTATTTGTAACTGACAATATTCATGTACTCATATATTCACAAGTTTCATCTATAGGTAAAATAATCTCGTCATCTCATGAGATAATTCTTTTTTATAAAATTATAAATCATCCTAATTATTACTCTTGTGCATATTTTTTAGATAATATTGCAATGAAAACCGAAAAAGATTTCGTGAACGAAATTGTGCCAATTAACTACTTAAGGCGGTATGATTCTAATTAAATATAAAAGAATAATTCTTTTTCGTATTTTATTTAATACTTATATTATATACTTTTACATATATGTTTGAGTTCCTATCTATTTTTATTATATTTTATATTTTTATATATATATTTTTTAATCATTAAAAATTATAATATAATTAATTTTTAAAATTATATTTTTACAAATATAAAAGACACACGAGACGCGTACATTAAAACCTACATTATATATATAACAAAAGGGGCATACAAGGAACGAGGTGTTGTAGAAGCACTAACAGATCAGTAGTTATTTATCATATATTTGTTAGCAACACTAAAATTTAGTTCAGAGAACTCCCAAGTGAGTCATTACGCAAAATTATAAATATATAATCTGAAAAAAATATCAAGAACGGACGATACATTTTGAACTAATAGTGTTAAATTTGTCTCCTTCTAGAAAATCTTGAATGAAGTTGCTGAGATGAAACGTCTGTTTGGATTAATTTATTTTAAGTGTTTTAAATTAAAATAATTTTTAAATACTTTTATAATATTTAAATAAGTTTAAAAAATATTTTTGAAAACTCATTTTTAAATTAAAATAATAAAAATAAATTAAAATTATAAATTAGAATCATAAATCAAACCAAACAATCACGGCATCTTTTTTAAAAGTGCATCTGCCACTTTGATTTACGTTAGGAACTTAAGAAACGTTTTAGTTACCTCGTTGATATCTTTTCCATCTTCTTAGATTATTTCTTTTAATTATTATTATTAATAAATTTAAAGAATCAACTTAAAAGTCAAATATCTAAAAATGAAAGGATTAAAATCATCGCACGTATCATCAATTAATATTGAAACATTGAACACATTCATGCAATTAATTCTTGACTCATCAGTACTCCCTCCTATGTATTTTATTTGTCATGCTTTTTCTGCATGTTTTTTCAAAAAATATTAATTAAAAAAGTATTTTAATTAAATTATTCTTATTTATTCATGTTTTCAATTTGATATTATTCCTTTGTTATCATATTAATTTTTCTTTGTGTTTATTCGGTAAAGATAAAAGTAAAAATTAAAATATTAAATTATATCTTGATTTTTTAAATTGATAATTATTTTGGATCATCTATTTTTAATAAGGATGACAAATAAAATGAACCGGAGGGAGTATGTATTTCTCTCCTCATCATCCGAGGGCAAATCTACCATCCAAGTTAACTTTAAAATTCACTATTAATGAAGTGATTTATAGCTGCACAATTGTCTAAGGTTTATTTTAGATCATAAATTTTAAAATCATTTATTTTTTTCTTAAAATTTATGTCAAATCAAACGATGGAATATAACACAATACTAACTCAACAACTACAGAGTATCTTCAATGATACTCTTAAATTTTAGATTGTTGGTTACTTTGTTTCTCAAAAATATCAACTACAAAAATTGAGTCCAATTCCAGTGAGTAGTTTTTATAGCCATTTTGCACACACCATTCAATACCGAATTTAGCAGCACATGCCTCTGCACTGTTGCATTCGTCATGGCTTACAGATTTTTCCGTTGGTTGATTCTCAAAATTAAAAAAGAGATCGGGGCAAATTGGCCATGATCATATTGTCCTCATCGTCTCTAACAATGCCCCCAATCCCAACCCAATAAATAAATAAAAATAGTGAAATAAAATTCGTAAATTTAAAATTCTAAATTCGCGTCTGATTATACATTATCTAAATCAAATACTACTGTGAGAGGATGAATGTAACTTGATTATTCTTAGTAGACGATGGCTTGCCATGCTGCCGGTAATCCTCCGATGGAACGGTATTTCGACTACACCGGCCAGCCCGTCGACGTTGGTGGACTAAGGATGCTAACATATTTTTAGTATAAGTCCCAATTTTTTTCAATTCATCCAGGTATATTTGCCTATTCCTGCAGTCCACACTGCAGAAACCCAGCTCACCCCTGCAGCAATTAATTCAATCATATTTCTGGAACAAACTAAAAATGAAAATATCACATCAATTGAGACGGGAAATTAATGTAGATATAGTGCTTTAATTAGAAAATACGGAATTAGATTTTATAGCTAAACAATAAAATAAAATAAAAATATTATGCTAATCTCATTTAGCTACGGACTAGTGACGAATTATAAAAAAAAATTCAATTAGCTAGGAGCGATAAATTAATTGCTATGTACATACCTGTATTCAATGTTTATATGTATGCTATATTGTGCACGGAGTTTAACTGATTACTTTTCACTCTATCCAGCTACACATGCCACTACGAATGAAGTTGAAGAATTAAGAGAAGATTTTTGAAATTTGTAATCTAAAATAAGTTAATTAATAGATATTTTTGTGGCTAGAAATCATTTTATTCATCATAAAATAAAAATTTTAATTTGAATTATTTGTAAATATGAAAGAATGTCATTATTTCCGGAATAAACTAAAGATGTAAGTATCACATAAATTAAAACGCAGAATTAAGCAATAGTAATGTAGGTATAGTGCTTAATTAGAAAACAAGAAATTAGTGATGGACCAAATTCATTTTGTAGCTAAACAATAAAAAGAATCAAGCTAGCTAATCCCTTTTAGCTACGGATAAGTGATAAATTATAAGAAAATAAAAGCTTTTTAGCAACGAATTAACTGGAAACTACCGACAAATTTCATAGCCTACTTCTATAATTTGTAACTGGAAACTACCGACAAAGATGTGTACCTGTACATATAGACTTCTTTGTGAAGGCTAAGAAGCTTATGGCAGAAGAAACAAGATTTGAGAAAGCAATTAGAGTTATTGGCAGAATATTGATCTGTAATATGATTGACAAGGAACATTATGGATTTCACTTTTCTCAATTTTATACTACACTTGTGCTCTTCTTTCAATCCTGTAAAACCCATTTCATTTTGATTGTCCGAAAACCCAGTCAGGGCTAGGAGAATATATAGCCAATACAACAAATCAATTGGCGTGGGAAAATTACTCGGAACGTAGTACACAAAAAGACGACACTGACCCTCCATTGTTTTTTATTAAAATAATTCAAGTTAATATATATTGCTTAATTATAATTTTAAGTGATAAAAAGTATAGTGCGCACACATATGATGTATTTATTAATTTGATATAAACTCTCTCAATGGTGCGCATAAATTTTATTTGGCCAAATTAAGTATATAGACATTAAATAACCTGCTAAATTTGGTCCTCATTTTTTATTTTGGCACTCCATTTCAATTTTGTTTCATTTTAATCCTTCAACTCTATTTTTCTTGATTCAAACATAAAATACTAATTTTTATGCTTTCATTATTTTTATTTATACTTTTCAACGGCAATTTTACACTTTAAAGATTATCATCCGTCCGTTAGTTTTCCAAAATTAAAAAATTAAAAAATCAACAAACATCCTTCGATTTTCTTTTTTAAAAAATAATAATTTTTTTTTATAGTTTTTGTGCATTTTTACAGAAAAATAACTGACGAAAATACGTCAATTTTTTTTTAAAAAAAATTACTGATAACCCGATGGAGTCCGTCCAATTTAGTATTTTTTAGTAGTGTTATTAGCAATGAAACGAAGTATGATTTTCTTTTATCCATATTGAAGATAGATTTTTTTTACCAATAATAGAGTGAGTTAAAAATTAAAAAATGGGTAATGTGGGTAAAATTCAGATTACCTAAATGATATGAAAAGAATAGAATATATAGCGTTATTTAATTAAATACTTTGTATCTTTTTAAAAATATTTATAAATATGTTAAATAATTTACACCAATTAATATATTCTATGTCTAAATAAAAGTATGAAGAATAAAATTAGAAAATTAAAATAAAATGAGGCCAGAATAAAATATCAAAATAAAAAATAAAATTGAAAGATCGTATATATAATTGAACTTTTTTTGTGGTTAATAGTATTTCCCAATATGAACACACATTTATCGTGCTTCCAATGGAATGGTCCTTAATTTTCTCATGTTTAACTTTTACTTGCTACCTTAGTTTCACTTGCATATGGTCCCCACGTACGATAAAGATATTATTCGTTGGTTTCAATTTATTGTTTTTTGTTAAATTCGTGTTAAAAGATATTTTTTAATCTTAATTTTTTATATAATATATTTAAAATTTTTATTTATTTTTTTAATTTTATATCAAATTAAAATTAAAAAAATAAATAAATTGAAACACGGAGAGGATTGATTTTAGTTTTAAAACGTGGAAATTGTGTTTGCTAAATTAAAGAAATAAGAACCTTCACTATACTCCGTGGTCCCTACCTTCCACCCTAGGTTCAAAGTATTTGATTTTCTATGTGATCGGATATAAAATTTTAAATTATTGAAAATAAAATTCATATCATTGGGAAACTACGCAAAAAAAAGTATTATTTTTCTTCCTCTCAATTTAAGTGTTAAACTGTAGTTTCTTTTTTAGTATGTCTCAGAAAAATGCCATACTTTTTTGTTTAAAAATAATTAAATTTCTTATTTTAGATAATTTATAGCCGCTTAAATATTAATAACTTATTTTATATCATAAGTTTTAAAAGTCTTTCTTTCTTTCTTAAATTTCATGTCCAATTAAATACCATCATATAAATTTAGACGAAAGGTCTATAAGATATAGTGTTGAGCTGTGTTGAATTTGAAGTTTTGATGATTGACAAATGTAATAAATATTATACAAGAGTCATAATCTAAACATGATTAATTAAATAAGGGCCGGTAGCGCTTATGAGTGACAAATGACTATAAAAGACCAAACCCTTATTATGTTTATTGAAAGTACTAGATTACAGAAATTCTATGCATGAAGTTAACGAACCATGTCCTTCATAGTAAATTGGAGATAACTGATGATCAACAAACATAAAGAAAATTCCCAGTGAATTAGAATTCTTTAAAGAACTTGGTTTATGGCATAATTATGTGGATCTAGGAACAATAACTCAACAACGAAGCAATATCATATTTGTACAAGAGGAAAGAGTTTTGAAAATGAGAGAAACTGCATGAAGGTCGAAACAAATAAGGAAATTAAGTCTGTTGGGTTCTAATGATAGGTAAATGGGAAACGAAGAGAAAAAATATGGAGGAAAAATGATATTTGAATAAAAGATTTCTTTTTGCTTTTTGGATGAAGCATTTCTCCCACTTTTAAATAGTGGTGGAAAGGAAAACTCATGTGCTTAAATATAGAAACACTCCTTCATGTTATCAAAAAGGTTGAGAAGAAGGCAAGCCTTGCACCGCCGTTGTTGTCGTCGTTGCTCGCTTGGCTCGACTTTGGCTTCGACTTTAAAAATATTTGGATTAAATTATCACTTCAATATAAAGCACCGCATTAATGCTATATTGGAAAGGGATGTTATTTACATAGATCAAGATTTATTCTTTGCAATAATAATCATTGTGAAGAGTGCTTTATGAGAGTCAATCTAACGACAAAGAGAATTTGTTCTAAGAAGCTAGTGCTTTAGTTCTCTAGTTGCTCGATCAGTTGGTTGTTCTTAAATTGTAATCTATTTATTTTCAAAGAAGATTTGTAGTGGGTGTTTCTTTATGAGTTGCAAAGGTTTTCAAAATTGGAGTAGAATTTCAAAAGAGAAAATTGCAACTAGCAAGAGAAAGCAGCTAGAGTTAGCCAATTTGGTTATAAACTAGTGTTATAACCTAAAATATTTTGAGTTTTAGTGAAGATTGAGACGAATGCTATGACAGTAGGTCGTGATCTTTTACATTCTTAAACAAAAGATTTTTCACAATAAAATTTCTTATGTTAATTTACATTTTACTTTTTATTTAGATAACTAAAGAACCTGACTTTTCAGTGTATTAAATGACAACATAAAATGACATATATTGTTGTTAATAAAATATAACAAAATTGTTATAAACTTTAATAAAAAATATTGATCTTTACATATCAATTGATTTATTTTTTCTCTATTTTTCATGTGTAATATTGATATCAAACAGTAAAAGAAAATTCAACTTAACAATTATTGAACAAATGATCCTCTTTAATTTTCATCTTCCAATTGCATACTTCAAATTAACAATCATGTAATTTTAACTTATTTATCTTAATTATTTCTTAATATTGCTGGTAAATATTTTAAATTAAAATAGTTTCAAAAATTTAAGAATTTAATTAAGAAAAAGCAAAAAAAGTATTCGTATTGCCTTTTGAGTTTTTTTAGATCACCTTTCTTTTCTTTTGTTATTTTCTTGATTATTATTTTTTCTATTAATTTTATTTTAATAATATTTTTTATTAGGCACATACTTAGGTAGACATGAAAGATGAAAAAACTAAACAACTCCTAGTTGCTCCTCTTAATATGTGCAATTGCTCAAGAATTTATATTTGTAAGTATAATTCTTCAAGATTGTTATTATTATTTTTGTCGTTTATGATGAGTAAAAAATTACAAAGGTTTCAATACTGTTACAAAAGCCCCATACAATTACTGAAGAAAAATAATAATAATTGGGGTGCTTCTTAATTAACATAAATCTGCATAAATAGCAATATACCATTTGATGAATACTCGTAGGAGGTTTTTTTTAATTTCACTTAATATTTTGTACTTGTTTTGAGATATCCGAATTTGTCCTAGAGAACTCAACTTTAAAAGTAAAATGTTTCCTATCGATGGAGTTTCATTTCAAGGCTCAAACCTGAAAAGTTAAGAGTGAGAAGATACTTGTCATCTCACCACAACATATGATAATACTAATAGAAAGCAACAAAGAAGAAAATGAATTTACCTACTAAATTGTAAGTTTAATGATATATCTTTTGCTATATTTTTCAGGAAAGTTCCTATATTATCATCCACCGTTTTTCTCTCTACTAATCTAAATAAAGTTTGTGAGATAGGATGAAACTTGATGAAAATAAATTTTGTATTGGTATACGAATAGATAATATTGATTAAAATTCACTTATATAAGCTAATCATATTCTTTCATAACTGAGATAATTTATTAACAATTCAAGTGAATGTCTAATCACTTTTTTGAACGGCTAAAATAATTCTTTTACTGTATTAATTACAATTTATTATTGAAAATATTAGAAAGGATAATCATTACATCTTTTAGACTTTTCACGGATGTTATTGAGTTTTGATATATATTTAATCAGAAAATTAATGGCCTTATGAGATAATGACCTTATTAAATGCAAGTTTTTTATTTGTGGCCATTTGAATGGTTCAAATTTCTCTGTCTTTCAATTTTTTTAATCTTTGTTAATTTATTTTTTTTAATCTGTATACAATATATATTTATATTTTTTCTATCAAGAAGTTGTTGAATGAGAGTAGTATTTGCTAAAGTTGTATAATTTCTATCAACATATGTCTTTTTAAGAATGGCTAGTAGTCATTATCGATTTCATGGTATAGATCTGCAAAGAAATAATAGTTAATTGTGAGAGAGATGTTGCTATCAAAATAATAATAAATTTAAATATTTTTTCATGTATATATGATTTTTATCTGACTCAAACTCATGAGTTCTTTCTTTTGTAAATTAGGAGGAAGAGTAATCGTTAATTTATGCCACTAAAACAGTCTAACACTTAATAATTTAAGATTGAGAGAAGAGATTTTGATGAACGCAAAAAAGGATAATCAAAATTCTTTACCAAATAAAATCATATCTTAATTACAACAGTTTCATATAAAGTGAAAAAAGTTAATCAAGAAAAAAGAATAAAAGATGATAATAGGAGTACAACCATACAAGCCAGGAAAAATTAAAGAAAGAGAAGTTGCGAGCTCTAAGAGTCATATTAATGCATGTCAATAAAATTTCTTAAACAGAGAATTTTTGCTTTTTTAAAATAAAATAAATAAGATAATAAAGTAATTCAACACATTCTAAATGATAGTGATTTTTAAGTTCTCCCTAATAATTAAAAATTTTGACTTACTGTTTATTGTGTTATAACTTATACCTGAGAAAAAAAAATACCATATGAAAAGAGCAATAAGTTTTACGGGAAAAATAAAATTTTTGGCAGAGAAGATAAAACTATATATAATGTGATGAACTGATTTAATTTCACACTGTTTGTTTTTATAAAATGCACTAAAAATGACAAAATATTACATAAATATATTATTAATGCGGAAGTTGAAAGGAACACTAATAACAATTGAAATATGAAAAGATTATGTAGAAAAATAAATTTTATACAACTATTCATGAAAATGTAAAAAAAAAAAGGAGGGGGGGGGTGAGGGTTGGGGGGGGGGGGAATGCTAAAAAAACTATAAAAAAGAAAAATATGAATGGAGCTCAAAGAGGCATGCCACATAAGCATGCCTCTAAATCTCCTTTATATTGATTATTATTTTTATAATAAATTAGATAAAATATTATCCTAATTCATAACACAATATTTTAATTAAAAATTATTAAAAAAACAATATTTGATTACTATAATTTGTCAAATTAAAATTCGTTATAAAGTTCATCAGTGTCGAAAAAATAAAATAATAACAATGATAGAATATGAAAGCCCTGAAGCAATAATCAATTTATATATATATATATATTGAATTAACTAGACGAATTAGTCTTTTGAAACTTTTTTGCTAAATCTATAATTAGTCCCCAAGTAGATCCATCAATAGGTTATAACATATAGTAAAAATTACATAAATTAGTAAATTTAATAAGTTATTTATAATAATTAGCAATTTTTTTTTAAAATTATGAAAAATAGTAAAATGATTACAGAAATAGTGATTTACTATTTTTTAAAAAATAATTACTATTTAATCAAATTTTCTATATTCTCTTTCCAACTTATTATATCATCTCTCTAATTTAATCCCTTTATTCTCTCATTGTAATTGCCCAAATATTTCTCTCCCAAATCCCCTAAAAATTTCATTTGATTTCTCTCCCATCACCTCTTTTTCTCTCTTTAAAAATTCTTCATTATTTCTGTCCATCACCTCCTCTCTCTCTCTCTCTATATATATATATATATATGTGTGTGTGTATATACATACACAACACACACACACACACATATATATATCTCAGCCATGACGATCTGCATGCAGAGAATTGTAGATCTGGAGAAAACAAAAGGGATTCAAAATTTTTGATGAAGAAAATGTAGAGAATTATAATTCTCATTGGTCTACCGAATCTATTATCTTATCTGTATCGGGTCAATGGGCGGGTGCTTCTTATTTTTTCGTTAACTACTCCGGATATACCATTGTCGGAGAAACTAGAACTCCAGATTAGATTAGGAATCATATTTCTGATAATTCCAGAATTGTTATGTATCAATATATTGATTTGTGTGTATCAATATATTGTACCAATTTGTTATTAGTATGTATTAATATTTTCAGTGATACATGAATATAAAAGACCCATATTACTTTGTGAATTAATTTAGAATTTTTTTGCAACTATTTGATTTATTCTCCATGTATCACTATTATCTTGAATAAATTACAAGTTGAAAATTACCCATTCATGTTCATCAATGTGTGACAACTGTATCAATTTTTTATAAAATATATAATGTTAT
The DNA here is from genome assembly GCA_035772735.1 of Datura wrightii. Classification (NCBI taxonomy): domain Eukaryota; kingdom Viridiplantae; phylum Streptophyta; class Magnoliopsida; order Solanales; family Solanaceae; genus Datura; species Datura wrightii. The sequence continues at coordinate 155,281,323 of JASDFA010000010.1, read as the reverse complement.
AAAATTCTTCAGATTATAGATTCTTTGATTGTGTATCTGTTTTTTTTCAATTTTGACTATTGAAATTGATGATACTATTTTTATGTATCATATTTGTATATGTATCAAAAAAAATTATGTTTATTACTATATATTAGTATTTCTAGTGAAATATATAACATTCATTTATATAGATGAGTTTTTGATACATATATCAGTATAAATTTGAAAAAAATTCTCAAATATGCAATGATGATATAACCGAAGAAAACAAAATTTCTTCAAAATCAGCGATTTCAGATTTAGAAATTACATGGATGTGGAATTTTGATTTAAATTTTATATATGAAAAAAAACGTCCAAGATCATAAAAAGAGTGAGTTATTCCCATTAATTACACGACTCCTCTTAAAAAAAATAAAAACACTAATTAAGGAGGAATTGAAGGGTTTAAAATTTAGATACAGTCATAATAATTACAGTAAATGGTATAAGAAAATAGAAAAACATATTTTTTTTTATAATTCTAATAAATTATGATATTTTATGTAATTATTTTACTATATAGTGTTATTTATAAAAATTATTCTAATATATATTAATAGATTTTTTTATTTATCAAACTATTAAATTATTTACAAAATTATCAGATTGTTCATATCTATCTATCTCTCTATACTATATTTTAATTATTTGCTCATATATATATATTGGTCAAATTATATATTTTTGTTTGGATTAGATAAAAAATTGATCAAATTATATATTTTTGTGTTTTGAGCTATTTTAAGTATTTGAAAAAAAAAAAAAGATATTACTTAAACAAATTAAAAACTACTTAAAATAAATTAAAAGTTGTAAGTTAAAAATCTCAACTTCTTTGACTTTTAAATACCTTTATTCAAATACTACTTCTTTTAAAATAATCCAAACGGACTCTAAGGAAATCATTAATCCGTGTCACAATTTAATTTCATTAAAGATTAGATAAATTATTGATAAGTATAAAGAGAAGATCAACTAGTTCATAAACAAAACCAGTTTGATGCCATTTAAGTATTAAAGTATGTCCTAAATGGAATTCATATCAAGGAGCTGAAGTAATTAAAATTTTGGCTAAATACAAATTTCATTCCGTAAATTTTAAAAATGGGAAAATAGTTAAAAAAGATACTTCTGAATTATTGAAAACGGATTAAATATACCTTTAGTTTGAATTTGGGCTCAAAAATATCCTTATCATTAATGATTTAGCTTATTTTTACCCCTCAAAGCTAACAGATGTCATGTCACAATAAAACTCATCTGAAATTAGAGTATCTTAATTTAAAATATTTTCCTTTTCCTTTGATAGCAGACTCTCATGCTCATCGTCTTACAAAACAAGTCACATTCTAATAAAAGTAGAGTCTTTTTCATATTCTTGACGCTCCAGTTTGAATTTCCTTCTTCTAAATGGTACCCTCCTCCCAAATCTTCGTCCTCAATTTGATCTTCCTCACACAAGAGGGTATCAAGACTCCACAATAAGTTTTTTTTCCAACTTAAATTTTCAAGTCAGAAAAATAAATTTATTTTAGATGAATTTTAATGTGACATATCAACTGTTAGTTTTGAGGGGATAGTAGTGAGCCAATTTTCTAATGGTAAGGATATTTTTGAGCCAAAAATCAAACAAAGGATATATTTGATCTATTTTCAATAGTTTAAAGATATTTTTGGCCCTTTTCCCTAATAATAATAAGAACAATAATAATAATAACTTCACACACACATATCAGTTTTTGAGATAAAGTTACAGAATATCTAACAATAGCAATTATAATATGTTCAGTATAATTTAAAATATGAGATTTAGAAATAATATAAGACACGCAAATTTTATTCTTATCTCGTAAAGATTAAAAAAAATATTTTAAAAGATTATTGATTTAAAATTATAAAATATTATATATATATATATATAACAAAATTAAGAAATTGTGATCCTTTATCTGCAACTTGCAACGTGTCCTTTTGATTCTCAATTGTCAATGAACAAACGGAATATGACAAAGATTAACCACACTTTGGAAATTTTCACGTGGCTCTCGACAAGAATAAAACAAATTAAAGAATGGGTGAAAATTATTTTCATCCCAAATTTGGTATCAGTCCAAAGTTTAATTTTTGGAGATCAGATTCATGGAAGGCAAAAAGGGGTTAAAAAATTATCTGAATCGAGTATTTTATTAAATTAATAATTATATAAAATGTGTTGAAATAAGTAAAAATTATTTTCACTTTTCAACTTTGTTTTAAAAATTAAATTTTTCTTCAATTTTGAATAATAAATATTCTTCTTCCTTTATTTTAGTTGACTTTTTAAAATATTTATTTTACCCTTGTTATTTTCAATCCTCCTTTTATGTAATATCTTTTTATATCATATATAATATTTATTTTTTAACCTAGATATTATAGTTTCTTAATTAAATTCACTAATATTATAAGTAGAACAATACTTTTATGAATTTATTACAAAATTTAATGTGATTTAGTTTTTTTTATTATTGTTATTAAAATATTATATGCATTAGATGTGTATATATGTATGTGCAAGCATTTGTTTGTATTTATGTTTCTCCTATTTCTTATCCTCTATTGTCTATATAAATAAATAAATTTGATTGTTATTGATAGCATATTTCACAAAATTTTAATTTAAAATTAATTTACATTATAAATAAATAATTTTTAAATTGGCCTTTATTAATTTTTTGTATTTCATACATTGAAATATATTTATAAAATTAGTATTACCTTTTATTTTCACTTATATAAAGAAATATTAGAGTTTGGGTAACTATTAATAAAATAATTTTTTTATTCTGCTAATTAACTTCATACAGAAGTTATTAACTTTCAATTAGTATTTTTTTCATTTTATTTTATCTCAAAAAATAATATTTATTTATTTTATTAAAAAAGTTATTACATAAATTAAAATATGTATGTATGTATATTTGTGTGTGTATATTATGATTTTAAAGAAGTAAAAAGAAAAAGATAAAATTGATAATGTAAAAGTAAATAAATATTTTTTATAAGTCAATTAGAATAAAAAAAATAATATCTATTATTTAAAATTAAAAAAAAAAAATTTTTAAAGTAAAATAAAAGAATAAAAATAATTTTCACTCATATTAAAATATATAAAATTACCACTTGATCAATATAATTAACTAATATATATGTTCACTTCGTCAAAACACATAACCATAACAAATTATATTAGTTTCATATAAACATTCGGTACGAATAAATTTTTTAACACCAGCAACTATCAGGGAGAGGAGCATCAATTGATGCTCTTCATCTCGAATAAGAGCAATATTCTTAACGCAATAAAGCCACCCAAAATGGTAAAAGTGGAATGCTCCACACATGTACCGAATTATTTTGTCAAAATTTTAATTTAATAGAATTTAAGTTATATATATAATCAGGATAAAAATTATTATTTTATTAAATCATTAATACTTGATATACTAATAATATGTCTTATTTTTATAAGAAAGTTTAAGTTATATATTATTATTGACGTAAAGAAATTTTTATATTATCAGCATCAGGTTGTTTAAATGACATTTATAGGTAAATTTCTTTTAAAATATAGATATAATTACCATTTGTTAATTAAATAGTTTTTCTCTAATTTGTTTATATATAAATTTCTAAATAATTTTTGAAAAATATTTAGTTTATAAACTTAAGCTTGTGGTTATACCTATCCAATATTGACTTAACACACTTTTAAAAAGCAATAGATAGAATGACAATTTTACTGTATATTATAAATTCAATGCGTTGAAAAATAAATTTATCAAAAATGACAATAGTTAATAATAGGAGTAAATTAAAAAATTATCTCTTGATTTGATTTTCTAAAGTAGACAGATAAAAATAGATAATTATTTTTAGTACAGTGAATAGATAAAAATAACGAAAATGAGTAATTATAATATTCTTATTTATATTCTAAACGCATTAGTTGTACTATAAAAAGAAGATGACCATATTCTAAGATCCTATAATTATAAATAACCATCGATACTCCGAAATCTTCATTATATTCTTTTTAGGAGGAATTAATCCTTAATTTACGTAACCATATACTATTAGAAGTTCTCCCATTATTCTCAACAGTTTGCTTTGCAAGTCTCCATCTTTCGAATCTCATGATAATCCAAGTCCTATTAGGTTACTAATTCTGCCTTGCCTATATATATATTTATTAGTTTTCTTTTTAACTTCAATTTAAAAGACATATTATTGTTCAATTAAACTTACAAGTTTATACATCTATCTCAATTCAATATGCCTAGGTTTCCCTTCAGCAATGTTCTCTTTCTCAATCTCAGGTTAGAAATCAAACTTCAACGTTATATATGTATATACAACTATGAAACTAATATCCGTAAGGGTGGCTGAATTGGTGGATTAACGCCTTCTCAATCCAGCTCGCTCGTTCTACCAGGCTTGCCTAGTGTGTGGTTTGCGAGCTATTACACAATTAAGTGCTTTTTTAGAAAAAAATTACTTTTTTTAGCTTCACAAAAAAAAAAAATAGTTTCTCCTAATCTTGAGAAGCATTTATTTTCTCTCAAAAATTGACGCTTCACTTTTATTAAAAAAAAAAAAAGTAAATATTTTTTACCTCTTGAAAATTTAGCCAAACAAGCTATTAATTTCTCTTGCCAGGCAAATTCAAAATTTTGTGGCTATTTTTTATAATTTGGTTTCGTGTTCCCAAATTGAGCCGCTTGTGTGACACACATTACCCAATCACCAAATCTTACTAATAAAATGCTCTATTTTTAGCACATAATAGACTCCACCTAACACTCGACAAAAAAATAGGTGAAACTTAAAAGATACAATCAGGTTCAAGTTTTAGTAGAATTTTTTTTAAAAAAAGTGTCATACTTAATTTCCTTTTCAATATGTTAGATTTTCTTATTTAGAAACGATTTAACTTTATGTGAATGTAGGAGGGGATACACACTAGCAGCAGAGCGGAATGTTGCTTCCGGTATCCGGAAAGTGGTTGAGTCTCCTTCGAAAGGGGTAGAGAAGGATATATTTTGGATGAGAGATCCCAAAACTGGAAATTGGATCCCAGAAAATCATTTCAATACCATTGATGCCGCGGAGTTACGAGACAAGTTTCTACCTACTACAAAATTGGCAAAGGCAAAGGCATATTAAAGGATGTGAAACAGAGGGAGTACATCCATCAGAATTCATCAAATCTTCAATAAACTCAACATAGAATTTAAAGTGTTTTCAATATTATTGTTGTTATATATACATACTGGTTTTTGGGCACGTGTTTTAAACGTGTATTCTATATCAATTATGTTACACTTTCTACATTACATAAATAGTTTTAAAATATGTGAGATATAAATTAAAATCTGAATAAAGAAAACTACAAATTCTATTGGCAAAATGCAAAATGAATATTAATTTCTATATATATATATCATGTAATTTGTTAAAACGAAATCTATATTCAGATTAAATTTTATGTTGGGAATAACAATAAAAAAAATTGTTTATCTAGAACTTTGATTTGTCTTCCTTTATTATAAATAGGTTAATGTGAGTCCTTTTGTTTTCCTTCATACTATTTGGATACGAGTAAAGAATGTAAACAAGATCACACATCTTAGTTAAGAAAATAAGCCAGAATTTTAGCAATAAATATTCAATGTTAGGGAGAAAAAAAAAAACTAAATCATAAAGGTGTTGTGCTGCAAGTCTATTAAAATTGTGATTCTTTGGTTATTTGTATTTTAAAATAAAATGTTACAGTTATATGTCATCCAGCTCAAGTTACAGCCTTAATGAAAGATTTGGTAACTCTAGGACTACATTTTGGTTCCCATTAAATTTGCAGTTGTGTTGTTTATATGTTCAAATATTGTTTTTAACAAAATTCCTTTTGAGAAATTTAATAGTAAAATTCGATATCTATATTTTAATTATTATCAATAAAAAAAATAATTCAGGTGATTGATCTATAAAAAAGAAAAGAGATTCACATGTGAGCGGACATGTTGAAAATATAATAAAGTATTAATAGTATGATCTCTTAAAAAGTTTAAATTTTTAGATGAAATGAGAACTCTTCCAGTGACATAAATTTTAGATCTCCATTTCATTTTATACTATAATACATTTTTATTTCTGTTACAATTAATTCTTTAGCATTTGATTTTGTTTCGTTGAATTTATTTTTTTTGTTCTGTAGCTTTCTCACATTTTGAAATTTCACAAATAAAAACAAAAGAGAAATTATTATATTTTAAAACCACTACAATTTTATTCACAATATTAAATATTATTCAACTGGTATGATATTGAACCTCCATATTAAATTTTAAAACCATTGTTTATTTTTATTTGCCTACTATACTAGAAATAATTATCCAATTTTATTGGTTTAAATTAAAAAATGAAAAGATAATTTAGCATTTTATTTTGTCTAAGACATGGAATTTATTATATTGAAAAACGTTGATATAATAAAATTAGGTCCAGTTTGCATCTTTTCTATGGCTTCTCCGACCTTAGAAATGATGCAAAATCCAGCTGACAAAGAATATTATGGGGAATATAACAGAAAGATGGAGGGTATAACAATTGGGAAGGCTTATTAGAACCGCTAGACAATGATCTTCATTATGGCGAAATGGCACAAGCAACTGGAGACGCCTTCAACAACGACAAGATATCAAAGTATGCTGGTAGTTGAATGCTCAAAGAAGAACCTCTTTGAGATAATGTCCAATCCGTTCAAGTACGAGGTCGACATCACCTATCCAAGTTCAGGAAGCATTCATCATAAAGTCATTGTCGCGGGAAGCTTGGACTAAAGAATCTAATTGGGTTGGCTTTGTTGCTGTGGCGCAGCATTAGGAAGGAAAGATATAGTGATTGTTTGGAGAGTAAGTATGCAGACCTCGGAATGGTTTGGTGATCTCGATTTTATTCAAGTCTCAGCCATCTGATCCTAAGGTTCATCACACGGTTGTATGTATGGATGTTTTAACTTTTTGTTGCAAACTGAGATCTAATTTGAGCTTGTATTTGTATTTAACAGTTAAAGGTTGTTGCCTCTGTTGGACTTTTGTTTTCTGAGGTTCTGATTGAAATACATCTATTGGCTAAGAAAACATATACATAGCTAAATTTAAGCTCCTGAAGATATTAAAAAAACATAAGCAGTCGTAGGCAATCAGACAATTACATTGGGCCATGAAGAAAATTGTTGGACTAGATTTGGTGGGGTGCGCCAGGCCCAAGCAGTAGTGCAACACAAGGACGACGCATGAAGGACCAGACAGCAAGCTACCTATATGGATCTTCCCCCATAAAAAATTGAGTTAATATCGTGTGGATCAATGATCCACATATCAGATATTAAACTGATAAGAACAGATACTACACTTGATCTTAGCCAAAAGGCCGAGAAAGGTATGCTTAATCAAGCAGATGGGCCTCTGGTTTTATAAGACTCCTCGGCTGTCTACGCATTTAGCTCTACGTAATGTGGGACAAATAAACTATCCATTACTTACTCACTAATTAACCTCTGCTTCATTTATCAAAATGCTGCCTCACATGGAAATGAATATGTAACAAACTCATATTGTATTGAAATGTATAATTGGAATTACGCGTAAAGATAAAAAGAGTTCATTTTCGAATTAATACTCAAAAAAAAGAAAATAAGAAACTAAGAGAAAGAGAAATAGAAAGGTAGACACAAAATTAGAATCAAAAGGCAACCTTTATTAACAAGCAAAAAACCTCAATTGAATCGTACCTAACTTATGAGAAGGACCTCAAGGAAATTGGATTCCCAATCAATCTTCTTTTCAAATCCAAGAGACAAGTAAAGGCTTCTACAAGCTCTCAATATTTAGTTCTTAATATCAAGCGAAATCTACTTAGGAAAATAAAAAATCTGCTTATACTAGGATAGAAAAAGAAGATCCTAACTATTATAAATATATCCTTAATGAAGTGAGTACTTTGTATAGTTCTCTTTCTTTTGGTTGATTTATGAGAATACATGAAATGGCCATCTGCATGCTTAACCTTTTTTTTTACTAAAATGGTCATCTTGCGTCTCCTTCCTTTCATGCTCTCAAGCTATCATCCGCACATGAAATCCCCAGGAAGACTCCATAAGACACTCAAATGCATTTCTCTTCATGAATAAGTCGTGTATCACTTGAATCTCAAGTGCTTGGCTCCTTGTGAAAAACCTTGAGGCACCTTGAGTTGCATCATCGGGCCCTTCATCTTAGTTATATTCCTAATAGAATACCTTCACTCTCTTATTCAATTCCTTCATGGATACGGAGAGTTGATGGTGCAGTTGCTCAGTTAAACAACTTGTACAAATATTATGGTGTTAAATGTTTGATTAAATAACTAGCTAGATGTTCTTAATTAATATTCAAGGTAAACTAGATGTAATTTACTTTTAAAAGTATAGTTTTCTTATTTTAAAAAAAAAATTATTTGGTCCTTTTTAAGATCATTAATTTAGAAAACACGTGACATTTTTATTAAAATATTTTAATTTTGAATACTTTATTAGAAGTGTTGAAATTTGCAAAGTTAAAGGATCATGTGTGCTCAAAATATTAAATAAAAAATAAAAATAGATAAACAATAACTTAACCAGTATAATCCCACAAATAAGGGTCTGGGGAGGGTAAAGTGTACGCCGACCTTACCTCCACCTCAGGGCAGAGAGGCTGTTTTCGGTAGACCTCAGCTCAAAAATAAACAAATCAAAGTAATCCAGACATGTAAATTAACAGAAGGAAAAAAGCATGTCAAAACATCATCTGAAGTAAAAATACTATGATACACAAGGTCCGAGGAATATTAGATAATATCCAGGGTCTATGTGCAAGATACTATAGGAGTGATACTACTACTACTAGTAAGGAATGATTTGCTAAACAATGCTCTACTCCCTGCTAACCTTCTACCCTGATTTGTGTCCTCCACAACCTCCTATCTAGGATCATGCTCTCGGTAAGTTGCAACTGTGTCATGTCTTGTTTAGGCACATCTCCCCAATGCCTCTTCGAACTACCTCTACCTTTCTTGAAACCATTCCTCGACAACCTCTCACACCTTCATACTGGGGCCTCGGGGCATCTCCTCTGTGTGTGATCGGATCATCTCAACCTTGTCTCCCATATCTTATCCTCCACCGAGCTACTCCCACTTTATCCCGAATATCCTCATTTCTAATCCCATCTCTTTTACTATGCCCACACATCAATCGCAACATCCTCGTTTCCGCAACTTTCATCTTTTAGACATGAGATTTCTTAACCGGCCTACATTTCACCCCATACAACATAGTAGGTCTGACCACCACTTTGTAAAACTTGCCTTCAAGTTTTGATAGCACCTTTTTATTACACAAGACTCCGAAGCGAGCTTCCATTTCATCCATCCTGCACTGATACTGTGAGTTACATCCTAAAAATAATAATAATAACATTAAAAAATAAAAAATAGATGTATTCTCAAATTTAAAAGATCATTTGAGTTAAAAACTCATGTGTTGATTACTGATTTTTCAAAGGAAATAACTCAATATTTAAGCGATCTTGGTTCAAAACTTAATTTCGATATTTTGAATTTTAACTTGTTATTACTTATTAATGAATGTGAGAACTTGATGGCTTGTCCTTGGTGATAGTCTTTTTACACAGTTGAATCGGAGAAGACTCAATAATCATGTTCTTTAAAAATTAAGACGTAAATTTTATTTAGATTAATAAAAATATAAATTATGAAAATAAAAAGGTGTGAATTTTGCAGGTAAAATTTTTAATTATAAGATAAAAAAAAATTGAAAAAGAAGAAAAAAATGAATTCTTTCTTGACCTAAAATAGGAGTTGAGTCTAAGCTTATGTAGAGAGGAATGTATGAAATTATATCCATTTCAAAATAATTCTACCGACAAATTATAACAAGGTAAAAATAAAAATAGTCTTTGCTTTACAACCTAGCATTTATGTAGATATAGAAGGCATCAGAGTTATTGAGATTATTGAAAATATAAGTTATGAAAATAAAGAAGTATGAGCTACATAGATAAAATTTTCAATAAATATTTTAAGAGAGATATAAAAGAAAAATATCAAAAGAATTAAGAAAAAATATAAATATAAATCATAGCTTAAGCAAGGTATCACTTCATTCTTCTTTAACCTAAATTCATAATATATATATATATATATATACTACATATTTCTCTCGTTGCTCCTCCCATAGAATGGGGTAGTTGGCTTATGGTTGAGGAGATGAGAAGGAACCTTATCCATATATTCTCATGCATCATGTCTTGATCTAATGGACCTTCCCGTATCAGGTTTTATTATAATATCTTCGACAGAGTCTACATTACTGTCAGTCTACATCAATACATGAAGTGATTCAGGCCCAACAAAAAATCTGAACAGAGTCATATCAACCAATTATATTTGTTTAGCCTATTTTATAAACCACACAATAATCAAGTTAATGTTAATATGTACTTTGGTAAAAATTCCAACATGTAATGGTCAGTTAATGAGTAGTGTGATCAGTGACTAATTGTGACCACTTGCATAACATGGTGATTTTATTTACTTTCTGCCCCTGCCTTCTTGTGTGTTCCTATTTTCCTGAATAACAATTATCTACATTAATTCTGAATCTGCCCTCATGCACCATTAACTTAATTTATATATAGATTGCTGAAGTGCTGTTTTCTGAGGTTTGTGTAATCAATTCAATAGCAATGTAAAAGCACCTGAAGCAAGAGGTCAAATGCTGACTTGAAAGGGGGTCTTTGTTTCTATTATATATACATTTTAAAAAACAATTTTAACTTTGTATATACAGTGTGACTTTCCATTGAAAGGGGGTCGGACGAACCCTTGCTTGAAAGGGGGTATTTTTTTCTCTATCTCCCGCCGTGTTTCTTAGGTGGCAGGTGTCTTAAACTCGAAATTCGATAATGGTAACTAGTGAGATCGGAGATAGGGACAAATGGGAAACAATTGGATTGAGATGGCAAAAGAAATTTCAATATATATATTACTAGTAGAACAACTGAACAAGTAGGCTTTAGAAATTGGAACAAGCTGAATTTGTTCTGTTTGTTGATCTGAATAAGAATGTGTTTGAAATATTCATTCAGCCCAACAACTTTGGAGAAGCTTTTCTGTGATTTCTTCATCTCTGCAGGATATTCACACATCACGTTATTAAGTTACTTGTCCATTCCAAAAACGAAATATTCGCCATCATCGCTCAATACATTATAGTTACTTTAGCTCAAACTATAGGAAAAAATAGGGAATTGCTGGCAGAAACTACGACCTTGATGTTGGGATTAGCTGGTCTGATACACAGAGGACTACTACTACTACAAGTAAGTTTATTGATGGAGATATTGCTACTGTTGGGATCTAATGTAGTTTTGATGATCGACAAAATCGATGAAACAGGTCACCCAAGTTGTTCCAAGGGAGTATAAAGTTTACTAAGTTGACATGACAGCAGTAAATGTTCCAATAAAGATAAGCTGCACGTATCAAAAGTTGGTTAAACCATGTCACACAATCTCAATAAAACAAACATGTGCTAAATTGAAGTATTGAAGTTCTACTACTGTACTAAAGAGGCAAAGAGTTTGACTCGAAGGAGTCTCACTTGAAGTAGAATTTTAAATCAAGAAGAGTTTGATTTGATGGGTAATTCTGAAGAGATGAACATGTGCTGATTTGTAAGAGTTGGAGTTTGATTAAAACACAAAGGAAGCCAAGAGATATACTTGAAGAAGGACTCCTACTTGGAGTAGACTTCTAAGGCGCGCAAAGGTAGTTGCTGCAAAGATGTTGAAGAGTTGTGTATATATAGAAGTGTGACTACTCAAAGCAACTCGTGCGCTCACAAAGAAAAAAAAAATGTAAAGAGTGAGATTTTGCAACATTTGAAGTGTGAAGAAATTCAATTGACGAACTTGGTCCTAGTAAAGTGATAGGCTAGAGTTAGCAATCTTGTATTAGGAGTTGGTCATTGAGTTATAATTGTTATATTCTTAATTCAGTGAGTTATAAACTGAATTGAGAAGAGTTGGTCTTCAAGTATTGTCACTAGGAAGACATTGTTGCTAGTTAGGAGATTGAACAGTTAGGAATTAGAGTTTATAATTCCTTAGATTGCAAGAGTTGTAATCAACTAGTTGAAAAAGCTCTTTGAAGTTAGTGAAGCTTGGAGAAAATCCTGTGGAAGTACAAGTCATGGTTTTTCACCTTTTGAATCGGATGTTTTCCATGTAAAAGTATTATGTATTTTACTTACCGTTTTACTACATTTTTTAAACACGTCAGGCGATCTGTTTTAATCGTAGGCAATAAGTTAACATAAATAAGTAAAATCGTGGTCGTGCAGCCTAAAAGCTACTGCTTGCACGCACCAAGACTACTCTGCGACAAGGCCGGGTTTCCTTTTGGAAATACATGAATTCAGAATAAGTACTACAGGAGTTGAAAGAAAGTATCTAACAGCCATTGTGATATGTGAATGCCAAAAACATTATTGGAGATAGCAAGAGAGGAGAAATCCTTAAATGATGTCCTGTTCTTGTCTTTTTTGTATCACTACTATTGCAGTAGAAACAACCTCTCTACCTGCACAAGATAGGGGTAAGGTCTCCATCACATCACCCTCTCCCCAGACTTTACTTGTAGGATATCACTGGATATGATGTTGTTATAGTACTACTGCAGTAGAACTTCAGAAAACTCAAGCCCAAGCCTTGCAGTCCTCAAAGGCCAGAAATAAGATTATATAAGATGTATCTTTACACCAATTATATTAAGTATTCTCTGTGACAATGGATTTCGAATTTGCACCACCACCTGTTGTGGACTAGTAGGTAGGTAATGTATCTTTTTTCTAACATTTCAAATATTACATTTTAAGGAGGCCTATGTTTAGATATCTTTTGGATGATCTAATAGTATAAAAAGTTATTTAACCAAGTATAAGACCTAACTTATATACACTGTTAATATAAATAATTTTTACACTATCAAGTCAAGGATTTAAGTTATATACACTGTCAAGATATATTATTAAGTTCAAGAAGCAGTTTGTCAAATTTCAGATATTTTGTAGAGGCCTGTTTGGCTTGGCTTATGGCTTATAACTTATAAGCCAAAAACCATAAGTTAGGATTTCTAACTTATCGCTTTTAACTTATTTCTGTTTTTTGACTTAAAAACAAATGTTTAAAAGTACTTTTTATACTTATCCGAACACTATATTAGTAAGAAATGGTAGTTGGATTGGGTCCAATTAATATATCTTCAATGAAATCACTTAAACTTCCTTTCACAAAAATACTTGAACACATACATTTAGTTTGTTTGTTGAGGGGCCAGTCCACAGATTGCCGATTGGAAGGCATAGTCAAAAGGTACAAAATATTTAATGTTTAGCACATGTGTATGGATTTCTGAACCTTGAGTTGCAAACTGAGATCTAATTTTAGCTTACACTCGCACTTAACAGTTAAAGGTTGTTGCCTCTGCTGAACTACTGCTACCTGGCAGTTAGTCAATTACATTGGGCCATGAAGAAAAATGTCAGACTAGATTTGGTTGGGTGCGCCAGGCCCAAGCAGTAGTGCAACACAAGGACGACGCATGAAGATCCAGGTAGCAAGCTACCTAAATGGACCTTCCCCCATAAAAAATTGAGTTAATATCGTGTGGATCAATGATCCACATATCAGATATTAAACTGATAAGAACAGATACTACACTTGATCTTAGCCAAAAGGCCGAGAAAGGTATGCTTAATCAAGCAGATGGGCCTCTAGTTTTATAAGACTCCTCGGCTGTCTACGCATTTAGCTCTACGTAATGTGGGACAAATAAACTATCCATTACTTACTCACTAATTAGCCTCTGCTTCATTTATCAAAATGCTGCCTCACATGGAAATGAATATGTAATGATTGAAAGAGTTCCTTTTCAAATTAATAATCAAATCTTTAAGGAAAGAAGAAATAAAAAGGAAGAAGGGAGGGAGGTTCCAGAATTAATCTAAGCAACTGAGAAAATAAAGACACAACTTGATAGCATAGGTTTAATAGATTATTTCACTCTTTTATATATACTCATCTTCCTCGAGTCCCAAATATAATTTAACATATTTTCACGTAGGTAATGGATGATACAATTTGAAAGAGGGATTTGGGAATAATAAGAAAGAAAAGAAGAAGAAAAAAATAAGAGAAAAAGAGAAAAAAGATAGATACAAAATTGAAATCAAAAGCACATCCTTTACTACTAAGCAAAAAAACAAAATTGAATGTCCAATTAGTATCTAACTCATGAAAAGTACCTTAAGGGAATTGGATTTCCAATCAACCCTTCTTTCCAAATCCAAGAGACAAGTAAAGGCTTCTACAAGCTCTCAAACTCTTAAAGAGTATTTAGTTCTTAATATCAAGCAAATCTACTTAGGAAAATAAGAAATCTACTACTTATACTAGGATAGAAAAAAGAAGATACTGGTATTACAAATACACCTTAATGAAGTAAGGACCTTATTTTGTTGCGTTCCTTTTGTTGAATTCATGAGAATTCATGAAATAGCTATTCGCATGCTTAGCCCCTTTGTTCACTAGCAGGGTCATCTTGTGCCTCCTTCCTTCCATGTTCCAGAGCTATCATCTACACATGAAATCTCCGTAAAGACTCCATAATGCACTGAGGTGCATCTCTCTTCATGAATAGGCCTCGTAACACTTAAAACTCACGTGCTTGGCTCCTTGTGAAAAGCCTTGAGGCACCTTGAATTGCATCAATGGGTCCTTCATCCTAGTTATATTCCTAACAGAATACCTTCACTCTCTTGTTCAATTCCTCCATGGAGATGGAGAGTTGATGGTGCAGCTGCTCGGTTAAACAACTTATACAAATATATGGTGTTCAATGTTGATTAAACAATTAGCTAGATGTTCTTAATTAATATTCAAGGTAAACTAGATATAATTTACGTTTAAAAGTATAATTTTCTTATTTAAAAAAAAATATATCATTTGTTCTTTTAAGATTATTAATTTAGAGAATGTATGACATTTTTATTAAAAATATTTGACTCTTTTTTTTTTTTTTGGTAAACTCCCTTGTGGTGGGCAGGGGCTGAGCAACACCCCATTACCATGAATCACGTTTTGTTTTTTGACTTTGAATACTTTATTAGAAGTGTTAGAAATTTGCAAACTTAAATGACCATGTGTGTTCGAAATATTAAAATAAAAAATAAAAATAGATTTATTCTCAAATTTAAAAGATTATTGGAGTTAAAAACTCATATGTTGATTACTAATATTTCCAAAGAAAATAATTCAATATTTAAGCGATCTTG
The DNA here is from genome assembly GCA_035772735.1 of Datura wrightii. Lineage (NCBI taxonomy): Eukaryota > Viridiplantae > Streptophyta > Magnoliopsida > Solanales > Solanaceae > Datura > Datura wrightii. Next base: position 155,265,824 of record JASDFA010000010.1, on the reverse strand, counting down.
GTTCATATCTTAATTTTGATATTTTGAATTTTAATAGTTTGAACCTTGTTATTATTTATTAATGAATGTGAGAATTTGATAGTTTGTCCTTGGTAATAGTCTTTTTATACAGTTGAATTGGAAAAGACTCAATAATCATGATCCTGAAAAATTAAGACATAAATGTTATATAGATTATTAAAAATATAAATTATGAAGATAAAAAGGTGTGAACTTGTAGGTAAATTTTTTAACTACAAGACAAATAAATAAAACTTAAAAAGAAGAAAAAAAATAATATATTTCTTGACCTAAAATAGGTGTTGAGTCTAAGCTTATGCGGGAAGGAATGTATGAAATTATATCCATCTCAAAATAATTCTACCGATAAATTATAACAAGGTAAAAATGAAAATAGTTTCTGTTTTACAACCTATTTATGTAGATCTAAAAGGCATCAGAGTTATTGACATTATTGAAATATAGGTTATGAAAATAAAGAAGTATGAGTTATAAATAAAATTTTCAATAAATATTTTAAGACACATGTTAAGAGAAAAATATCAAAAAATTTGAGGAAAAAAATGAATATAAATCATAGCTTAAGAAAGGTATCACTTCATTCTTCTTTTACCTAAATTTAAAATATATATATATCTCGTTGATCCTCCTACAGAATGGGGCAGTTGGCTTATGGTTTGAGGAGATGAGAAGGAACCTTATTTATATATTCATATGCATCATGTCTTTGATCTAATGGGCCTTCCCATAACAAGTTTTATTATATCTTCAACAGAGTCTACATTATTGTCAGTCTACATCAATACGTGAAGTGATTCAGATCTAACAAAAAATTCTAACAGATGAGTGATTCAAGTCGTGTCCACCAATTATATTTGTTTGCCCATTTTATAAACCACACAATAATCAAGTTAAATTGTGACACATATGTAAGGATTTCTGAACTTTGTGTTGCAAACTGAGTCTAATTTGAGCTTGTATTTAACGGTAAAAGGTTGTTGCCTCAGCTGAGCTTTTATTTTCTGAGGTTCTGATTGAAATCCATCTTGTAGCTAAGAAATATAACTAAATTGAAGCTACTGAAGAAAAAATATAAGCAGTCGTAGGCAATTAGACAATTACATTGGGCCATGAAGAAAACTGTTGGACTAGATTTGGTGGGGTGCGCCAGGCCCAAGCAGTAGTGCAACACAAGGACAACGCGTGAAGGACCAGATAGCAAGCTACCTAAATAGATCTTCCCCCATAAAAAATTGAGTTAATATCGTGTGGATCAATGATCCACATATCAGATATTAAACTGATAAGAACAGATACTACACTTGATCTTAGCCAAAAGGCCGAGAAAGGTATGCTTAATCAAGCAGATGGGCCTCTGGTTTTATAAGACTCCTCGGCTGTCTACGCATTTAGCTCTACGTAATGTGGGACAAATAAACTATCCATTACTTACTCAGTAATTAGCCTCTGCTTCATTTATCAAAATGCTGCCTCACGTGGAAATGAATATGTAACAAACTCATATTGTATTGAAATGTATAATTGGAATTACGCTTAAAGATAAAAAGAGTTCATTTTCGAATTAATACTCAAATCTTTTAAGGAAAGAAGAAACAAAAAGAAAGATGGGAGGAAGGTTCCAAAATTAACTTAGCAACTGATAAAATAAAGACACAACTTTGATAGCATAACTCTAATAGATTAATTTGCTCTTCTATATATATAGACATCTTTTCAAGAGTCCCAAATATAATTTAACATATTTCTACGTGGGTGATGGGTGATACAATCCCAAAGAGGGAATTGGGAATAACAAGAAGAAAAAAAAAAAGAGATAGAAAGATAGACAGAAAATTAAAATTAAAAGCACTGCTTTTATTAGGGGTGTTTACGGTTTGGGTAAACATCGAACCAAACAGATTAAATAAATTGAGGTTTGATTTTATATTTTAAAAAAAGTGATAATATTTAGTTTGGTTTTAGTTTCGATTTTGTTCAAAATAACTTAACCGAACCGATAAATATATTATGTTTTTATTACCAATTGTATTTATTAAATTATATTTAATGAATAAAAGACTACAAGTATAGAACCAAAAGAGAAATAAAAAGGCTCATATCGGGTACAAGCCCAATAAAATAATAAACAAAGTTTCAGCATTAAGGTCATTGTTGAGCTACTTCACTTCCACCAAAACCTAAAAAAATTAGTGCAGCTGTTCATTTGTTCTTTAATTCACGACGGTGCAGCGGTGTTTCTCCGATGAAAAGCTCAATTGAGAAAGATGATTGGTTTTGCCTTCACGGGTTTTATTTATTTTTGTGTTGGAAAGTTGAGTTGAGGAAGCAAAGTTTATGCTCTTTGCGATTAAGTAACAAAACTAATCAATACATTGCATTCAAAGTTGCTGCTTTAAAAAAGTATTTACTTAATTTAATACTTTAAAATTGTGTTAGATGTATAATATTTTGAGTTCATATCTTCTGTAATAAAAAGATTAAAACAACAAACCCCAAGAAGTACTATGTTATGCCTAATGTTTGTGTTGTTTTGGTGGTTCTTTATGCAATGTACAGGTAATATTTGGTCCATATACCTACCAAATTATGGTTATTCTTTTATCTACTTGTTCTAGTACTATAGTTTCTTTATTGATCGTGTAATCTTATTATTCATTTATTTTATTTTCGTATATGATGAATAATCGAGTAATCGAACCAAACCGAATCAAAACCGATAAAAGCCAAACCAATAATATATATTTTAGTTGGTTTGATTTGATTTTAATAATTTTAAAATTGATTAATTTATTTGGTTTTGATTTTGACCAATAACCGAATTAAACGACCCATGAACACCCTAGCCTTTACTAATAAGCAAAAACCTCAATTGAATGTCCGATAATATCTAACTCATGAGAAGGATCTCAAGGGAATTGGATTCCCAATCAACCCTTCTTTCCCTAAGAGACAAGTAAAGGCTTCTACAAGCTCTTAAACTCTCAAAGAATATCTAGTTCTTAATATCAAACAAAATCTACTACTTGTACTAGGATAGAAAAAGAAGATACTAGCTATTACAAATATACCCTTTATGAAGTAAGGACCTTGTTTGGTTGCTTTTCTTTTGTTGAACTCATGAGAATTTATGAAATGGTTATTCGCATGCTTAGCCCCTTTCTTCACTAGCATGGTCATCTTGTGCCTCCTTCTTCCTTTTATGCTCTCAAGCTATCATCTGCAAATGAAATTCCCAAGAAGAATCCATAAGATACTCAAGTGCATTTCTCTTCATGAATAAGCCTTGTATCACTTGAAGCTCACGTGTTTGGCTCCTTGTGAAAAGTCCTGAGGCACCTTGAGTTGCATCAATGGGTCCTTCATCTTAGTTATATTCCTAACAGAATACCTTCACTCTCTTGTTCAATTCCTCCATGGAGATGGAGAGTTGATGGTGCAGCTACTCAGTTATACAACTTGTACAAATATATGGTCTTCAATGTTGATTAAACGACTAGCTAGATGTTCTTAATTAATATTCAAGATAAACTAGATATAATTTACTTTTAAAAGTATAATTTTCTTATTTTAAAAAATAGCATTTGTCCTTTTAAGATCATTAATTTAGAGAACGCGTGACATTTTTATTAAAAAATTTTGACTTTGGATACTTTATTAGAAGTGTTGAAATTTGCAAACTTAAAGGACCATGTGTGCTTAAAATATTAAAATAAAAAAGAAAAATAGATGTATTCTTAAATTTAAAAGATCATTTGAGTTAAAACCTCATGTGTTGATTACTAATATTTTCAAAGGAAATAACTCAAATATTTACGCCGCCTTCGTTTGAAATTTTAATTTTGATATTTTGAATTTTATAGCTTGAACCTTTTTATTACTTAGTAATGAATGTGAAAACTTGATGGCTTGTCTTTGGTGATAGTCTTTTTATACAGTTGAATTGAAGAAGACGTTAATAATCATGTTCTTGAAAGATTAAGGCATAAACGTTATTTAAATTATTAAAGATATAAATTTTGAAGGTAAAAAGGTGTGCATTTTGTAGGTGAAATTTTTAATTATAAGATAAATAAGATAATTAAAAAGAAAAAAAATGAATATATTTCTTGATCTAAAATAGGTGTTGAGTCTAAGCTTATGCAAGGAGGAATGCATGATTATGCAGAGAGGAATGCATAATACTATATCCTTCTCAAAATAATTATGACGCCCCAAAATTGGGGTAGGGCGCGACTGGCACTTGATACTAATGGATCGAGAACCAGCTATATAACGTATGTAACAATAACAATTAGGTCAACCAGGCCACCTGTCACAATCAACTGGAACTCACAAATGGACCATTAAGGTTACAACATAATAAACTAGGAAGCATAACGCTGACAAGGCCACAACATAACTAAACTGAGCAACGGAAAGCCGACAAAGCCATGAAACTAAACTAAAATGTACATACTAGTCCACAAAAGCCTCTAAAGGGTAATCAAGCTGAATGCACAGAACAGGCCTCAGCTTACCCATATTGTACAACAAAAAACTCAAAACAACCATTAACTAGAACAACATTTCTGAAAGAAGGGAGCATACCAACTCTCAGCTGAATATGGAACTCCTATTGCAACTGGCGATCGGAGCCTCCACCTGCACCTGTTGTACGATTGCAGGTCCCCGGGCGAAGGGACGTCGGTATGAATGAAATGTACTGATATATAAGGATGAAAGCTATAAATGCCAGTAATAATAAAAATAACTGAACCATAGATAGAGATAGAAACAACCTAGAGTTCTAAAAACTGTAACCTAACAGTAACTCATCTCTATGATGCAAGTCTAGCCAAATAAGCTCATAACATGTCCATGTATGTATCTATCCAGTAAATCGTCTGGTAGTAATATCTATACAAGCCCGTCCAACCGATATAGCCGCACCGGTGGTAAGCCTAAAGGATATACGTCCGATCAATATAACTGCATCGATGGTGAGTCTTTAAAATATACTTCCAACCATTATAACCGCATTGATGGTGAGTCTATAAAATATACGTCCGACTGATATAACCGCATAGATGGTGGCTCTATACATCGTGTCCATAATCATATGTAGAGTCAGTCGGGCTCGTACTAGTTTGTCCATATTAACATAATGCAACCACGTACCAATTACAGGACTATGGCCTAATTTGCCCTTTTTCATGACTTACGAACTATAACCATACATACATACCACATAAGGCTTCCAATTAGCACATATACATCAAGGGACTACATAACTCGTGTAAGACTTTAGACGACATAAGGGCTCTATGGAGTTCATATACACGAAATTCTAAGGACATTGCCTAATGTTTTAGCAAAGGAGCTTGGCTGGACAGAAAGGGACTTTTCCTTATTACGTACTCCGTAAGCATAGTGTTACCGAACAACACGTACATATAAGCTTTTCATATCATATCATACATACATATGCTTATCAATTTCGGCATAGAGTTTGCAGAACTTACAAAATATCTGAAATTTGACAAATTGCTTGTGGACTTCAAACTTTAGACATTTAGAGTTGACAATTTGAATTACCAAGCCTAACTTCTGATACATATGCAAGGACTTTTGAACTTTGTGTGGCAAACTGAGATCTAATTTGAGCTTCTATTTGTTTTAATGGTTAGAGGTTGTTGCCTCTGCTGAACTTTCGTTTTCTGGCAATTAGTCAATTATGTTGGGCAATTTAGAAAAATGTTAGACTTGATTCGGTGGGGTGCACCCCAAACAATAGTACAATACAAGGACGACACATGAAGGCCCAAGTACCAAGCTACCTAAATGGACCTCCTCCCATAAAAAATTGAATTAATGTCATGTAAATTAATGATCCACATAATAAATATAAATTGAGTCAATATCATGTAAATCAATAATCAACATACTAGATATTAAACTAATAAGAACAAATACTACACTTAATCTTAGCCAAAAGGCCTAGAAATATATGCTTAATCAAGCAGATGGGCCTCTGGTTTTATAGGATTCCTCGGCTGTCTACGCATTTAGCTATTTCCAATGTGGGACGAATAAACAATCCATTGCTTACTCTGTAATTACGTCATTAAGTCACTTGTCTATTCTAAAAATGAAATGTTAGCCCATCATCGGTCAATAGATGATCGTTACATACCTCCAACTATAAGAAAAAACAGGGAATTGCTGGCAGAAATGAGGACCTTCATCGTATCCTTCACAATGTATCTCTCCCTTCTCATCTTTATAACAAACTATTCCCATCCACGTATCTTTGAATACCTATAGATATCAGTGCATATTGAGGAAAATTTATACGAAGAAAAAGAAGTATCTAGTACACATAAGTAAATATGGATATCTTGGGATTAATACCTTAAGCTTGATATTAGAATTAGCTGGTCCGATACACAGACGACTACTACTACTAGTAAGATTATTGATAGAGATATTGCTACTGCTTGCATGCACCAAGACTATTCTGTGACAAGGCGGGGTTCCCATTTGGAAATAGATGAATTCAGAATAAGTACTACAGGAACTGAAAAAGAAAGTGTAACAGCCATTGTGACATGTTAATGCCAAAAACATTACTGGAGATAGGAAGAGAGGAGAATTCCTTAAATGACGTTCTGTTCTTGTCTTTTTTCTACCACTACTGCTATAATAGAAACAACCTCTCTACCTGCACAAGATAGGACTAAGGTCTACATACACACCATCCTCCCTGAACCCCACTTGAACACTACGTATGTTGTTGTTGTTGTACTACTGCAGTGGAACTTCAGAAAACTCAGGCCCAAACCTTGCAGTCCAGAAATAAGATTATATAAGATGTAACTTTGCACCAATTATATTACTTATTCTCTGTGACAATGGATTTCGAGTTTGCACCACCACCTGTTGTAGTAGGTAATATATCTTAAATCACATTACATTAGAAGACACATGTTATATACACTATCAGGTCATATTTACCTATTGTAGCAGGTAACGTAAGCTCATACCTATATAAACTATAGGGGAAGATAGTATGATGCGCCTGCATCCGCTTCTTTGCATATATATATACATCCACCTGTTTTGTCATGTCAATGGTAGTCAGGATTGAGTCGTATCAGCTTATCTTTTAACTGTTTGATGTTGCTGATGACATTATTTTTCTTCATAAGACAATTGATATGGTACTCCTAGATAACCTCTCATTTCGTCACGCGAAACAAAAACAAAAGGAAGTTTAAGTCACATAGCTGATACGACTTATGAGAAGGAAGGCACCACTAATTATATGCTTCATAGAAAGTGAAGTTTCTGAGGGAAAAAAATATTTTTTTTTCCAGAAAGAACAGAGGGAACGGTCTCTGCATCTTTTCTTTTGTAACAAACTGGTAATGAAACTGAATCCACTATTTTAGGTTCTATATATGATATTGATTGAGAAGTTACAATACTAGCTACATCAATGTAGAAATGATTTTCACATTTATATCTCAACTGAACGTCAGTGCTTGGAATAAATTAACAAGCAACAGTTTGAGCTGAAGCTTACACTCATCGACTACAAGGAAGGGCAATCCCCAACCATAAAATGTGAAACAAAACCCAAAATTTGGGACCATCACAGTCCTGACAGTTCGACTATGGAAGTAGGCAAACAAAACAAAACATTCGCAGACAGGAGTCAACTGGAACTGCTTATTCAAAATTCTCTATTATTAGGTGGTTCCGGTAGGAGTACTCTCTGATTCCTTAGCCGCGGAATTCATCCATGAACTTTTTATGGAATTCTGTAAGACGAGATACAATAGCTGGTATCTTCTCTTCTTGTGGTAATATTGTGCACCTAAAATGCCAGGTTCCAGGGACCTATACAGAAGCAAGAACCAATACAGTGTGAGAGAGAAACGAACTTGTAAGAGATAACTAAAATTGGCGTACTTTTTCTCCGATAGGATTTTACCATTCAAGTGTAAGAGTCATGTAAATTGTTGAAAATGGTCAGCGACAATTACCAAAAATATCAATATTAATAATGACATTGACTAGATGGCAAAGCTATAAATGTAAGAATTACCTGGCGAAATCCAGAGCCTGGAACAACAACGATTCCAGTGGCATTAAGAAGCTGTTTAGCATAAAAAGCGTCTGGTGCAGTTTTAGCTGCCTCTGCTGCTTTTATTGCTTTGTCGGGTAAGTTAATACATGGAAAGAGATACATAGCCCCTTCTGCTCTATTGCATGTCACTCCTTCCAAACTATTCAGTGCATCTTCTAGCGTCTGATGGTATTGTTAAAGAGATGTGCAGAAAAGACGAGTAGATCATTTAACAAGTTGACAGATTTGTTTTTGGTTAAAAGTTAACAACAAGAAGAAACTCAATTTAACAAGTTAAAGATAGAAACTCAAAAGATGAAGCTAAAAGAACTCTGTTCGGAAAATTGCAGACATCATCTTTGCTTGCTATATTAGCAGTTCTTATAGTCAGGTCAAGTTTGTCCTATATGTCAGTTCTCACTAACCTTTGCACGTCTCGCCAAGGACGAGAGTATTGCTTCTTTTTCAGCAGAAAAAGACTCGTATGATTCATCTCCTACCTGTATATAACCATGCTTTCAGCATTAACCTTTTCCTCTTTGGGGAATATGCAAGGGGGGAACATACTATTGGGAAATAGCAATACCAACCTTTGGGGGACTCATGATGAGGCTTGCAAGTATCTGACCAGAGATGTTGGAACACAGATTGACAGATGCCAATTTGTATATCTGTTCCCTCACTTCAGGGTTAAAACCAGTGACCTCCATGTAACCTCCTCGCTTTCCACACTCTCCATAGAACCCTAAAGCCACCAAGATAAATAATAAGATTGGAACAAAAATTAATTTGCATTTGGAAGAATACAAAACCCTGTCCCCTTAAACCACCTCAACCCACCACCCAAAGAAATAAGAGAGGCAAGATAAAGTGAAACAAGTACCTTTTGACACAGACTGAAAAGAGACTAAGGATATATCCTTTTCCCCGTATCCCATAGAGCGGGAAATTTTCTTAAATGAGTGGAATTTCTTGTCAGGCACATAAACGTTTTCTTGATAGACCTGTATGAGTTCCACAAATTTTGAAAGAGAATTACGATGTTGAAGTTTAAACAACCCTATTGCTCAGAAATGCAAAATCTGATAGTGAAACATTTAAAAACAAGTTCAGAGTCGCTGCTAATCAAGCTCCTGCAGAAGCAAAAGAAATTTTCATATCAAGCATAGTAGCATTTTGAAGGATAATTGACTTACTTCATCAGCCAGAAGGACAAGGCCTTCCTTCTTGCAGAATTCTACAATTTCCCGTTGGTTGGCCTCACCAAGAACCTATAATTATGCATAGGAAAATATTCATGCCATATGAAATGGATTACGCAGGGAATTTTTTTTCTATTTTTCCTTTTTATCTTTTATCCTCTCTTTTTTAATTTTTGGGGTAAGCGGGAGAAGTGATCATATGCCATATGAAATGGATTAGGCAGGGATTTTTTTTCTATTTTTTCTTTTTATCTTTTATTCTCTCTTTTTTAATCTTTGGGGTAAGCGGGAGAAGTGATCATATGCCATTGCAGCAGTCTCTTGTCAGAGATGTATATTAAGGCCCTATTTCTGAAGAAAAATCATAGATGATCTTTCCAAGATCTAAAAGCCTACCTGCCCAGTTGGATTGCCTGGATTGATCACAACCAAAGCCCTAACATCGATACCCTTGGATTTTGCAGTTTTCAACTGATGCTCAAGCTCTGTGATCTCAAGCCCCCATCCTGTTCGTTCATCAAGATAATAAGGAACCTACAGAAAGCAAGATGAAATGCAAATATTAAGAACTTCTCAATGAATTATCTTTCAAGAATCAATACAGGGACTTTCAAGCATAAGTTGATCAGATCAATGTGTAGACTAACGGTACTTTCACAAAGAAACTCTCACAAGAACAGTCAGACTAGGCCTTCCGTAATGTAATATTTCTATAGACATCAATCTTCAGTTCCAATAATTTCAGCCAACGATGCAACTATCACAAATCAATTTTTATTTTGAAGCAACAGCACGTACAAGAGTTCCACCATGGAGGGCGATTGAAGCAGAGTAAAGAGGATACTGGGGAATGGGACAGAGAATTCCATCACTCTCTGACCTGATGAGCAGCTGCATCATCATGTGAACCTGATTAAAAGGGTAAAGAACCAACATTATCAACTACGGCAGATTTGCTATAAACTATTCCCCTCAAATATGTGAAAATAACAAGGATATAAATATAATCTACCGCTGGGCTTGCACCATCAGTCAAGAAAAGATCATTTGGATCAGCACGGAAGCCATCACGAGCTTCAATACCAGAAGCGATTGTGTCACGTAATCCTTTGATACCCTGTATTTAGATAACACAATAAAAAGTTTTATATCTATCGAACCTACATAGCACTCTGAGAAAATGGAACAATCTCATGAGAAGACAGTCACCTGACTGTGGCTGTATGCACCAGTTGCTCTCCCGGGAATTTGGTCAAGGATCTGGAAAGCTCGTTCTATGGCATCCGCACTACAAAAACAAAGAATGAAAGACAGCTACTGCAATGTCTCAAAGCCGACAACCAGTTTCATATTGTATATTGAAGAGATCTCCTCTTTCTAGATCATAATCAAATACTCCTCAGACCAAAAAATCTTGTCAAGGTATTTTCTTTTGAGAAATAAAAATCCTAAAATATTGCTGAACCGGAAGGACACTTGAAGTTGATGAAGAATATTTATTTACACTCTTTCTCAAAAGTGACCAGGATTTTAATAAGACAAGCTGTAAGGAAAGATATTTCATTTCTCAGTGGGCAAGGTTTCTATGCCTCAAGACATGGAGCTATGGAATTTTCAAAATTTTATGAGTATAATAATCCACGGAAATAACTCTAAAAAATTGAATGTCTTTAAGACTTGCAAAAAGGTAGAAAAAAGACATAGTGAATAGAGAACTGAAAGACTATGAATTTTTCTAATGAAAATAAAAACAGGGCGGATCAATATAGAATCAAATTATTGCATAACAATATTGCATTTACGTGCCACTTCATTTACACCCACAAACATCTCCCAAGAAACAAAAAGGTTGTAGTTTTAAAGTTGAATCTTTACATCAATCATTTCAAACACTTACAAATAATGAATATAATTGAGTTTATAAAACTAGCCCTGTTCATCTTGAGCTTATGAGGTGTGCTCAAGGAGGAAATTGCACTCTCCACTTACCGAGAATTAATATCCCACCTTGAGGCTCCCATCAATCAAATATTTTGGAAGACTTATGATGACTATGAATAAAGTGTAAACGGGGAATTATGATTTAGCATGCATCTGAAGAAGGAAAAGTTAGTTGCAAATAGATGTGGGGAGCATCAATACAGGAAAAAGTAGCACCAACGCTTTCCTTACGAGACATCCCTTTAGCGGTCTCAAGTAAATAGTTCTCATTAGTATTTTGGTAGCTCATAGTCAATGCCGTAGCTCATTTTTTCCTCACTTGCATAGACTTAACAAGGCCTTGTTCTCATGAATAACATATTTTGAATAAGAATTAAGAAGACAGTCATCCAAATGTTGAATTAACTCCTACATATTATTCACTGAACATTAATTTAAAAGAACAGCTGCTGATTCCTGCTATTTGTATATAATCATATCATCTTCCAAGCGTACAAGGAATAGACTTTGACATGGAATTTGTGGTGACACTCATGTTACAGAATTCAGTTATCTATGAAATTAGATGCATATTCCATTTCACTCAACCAAAAAATGCAGATGCTGACAAACTACATACCTGAACAGACCTTGTGTTTCACTTTTGTCCAAAATGGATGGATGGTCACATAATGCAAGGACCTAATGTAGAAAATCTACCTTAGAAATCACTGGATAAGTCAATTAATTTATCAGGAGAAAAATAGAGTAATTTATGCCCACCTCTCTAAAGAAAGTGATAGGCTGCTGAGCCAGTGATTGAGGATTTCCAATATTGCAGTATAAGATCTGCATGTAATCAGATGAATGAGTACAGAATAAATTTAGAAAACTTAAAAGGTTCTAGATGGTGCTTAGTTCAGGTCATCAGCTTATGACCTACGTGGAGCTTTGTAAGAATAGTTCTGTTGAAGATTTAGTCAAGAGATCGGCATCAATTACATAAATGAGAAATGAAGTAATTATAAAGCATGCATTGTAAAGCAAAAGCATAAAGAAGAAAACCAGTTTACAAGAGTTCATACCTCATCAAAGGGATGAGAACCTGGATTGTCCGTGAGGTCTTGCTGCAATTTCTGCATCAAAAAGAAAAATGGAGAAGGACTCGGTGAAAATAAACATGTTCTTTCAATTTATGAAATTCAGCAGATCCAGATAAAAATGGCTCAATCAACAGCAGTCCAAATGTAGGTTCAATATTCAGTTTACAGGAATCAACAAACAAAAGCCATGAGCTACATACCTGAGCAATTGTAACAATCTCTCCACGAACAGCATACTCACATTTCAAAACCTGAACCCAACAAAATTGACCAGAAATAAAGTTGTATCAGTCAAGTAACATAAATTCGATACAACAGCTCAGTATACAAGTAAACCGGCTAAAACCACAGCAATAAAGTTGCTGTAAGAAAGCACCAAATCAAATGCTGAATGCAAACAACAGGTCATGTATCGATAAACTCTCTAATAAGATTCAGTGTTCTCTAATGATTTTTATATCACCATTTACCAGGTTATCAGGTTTGGTCACATTATCCAAAGAATAAAGACGCAAAATATCCTACTTTTCCCAAGAGATTGAATTGGAACAGAACCGTTAAGATTTCCTTTCGCAAAGGGTAAAGACGGAACCCATATATATTTCGCACTAAAAACTACTGATTCAGCATAACATCGCAGAAGCCACCGGAACAAATATGCCTCGATCACAACCTATATGAATCCTCGTTACCCATTTCACAATTCAAACTCATTTCATTACAATACAAAATTGGAGAGACACAGATAAAACTCGACTAATACTACATCGGGTCCGACTAAAACCCAGAACGAGCAACATAGTATAATCAGCTAATTACCAATAGCAAGGCGGACAGAATAAGGGAGAATGCACATAACAAATTCGATTAACATTTAAACAAAAAAACCCGTGGAACAGCTAAAAAGAATACAACCATCTTTTAGATAGATGTAAAATAGAATTAAAAAGTAAAACTTTACCTTGGGATTAATGGTATCAATAGTGATGGGAGTTGATGAATAATCGGCCATTGAATCAGGAGAAGGCGGATGAAGAGTGGACAAGAAACGAAGAACAGCAGTCGATGAGGAAATTGGAGAGGGAGAAGAAGTAATTCTGGTTCTGGTTCTGGCAGTGGCAGTGGAGATGAGATTTCTGGCTTTTTGTGATGCGAATCTCCGCATTGTAGCGATTTTATTTAAAGAAGAATGAGGAAAGGGGGGGGGGGCAAAAGGTTAAGAGTGGTCAATATTGAATAAGCGAACCAACCTCTTTGACTTGCTGCACACGTCTCGAAGAAGACAATTCCAATGCCCCCTGTTGCTTTCTCAAATTTCAACTCATTTGGGGCTTATAGCATTATTATAATTTTCTTAAGCATGATTTCGTTTTCCCTTTTATTCTCTTTCGTTTTATTTTAATTATTGATAAAAGATTTAGATATTCATAAAAAAAATTAATAAAGATAATAATTTAATTAATATAATTTTATATTTTTTTAAAAATATATAATAATAAATTTTTTATATTTTAAAATAACTTTAAATACTAAGGGTAAAATTGAAAAAATATGATCAATTATCTTTTGAATTTTGAACCTAGCAAGTATTTTAAAATAACTATTTTTAGTATATCTAGTAATTAAAATAGAACGGAGGAATTAACTTATAGTACTTCATTTTTGAGAAACTTACATAATTATTCTACCGGAGCAAAATATTTACAGCTCGTTATTCCTTTACTTGCATACCCCCCTTAATTAATTAAAAATGATATTTCATCTCGCAATTCTTCATGATAGTATTGCTGAAGAACGCACAGAATTTCTCAATCCTTCGTGATACCATCATAATATATTCATATGTTGTCATGATATCACTGAGGAATGGGTAGTCCTTCAGGGATACACTTCTTACTCATGCATGGTACCATCATAGTATATATACTGGCATGGTATACTTCATGATACCATTACAATATATTCATATAATGTCATGATAGTTTATGCGTAAAAGATCTTCAAATTCATAATAGAGCACGAATTGTAATTATTTGGACCAATTGAACATTTTAAATAATTAATATAAAACGATCCATTTTAATATAATTAATTTAGTATTTAATCTATTTTATGTACTTTTTCCTTCCATTTTTATGATAATATTGTTCTATTCCACATAATTTTTCGAGTGCAAAAACATTCTTTTAGCCGGTGGTAGAGATATATTTGGGACCAAATTTGAAAGATTAAATTTATTATTCTATTTTTTACCGTTAAGGAATAAATTTGTGTCATTTAACAACTATAAGCGTATACTTAGGATCAAAATTAAAGGGAAGGCAAACATTGTTCTCTCTATATATATATATGAGAAACTTCACCGTAGCAATAATGTTTGTCTGAAAATTTTATGATTATTATAGTGAGGTATTACTATATAAGTATATTGTCATTTAATATTTAGATTTATTTAACTGTTATAAATAAAAGTACACAAAAGTTTAGTTTAATAATTTTGTGTATCAGAAAGAAATGTATTTGTTAATCAATTTAACCAAAAAAATTAGAAAAAACGTGAATGTAAAAAAAGAAAAAGCAAACATCACTAGTCTTTCTTCGTGAAGTTACGATCATAACTGGTGAACCATATTCAAAATATATTTTTTCTTTTAGATATTCGTACTTAAAATTTACTATATGATTGACATTAAGAATGATTATAAAAAATATTTTAATATTTATTTTGTACCTAATATATTTCTTACAAAATATTATTACATAATATTTGAATATGATTGTTATAACGAATGACTTCATATATATATATATATATATCTTTTGACAAAATACATCTACAACTTTTGAACTTGTTAGCATAATTTTTTTTAGACATTCGAATTATGGAATGTTCCAATTAAAAATTTGAACATATGATAAATATTCCCATGAGATATTCTTTTACTCAAATTCTAAAAAAAAAAATTACATGTGTCCTGAAACGCTCGTTATGTAAATAAGTCAATCACTTAAAATATATCATCTTATTATTATATATATCAATCTCAATTAAAATAAATCTTAGCTTTTACGACTTAATTGAACTAACAGATATAATTTAAAAGAATATATAATATATTTTAAATAATAAAATTATCTATACATAACAAACGCTTAAAATATACCTCTAAAAAAAAATTCAAAATTTAAACCCAAATATGCTCGTAGTTTTAATTTACACTTCATTTGTTTCACTGAACATAAATTTCGAGTGGGATCGAATACATTTTCTAGAACGTAGACAGTAATAGACTTTTTATTTTCGTCTTTTTCTCTCTTCGGCGAAAAGTCTAAAAATGACCTTTCCACATCCTTTTCAGAATGGGCTTTTCCATATAAATAAAAATAGCATATGCCTCCATGGACCACAAAGAGTTATATATATACTAGTGAGGTTATCGCTCGGGTCTAATATGAATAATATTATATTATGAATTATATATTGTGTAGCGGATAAATTAAAAATAGTTATCTGAAATTATTTTTTTATTGTTGAAGTTTAAAATAAAAGTACTTATTTTTGTTCAATCTAGCTGTAATAGTTACTATTCTTGACACTACAAACACTTTAATTATGAATACAATGTACCACTATTTTTTTTCAAAACGTTCTTCAAAGTTATTTGATAACGACCAATAACTATTTTTTTCATGTAGTTCTAGCAGACCACGTTTCCATTGTGTCCCCTGATAAGTCATAAAATCGAAGGTTTATATTACAACATTAGCGGGTTATGGTTTACAGGTTAATAATAGGTTATTAAGTGAAATTGAGTAATTAAAAAGGAAATTGTGAGAATTCTTTGTTTGAGGATATATTTAAAAAATTTATTTAAAGGTGGGGTAATTTTTGATAAAATATAATGAAGGATAGATATGAATAATATATTAAATGATTGGGGTAAATTTAATCATTTTCCCCTATTAAAATAGTATTATTGATAGATATGTAGTTGTTGTTTTTTTTTAAATTGATAACAGGTCAAAATTTCTCCTTTCACTTTTGAAAATGGTGTAACTTTATCGGGCCCTCTATTTGCAAATGGTTACAAATATATCTCTGTCATTAATAAAATAGGTTAAATCTACCCTATAAAACTACAAACTTCCGTAACATTTAGATCCATCTTAAACTTGGGGAAATGACAAAAATTGCTACTTAACTATAGTAAACGAAATGATTTTATCCTCTTTTTATAAATGATGTTAAATATATCACTGTCGTTAATAAATAAAATCACATTTACCATTAAAAATTAACAGATTCTTATGTCATTTTTGATCTATTTTTAACTTATATAATTATTAACACAGATTGTCACGATAGAATAAACTATACATGATTCAAGGCTAAATTTTTTAATCTTTTACGACCATGGATTTAAAAAAACCATGATTCAAAGGCTAAAATACAATTTTAGTTTCAGAATATTGACACGTGCAAAAGGAATATTTAACTACAAGGCCAAGATACAAAGAGAAAGGTTAAAGCTTTACTTTTTTAATTTTTTCTTATTTAAATAGAGATAGTTTTATAAAATCAAAAAATATTAAAGAGTTACATCTTTTTCAAGATATTTATTAGAGGTAAGTGGGTAAAAATACATTTTTCTTTCTAGGAATGAGTAGTTTTCTTAAGGGGTGTGCCTGAGTTAAAAGCACCACTTATTTTGAAACGAAGAGAGTATCTCATATGTTGAAATGTCTGTGCTTAGCATGGGCCTGAGTCCAATAATAGGATTTATATTTATTAGGAAAATTTACATAAATAACATATTTATAATCGAAAATAGATTTTTATATCTACATTTTCATTAATTACAATGTATGACCAATATGAGATGTATTCATTTAAAAAGTTAGAATATTTTATATTTAAATACAAATACACTAATTAATATGTTGAATTAAATATGAAATACTATCTTTGTTAAATAGGGAATATTATCTTTTAAAAAAGATAAAAAATTACCAAAAATCATGCTAGAATTAATACACAATATTTCATATCTCTCTTTCTCTCTCTCTCTCTCCTCTCTCTTTGCCCTTTCTCGCCCCTCTCTTTCTCCCTCTTTCTCTTTTCTCTTCTCTCTTCTCTCTTTCTCTCTCTCTCTCTCTCTCTCTCCCTCTCTTCCTCTTTGTATATTATATTTCACCTCTCCCTATATTTGTATTTTCACCCTTCTCTATTTGTATTTTATTTATTTTGAGATATTAGAAAACTGTATTTATTATATATATACATGCATTTAGGTTGTATCTTCTAGCTATCTGTTTGATATATTTTCACCTCTTTTGTATTTTTGTATTTTTATATTTTTAGAGATGTCAGACAACTGTATTTGTCGTATTAATACGGGCATTTAGGTTATATTCATTCGCTCTAATTTAGCTTGTATTCATTTGTTCTTGTATCACATGTATTTATTCACTCTTATATCGATTGTATCATTCATGATACAGAAAATACAAAAATTAACACATGAGAGAGAGAGAGAGAGAGAACAAAAAACGAGAGGGGAGAGAGAGGCAGCAGAGAAAGAGGGAGGAGAGAGGCAAGCGAAATTGGAGAGAGATTAAAAGATTTCTTCCTTATTTGCAAGTAAATACAAAAAAAAAGAAGATATAACTAAAGTTAAAAATATAGTTAATAATTGTAATTATTTGAAACTATAGCTATTTATTGTAAATAATTTTAGATAATTATTATATTATATAATTTCTCCTATTATTTAAAATACAAAAGGATAAGATAGAATACGACATAAAAATGTAAAAAAGTATTAGAGTTTCTTTGGATGAATTTATAACTTATATTATGACTTATGTACAAATTAAAAGTAATAAGTTATGATTTAATTTATGTTTTTTAATTTATTTTTATTGTTTTAACTTAAGTGCGTAAAATTAATTTTTTTATTAAAATAATATAAAATTATTTAAAAATTATTTTGACTTAAAAATATCTAAATAAGTCTAGGTCCCACAAGTATATTAAGGATCCTTTTGGTATGAATAATTTTTTTTTGAAATCATATTTGTACATAAAATTGTCATAATTTTCAGAATTCGAAAAATTTTAAATAGTTATTTTCATATTTTTCACTTCAAATTACTCACAAAAGTTTCATATTTTCCCAAGTTGTAGTCATATCCAAATAATATTTCTATTCTAAATACCATTTTCAACTTTTTTTTTTTATAGTGGAATGTCACTTGAATAACTTGTTTTCCAAATGGATCTATTTTCTCTTCTTTAAGTACTTATTTTTCTAAACAAAATAATTTTTCAAAAATTTTGACTAATCAAACATGAAAAAATTGAAAAATATTTTCCTCCATGCTGAACAGCGAACACATCCTTAAAACACATTTAAAAAGTGTAATTAAATACTAATTGCAACTCAAAAATAACTTTTAAAATTTTTACTCAAACATAAATTACTTACAATAAAAAATATTTTCTTAAAAAAACACTTTTCAAAAATATATCATAAACTAGATGTATATTTCGCACGAGCGCAATGATTTTCTTCTTATTTTTTATATAATATTTTATGATTTATTGCAAATTATATATTCTTTAAATATTTTAAAATAAAAAATAAATATGTTTATGTGATGGAGCCAATATGTAGAGCTATGATTACATATATTTTTTTCTATTTTAATTTGTTTGTCTGATTTTAACTTGGAACTGAGTTTAACAAAGTAAAGAAAAATTTTTAATCTTGTAGTTTTAAATTAAACAAGAGATACATAAAATATTTTTAAATTCTCTTTAATCTTGTGGTCTTAAACATGACATGTTGATACTTAAAATTAAAGAGTTATCAAAACAGAAAAGAATTTTTTTTTTATAAACGAACTAACAGAAAAGGTAAGAAAATAAATTGAAACAGATAGTATTATTTATTTTTTTCATTATAACTTTTACTTAAATTTTATAAATTATCAGGATTCTCTACTACTTTATAATACTTATCAAAATCTGATACTTTTGCACAAAAATTTTACAGTATATTAATATTTTTACCCAACTTATAATATTATTTATATAAATTTTAACTTTTTATTTTTTAAAAAAGGTTCTACACCATCACTAAGCATAAAAATTAATTAAATTATCCCTAAAAATATTATCTGTGTAAATTTTTATTAAGTTTAAAATATATAGCTATACTCCTTTAGTATTTTCAGTTATTCTAATATATATCATTTCTTTATAATATATAAATCAAGAAAAGATTGTTTTTTTCCTCTTTTTCTTTCATACTTTTCTATTGTTTATTTAAAAAGTAGCATTACCTATATATTTATATATTTTAAAATTTATGTAATTAATATTAAATTTTTAGTGAACATAGAGGAAATACCCAATTAAATTTGATCATGATAAAAGAAGCATAACCAATTAAGTTTGATAATAGATGGAGAAATATACTTGTGAATAATTATATTTTTCATGTTGTCAAATATGTATTGACTATATTTTTTTAAGTTACTTTAATATTTTCTTCAATTTTTTTACAAATAGTGTTCAAGGAAGGAGACTTTTTCTATACAATTTGAGAATATTTTAATATTTTATTATTAAAAAAAGGACTTAAAATAAAATTTTATATCTTTTTAAAATTGTACCAAGTATATTGAATAATTGTCAAACAAAGTTCGCATCATCCAAATTGCAACTCAATGCAATAATTGAAATTTCAAAACTTGTATAAAGATATTATAGTATAATAAGTATTTAATTGTAAATCTATATAAATTATATTTATCATGAGCTTCTTTTTAAGGTAAAAATACAGTCTTCTTTACGTAATATAGAAAATAAATAATACAAATGAAATAATATTTACTCCCTATGTTTTAAAATAAGTGGTGTTTTTAACTTGGACACACCCCTTAATAAAACAATTTCATTCCTAAAAAGAAATATGTCTTTTTACCCACTTACCCTTAATAAATATATTGAAAAAGATGTTACTCTTTAATATTTTCTTGATTATGTTAAACTCTTTTCATTTAAATAAGGATAAAATTAGAAGAATATCATTAATATTTTCTTGATTATGTAAAATACCACTTATTTTGAAACAAAATCAAAATTCTAAAAAATTACTTATTTTAAAACAAGGAGAGTATTAAAAAATAATAAAATTATTATATGCAAATAAATTTCATAATTTTACTAAATGAAAATGAGCACTTGAGTTATGTAATTACAAAAAAACAATATTTTACCTAATTAAAAACTCAATAAAAAATATAAATAAAATAATTTATCTTAAAGATATATAAATATCATATCTTGTTGTACAGTTGAGTTATAAAACTATCAAAAGATAATCTATAGTTAAAAGCACTATATAAAATAACCTATTTTCTTATTAAATAACAAATGTGAAAAATAGTGCATTTAAAGAAAAAAAATTAAATGAGAAGTGGGATCCATGAGAAAAGATTTAATGATTGCTGGTTAACGTGCTTATTTAATAGATTTAAAATTATTAAGGTAAAAATGAAGAAATAAAACATTCTAGTATTTTTTGTATTTTTTTGATGTTGAAGCATTTATAAATATTAAATTTCAATATTACCTTTGATCATCCCATATTTCACTCTTCTATATAATAAAAATATAATTTTATTTATATCTCACAAATTTAATATATCATAAATTTATACTGATTACCAAATTTCTAACAACTGACAAAATCAAGCAAAAGACGAATAGTTTATTACTAGCAAATTTGTACTACTCTCTACGAGAGTGTTTTTAGTTTGGACATGAATCTTCAAAAAATTATTAATTTTAAAAAGTAAGACGTAAGTTTACAAACTTACCTTAATAAGTACCTTAAAAAATAACTTTTTAATATTTTTTTAATTAAATAAAATTCTCTTTATTTAAATAAAAAGAAAAATACATTATTAATGTTTCTTCATAATGCGAAACAGGTCCTTAAATATATCATAAATTGATTTTTTTTAATAATCCGCAACTAAATAAAATTAGTATAAATTTTTTATTATAAAGTTATAATACTTTATTCATCGCTAATTCCGTATTTTCTAGCCATAATGATACCTATTTGGTTCGACTTGGAAACTCCTATATACACTCGTGTAGCACTTTCTATGTTATGTACTAATCCTTGTCTATTAATTTTGTTATCCCCCATAAAAAAGTAGGATTGGAGGGAGCTAGTGTAATAATCACCATAATGGAATCTTATATAATTTTATATCACGATTTCAAATTATGATTTCATATCATGTGATCAAACGGGTTCTTAATATATCCTAAATTTATACCAATTACCAAACTTATAATAAACGACAAAATCAAGCAAAGACGAATAATTTATAAGCAAATTTGTACTACTCCCTCCTTTTCAATAAGCAGTGTTTTAGTTTGGATATGCGCCTTAAGAAAATTATTGGCCAAACACATATACAGTCCCTTAAACTTGACAGAAAATTCCATTTAGATACTTGAATGCGACCTTGTCCTAATTTAACACGATATTATGTATAATTTCGTTCCTATCAGACACAACAAGCTGACTTGGCATCAGACGCGTTCTGCACAATATTTGAGCTCGTGAGTGTTGGCTGACGTGGATTATATGAGTAATTTTTAAACCTAAAAGCTTTTATATAACATAAAAATTATAAGAAGAAAGGTGCAAACACCATAGACAACCATTGATGAGCTTCGAAGCTCACGTTTAAATTTTTGGGTTGCTGCAAATGAGCACTGTTTTGATTGGGTAATATATCAAAAGAATCGGAATATTGAGAGGAGCTCAAATCTCAACTTTGAAGAATTTTGGAGCGGATTTGAGGTGTATTTGGGTGGATTTACAACAGCAGCTGTATAAAAAATAAAAGAATTTCATCACATGATAGCTGTCAGGATATCAATAGATTGGGCATGGAGTTTGGGGTGGAGGAACTTGAAGACTAGAGTAATCATTTTAGGTCTTGTCAATATGATGGACAATGGATTTAATCCACTGATGAGTTTAATTTCAATGGTGGAATGAAATGATGAAGGAGACAATTAACATGGGTTTTTAAATTATGTTTTCTTTTTTTTTTATATAATTTTTGCACGGTAATTTTCTTTTTACAATTATTTGGGATGCCACCTGATATTGTCTTATTGACTCTTTTCACATATCAACACATGTGAAATGCGTGCACATCTTGTGTCCTATAGGTATGAACTTCTCACACTTTGAGTGACCAACAAATTATAACAATAGGTGATGCGTTCAAGTGAAATTTTTTAACAATTTTAAGAGGCTGCTTATGTGTTTAATCAAAATTATTTATTCCTAAAAAATAAAATATAATTTTATGAATTTACCTCAATAAGTACCTTAAAAAAACTTTTTAATAATTTTTTAATTAAATAAATTTCTCTTTATTTAAATAAAAATAAATTAAAAATACATTATTAATGTTTCTTCATAATGCGAAACATTTTTAATGGCTTTTTCCCAAATTGGATAGTAGTTGTTAGTTAATTTTTAATGTGGGCTGCAGAAGGAGAGTCAAGAGAATTTTCAATAGAGGGTCAAAGCTCCACTTCATCTTCTCTATTGAACTGGGCCACTCCTCTACGACGGATCGATCAAAGCACTTGGGATTTGAGATTCTCAAGTTCAATTCCATTTTTCAGAGCTCGATCTTCGGTAATCTCTTCCCCTCTTTTTTCTCTATTTTTACCTGCACTTTCCTTCACTTCGACTCACTGTATATGTTCCACTCATCTGTTTCTTATTTTGATTACTATGCGAATTTGATTTTCTTCGTTGCTCGACGAGTGTCTGTCGGAAAATTGGGTGCCGCCTGGAGAATAATGTACAGTACTCTAATTGCGGGTTATTTTGCAATCTTATTTGGTGAATTTGGTGTTTTGCTATGAAATGAAGTCTGCATGATATTGAATTGATAGTCCTATAATTCAGTTGTCTTCCAGAGAAATGCCATCATTATACTTGCCCTGGACTGTGGATCTTTTTTCTGTCTGCTGGGAATTGGGTTTGTTTGAAAAAAACCCGAATATACAACATATAAGCTAAAACAGAATTAAACTAGACACGAACACAAAATGGAACAACTATCTTCAAGTTCCGGCGGAGGCAAAAACCACTTGTTTTAATTGCGTTAACCTTTCAAAAGCAAAAGAACAAATAGAGATTCATATGTCGTCGGCTGAATTGTTTTGGGGGTCGGGTATGAGTTTGTAAAGTGAACTGGGTATGTACAATTGGGGATAGGTTATTTGCTTTTCAGCTTGCCATGTGTCCGTCCGTCTAAATTAGGGGAAAATTTGTGGCAAAATGTAACGATGGGGTCATAATTGAAGGGATACTCAAACCAAGGGTATATTTAAACTATTTCGAAATAGTACAAGGTATATTTGACCTTTTCCAATTAAAATATTTTGAACGACTAAATAATTGGTTCTTAGGTAGTTTGAAGGACTTGGGTTCACCAAAATGTCATGTGTGTGATAATAGATTATGCATTTCTTGGCATTGTACTTTTTCACATGCAACAGATTTATGAGTAGAAAAGATGGAACATCAACAGCTTCAGCCAAGCCGTAGAGTGGCTACGATTGTATTTTATAGCTCACCAATGATTCTATGTTCACATGTTTATCCTTTAATATGATTGATTTGAGACACACTATGTATACTTCTGCCACTATGATACTCGAATAGCTGGTTTATTATATTTGGTTATACTTCTATTCAAGTATGTCTAGATATTTTCCCTTGAGTGCTACAGAGAAGGGAATTGAAAGGTGTTGATCCCTCTTATTAAGAATATAGACAGACCTCTCAGCAGATAGCTAGTTTCTTTTCCAAAAAGAAACACACAAAAACAAAAACATAATTCAATTTTATTGTAAAAAGACCTCTATCTCTAAAAAGAAAGGGTTATCTGCTGGACGATATACCTGTTGATTTTTATTGGGGAGAGGATGAGCAGCGCCCATCACCCAAAGATGTGAGATTACAGATTTTTGCCCTTTGGGAAATTTGGAGGTGCCTTAAAAATCTACCCATTTCCCTTTTAACATCTGAAAATTCATGCTAATCCTTCTGTATATAAGTTCTTTCTCCCCTTCAGTTCCTGGCTTCACCACTGTTTCTAACGGTTTGTTCTAGTGGAATTGATGACCATGCTTAGCTGGAGGAGTAAATATACAAATACGAAGTATGTAGCTAATGACTTTACCCTCTTTCTTCATGTTTCTGCACTGTTTGCTATTGACTTAATTTTTCTTTATCCAATTTTTAAGTCCCATATGCCACGCCATTCTTATTGTTTTTTCCTTAATTTAAAAATTATGGGTTTATTCAAAATCTCATATCTTTACATGTGGTAGCATTTCTTGGCAGTCAAGAGAGTGAAGCTCCAAGGATCATCCTATAGTTTCCTTGCATATTGAAGCTTAGACATGGCAGAAAAGGCATGTGTAAAAAGACTCCAGAAGGAATATAGAGCACTTTGTAAAGTATGTATCTTTGTTCCTTCAGCGAATAATAGTATACATAAATTTGTTGCATTACAAGACAGCTTCATTTACTTCCCATAAAAATGAGTATGTCAGAGCTCCTACTAAAAGTGCAGGTTAACCTCATTGGATCTTACATATTATGAACTCTAGTTGTGATTTTCATCTTCTTGCCCCTCATGACGTTACCACTCTAAATTTATTATAGCTTAACATTTGTTGATTTACGTGAAGTTCTTTGCTTTTCTCCACCTGATTGCCAGAGGTGAAAGCATGACACTTGTATTATTATTTCCTATACAACTGGGGCCTAAGTTTTATATCATGGACTTATTGGTATTGGGAAACAGCTCCTGTGCGTTTGTCAATTAGACTCTTCTTCCCAGTGCATGTTGTACATTTATACTCTGATCTGAATCCTCTGAAAGTGATGAAGCTTGTGACATTGCAGGAACCTGTCTCCCATGTTGTAGCCCGCCCTTCTCCAAATGATATTCTTGAGTGGCGTAAGTCCTATTGCTTGTTCTGTCTACCTGTATTTGTCAATATATTTAGTAGAACATATAGGTTTCATGAACTTTGTCTAGTTCCTTTTTATTTTTGAAATAAGCCGACTGTTCTATTCCTTTCCTGTTGATACCTCCTCTGCATGAATGTTTGTTTTCACTTGTTTGTGTGCCGTACATCTAAATACACTATTGTAAGGTAGTCTAATAAGGAATGAAATTGACACAAATCACCTAGATTCACTGCCGCTAACGCGTTCACAGAAATGCCACTGACATGTATTATCTGATGCTCTTCTTCTAATACATATATTTTACTAGGCTTGCTTGCCAGTATGCTATACTTTTAGCTTCTTTTCGTCAAAAAAGTCATTACCTGTTTGCTTTGCTTTTTCTAATCTTCTCACTTTAACCTAAATCGCATGTCAGATTACGTTTTAGAGGGGAGCGAGGGCACACCCTTTGCAGGTTTCTACTTTCTCTAACTAACTTTGATATTTATTTGACAATGCACTATTACTGTAATGTGATGCACCTTCTTCCCAAACCTTGTCCTTTGACTATCTTTTATCACTCTTGAATACTTTGTCGTTTTTCTCTGAGTTAATCTTTCTCTTTTGGTTGTTGTCTGTGAAATGCCACCAACTCCAATAATAAGGTGGATTTTATTATGGTAAGATCAAGTTTCCTCCAGAATATCCATTTAAACCTCCAGGAATCAGGTAATCTATATTCAGATCAGTTTGATCATCCCAGACTTGTTTCTACTCTTTGAGCAATGTGTCTTTATAAGGCTTTTCTTTTTGTTTTTTGTGGAATCATATCAACCATGTTTGGTTTGTCTGTAGCATGGTTACTCCAAATGGAAGATTTATGACACAAAAGAAAATCTGTTTATCTATGAGTGACTGTAAGTGTTTATAGAGTGCATTATAGTTACAATTGTCTGCTGTTTTGAATGGATTTGGTGTTCCTGACCTTCGATTGCCATATTGCTTCACAGTTCACCCAGAGAGCTGGAACCCTATGTGGTCTGTGTCAAGGTAATAATTACAATATACTTATCAAGGAGAAAAGAGTATGGTGATTTATCTGGCAATAGTTACTTTACGGCTTTCTTGGTACAAGAATTTTATTTTCTCCATTTTTATTTCTGAGAATGTTGGAACAAGGCAAGTTTATTCAAAATAAAACCTGTATTATAATGAAAACTTGTGTTTCATTTCTTGCTTCTTAATAAAAAAATGTGTTCGCTTCATTTATCAAATTTGGTTTTCAGCATTCAAAAGAGAAAGTAAGTAAAAGTTAAGAGCTAGAACATTTGGTTTTCAGAGCCACTTCTTTCTCCTCCACCTGAACTCCCACCTTACTGCTACCCCATAAAAAGCCCCCAACCAGGAATTCCCTTCATTTCCACCTTTTCCCACTGATTTATCCCTCTCGCCACCCTGAGCTCTCCTCTTTTTCAGTCAAATTTGTCTGAAAATCTTTATTTTGCCTACCAAACTTGTTTCCACCTTTTTTGTATAACAAAAATGTGATATGAAATATTTTTCTGATTAATTTTCAGAAATAAAGTAGTAAAAATCTGTTTTTTTTGTTTTCTGAAAGAAGTTGAGAATTTACTGTTACTATATTGGCTGCATAGTCTTCTTTCTTCATTTGGACTGATTTTCCTCTACTTTCTATGCAGCATACTCACTGGACTGCTCTCATTTATGGTAAAGTTACTGCAACTCGTGCAATGCAAAGGAACTGTGTTACATTTCATCACTGATTTATTTTCTGGGCTATGCTTTTTCTTTTAGTTAAATGTTCATTGCTGTCATGTGTATGACAGTTAGGTTCTTCTGTCCTTGCACACCCAAGCAGCACTAAACAGAATAAGGTCCTTATTTTGAACTCGTCAGCTACAGGTTGAAATTAATCCAAAACTCATCCCACTACATCAGGACCTATTTGACATAGCATAAAGCCATCTTTGAATGGTGCAAAGGAGAGGAGGGAGCTTCCTTGAACTCCTCCCATATTGCCCTTTGCCTGCCTAGAAAACTGCCCTTAACCCTCCCAGTCACCCACTCCATCTGTAAGGATGCCTTTCCCTTTTCTATCTTTCAAAATGGTTACTGCCTCTTGACACTGTCACTCAAGCATTCTTACTGTCTGTCCAACCTCCCTCTCTCTCTCTCTCTCTCACACACACACACACACACACACACACACACACACGGGGTGGGGATGTGAAGAGACCCTGTGGTAATTTAATTTGTATCTTCTTTCTGTAATTGTATAATAGTATCTTGAGAAACTAACCGAGGAATGCCCTCTTTGTGGAGGTGTCCATATTAGGCCTGTATTATCCACAATGCTTATTGTTGCTATCTTAAAATCATAGATGGCTAAATCCATGAAATTTTCTCTGTAATTCCTCAGTTTAGAATCTCTTTTGCTTCCCAAACATTCATTTGCATTAGTGGCAACTTTAATTTCTCCCATCCTGCAGATGGACAGCAGTCCTACCACAGGCAGTGTAACAACAACAGTTGCTGAGAAACAGAAGCTTGCTAAGACTTCTCTTGCTTTCAATTGTAAAAAGTGAGTCAACTACAAGTTCGACGCTGCATACCTTGTATTTGTTTCAGATAATTGCTTTAAGCTTTATTGGTCCCGTAATACAAGATCTGTTACATGAGACTTGATCTACTATTTTCACTATACTCTCAATTGTTTTAACTGCACCTTTATCTGATCCCAGTTAACTTAATAATTTTTTTATGAACAGCCCTACTTTTAGAAAATTGTTTCCAGAATATGTGGAGAAGTATGAAGAGCAGCAGCTCCCGGTGTATCCTGTTCAGGAGCAGATGTCATCCGTGCCAACTCAAGCAGAAAATTCCACCCCCTTGTTGGATGGTTTGAATAGAGTAGAGCCCCGAAAGGACATGGAAAACCAACAGAAGAAATCGTTGCCAACTTGGTTGTTGTTGTTACTAGTATCAATTTTTGGTGTTGTAATAGCTCTGCCGCTACTTCAGCTTTGATGGTAAGTTCCATTAGGCAGGAACTTACTATTCTGCTACAAAGCATCCGAAATCTGTGGTTGTGTAATACTTATCTGGGTAATTAGCGTTAAGTGCCAAATGTTCTAGGTTTTTCATGCATCTCTCGGGAATGTATAGGCATGGCTCAAGTGGAGATCAAACTGATCTCTTAAGTCTAGCTGATGGGTTTTCCTTTTCTAGTGTTGGTAGTCTTGTTACTTCAAATATGAAATTCTGTGTTGTAATGGTGAAGGGCGCAGAGATGCAAATGGCGATGGTTATCACAAGGTTAACTTGCCGTTGTTTCTCATCTGTTAGTTCAGGAACACAATCAACTAATCTAGGTACTTTCCTTAAAATGTTAGTAGACCTGTATTAGTGGCTTTGCTTAAAGGTGAAGAGTGAATTAGCATCCCAAAACACTAGTGTCGTACGCTAGAGAAACAAAGCATAAAGTGAAGTGCGTATTGTACCACTACATTGACTATTTTTGAACCTGATCTATGTAAAGGTATTGAAAGTAGGGATGGCAATGGGGCGGAGTAACAAGGCGGGTAATCTTTGGGCCGGTGGTGGGTGCGTCATTTGAAAATGACGATCTGCCGCTACAAAAATAGTTTCAACAATTTTTTTAACCTTTTGAAGTAGTTGATCAATTTACTCCTTTTAAGATTACAGTGTTTATTTTTATAAATTTGCATTTCATTTTAAATGCTAGATATATGATAAATAACTATTTCAAAATATTTGTTAGTTTCAAAATTCAAGAGATAATTGATCGTATTTTTTCAATTCTACCCTTAGTACTTAAAGACATTTTAAAATGTGAAAAGAATTATTATTGTATGTTTTCAATGAATTAATAGGGTTATATTAGTCAAATTATCATCCTTATTAACTTTTTCCTAATGAGTGTGCAAATCATATACTAACAATTAAAATGGAACAGAGGAAGTATTATACTCCCTCTGTTTCATTTTAATTGCTAGATATACTAAAAATAGTTGTTTCAAAATAATTGCTAATTTCAAAATTCAAGAGATACTAGGTCATTCTAACATGTGAAAAGAATTATTATTGTATGTTTCTAAAAACTTAATAGGGTTATATTAGTCAAATTATCATTTCTATTAATTTTTCCTTAATGAATCCGCAAATCTTATCCTAACAATTAAAACGGAGCAGATGAGTACTTTCATGTGACCTTTTTTTTTTTTTCCTTTTTTGGCATTTTAACAAAAGAAAATTAATGCCGTACTCACTTTAACATCTTGTTTTTCTGTGATGACAGCTCCAGTTAATTACATCCATCACTGTTGTAATTTTCCCTTTCGAAAAAGTTAAAATTAAAATGTGACATTTGACTGAAATTTTTATGATTTTTATTGCATTATGTACCATTGTGAAATGAGAAAAGTTACACGGAAAATTCTAGCCCAACTGTAAAAACTAAGCAGAGCGCATAGATCAATAAAAGAACGTCAAGAGAAACCCAATATCATAGGCATAGAAGTAAGAAGTCATCATTAAGCGGGATGAGTTTATGCGAGATAGAGCGGAACGGATTAAAAACAACAAATTATACTATATAGAGTAAAACCCGCACACTACCATTGCCATTCCTAGTTGGAGGCATCCTTTTGTTCAATGCTTGAAGGAAACTCGTGCTACTGTTGTGGTTACATTACACCCAAATTTGGTATACATTGGTTAGCGTCTCCATGAAATAATCAATGTGGCAGTCCTCCATTTGTAGCAAAGCAAGGGAAGCATTACTTCCCATCGACAACCCCTCAAATTCGTGAGCAAGTTGAATTACGATTTGTTTTAATTGAGCACATGAATATATGATAAAATATTTTTATTTGACATTTTGTATTCAAATTTAAAAAAAAAATAAAATCACGTGTGATCTCAAATGTTCATTATGTAGAAAAGTTAATCACTTAAAATATGTTATTTTCTTTAATTATACTCACCATTTTTAGTTGAAATATGCATGAAGTTTTATGGCTTATTAAAACTAATTCATATAATTAAATAAAATGATATATTTTTAAATAATTAACTTTATCTGCAAACATTTAAAAACACACTGCAAAAGAAGTTTCAAAATAATCCAACCAATGGTGGTTCAAATAAAATTTCTTGACAAGGGCTTTCTACCTTATAATTTATAGCTTGATCATGTCTCAGTTACAAGGATTGTGCTTACACTGACAGCGTTGACCTACTTTCAACTATCAACAGTGTGAGGTTCATGCTTACACTGGTTTGCCAAACATAGCCTATCTAATCTATGCTCCCTTAATTTCAAAATAAGTGTTGCTTTTAGCTTGAACAAACTCCTTAAGAAATGACTCACTAATAAAAAGTAAAATGCATTTTTACTAACTTACCCTTAATAAATACCTTGAAAATGATGTAACTCTATAGTAGTAGTTTATTAAACTTTCTTATTTAAATAAGAGTAAAATGAAAAGAACATCATTAATATCGATAATGTAAAACACCACTTATTTTGAAACAAATTGAAATGGCTAAAATACCATTCATTTTAAAAACGGAGCGATTAAACCACAATTGGTTGGAATATTTCTTCAATAATAAATACATGATTTTTTAAAAATCAAATAACAATAATATACCCAATATAATCCCATAAAATGGGATTGAAAATGGAAAATGTATGTAGGTCTTGCCTCCAATGAAAGGTAGGAAGACTGTTTTTTCATTGAACTGAAATACTAAGTAGGATTTGAAAAAGGTAAAGTTTACGCGCAGTCTTACATGCACTCAAAGCACCAAAGTAACTGAAATACTCTTCTGTGAGAGAAGATAGATTGCTTCATTCTCAAACAGAGAAGCCCGCTGCATTGTTGATTATACATATACAAATGTATTCATTGCGTATAAGCATATGAGAAGGTGTAATCTGCATCAAGAATAAAAAACTTTGATGTTTGAACAAGAAATGATCAGAGTTCTGGAGAGACACCATTCTTCTCCAAATTGGATCTGTAGTAAACATCAAACACTACCGAAGCTTATATCACGCAATAGTTCTAAGATCCATAGATTCAACATTAGCTGTGGCCTCTGCCTCCTTGTTCTACATCTACAATTCTTGGACTAGAAGGATTAAGCCTCCTATCCCTGCTCAAGAGCCTTTTCAAAGACCTCAATCTTGTGGGCATTGGAGATTTATGTTCTTCTTCTTCTACTGCATTGGTATGCCTTGGAATATCAATTGCCAGTGAAACACAGGGCCTATCACTCGTAGAGGCTGACGACGACGATGATGATGGTGGTGGTGCTGGTGGAAGACAAGGTGATGAGTGAGAAGAATTAGGACCTTGTAAAGATTCCTCCAAGCTTGGAACCAATGTACTCACTTGAGTCTCATTTCCCCAAAACAAGACATTAGTTGGGAAATTTGGCACCTCTTCTTCTACCGGTGTTCTAAGCATGGTTTCCACTGTGGATTCTTGGGAGGAGGTGGGGTTCTGATCAGATGAAGATATTTTGGATACTGGGTTTCTACAAAGAGGGCAAGTGGAATGAGATTGAAACCACATGTCAATACAATCGACATGAAACCCATGATTGCATTTGGGCAAAAGTCTTGCCTTTTCACCCTCAGAGACATCGCAAAGACAAACAGCACATTCCAATCCATCTTTGAATTCTTTGGGATTGAATAGAACGACGGGAATTGTTTTAAGAAGGGAAGGGTCAAGGCCCCTGATGAGAGCAGATGTAACATTAACTTCTTGATGACCTGGAGAAAAGTCGAAGCGCCGGCGGCGGCGCCGTGTGGTGTTGGGGTCGCCGCCGTCTGCTTGCTGGCGACGGTTCCAGAACCATTTTGAGTAAAGGTGGAGAAAGAAGACGAGCATCACTACAAGAAAGAGAACTATGACTGCCACCACCAGTATCTTCCCAGTGAGTTCAATCATACTTGAATTGTCAAGTTTACCAGGCGCATCTGCCATTTTCAGAGAACTATTTGCTTGTGCTAATCCAGAAAGTTGAATGCCAATTCTGGATTACCAAATCCTCGGAAATTTTAAGAACCTGACTGGGATTTTTGTTGTTGTCGGATCTGCAAAATCTGAAAATTGTTCAAATTCAGCAGGTACAGGGTACTATATGGGGCTACCAGTTACAGCCAGCAAGAAAAAGAGGACAAAAAGGAAGAGTGGAAGATCTTTTTTAAGATATAAATACGATCTGACCACTGAAAGTTTCCTGGAGAGGTAAATTAACTCAAATTGTCGACCAAATGTTCGACAAAAACCCCAAGTGTCAGACTCTTGGGATTCAGAACAAACCCAGCAAGGAACTTTAAGGGGCTGTAGCAAAACGTTGTGAAAGAACAGATTACAAAGGGAAAAAGATAGAAGATGGCAAAAATTTTATCTAAGGTTGGCTTATAAGATGGGAGCTGGAACTAAGAGATACAGCAACCTATAGAGTTGGAAAAAAAAAAGGTCTTTAAGGAGGGGCCAAGCGGCAGAATTAGGAAACGCAGAAAAAATGTAGAAGAAGAAGAAGAAGAAAAGGTGAATAGAGTTCAAGAAAATGACAGTGGAAAGGATATTAAGGAAAGAGGAGTCAATGATGAGGGAAAAAAAGAGACTATCACCATGGCTGCTGCGGCGTCTACATTAAATGAGACGACGAATAAGATTTCAAAACTTCAAATAAGTACACCCCGATTCGAGCACAGTTTGGACTAATTGGAAATTTAAATTTTTTAAATATTTTGGTGAATTTTTAGATTGTAGATTGAATTTCAGATTTTATTTCTAAAATTTATGAATTTTAGTTTGGATATTGAATTTAGTATTATGAATTTCTGGACATTTTTTTTAACCTACTCAATTACTTATATCATATGTGTTTAGTACTAATAAGTCCGACTTTCAAGATCCAACAGATTAATACCTACGATTCATCACAATAGTAGATCAGTATGAAATTTTCTATTAATTAAATATAAAAATATAAAATATTTCATCAGCGAATAAAGTTTAATACAATGGGTGGTAGAGTCGCCTCAATTCCTATTAATTGTAGATAATATAAATTTTCAAAGAGCAATCTATTAGGTGAATTGAGGTTGTTAATTGTTGTGGTCTATCTAAAACGCTCAAAAATCAAAATCGAAAATACAAAAAATTCAAATCAATTAATCCGAAACCAAACTTAAAAAATCTAAACCAATCCAAACTTATTTAGATTGAATTTAAATTTTAATTTTTTTAATCTAAAAATCAAAATATTCAAATTAAAATTATCATATCCAGTCCGATTGTAAAAATCGCCACCCCTAACTCCAACACCGGGGTCCAGGAGGTTTCTCTGTGACCATGGTTTCCTACCTTTCTTTAAAGATAATTTTGGTTAGAATTATGCAACCATTATATATTATTTTATATAGATATTAGTTATGCAGAAGAAATAGTTTTTTAGCCTTTTATAATTTTTTTTTTCAGTTTCATTATTTTTTTTAACTATAGATCTTTATTTTTATACCTAAGAGATATTTATTTTTACATATAAGAAATCTAAAAATGTCATTTTCTTCTATTCAAATTGTAAAAAGATAAGAGATGTTATTTTTATATTAGTTATACATGTATTAGTTATTCTACTTTTTATCCTGCATAAAATAATATATAAATTTCTTCATAACTTATATATGTCTTAGTTATATGAGTTTCTATATTACAATCAAATACTGTATTAATCTTATACATAAATAATATACTTCCTAATCAACTACCTAACATGATATTACTTATTCAAAATTTAATACCCGCATAACTCATTGTAAAACCAACTATCAAATGACCCATTTTTGTATAATTCAGGTATATGACTTTA
The DNA here is from genome assembly GCA_035772735.1 of Datura wrightii. Lineage (NCBI taxonomy): Eukaryota > Viridiplantae > Streptophyta > Magnoliopsida > Solanales > Solanaceae > Datura > Datura wrightii. Next base: position 155,231,443 of record JASDFA010000010.1, on the reverse strand, counting down.
TCTATTTTGAATTTAGATGCGCGTTAACATATTAAAAGTTTTATATTTTTCTTATGTCCAAGGTTTTTTTTTCAAAAAAAAAAAATATTCTCATAGTTAAAATTGAAAACAAAAGTTCTCCAAACTTAAATTAAACTACGTATTTAGATTATACATGATATATCTCAATTTTTGTGTAATAAAATTAAAAAAAATCAAAGCTGCTAAATAATTCAAAGGTTATCAATCTTAACATTACAATCATGTACTTATTGCTCCCTCCGTTCCATTTTAATTACTAGATATATTAAAAATAGTTATTTTAAAATATTTGTTAGTTTCAAATTCAAGAGATAATTTATCATGTCTTTTCAATTTTAGTTTTAGTACTTCAAGTCATTCTAAAATGTGAAAAGAATTATTATTATATATTTTCAAAAATTAATAATATTATATTAATTAAATTATTATCTTTATTAATTTTTTCTTAATAAATATGTAAATTTTATTCTAACAATTAAATGAAAAAGAGGGAGTACGATATACATCTATATCGACTCTTCTAAAAAAAAATGAGAACTTGTTACACAAACTCCTTTTGCAAAAATGGTATAAAGTTAGAACATTTTTTTCGACGAAAGGAAGAAGCGAATGTACTACTTATTCGTGTGACATATTTTCTCATCAACTTCCTCAACTCTTGTTTTGACTCGATTCACTGCATTCAGGGGCGGAGTTAAAGAGATGAAAAGGGTCACGCGAAATGACTTAGAACACGATTATATATTTATTTTAGATTGTCATTTAAGTTATTGTACTTAGTAAGATTTCATTCAAATTCCTCGACATGTTTTAAATACTTCAAACAATATATGTCTCATAATCACGCTGATGTCAAACACCACATCATATTAAAATATATATCTTTTCTTTAAAAAAATAAATTAATAATAATAATTTTTCATTATATTTTACCTTTTCTTTTCTTCTCAATCATTACCTGTCATAAAATTCCTTTTTAACAACGGAGAATGCCTTATTAGTTTAAAATATATTTCTATTTTTCTAATAAAGTGAAATTATCTCTTCACGCATTAAATTAAATGTGCGTGTAAATCACGTAACTGTCAATTTCAATTATATCAATGTCACATAAATTTGATCATTAATCAAAAAAAAAAAAAAAGAACTTAAAATATTTGTATTAAATGGTGTTTAAAAATTTAAATGAAATTTCATAAAGTAAAAAGAAAAATGAAAATAAATCTAGAAGTCTTCTAAATTGTTTGGCCTATATATAATAAATAATGTACCATTAAGTGACAATGAAAGATGCGATATCTACCCAGCGCCGAACTAACAGTCTAACGTTATGTGTTGCATGATGTTCGGAGTGGGGGAGAAAGTCAAAAACAAATCCTTGTACATCCCCGAAATTTATGCTTTTTAATAATGATTTTTGTTATTTGTTTTTCCAACAGTTATGGACAACATGATGATGTTTACTAGTATAATCATATTTTCCTCCTAACCTATTTCTAATCCTAGCCTTAATTCCTCCCTATGGACCTTTTCCTTTTCCTTTTCAACAAAGATAAAACAATTCCCACTATATACATGAAAAAAGAGACCTCAAGTTTGTTGCTTTCTCTCATGGCAGCCACAACCACATTACTAACATTTTGAGACTGTACTAATGATATTGTCGGTAACGAAATTGTGTTATATTTGAGACTGTACCAACGATGTTCACCCCTCTTCGTTTTATCTTTCGGTATTCGAAATAGTAAACAGAAAACAGATGAAGAAGCATTTTATTTTGATTCTCCTATCTTTTAAGAAATTTAATCTCCTTACCATTGTTTAAATGTTATAAATTAATTTTTTTTAAAGATGGAATGGAAATCTATGTTGTAAAAGGAGTGTTTTAATTTACAAAATTTTAACAAACTAAAATAGCAGAGAAAATCACGCATTGTGTGCTTATGGTTTTTCTTTTGAAAACGACGTAGAACGCATGCAATAAAGAGAGGGGAAAGTTTTTTCTGAGTATTTTTCAATGTCCTAAAACTGAGGTGAAACCTCAGAATCTATAGCCAAGGTTTGAGTCTCAATATGTGCAGATATGTCTGTTCATAAAATCTAACATCTATTCAAAATATATGGTAATTACTTTTTGAGAAAGAAATACAGTCTGTGAATTTTAAATTAAATTTTCACACGAAAAAATAAATAATAAAAATTAGAAAATAAACTCGATTCAAAAAGTATATATGTTCATCAGATCCAGATCTAAAATTGAAGTCGAGCACATTGCAAAAGAAGACTCTCTGCTCAACAAATAAACTTAGTCCAAATTTCATTTTCTGTCATTTCTTAATTCCTATTTTAGTTAAAAAAGCGAAATGACTTGATAGACCCTTATACTTGTTCCCATTTATCATCCCAACTTTTATACTCCACAAAATTTCAACTGAACACTTAAACTCGATAAGATCTATTTATTTAAACCCCCTGGATCATTGACCAAACTTATATGACAAAAACTCAATTGAATTGGGTAAAGTATGTGTGAGACAGGCGAATTAAAAAAGTGAGTATAATAATTTTTTATTTAAAAAACTAAAAAGAAATAGAAGAGGCGAAAAAATAAAGTTGAAAAGAGAATTAAGAAAAACGACTAAAAAGAAAGGGCTAATTAAAGGAGCCCTTCTTCCTTTTGTTTTCTTTCCCTGCTCGTCTAATTGTTTGTGAATGTTTATCTGTGTGTGGAAATTAGGGTTATCTATAATATTAAAATTTTAATATTTTCAAGTGAGTATATATAACTTAGGGTTAATTTTTGGATCAAAATTCAGAATTTTAAGTGGGGTACAAATAATTTTCAGTTCAAAAAATTCATTTTCAAGTGGTTATTGATAATTTTAGTTTCTTTACGAATATTCTATTTTATCAATTTCAATAAATTAATCAAATTTAAAAATTCAAAAAGGTGATAGTCCTTTCTTTTTTCATTTACAGGAGCGAATAATTTAAATCTAAAAATTTTAGCCATATTTCACAAAAATAAATTCTAGAAAAAAGAAAATTCAAGATACCCTAGTTTGATTTGGTTCTGAATTTTCTTGTTGACTTAGATGAGAAGGCACACAATTTTTAATTTTTTCAAAAAATTGAGTGTAAAAAAAAATGATAGTGAAGAAAGAAAAACATCAATAGAGTGTGTGAGTGGGGGGAGGGTGTGATAATGAAGGATTGCACGTTCTATTCTAATTAAGCAGCTCAAATTTAGGAAATTATTGATGGGCTAGCAAAAAAAAAAAAAGCAATTAGGGATTTATTGGAGTTCTCATATTTATTTGAAAAAATTAGTCCCGATGGACACGTGCGTTGCACATGTGTCTCGTGTAAGTTTATGCAGATTCGTTAGATGATATATATAGAACAATATATTATTGCTGACATATGATAAATGTAATTTATAATCAACCAAAATTGAAAGAAATTTAGGTATTACTTTTTGATATGCACTCAAAACTAATTATATTAATTGCTTATATAATTGTCATCTATCTGAAAATATTTTATCTAATGGTCATTAATATAAACTTATTATAGAAATTAGAAAAATAATATTCTCTTTAACTCTTGTTGAAGCTATATATCATCACACACACGCACACATATATGTGTATGTATGTGTGCGTGTGTGAATGAATAATAACTGACTAAACTAAAAGATATTTGACTATTTTTTTTAAATAAAAGAGAAGTTAAATGAGTTATAATATTCATATTTCAATACAGTTATTAAATTATAAAAGTGAAAAGTCATGAAATAAAAAATAAATGACTAAAATACCCATCAAATATTAAAAAATATTTTTACCCTTCAACCAAATAGTATTTTAAAATATTTTAGTAGAAAACATAGATATAAATCTTTTTAAAAAATAACAAAAAAAAAATTAAATGAAAGAAATAACCATGATACTATGACTTTGAGTTTTTTTTACATTCTGATGAAGATGACAATAAATAATTATAATTAAATTTGAATAAAGTGAAATAACATAAATTAAATGAAAAAATTAATTCTCTATTATGAAAATTATAAATTTATTATTTAATTTAATACTCTAATAATATTTATTTTAAATGTATATTTACTTTTAGTACATAAAATATTATTGAAATAGTTTTAGATTGAAGGGTAAAATGGTAATCCAACTTTTAACTTGAGAGCTTCCCACTTATATAATAATATGATATGATACTTATTTCGAAAGGGTCACATCAATAGAATAAACTAAATAAGTTATGTATCATGAACTTTGTTTTATGCAAAATTATTTTATTAATCAATCTTTATATCTTCGATAATTGGAGTAACAGCTAGTTTTGATATGTTGGGGGATATCATTATTGTTGAACCCAACGCCTACATTATATTTGCGTGCTTCATATCATTACTATTTGACTCGACCTATTCTAAAAAAAGCTGAGGTATTTTGAATTATTTGTTGACACGGAGAAAATTAAGAAAAACCTTTGAAGCTGTTTCAATATTGAACCTTGGACATATAAGAGTTTCGAATCAAATCTCTTTAGAAAGAAGATTTTTTGTATATCTCAATTCTTATTTATTTAATAAAATAGACAAAATATTATAAGTAATATAAAATTAATGCGATATATATGATGTGGCCCTAATTTTCTGATATGGATATGATGTGTCATTCATGTTTGAGTAAATGAGGAACACACAATGACAGAAGGGTTTAAAAGTAAATTTAAGAGTAAAGGATAAAAAGCACACCTAAAATATGCAAGTTCTTTTGAGCTCTTTTACCCGAAATATCACGTATTTACTTTTCCTACTTGAATTGTTACTAAATATTTATCAAAACACACCTCAACTATCAGCTGCTCATTTTTCTTTCTTGAAATATCACTATCGTTCAGGTAAAAAAAGTAAACACGTGATAGTTTAGATGTTTTTTGATAAACATTTAATGATAATTTAGATAGAAAACTTATACCTGATAGTTCAAATATAAAAAATTTAAAAATTATAATATTTTAAATATGTCCTCCGCTCACTTTAGATTTACTCGAGTTTTAAATATCTGATTAAAACTCCGTAAGAAATAAAGATCAAGATGACAAACAAAAGCACATACCAAAATCTCCCAAATCATTTGGCATTTAATAAAATCTAACATATGGTTTGTCTCTAGTGCAAATTAAAGGAAGCAAATGTACATGAGAATAAATCCAATATGGGTGATCATTATTCTGGCTTATTTGCACCACGTGGCCTTTGCTAACTCCCCTTTAAGTTGTAGCTACCCGTTTATTCAATGGACCACTTTTAAAATTTTAATCCAATGGTACAAATTTAAGTTAGTACCTGATAAAGAGGACAAAATATAAAGAGCGTACCTCAAAAAGGGTCATTCGTGAAAATGATTCCATTATTCTTGGTTGTAACTGTGAGTTAGCAATTTTTTGGTTATTAAAAAAATATATATGATCAATTTATGATACTATATATGTAATTATCTTTTAGAAATTATTGTGTTTTTAGAATAAATTTAATTATATATTTTAAATAAATTAATCAAATAAATATTTTTATTAGTTTTAGAATTTGAGAAAGAGTATAAGTCATATTTCATCTTTTTTTTTTAAAAAAAATACATTTCAAAAATAAAAATATTTTTTATAAAAGATATAATAAAACATATTTTGTCTGTAATTTTAATTTTAATTTTTTTAATAAAATAAAAGTATTTAATATTTATGATCAAACGTCTATTAAAAAGCAATGCATGAATGCTATTTCTACATTACTAGCGAGAGAAGCCCGTGCATAACACAGACCCAAATATTAAATAAGATAATTTGGATATTGTGTAGCTAAGATTTTCTTACAACTATAACTACAAGAATTCCAACTTTTTCCTAGACGTATTTTCCACAACAAACATTTTTATTATCATAGCTTGATATATAAAGTGTTACAACTCAGTAAACATCTGTATAGAATATGCTTTAGTGTGAACTGACATAACAAAGCCTAGATTTCTCAAACAAATCATTTCATCAATGAAAATGAGTCAATATAAACCGAAATTTGAACCCACAGGTAATGAAGCACTGATATTAGAATATTTTTGCATGAAGTTGGTCAGGTTTGTTCAAGATTTGAGATAGCCGAAAGGATCCTCCGGCGCAACACATTCGTTGAACAAGTGCTTGTAACTATAGGTGGGAAGTGGGCGGGTTGAGATGAATTTGGGCGGGTTAAAATGGGCTGAGTTAATAAAATAACTCGTCCAAATGTTACTTGGGCTAAAACGGATTGGGCTGAATGGCCTAAAATGTGGGTCATAACCCAACTCGTCTAACACTAATAAGTTTTAATTGCTTTATTTTGTGCTTTTATAATTGTTTTATAACTTAAAATAAATATATTTTTATTTATTGTGACTAAATATAATACATAAAATAAAATAAAATATTTTAAAAAAAAATATTTCGATAAGATCTCTTATAAATCAATTTGGGCTAGATATTAGCCCAAACTTTGATGAACTAAAATGAGTTGGGATGAAATTGGTTGAGCTAATAAATGAGCGGGTCAATTATTATCCCAAACTTGAGCAAGTTGGACAGATTATGAGCCCATGAGTTGATTTTGCCGCATTTATCTGTAACATACTCTATCAAGAATCAGGAAATGAGTGAATCAATATATAGTATGCTTAACATACCCACTATAACCAACGGGTGGAGTTTGGGTTGTTTCTGAAAGAGCCTTGACTCGATAATACAAGCCAAAGCGGTTAACAGTAAACTGGTCAAAGCAAATAACAGAAAAATCTTTACATAACATTCAGAAAGAGGAACAGTAGCACCAACAAAATAGCTACTGCTACTTCATCATCAAACAGAAATCCAGCCGAGAGACCTGAGAAAATATAACTATAATACCCGGCACGATTCGAAGACATCTTGATTAAATTAGAATTTGGAAAAAAAAAACCGTACATATGACGTGTCTTGAGAAGAAAATATCTCTCAATTTATAAGGGTCTAGGAGTTCTACTACCCATCAAATTAAAAATCTTTAAGTCTAGTTTCTAACAAAATAAACCGCTCATCAATCCGAATTCGAAATAAAAAGTTATCTTGGGTGGAAATTTCTTTTACCTATTTTTTTAGATAATCCATTATTGACAACCTCGTCCCAACTTCTTTCACCGTAAAAGACCACAATATTCTATATTCACAACTTGTCTCAAACAAGAGAAAGAGACAAGCATAAAATCTTTTTTATAGATCTTCTAAATATGCTCCCTATGATAACTGAATTCATAAATTATGGTCAACAAACAATACGAGCCCCTAGATACATCGAATGTGTTTTTTCATGAATCTACGCAATACACATTAAGTATACGTAATTTGGACTAGTATTATGATATATAATCATGATATAAGTATATGAAGGATGTTAAAATGATTTAGCATAAAGAACTTAATTACTTAGGCAACTAATTTGAATTAGCACGAAAAACATTTTAGTTTCGTGTGAGCGGGTTGAGGACTGCCTTGAGGCAGTATATTGAGAGCGTTGGTGGCGTGAATTCGGCTAAGTTTAAGTCATCAACGTGGAGGGTACGTTTCTTTATTATCCTTGATATCGGAGAGTTGGGGTTCTTCGGGTAGCTCACATTTGGTGGCGTTGTTGAAGCCGTTGGTGGCTGTTTTATGGTCAACTGTTTGGTAAGCTTTATGGTCTATTAGTTCTTAGGTTCTTGGCTTGGTTATGAATTCGTGATTAACACCGAGTAGGTTGTCATTTTGGAATTTCTACCGTCGAATTCGTAGAAATTTAGTCGATTAAGATTATTTTGTATTGTTTTCTTTTCAAATCCCTTAGCTGCGTCTTGGTGGGTTGAGTTGCTGCTCCTAGGTAGTAGCTTGGTGTGCTTGGGAGTGAAGATTTGTCTATCTTAAATTCATCGGATTTAAAATATGATAAGACTTTCATTTTGATCAAAATTAAACTCGTGTCATTTGTCATATGAATTTGTTATCTTGTGGCTGGATAAGTGTGTTGGAAACTTGTGCTTTGAGGGCTGTTGGGTTGTGTCCTTTCCCTCACCTTTTGAGGCAGTGAAGTCAAGACTTTGGTACTAGTCGGTTTTCGTACGTTAATAGGACATTGGGAGGTGGTGACTTTGAATTGCTTGACTTAGTTGGGGCGTTGGTTTTATGGATTTATATTAAAGTGGTTAATAGTATTTGAGATATCCTCTAGGTTGTATATGAAGATTAGGGGAAAGAATTGCTAGGCCTGATCTTAAGGTAGTCGGTAAAATTTTGAGAAACACTAAGGTGTATAGAACTTAACAATGAATTGTATACAGCCGGTAGTTGGATTGGGATGTTGTTGTATTGCCGAAATGTTTGTCTATATTGTTATATGTGTGCGTTGTGCTTGTTTGTCGATACGAGTGCCTCCGAGGGCTTAGCGATACCCACGATTGCCGAGTTCATTCCAGCATAGGGGTCAAGCCTGAGTCGTAGCCGGACAGAGTGGCTGCAGACTGCAGTAGCCGGCTCCATAATGGTTGGGCTTGTGCTTGTCACACCCCACCTTGGGGGGTATGACGGGCACCTGGTGCCTACTAGACCCTGGCTCTATTTCAAGAAACGAACCGGCTATATAGCGGCTGTAAATACAGCCCCCGGTCGATTAGGCCTATAGCAACCTGCAATGCACAAGAGCTAACCAGAACAATGACACTATAATCCGAAGCTACTGCTATTCACATTTGTGACCTGACAAGGTCACTAACTATAACCAGAAGAAGGCCCCACGCGGCCATCATCAACAACTAAACACATATATACATGCACGGCCCCACACGACCGGCTCCACCACCATAGGGAAACATCAGACTGCAAGCCTCTAGGAAGTAATAATAAAATAGTCGGGACCTACCCAAACTGTAATCAAAAGGAAATAGGAACAACTTCCGACTGTCTAGCTCCGGAGGATAGGAGCTGATAACTCTGCTGACTGGATCACGAGGGATCGACTCCTCGTCTATGTGTACCTGCAGGCAAGCAATGCAGCGCCCCTACGGGCGTCAGTACCTCAAGTACTGAGCATGTAAAGCAAACTGAAATATACAACTGAAATGGGTAACAACAATAACATGACATATAAGCAGTAAGTAGCTGAGTCTATCTGGCTGAGGATAACTGGGGAGAGTTTACTTATTCTGTAACTAAACTAGGCGTACCTGACGATGTGTCGTCCTACTATCTATCAGTATCTAATAGCACATATAGATATACATATAAATACACACAATACATGACCGACCCCCATAAGCCGGAAGGTGCCAACCAACAGAACAAACTATTTACCCCTACCCGGGTCTAAACCAACCAAAAATAAGTCACTCCACTCATCTGATAACTGTGAGCTCCTCCTACCGGCCCCCTTGGGTACGTAGCTCAGGCCTTGGCCTCTGACAATAAACTATGCCTGAGTCCGAAGACTCCTGCCTCTGGGCGCAAGCGCTCAACGAGGTAATCTGCTGCTGTATCTGTGACTGAAACTGCCCCTGGGTGTAAACACGCAACAGGGTAATTTTATAAAAATTTGTATCTGAAATTGCCCCCGGCCACAAGCGCACACAGAGTAGTATGCCCCTGTAAACAGGGTAATCTGGCTCTGGTCAGAGCGAACTGAACTACCCCTGCAAGCAGGGTAATCTGGATCGTATTATTATGGTGGTCAGCCATCATCATCCTCTAGGCGGACGACATCGCCCAGCTGGGGGCGGTATCTGAATCTGGTATCGACAAAGCTATAACCCAGGGGCGGCGGGGATGCTAAAGGATACCCACATGCCATAACAAGTCTCAACATGCAAAACACATACACAACAAGCATGCTCAAATGAGAAATACTAATCATATTCTCTTCTTTTGTTTCAAGGTCAGTCCGTATTAAACAACTGATGCTATATTCTGTTTTGCACTGTTTCTGATTGCTGGGCTAACCGCTACCTGGCCTTTATCTGTTTATCTGATTATTGTTATCCGTGATCTGAAGCTATATCGGTTTCTAGATCCATATCTGTTTCTGGAGCTATATACGTATCTGGAGCTATATCGGTGTCTGGAGCTATTTCTATATCTGATTACGGATTTGATTATAGCTGGATATAACTCAATAACATAGAACATGTTGTCTATAATTGGATAAAGCTCAATAATATAAAATGTACCATCTATTACCGGATACAGTCTCAACAAATGTAATACATACTATTTGTAATCTTGCTAATTCATTATACTGCTTTTACAACTTCCATTCTGGGTATTACGTAAGACCATGCTGAGCTACTAGCGGATACCACATTACTATCTAAAATCATCTGACTATCTGTTACTCTGATTATCGCATGATACGTAATGATATACTAGCATGCTTGCTGAAAATTGTACTGAAATCGTTCCTGTATGCTGGATATCTGTTAATAGCCTTTATTCTATTTATTTTCTAGACTGTACTTCCTGGTTTGCCGAAAGATAGTTCTACATACCTTATCTCGGTTTATCCGACTAACGGACGAAGCTCGGTCTGTACTCCAGCTATTTCTCCTAACTGCATTTACATATATGCCAATTAGAACTAAATACACCAATATTCTGAAAGAAAACGTCACTTTCGATATATTTATAGCCTAAACTTTGGCTTATCGAAAGACGGTCAAAAACTCACTATTCCTCAAAAGTCCAGAAGGGAGAAATATTCACTTTAAGGCTATGAGTATATTGACACTAATTTGGCACGACGATTCGCCGGCCGAATTTTGCGAAACTAAATCTATAGGAATGCTCCTTATTGCCTAATACCTCGGTATCTAGAGTTAATTTGAGTTTGGACCACGTTTGACGGCGTAATCGAGCGATAATTTAATAGTACTTTCGCACCTTCTCTGTTTTCTCACGAGTTCTGGAAATTAAATGATGAAATACTGAAATGAACCGAAGTGGAGGCTTTATATACTTGGGCTTGGACAGGGTCAACGTGTCACGTAGCCATCGCGGAGGCTCCACCTCCGTGACACGTTGCCATCGCGGAGGGGCTCTTCCCTGGCTCCTTCCGTGATGGTTCGACAGGTTTCTCGTCCGGTCTTTTTCCGTGCCTTTTTCTAGCATGTATGACTTTCAAATACTCTTAACCAACACGCGAGTAGGCCATCTATGTGTTGGAAATTTTACGGGGTGTAATGGGATTATACACACGAGTGTAGCTACTGTTGAGTAATTCCGACATACTTGTGTCTTATACAACTTGTTGTGAGGCTAGTGTATGGTTGTTGAGTGTTTCCAGCACACTAGTGACCATACTGCAAGTGTGGAGTTGTTGAGAGTTCTCGATGCACTTGGCAAGTACGTGTCGTTAGACCTGTAAGGTCGTGAGGCATGTCTCAGGCAAGGTTAAATTGTGAACTAACATATCTACATATATTGTGTTATGTCATATTATGGTTGTTGCTTTATATTGTTTGATGTCTAATAGTTGTGGACACTGGACGTGATTTGGTGATAGCTGAGGTCATTGAGGGGCCTAGAGTTGATTCATTTTAAGGTGGTTAAAATGGATCTTTTGTGGTAACAAATGAGTCTTATCGGCTAGGTGTCGACCGATTGTATGTTCATTCGTTTATCTTAATATGTTGAACTTGTCATGCTTACGGGGACCGGGTAGGTTCTATTTGCTTGCTTGATTTGTAATTTACTTCCTGTAATATTCAGTACATCTGTTGGTTTGTAATCTGAATCTTATTGTCAATTCTGCTTTACATACTCTGTACATTTTCATATTGACACCCTAGTTAGGGATGCTGCATTTATGCCTGCAGGTATTGATCGCCAAGTAGATTGAGTTCTTGCCGCTGAGTGGAGTTCCAGCAGAGTTGATAAAGCCCCATATTTTCGGTGTTACATATGTTTGTATATTGTGTAGTTTGGGGCCCTGTATCGAATAATTGACTACTATTGTATTCATAGAAGCTCGTAGATATCTGTTGTGGGTATAATGTCATTTTTGTGGGCCAGGTAGACCTTGTTGTATAGATTATGTTTTACTTTATGGCATTGATGGCCAATTGTTTATTTGTGGTTGGCCTATTAGCCAAGTTTCCGTTTCTATCACTTTTTCTGATCTTATAGTTGTCATGATGTGGAACCTCATCGGTTCTGGTTGTCGTAGTTAGATTTGTGGTAGGGTGTACTCGATCAGGTGAGGTATAGGGTATTAGTAATGCCTCCTGGGGTTGGGGTATGACAATAACACCTAAAGAATTGCTTAGTATATGAAATTGAAACAATACCAAATTACTTGGGATCAAACCAACTCAGAGGCTATTGAGACCATTATTGTAAAGTGAACACCATATTAGACAACTATTAGGGTTGTTGTTGCATATAAGGTACAGGTTATGCTCATTAAATCTATGTTAAATTCTATGAGAACCTCAAAGCAGATGCTTCTGCTCTCTCATATATATATGCATTTTCAATACTTGCCATGCAACTAAAAGAAAGAAAAATACATATTCAATAGCTACTCTGAATCTATAGTCGTAAAAATACGGTCAATTTATTTGAAGCCCTCAGGTCTCTGAACATCTCAGACTCTTCCTTGGGAATGAGGCCCTCGTCACTCAATTCTGATAAATATTTAGTAAGAAAATATTTTAGTCTTTCCCCACTTAGTGTGGAGATATAATAAGACAAAGATAATCAGGAGAGTAAACTAATTACTTACAAGAGAAATTCGATACGACCACTTGAAAGGTGAATCATTAATATATCAAACTTCTATTCTTGTTTGGCATCATCATCTTCCTCTTTCTCTTTATTTTTTATTATTTGACAAAAATATGACCTCTATAAGAGAAAGGAGAGAATATTGAAGACGAAGAGGAATTTGGCAGATGAACACTAATAATGTTAGAGAAATAGAAGTAGAAAACTATGGGGAAGAGATGACAATACCAAACTTCAATTGATGAAAAGCTACCGCAGCTTCAGGAAAATCTGTTCATTTTTGTCTCCATTTATTGCTTCTCTGCCCCAGAATTCTAACTACACAACAAAATAAAATAGTAAATAACTTTGAAGCTACTTTTTAAGTTAAATCATGTCGTACTGTCATTTATTCATGATGTACAAAAGCAGACAGCAAATAAAAGAATATTAAATACCAAAAATACTCTTTAAACGGCTGATTAAGCTTGGGTTTTTAAGACGATCAAAGAAAAAATACATCTTTAGAAGCATAAATATACAAGCACAATTATGTAAAATACCAAAAAGAAAATTCAAAAATTACCCCTAACTCAAGGTAAACAAGCTGCTCAACTGTCCTTTCTATCTAAGGAGTAAAGTAAAGTAATATAACTATATCTAAAAGTTATACATGTGTTAAGGCCTGATCCAAGTACCACAATGCCAATCTTCTTGGCGGCCCAAGATAATTCGGCACAAACTTAAGTTGTCTTTTCTCCTAAAATTATGAACTTAATTAGTGAATATTATTTTAATAATATATATATATATATAGATAGATAGATAATAAATAATATTAATGATAATTATTATAAATATTTTATATATAATATATTTTTTATAAAATATTATTGCAAAGTATTTGAATATGGTTGTAATAAAGGGGTAATTTTATAAATAATGTACCATTATACTGAACATCACAATTGTTATAGGTAGAATGCTATTAGTAGAGAAGTAAAATATAACATGAAAATTTGGTTTAGGAGAAAATTAGACCGTTATGATGAAATGTTTTTATGACAAGATTTGACTATAAATAGAAATAATATTATGATTATTAAATTAATGTGATATATGTGATGTGGCCCTAATATGCTGACGTGGGTATGATGTGTCGTTCATGTTAGAGAAAATGAGGAATACAATGACAGAAGGGTTTAAAAGTAAATTTAAGAGTGAAGTATTAAAAACATATCTAAAATATGCAAGTTTTTTGAGTTTTCTATCGGAATTATCACGTGTTTACTTTTCCTACCTGAATTGTCACCAAATGTTTATCAAAATATATCTAAACTATCAGTTTTTTACTTTTTCTACTTGAAATATCACCATTCTTCAGGAGAAAAAAATAAACATGTGATAGTTTATGTATGTTTTGATAAACATTTTATTATAATTAGATAGAAAACTTATACATGTGATAGTTCAGATATAAAAGTTAAAAAATTATAGTATTTTAAATATGTTTGGCCTTTCACTTTAGATTTATAGTCTGTTTGACCAAACTTTTCAAATCAGCTTATTTTGAGAATTGCTTTTTTTTTTTAGAGGTGCTTATCAAAAAAGTACTTTTGGTGAGAAGCAATTTGTGTTTAACCAATAAATTTCAAAAGCACTTTTGAGCAGCAATTACTGGCCAAGCTTTTGAAAAGTGCTTCTAAGTATATTTCTCACAAAATACTTTTTGAGAGAAACTACTCTTTTTAGCTTATGAAAAATAACATTTATTACCCCTTAAAAGTATTTATTTATTCTAAAAAACTTGACCAAACACTTTAATTTTTAAAAATAAATATTTTTATTTACTAAAAAATTTTACCTCTCAAAAATTTAACCATTCAGACTATTGTTCGAGTTTAAATATCAAATTGAAACTCCATAAGAAATAAAGATCAAGATGGCAAACAAAAGCACATGCGAGAATCTCCCAAATCATTTGGCATTTAATAAAATCTAATACATGGTTTGTCCCCAGTGCAAATTAAAGGAAGCAATTGCACATGAGAATAAATCCAATATAGGTGATCATTATTCTGGCTTATTTGTACCAAGGCCTCTTTAAGTTACCCGTTTATTCAATTGACCACTTTTAAAATTAATCAAATGATACGAATTTGAGTTAGTACTTGATAAACAGGACAAAATGTAAAGAACGGACCTCAAAAAGGGTCATTCGTGAAAATGCTCCCATTATTCTTGGTTATAACTATGACTCTGTGAGTATACAAAAGGCTTAAAGCATGTCTAGAAATTTTTTATACTTAAAATAATATATGTGATTCAAATTATGATATTACGTAATTAATTATTATAAGTTATTCTTTTTTAAAATAAATCTAATTGTATATCTTAAATAAATATTTTTATTAGTTTTAGAATTTGGAAAAGAGTATAAATCATATTTCATGTTTTTTTTTTTTAAATGCCTACTAAAAAGTAATGTTTGAATGCTATTTCTACATTTATATTATATAACCTTTTAGAGACTGTTTCATATGTGTCTTGTTAATAAGGCCTGATCCAAGTACCACTATGCTCATCTTCTTAGCGGCCCATGATAATTAGCCACAAAATTCAGTAGACGTTGGTTTTGCAATGTAGCCATAAATCTTCATTTATGAATTCTTTACTTTAAACATACAACATAAAATTTGAAACTTGATTCTTAGGGTGTGTTTGGTCGGGAGAATTCTTATTTTTCATTAAAAAAAATTATTTCTTGATAAAACTAGAAAAAATAAGCTCTTTATTCCGCCCTAATTGTCTCCTCTCCCTGCTATCTAACACACCCTAACCCCATCCCAAGCTCTCATTCCCCATCCTCACATCTCACACCCATCCCTATTGTGTTTGTCTAGATTATATAAAAAAAAAAATTTAAAATAATATTTTATGATTAAATATTAAATACAAGAAAACAAGTAAGAAATATTTTTTTTTTTAGAAAAACAAATCAAACACACCCTTAAAGTATTTAGGGGTTGTTTGATATTTGATTTGGAGGTGAGTTATGCAGGTTAAAATCTTAGATAAGTAAAAACATGTTTAGTAGTTAATTAGGAGGTAAATTATTTATGTATAAAATTAATACAATGTTTTATTTGCAATTTCAAAATTCGTATAATTAATATATATATATGTGTGTGTGTGTGTGTGTGTATTATTTTTTGCATGATAAAAAAATGAAATAACTAATATATAAATAACTAAACTTCTGCATAAAATAATATATAAATTCTTCATAACTAATTACTACATTATAAATATAACCCCGACCAACTGTCAAATTATATCTTTAACTTTTTTTTTTTTTTACGAAAAAAATAAGAATAAGGAATTACAAAGAAAAAAGGCAGAACCCATCAATAGCCCTTTAAAGTTGGCACCAACTTTAACTTAGACACCTTAACTAAGAGTTGCTCATTTTAGACACCACATGTAGGATCCCGCTATGTCATTTTGTCACTTTTTGTACAGTTGGCATGTTGCGTATTTTGCACTCATTAAAGACGCGTAGAAATGTTTTTAAGCTGATGTGACGTCAATTTTGACCCCCCAACAGTATCATTGACCCACCCCATTATATGACCTAGTTCTTATTACCTTGCTTGAAATCTAAATTTTATTCTCCAACATTAATCCTTCTTATGTCATCATCATGATATCATCCTATTTGCTTTTTGGACTTCCTTCTTCTTCTTCTAAGGCGGGTGATTGTGCTTTGTAAAAGAGGAAGGAAGGAGAAAGGAGGAAGAAAGAGGGAGAAGACGATTTGGGTGGGAGTGGGGTGGGTTCTGCAAATGGGTTAAGGAAGAAGGAGGTGGAGAAGATGAATTTGGAAGGGGGGGGAGGAGGTTGTGGTTCTGCAAATTGCAAATGTGTCAAACAAAAAGAAGATGGAGAAGATGATTTAGGTGGGTGGTGGGGTGGGGGATGGTGGATTGTATTTTTGAAAAATAAATTTTTATGTGGTCAATTTTTTTTGTGTAATTATTTGTGCATAAATGCCACGTGTCATCTATTCATTGATTATTTTGTCATATATTTTAACCCTAATTTTTTTCTTTAATTTATTTTATGTGTGTGATGATGTGACTATTAAAATGAGTTGTCAGGATTCAATTAGCCAACTAATCCATGTAGGATACATCTATTGCCACATCATTGCGAGTATATTACACTCTCTTTATTTTTTTTACTGATTGTCAAAAAAGTGTCAAAATAACAGTCAAAATAACATAGGGAGGCACTAGAGGTATCTAAAATGAACGAGTCAGGTCTAAACTAAAGTTGATGCCAAACAAAAAAATGAACATAATGCCTATAATTCCATGAACCAAACGACTGGCAACTAAACAGTCAAACGCCTCCTTGCTTCACGAATCACGAAGATACCTCTCATTCACTTTACACTTGGACCCCTAACCAGACACATGTTGCTCCAGTTCTCCCAGTCAATCTTCTTCTTCTTCTCCGCTCACATTCCCGGGAGTCTCAGTTTCCATCGTAAAGCTGCAATTGGTAGTTCCCGTCATCGTCACGAAGATGCCTCTCATTTAGCAACTCTTGCTATAAATATTAATGGAGTGTTAATCCATTAGGACATTCCTTTTTGGCTTTTCTCTGCATTCCCTTATTTGTATTTTATCTTCGTGAAGGTGGAAGCTATGCTGGACAAGATCATTTGTGCTATGTCTGACGTGTTTATTGCATCAATGGGCTCTACTTTCACGGAAGATATTTTACGGCTTCGGAAGGACTGGGGATCAGCATCACTCTTGATGAGTATTTATGCCAGGGCGAAGTTTCAAACTTCATTGCAGATGATGAATGAACCCAATTAATTGTTGATATTTTCTTGTTATCAGGTTACACATTCTGCTACTAAAGCTGGACGATTTAGGAGGCCTTTCTAACAAGTTACCATGCCTGAGTTGATTGCCCTACTTATTAGGAAAATGAAAGAATAGACTAATTTAAGAGTATTTTCTGTCTATATCATCAAGTATGTTCCGGACTTCGGTTGAGGTCTCTTAGTCGCAGAAAGCATATTGGCCTAATTCTTTTAATATGTGATCATCTAGTGTATTTCTATCAGCTTAGGGGAAAAAACTCATTCACTTGACCATGTAGTTTTGTTAGTGGAGGTAGAATAATTTAGTTCGTTCTTATGCATTTGTAGTTTACCGTTGTATAGAATCAATCCATACTTAACATTACCTCACATGTTCAATACTTCAAATATTTAACCAAGTTGTGATTTTCTGCTTTCTGAGAAACCAAAATTGTAAGGGGAAGATCAAATGGAGTCGAATCAGAACGAGAAAATAAAAAGATGTGGTAGCGTAACGGTCTTATTATTAGCTGGTTCGTTGGTGTGTCAATATTGGAATTAGTTTTCCTACTATTTCCATTCCAAGATTGAAATTAAAGAAATTCTTAATATATGCTAGTTCATTTAACAATATTATTAAATTGGGTCCATATTTTTAGCTTTTAGCTTTTGGGAATAGTACACAAAATAACCCATTAATGTAAACTAATTACCTGATTTGTCCATTTTCATACTAATTTCATTTAATAACCATTTGGGGCAAATACTTCCTCACTTTGCACGCTGGAAGTGTGCTTCTTTCTCTTTTTTTTGTCCTTTCATTTATTTTTCTGTCTATTCATTTATTGCTTTGTCATTTTCTTATTTATTATTTTTATCCTATTGTCTTTTTTTAATTTTTTATTAGAGATATTATTTGATAACATTTTTATAATTTGTTTCTTATTTTTTATTTTATTTTATTTTTTTTATTTTTTTATTTTTTCTTTTGATTCTTTATACTTGTTTTTGTTAAGTTATCTTTTTTTAATATTTTGTTCCTTTCTATACTTTTAATTTTTTTTAAAAAAATAAAATACGAAAATAAAAAAATGAACTAACTATTCTATATTAATAAAAGAATATAACTAGACTACAATAAAAAGTAATTAAAAATATAAAGTCCACTAGTTTATTTATTAAAATATAAAGTGATAAAGATTTTTTTTTTGTTTTGCAAATGAAAACAGAAACTTATATCTAAAATATGATTCTACTTTTTGTGATTATTTTTTATAAAAATTAACTTGCTAAAACTGATATAAAAATTAAAATATTAAATTAAGCGTAAATTCTATGATACAATGTCAGTATATGATATATACCATGTAGGTATCATAGAGGACTGAGAAGTGCCTCGCTAATGGATCGAAGCAGACCTAAATGATACCATGACAATATGTAAATATACAATGTTGGTATCATAGGGGACTGAGAAATGTCTGATTGAAAAACTGAAGCATACCTCGATGATACCATGTCAGTATATAGATGTATTGTAATGGTATCAAGGAGAACTGAATAATTTCGTTGAAGGACAGAAGCAGACCTCAATGAATCCATACTTGTATATAAATATATTGTGATAGTATCATTGAGAACTGAAGTAGACCTCAATGATTCTATGACAGTATATAGAGATATTGTGACAGCATCATTGAGAACTGAAAATTTTCTCCTTTAATGATTTCATACTAGTATATTGATATATTATGAAGGTATTATAGAGGACTAAGGATTGTCTCACTGAATGACTGAAAAAGACCTCAATGATATCACAATATTATATAGGTATACTGTGATGGTATCATGGAGAGCTGAGGAGTGTCTTATTGAAGAACTAAAGCAGACCTCAATGATACCATGACAATATATAAATATATTATGATTGTATCATCGAGGACTGATGAGTCTTACTGGAGGACTGAAGCACCCCTCAACGACACCACACTAGTATATAGATATATTGTGATGGTATCATTGAGGACTAAAGCAGACCTAAATGGTACCATGACAATATATAGACATACTATGATTGTATCACTAAGGACTGAGGATTTTCTCCCTATAGGACTAAAGCCGACCTTAATTAATCTATACTAGTATATAGATACGATGTGATGGTATCATGGAAGACTGAAGAGTGTTTTTTGGATTGAAACAGTCCTTCATAATACCATGACAGTATATAGACATACTATGATTATATCACTAAGGACTGAGGATTTTCTCCCTATAGGACTAAAGTCGACCTTAATTAATCTATACTAGTAAATAGATACGTTGTGATGGTATCATGGAAGACTGAAGAGTGTTTTTTGGATTGAAACAGTCCTTCATAATACCATGCCAGTATATAGATATACTGTGATGGTATCATGGAGTACTAAAGAATGCTTCATCGAAAGACTGGAGTAATCCTCCATGATACCATATCAATATATAAATATACCGTGATAGTATCATGGAGGATTAAATAGTGTGCATTGGAGGACTAGAGGATACTTCAATAGTATCAAAAAAAATTATAAGTAGAATAAAAAAAGACAAAAAAATAAATGAAATTAGATTATGAAAAAAAAATTAAGATGAAAAAATAAAAGAAAAAAAGAAAAAAATTGAATCAAATTTGAGAGTGAAATTAGACTACGGTAAAAAAAATATAATTTGAGAAAAAATTAACAAAATAAGAGAAAAAATATAAATAATAAAGAAAAACAAGAAAAGAAAAGGAGTAGAAAAGTAAAAAACTGAACAATGAAAAAGAAAGGAGCCAAATTTGAGCATGAAATTAGATTATGGTGAAAAAAACAAGAATAATCATTTGATTTTTTTTAAAAAAAATATATTTTTTCTATTAATTTAATTTTAATAAATAAACTAGTGATTTTAGTATTTTTTGTAAATTACTTCTTGTTGTAATTAAATTATTTAATTTTTCTATATTTTTAGTAGTCTAAATATAGTTAGTTACTGTATATATTTTTTTATTAAAAAAATAAAATAGAAAATAAAAAGAAAAGACCAAAAAATTGTAACAAAAACTTAAATTAATTTAAAAATTAATAAATTAAAGAAAGAGAAAGAAAAGGAAATAAATTAATACCATGATAGCGACATGTATGACATACAAAAAAAGAGAGGAAAAGGTGCAATGTTGACATCAGCATGACGTCAACCCGAAAAAAAGATAATTAAATGGGGTATTTTGTGTAATTATTTTGAGAGCATTAAAAGTAAAGGGACGTGCTCATGTAAATATTTTATTTTTTATAAGCAACTATGTAACTTTTCCGAAAATTTTTACATGATTTGGCCCAACATTTATATAAAATAAAATTTATTTTTTATCTCTAAATCCAACAATTCGAAAACACTGATCTCTTCCTTTGCATTCTCAATTTTTCTTCCTTTGGCAAAAATTGAAACAAAAAGAGGTGTAGTTGTGGAAGATAAAAGAGAGCAAGTAAATGCGCTTTGGAAGTTTTTTTTTTTTTTTGTTTCGCTTTCTATTTTGTTTGTTTTTATGAGATTATCTTTTTTGCGGTGGATGTGACTTGCAA
Source organism: Datura wrightii (assembly GCA_035772735.1). Classification (NCBI taxonomy): domain Eukaryota; kingdom Viridiplantae; phylum Streptophyta; class Magnoliopsida; order Solanales; family Solanaceae; genus Datura; species Datura wrightii. Next base: position 155,210,131 of record JASDFA010000010.1, on the reverse strand, counting down.
AAACTCTATATAGGCACTTATTGTTGAAGTTTGAAGTTTTAAAGTTTAAAAATTAGATTTCACAAATAAGCATTATTTCGAATGAGTGTTGTTGCAAAAGATCGGGTACATGTTATGGAGAGTAAATATGAAATTTAGAATGATTTTGTGTAATTTTCAAAGTGTTTGAATGAATCCGATGCTTGGATTTAAGAAAGAAGACGAAATCAACATTTATCAATGTTTTATATTTTCTGACCATTAAAGTTTAACTTTTTATAGGGTACAAAAGTTCATGCTATACTTTTCAATAATTGTATATTGAAAATAAAAAAAAATATTTACAACAAAACAAGTTCTATTATATCATAAACAGATGCATTAATAGTGTTAATCCTAATTTAGTATCAGTAAATAAGAAGATTGATGTTGGGTTCAATGACAACTCTATAGTTCGGGAATGCAACAATTACTTTTCTATTGTTATTTTTTCAAACAAATGTTATTTCTATGACGTATTTGTTCATTGAAACAAATATTAGAACAAACTGAATAAAATACTACTAGATTGAGTCAAACTATTAAATATAATCATTTATCAATTTGAAATTGACAATTTCCTTTCAAGTTCTTATATTGTTACATAAATACATCCTTTAAATATTATTTATATTATTTTTATTAATATGAGGGATATGACCGAAACGCGTATGAATAGATTAGTAAGAGTAAAATAGACATAACATGTCAAATTATCTCTTAATTTTTCAAATTAGACAGCTAAAACTAAACATCGATTTTTAGTATAGTGGACAAGTAAAGTGGATGGAGGAAGTATTAGTTTAAAAAGGAAACCACATGCCCCCTCCGTTTTATTTTACTTGATCGTTATATTAAAATTATTTTTTTCTTTTTATTTGTCAATTTTAGCAAATCAAAAGTAAGTTATTATTTTCTTTTAACACTATTATTATCATTAAATAATTACATAAAATTTTAATAGTCAAATTTAAATTTTCAAAGCATAATAAATAAAATCAATATAGTAAAACAAACCTTCAGTAAATATTTTTTTAAGAAAAATGTCAAGTTAATATGAGCCAAGGAAAATAAAACAAACAAAGTATTTATAAATAAAAAATAAAAATTACTCATCCGAAATTTTTTTACAATAAATAGCCCTAATTTTAATATTTTACAAATTTTAGTATGTATACATCACTAAGTCAAGGAAAATTGATAAATCACACTAAAATAATAATATGAGTGAAATAAAAAAGAAAAAACTCGAGTAATGATTTCGTATTGAAAAAAATGAAATCATAATTAGTTTTGAATTGTTTTAACTAAAAAAAAGTCAAATCAAATTAAAGTTATCCTGTATTACATGTATACAATTTTTACAATTATGTTAGATATCAAAATACATATTTGTATTATAATTTATAAATATATATTAATTTTTTTAAAAAAATAATTTTTATCTTTTAATATATTATCTCAAATTTAAGCTTAAAATTTTGAATGATGTAATAAGTTTAATAGTCCATAGATATTAGTAACTCAAACAAAGTTCAAATAAAAAACCAATCAACGCTAATATTTAAAAAGGAACTCTATTTTAATATTGAGAATGATAAAAATATTGAATATTTATTTTTTAAATTTGCATTAATTTAGACAGTAAAACTACGTAACTAAATTTTATTTTTTCTTTAATATTTAGTCATATAATTAATAATTATCAACCATACTTATTTTAACATAACTTAGTACTTTAGATTATGATTATTTTAGTTATAACTTATTAATTAACAATATTTATTTTACATAATTTCGTCATCTTTTCCTTGTGGTTAATATTTTAATATAACGTCATTACTCATATCACATTTTATGTTATTTTCTTAAAAAACTCTAATTAAATAGTTATATCTTATTAAAAGTGAAGAAATACATAAACACTAAGTTATAAAATTTGTATGAAGATTTTATCAATTTTTTTTCAAAAGAACCAAAATTAAAATCTTCAACTATTATTAATTTGATTATATAAATTTAATATAATTAATTTAATTTTTTTGATATTTGAAAAAGCCGTATCAAATACAGCCAATATACATCCATTGGTGACTGACGACTACAAATAATTACGGCTAGCCAGGTAAAATTTGTTTTAAAGATCAATTTATGTATAACCTAATGTTAGGTCCTCCAAGGGCGGTGCCAAATTCTTAAAGAGGGTCTAGCCGCGTAGCCAAAAGGCCTGTTTCTGGTTAATGGCGAGTTAGTAGTCTGGCCGGCCGCTGCTTCCTTCATTTATTTCAGTTTCGCTTTCGGCTCTCCATTCTGTGTCTCATTCTCCACAAACAGTTATAACTACGCCAGTTTTTTCAGCTCCTTATTACTCAGCGCCTTTGTTTTCCTGAAATCAATCTGCACTAGTTCCGTCTCTCGCGCATTCCTATTTTGCTCGTGATTTAGAAGATTATCAATCCAAGAATCTTCGTTCTCCATTTTTTTGAAATTCGTTCACTGAAGCGATCATGAAGGCTAGATTGGTATTGTTTCCAATCAGGGGGAGGAACTGGTGCTTCAGTCGATCGATCGAGTCATCACAATCTGAAGCTCAGTCTTCGAATACTCCTTCTACATTGAAAGACCTCTGGAAGAGGATTTCCTCCAAATCCACTCAGAACTCCGACAACTCTAATCTCGAAGTAGTCATTGATTTCGCCTCCGATAAGGTCCTTCTCTTCAAACCTTTTTTTTTTTTTCATTTCTTATGTTTTGGTTGAATATGAGGTAATGAAATCGTTGATATGCTCAGATGAACAGAGCTTGGACTAATTTGGGAAAAGCGCCTGCAGGAAGTTTAAAGAGCAAACTTCACGGGTAATCTCTAGCTTTTCTGCCAAAAGAGGAGTACTATACTGTGGCCAAATATAGTGGAACTAATTAGACAATTGGTGATGTTAGGCTAGGGTTGCGGCTTCTCTCTCGTGTTAAGCCTTCGGAGATCTTTTTGAAATCCATTCCGAAGGAGGTAACGCGTGTCGACATCACCTATCCCTCAAGGTCTGGACCCCTCTCTCTCTCTCTCTCCCCTTTTGCCTTTTACATCACTGGAGCTTGATTTGTGTGGTGCAGGATTGTTTCTGTGTAATGCAAGTGTTCCTTTTAGTCGTACAGAAATCTGATTGATTATAGATCCTATTTTATGAACTAATGAGTATATAAAAACACGGTGTTGATACATGATTTTAAACAGGTGTTGATGGAGATCCAATTTCTTTTCTTAAAAAGAAATTATTAAAGATATAATTGTAACTCATCTAAGCTTTACATGAGAAAGTAAATTTAACTGTCTAATTGGTCGGGGTTGATCAGCAGAAAATGAAAATGGCAGTATTTATCAGTAATGAGGATCAAAGACTCTTGCATTTAGAGTAAAATCATATAGTTATGGTCAGATGAATTTGATCTTATTCCTAAGTTCTCATGACATGTCATGGCTTTATAGAATCAGAGTTACTTGGAGAAAGAGATGGCTTCACGTATTTTGCTAAATGAAATTGGAAACAATTTATTTCGCTTCAATATCTCTGTTTGCGTTTTGATAAGTTGATGTACAATGTTTTACTTTTTTTTTTTTTTTAAAAAAAATCTCTGTGTACATGTGATTAAGAGAAAAGAAAGGGGAAAGTCACATTACACGAGCTCCTCTACCTTTAGGTGCTATGTTATCTGTCTGTTTGCACCAATGTTGTCTTTTCTTTCTGCACAGTTTAAATGGGCAGCTTGTTCGGCGGAGGCTACGTCATATTGCCTTGAGGTAGGGTATAAAATGCTTATTTTCTTATTAGCTTTTTGAGCCTTACTTGCACAACGTCATTTGTTGGGTTTCTTTTTTTTTTTTCTTTCCATATTTTCCCTTTCTCACGAGGTCTTGTAATTCTGCAATATGCATGTTTCATCCTCTTTCGTGATATTTCTTACATCAATCTATAGATTTACTTAGGATGTCATATATTTAAACCTAAGGCATGTATCTCTTGTTTCTGGACTCTTGTTTCGACTGGCATCTATCCATGTAACAGAAGATTTACCATTGTTTTCTACTCTAGCACTTTTATAGGGTCTTGAAACTTTACTTTACATGTAATTACTAGCAGATTTCTTTTGTAAGTTGCATATTGTTGATGTTTTTCTTTATGAAAGACATTACTTCATTAAAAAAAAAAGAAGAAGAAGCTGCTATGGACCATAAGATCATGATTGTGCACTTAGAAAAGAAAATGACTTTACCCCTGTTCCAATTTATTTGATCCACTTTGCACTTTGGGCCTTCCCAAATGTTTGACACACCTAATTAATGCTACTCCGTACCTCTCTAACAAAATCCAAGGAATCAAGTTTGCTATGATATTATGATTTGTTAACTTTGTTATTCATACTAAAATATAATCTTCCTTCTTTGATTTCTATAATATTTTTCCTTCTCTACTCTTTTTTGAGCTTTGCTCTGTGTCACCATTGCCAAAAATTAACAGTTTAACTCTGATTTTCCATTTGTGATGCTTTTTCTGAGTGTTTTTACCTGGAAGCAATTCTTTTAGCCTATTCTGTTTTCTAATACATTTTCCTCTAAGTCTCCTCTCTTTTTATATGGTCTCTGCACTGCCGCAACTTGTCTAGTATATATTCACTGCAGAAAAAAACAGATGCTTTAAACGCAGCCAAAGAGTTCATATCCTGACCATGCTTGGTTGGGATTTAAAATCTCTTCTGCTGTGGAGGAACATATTCTAATTAAGGTTAGAGTTTTGTGCATTCATAATCTACTAGACCAAATGAAGATGGTTATAAAATAACACATGATAACTTAATTCCGGTGGTCAGGCAAAAGCATTTACCCTTGTCAGATGGTTAGAAAGTGCTTTCTCAGGCACTTCTTTTCATCTCAGATTTTGACATGAACAATAATATGAGCAGATTCACCCTCCTGCCCATGCGTAGCTCTTATTTTACTGTGTGAATCTGGATTCAATATCTCAAAATAGACCCTGAAGCTTATCTCAGTTTTTAAGATACTAATCCTTGACAATGCATTTTATTTTGCAGAAAAGAACTTCCTTGGGTTAATGGGGCGTGAATATCTTTAATGACTATATCATTGATTTGAATCTAATTGAAGTTACGTCAAGGGACAATGGAACAAATTCTTTTAACATTGACCAAGTCACCCAGTCAACTTTCTTCTTTCTCAACCCTGAATTAGAATTTGCTATTTCAAGGATGATAGATTCCTATGTTGTTTGGTGTTGTAATCCAACATAATTCAAAAACTCTGTCCTTCGATATATTTCATATTAATGTATGACTTTATTACCAGGGGGACTATTATCCACAAGAAGTACTTGTATGGATCACTTACATTGCTTCCACTGACATCAATTTTCATGGTATTGATACACTATTTATGAAATGTCAGGTCTTTTATTTAGTTTTTCTCTTTTTCATCATATTGAGATGTACCTTTTTCCTTGCAGCACTTTTTATGTGATCCTCTTGATTTGAAGTGTTGTGATTCCCTTGCTTTTCTCAATTATTTTCATGTCATGCAGGTGCTACCCTTGCCCAATATACCTTTCTTTTGGGTCTTATTTCGGACATACTCTCACTGGAGAGCTCTTCAGGTGAATAATATTTCGAACTGATTAGAATGTTGAGAATTGCCGCATGCCTTTTGTAGTGAAAAGATGTAAATAGTTCCTCTTACTTCTATTGCTTTGGCAAAACCAGACATATATACACGTGCATGCTCATGTACTGGGATCACAAATATAGAGTCCATCCATTTCATTGGAAAACTCTCTTTTGTATTTGTCCAGTCAGATTTCTTCCCCTTCCTTCCACTCTTTCAAATCATGTAGCCCTGAATTCTAATGTGCTATATATGAACAACTATTCTCTCAGTTCCAAACAAGTGGGGTTGGCTATACGATCCTCATAGACCATGTTATTTCCCATTTAAAATTCACCTCAGGCGGACTTTATACAAAATAAAGATAAAACTGAAAGGTTCTGAAAGTTTAATGTGTGCCCCCTAAAATTCGATATATGCTTGCACCTTACAGACAATCTTATTATTGATTTTTGTATATACTATGTTGCGTCACTATTTTATCTTCTCTTCTTAAGAGCTCCTGCTGTTTAGGTTGCTAATCACCTTTACGTTTTTTGGATCTTCAGGGAAGTGAAAATCTTCTTCGATTAGTTACAAACAGCTCCCATCAGCAGAAGTCAGATAAAGGAACAACAGACAAGAGTAAAAATATAAAAGATGATCCTCAGAGAACGAACAACTGCGTTAGTCCACCATGGGTAGAATTTCACTTGATACTCGGCAAACTTATTTGAAATAAGTGCAATATGATACTGGGAATACGGCACTTGTTAATCATATGTGCATCATATTCTAACTTGTTCCTCTTTCTCAAACTTACCTGGGGACAAGTATTACAATTTTCTTGTCTTCCTTTGTTTCTGCTTCCTTTCTGCAGGGGCATGCATCATTATTCTTTTGTACATCATATTCTAATTGGTCCCTTTTAATGGAACTTAACTAGGACAATTACCAAAATTTTCTCGTCTTCCTTCCTTTGCTGCTTCCTTTCGGCAGTTTCTTTTTAGTCGCTCTCTTGTAGGATATAATTGTAATATGGTTGTTCCGTAAGTCTGCACGCATGCCTCTATTTAGATAGATGCATGTAAAAAAAAAAATTGGCAGATGCATGCATCATTTTTCTGCATCGTCAAAGTAGAAGTGTTTCAGACACACACTTTTGCTCCTAAAACCTGATCTTACTTTAGGTATCTCTTTGTACAACTTTCCTCTTTCTCTAATTATTGAGGAGTTCTGTTCTGTGACATTTATCCTTCTACACTTGCTACCATGTTTGCAAAGCATGTTACCGATGGATCATCTTGTAGCTAATGGTTGAAGTCATTGGTTTGTTTATGCTGTTTTCGAAAGTTGCCTGTGAAATGCATATTAACTGCAGCTGTGCACATTGGTGGTATTCACAGGTGTTATTGCCATCAGAAGACCTTCAAAAGCTTATTCGATCTGGAGAAGGTAATGATGGTCTAAGTGAGCCGACCATATCTGATATATGCCGGAGATTTAACTTGAACGCAATGGATGTTATAAAGTACAAATACTCACTGTAGCTGATTTTAACCAATTGCTGCAAGTAATTCCATGTCAATCTTGAAAGAACAGGTCACGAGAATTTGATTGATTGAAGCAGCTTCCCAGACCCTATAATGGGGAACCAAGAGATTCATAGCAATTTACGCAACTACTTCAGAAGTACTCTAACAGAAGTGTTTTTCTCCTGTATTTTCTGTGAAGCTGCCCCGGTTCACTTAACCTTTGTTCCCTTGTGACATATCCCGGAACTGGCATGACAAAAAAGACAACACTGGGACAAAATATCTGCACCCGTTGTTACTAACAAGCATGTTACCTATAGTTTCCTTGATTCAATTGTGTTTCCTGCAATAATATCTTCCCAGAATTACAGCTTTGGTGTAGTGAACTCGAAAGCCGTATCACTTTATTCTATTTTAGCAGTTGCAAGAAGCTTAGTTTCACAAGTTATATGATTTGGTGCATAAGCTTTCCACGCCTCTTACGCTCCTACATAGTAAAATTACACGTTTTGTCATTCAAATAAATTGATTTTAATTTTCATCTTTCAAATGAATTGAGCTCTAATTTTTGTCATCGGCAATTGAATAAATGTCTAATAAGGTATTGGAGTGTTTAGAAATTAAGTCATGTCTGACATAACTTATGAAATATTATGATGTAAAAATATAAATTTATGTCTCATAAAAAAGTTATTTGTCATTGGGAAGCAAAAATAAATTACCAGCACAAAATAGGGCCAAAAATGCAAAAGATCCGTATTTCTTACCCGATCAAAACCGGTTAAACAAGACTTCAAAACGGGAGGTTTAATGAAATAAAAATCACAATCAAAGCATGCACCATAGGTTAAATCTTCAGCTAAGGGGGTCGATTTAGGGGAGAAAGGATGCTAACCCGAATTCTCTCGATAAAAAATATATAACAATTTTCTTATATTTAAGTACATAAATAAATTTTATATTTCTTAAATAACGCACAAAATTTTAACTTAGCCATCCAAGAATTTCAATATGCACCTCAACGTTTAAGATTCTATTCTGAGGTACTATATTACTGTGCTCACTGCAACCAAGTATATGTAATTTTCTCCTTCCTTTTAGTAGGAATGACACTGGGTACCCACTTATAAGTTTACCATATTTAATACATAAGCAATGTTTAAAGATTATTTAAATTTCTGCTAATATTAACAAAATTTAAATCTGCAGTTCTGCACTCATCCTTCTCTTTTTATTTTTTCTGCAATTTCATACGTACACTTGTATGATTACATATTAGAAATCAAACTTAACACTAATCTAACTCATTTTAGGTACCAAGATTCATACAGTTTAAATCATAACTGTAAAATAAAATTTTATGCTTTGGAGTTTCTGTTAGAATATCTTTTATTACAGTCATCTTATTTTTCATTTTTCACAGATTATAAGATAGACTAATTATCTGAAGAATTCAAAATCAAAACTAACTTCAAACATTAGGGTCTGAGTTAGAAACTTTGAAAGCGATTTCAACTTTTGACCTGCACGTTTGGAGTTGATCTTCAGATGGCTAAATTTTTTAAAAATTATAAATTTTATATATTCTTTATATGGTCCTAAAATAGATATTTGTGCACTTATCGCTTCTGTTTCAACCTAGGAAATTACACTCAATGACCTTGAATGGTTAAAAGTTCAGAATCGTCCGCCACTTTCAAAACTATTCCTGTAAATCACTCATTTTAAATCTTGGGAAGATTACGCTCTATGTTCATTTGGAGAAATATTTACACGCTTTAGTTCATATTTTAAATTTGTTATCTGATTTAACCCATATTTGTGTATAAATATTTTTTAAGTATCTTTATACATTTTAATACAAACTTAATACATTATATATAATATTTTTGCTCTCAAATATAATATTATATAAACTGAATATATACGACGCGGCATAATATTTTAAACTGGGCCGTATACTTTATTGAAAATGAGTTTCCCAATCTTTGCTATCCCTTGGGCCCAAGAAGAATGAGTTTGGGCCTTCTATTCCGTTTTGAAAGAAATGGGTTCCATAAAGTGAAGATCTCATTGATCTCAAGAAAAACAAAAACAAAATAATTAAAATACAGATCTCTCCGTTTTTGCGATTACGAACCCATCTGAAAATCTATGGCACCCGCAGCCGATATCGAGGATGAGATCAAGGACGAGAAGAACCCTCCTCCACTTGATGAAGATGATATTGCACTGCTCAAGACTTATGTACTCTTTTTTTCCTCCCTCATATTAAACCCTAATTTCTTGCGTTCCTGATTTTTCCTGTGCACGCTGCCTGTTGCTTGTTGCTTTTTTTTTCATTGCCGACTGTTGACTAGTTGAGATAATTATTTGCAAAATTGTGTTGTTGCTATTATTGTTTGTTCTGTTGCTGTGGATTCGAATTTGAAGAACCTTAGAGCTCTTGGAGTTGGTGATTTCCGTTTGTTAGGATTTAGGTGGAAGTTCTATTAGGATGTTTGCAGCATCTCCCCTTTTCAGTTTTGTCAAAACCTGTTTTTTTTCGTTGAATAATCAAATGACATTGCACATGTTTTCCGTCTGCCTCTAGAAACTAGAGCTGAGCTGTGAACATACTTAAATACAGCTTATGAGGGAATTCCACTCTCTTACATGTCACTCAAGTGAATTGGTTTTGAGGACATAGCCCTAACCATAATTCAATTTTCTGAACATCCTTCCGTCCTCGTGCAATCTGATTTACTGGCACTAAGACCGACTCAACGGGAGAAATCAAGATGCACACCGTAGTGGGATTTGGGAAATAGTTTTGACCCTGGGTTAGCTCTGCCCAATCTGGTGACAATCTATAAAGTAATGTTTGGCATAGCAACATTTGTGGGGTGGGGGTGGGGGGGTGGGGGATCCCTTTTGTTTTCTAGCCTTGCTGCCTCCCTAACACGCCCTTTGAGAAGTCACGTGTGATCGGCTGCTTGACTGGATCTGCAGCCATGGAACTGTTAAACCTTGCAAGAATCGTGATCAGATATGCTTATAGGATAAACTAATTTTTTATGGTCTGAGAGGATTCATAATTTTACTTATGTTGCTTATATTTACTTTTTTTTCTTTTCCTTTTGCAGTTTGTCTTAGAATTGATTTTTTTTTTTAAAATATAATTCAAATTCAAGTCCTCTCCAATCACATCTAGGAGTGAAAAAACCACAGCTAACTACATGCCAAGTAAGAGAGGCAGAAAGGTACAACAACATGCCCAGTGTATAACCCCATAAGACTGGGGTCTGGGGAGGGTAGTATGTATGCAGATTTTACCCCTACCTTTTTGGGGTCAGGAGGCTGTTTCCGATGGACCCAAAGCTTAGAATAATATGTGATGTGATTTCCCTGTCCCTTGTTGTTTTCTCCATTTGTACTTCTAGTTGGATCTCTTCCACTTCTACATAAGCTCCATCTACCATCATAGCTGATTCCCCATCATTGAGCTAATGTCTAGGAGCTCAGTAGGATTATGTTACACTAGGGTATTGAGGGTCATTTGTTAACCAAAATGCGATGATCAATTGTGTCACTCATTTAAAAATTGAACTTCTCTTAATTTTCTCATATATCTCTCCTTTTTTTGTTGAAAAATTATTTGTTTCCTATTCCTAAATGGTTTGATCATAAGTATCCGTCAAAAGATGTCTTACTGGATAATTTTTCTGCCTCAATGATGTTGGTAACATACGGTTTTAAGAAGTAAGAATTGAAGAAGGTTTATGGCACTACCTTTTTTATGCCATTGGATATATAGTTTTATTATTCTGGTTGCTAAATTTGCATTATGGATACTGAGCCACATGAATTAAATTTGCTCATAGATTGTGGTTTTTCTACAACAGCCAACAGGAAAAGATGTAATAGGTCATCTGGTCCTTGCCTTAGAACACCATTTCCTTTAGAAAATATGTGTATTTTGTGTGAATGCACTATTCATTTCTATACCATGTGAGCATTCTTTTTAGTACAGTTGATAAAATCTTGAACTAAGACCAAGGGAGTCATGGGTTCAATTCCTAGTCGAAGCAACAGAAAGAAAGTCAGGTTTTGTCCGTCCATCTACTTAAGTCTTGGTAGGTAGAGTTAGCAGACACGTGCTGGTGGGAGGATTGGGAGAATGCAGGTACCAGATTGAACCGTTGAGGTGCACTAGTTGTTCCGAACACCATCATTATTAAAAAAATGTGTAATTAGTCTTAACAACATTTGTCACCTTTGTGCTGCAACAACCCTATCTGCCTTATTTTTGGGCTTGGTTTATGTTTTGAAAATTCGTTGTGATTTTAGCTTAGCCAACTAATTGTCAAGGAAAATTCTCAATTGCCAAAATTGTACATTTTGATTTGATTTCCCTTACAGACAATGGAGAGAGAACCCTCCGACGAAGAAGAAGAGGATCAACAGAATCTGATCGCGCAAAGCGAACGCAGAAACAACCGTTTCGAATCTCCGGTGCGTACGGCATTTCAAATTGACGACGTCAACGATGAAACCGCAAACCCTCGCCGCTTCAATTTCAGCTTCAGTAAGTGGTATTTCTTAGCAATTATTGTTCCAGTCTTAATACTCATCCTTTACTTCACCACCGACATCGACAACCTCTTCAGAACCGGCGTTGTGAACGCTAATTACGATGTTTCTGTCAATCGCATGCGCGAGTCCGAATTGCGGGCTCTATATCTGCTTAGACAGCAGCAATTGGGGCTCTTCAAGCTATCGAACAGCTCATTGCTTGATAATTCCTTAAATGCTACTTCTAATAAGGCTGCTGCCAATAATAGTGATTTTGTTTCAACGTCCTCATTTTCTTCTACGTTGTTTGAAGAACTGAAATTGGATTTGCTCAATCAGATTTCACTGAATAAGCAAATTCAGCAAGCACTCTTGTCGTCTCATCAATTAGGCAACTTATTAAATGCATCGGATAATGCTGTCGATTCTAGTCTCAACGATTATGGTGGTTTGCATAGGTGTAGGAAGATGGATTATAGATTATCTGACAGGCAAACCATTGAGTGGAAACCGAGGTTGGATAAGTATCTGTTTGCAATATGTGTCTCGGGGCAGATGTCAAACCATTTAATTTGTTTGGAAAAGCATATGTTTTTTGCAGCTCTACTTAACCGCATTTTGATCATTCCAAGCTCAAGAGTAGATTATGAATTTCGTCGAGTGTTAGATATTGATCATATAAACAAATGCTTGGGGAGAAAAGTGGTTGTACCTTTTGAGGAATTTGCAAAAAGTCAAAAGGGTCATATGCACATAGATAAGTTCATTTGCTATTTCTCTCAGCCACAACCTTGTTTTCTGGATGACGAGCGCGTTAAGAAGTTGACGTCATTAGGTGTTTCTATGAATAAGCTCGAAACTGCTTGGGATGAGGATGTTAAGAACCCGAAGCCAAGGACTGTCCAAGACATTATGACAAAGTTTTCTTTGGATGATGATGTTATTGCAATTGGTGATGTATTTTTTGCCAATGTGGAAAAGAAATGGGTAACGCAACCTGGTGGCCCCGTTTCGCACAAATGCAAGACACTCGTTGAGCCAAGTCGTCTTATTTTGCTCACTGCCCAACGTTTCATCCAAACGTTCTTGGGAGAGAATTTTATTGCTCTTCATTTCCGCAGACATGGTTTCTTAAAGTTCTGGTATGGTTGTTTTTCCAAACTGTATTTACTGTTCAGGTGACTGTAATTTATTACATGCTATGGTAGTTGGAAGCAAAAGGCACCAGTTGTGGCATTTCTGATAATTTTATTACCAAAATGCTCAAGTATCATAATACTTTATAATTCTGCATTACTGTTACAATTACCAAAACTGCTTACATCTATGTATTTATCATGGCATAGTTCCTTGCCTCTGACTTTACTTGTCTATTTGATAGCAATGCCAAAAAACCTAGTTGCTTCTACCCTGTTCCTCAAGCTGCGGATTGTATCAATCGTGCGGTCGAAAGGTCCACTACCCCAGTAATTTATCTTTCCACAGATGCCGCAGAAAGTGAAACTGGTCTACTTCAGTCACTTGTTGTTGTCAATGGGAAAACGGTGCCACTTGTTAGAAGGCCTGCTCGAAATTCAGATGAGAAATGGGATGCTCTATTGTATAGACACGGCTTTGAAGGAGATCGTCAGGTGAGTTTAGAGTATAGCCGCTGGAAATGTATTTGGCGATATTCATGCAGAATACTGATAATAGCTTATGTATCAATTTCTGGAGAAAACTAGTGGGTCACTTTGGTATTGGAACCTCTTTGCACTATTAATCTGGACCCAGCCATTTCCCTTAATATTAATTTATCAAGTTGGTCACTTTAGTACTGGAATTTCATGCACTATTAATTTGGACCCATCCTTTTCTCTTAATCTTAGTTTTTCAAGTAGCAAATTGACTTGTTAGGATCAACCTTGTCTTAGTTGAAGTTAAATAGACATTCTTTTAAACCAAGGGGAGAGTACGGCGGATTCAATATCCTTTTCTTGGTCTGCTTCAGCCTAAATTCGGAAGAAGATAGATCCCCTACAGATATATTTGCGTTGGCTTCAACTTTAGACAAGATCAAGTTAGTTTCACTTTTAATTTAATATTAACTGACAATAAGAAGGTAAACATAAGTAATCCAAAATGAGAGTATATCTAATCTGGTTCTTTAGATTCACGTAATTTGCTACCATCCTATCCTTCTAATTGTAATTGCACGTAATTTGCTACCATCCTATCCTTCTAATTGTAATTGTTGCTTCCTTTGTTCACTGTCCATTCAAGGTTCCTTAACTCCCTCTTCCCATGCTCAATGAAATTTAGGTAGTTTCGTGTGATGTTAAAGAAACTGGTTTCAGTTTCTGAAAAATGATAGTAACTGGGGGATGGACAAGAAAGGAAGTTAGGATATTTGAATTGGAACCAAAAAAGGATTATATAAATAGGTAAACATTTTAACCTAGGTTGCTCGGACCTCCAAATAGTATCAGATACTAAAATGACACTATTTTTGGAGGTTCTGACTAGCACACTATGGCATCTTTTGAAGAGTATGAGCAACATATGTTTGAAGTAGGTGGTTTGTGTATGTAAAATAAAATCTTAATACTGAACTCCCACCCCCACCCTGGGGGGAGGGGGGAGGGTAAAGAGGCTTAATTCTACTAAAAATTCCTGGATCCTACTGTGCATTCAAATCATAAATTCAAGTTGATTCATGTTTCCTCTAAAGATTGCATTCTCCGTGAAATTGCATGTAGGGAAGTTAAGCAAATCTATTTGTAAAAGTGGCGATTTAGCTTTGTTCATTGGACATTCTTCTGCAACTCTTGTTATAAATATTAATGGAGTGTTAATCCACTAGGACAATCCCTTTTGGCTTTTCTTGTTTCTGCATTCCCTTATTTGTCTTTTATCTTCGTGAAGGTGGAAGCTATGCTGGACAAGACCATTTGTGCTATGTCTGACGTGTTTATTGGATCAATGGGCTCTACTTTCACGGAAGATATTTTACGGCTTCGGAAGGACTGGGGATCAGCATCACTCTGTGATGAGTATTTATGCCAGGGTGAAATTCCAAACTTCATTGCAGATGATGAATGAACCTGATTAATTGTTGATATTTTCTTGTTATCAGGTTACACATTCTGCTACTGAAGCTGGACGATTTAGATGGCCTTTCTAACAAGTTACCATGCCTGAGTTCATTGCCCTATATTAGAAAAATGAAAGAATAGGCTAATTTAAGAGTATTTTCTGTCAATATCATCAAGTATGTTCTGGACTTCGGTTGAGGTCTCATAGCTGCAGAAGGCATATTGGCCTGATTCTTTTGATATGTGATCATCTAGTGTATTTCTATCAGCTTAGGGGAAAGAACTCATTCAATTTGACCATGTAGTTTTGTTAGTGGAGGTAGAATGATTTAGTTCATTCTTATGCATTTGTAGTTTACCGTTGTACAGAATCAATCCATACTTAACATTACCTCACATGTTCAATACTTCAAATATTTAACCAAGTTGTGATTTTCTGCTTTCTGAGAAACAAAAATTGTAAGGGGAAGATCAAATGGAGTCGAATCAGAGCGAGAAAATAAAAAGATGTGGTAGCGTAACAGTCTTATTATTAGCTGGTTGGTTGGTTTGCCAATATTGAAATTAATTTTCCTACTATTTCCATTCTAGGATTGAAATTAAAGAAATTTTCAATATACTCTAGTTCATGTAACAATATTATTAAATTGGGTCCATATTTTAGCTTTTAGCTTTTTACATGATTTGGCCCAACTTTTATATAAAATAAAATTTACTTTTTGTCTCTTAATCCAACAATTCCAAGATACTGATCTCTTCCTTTGCACGTTGGAAATGTATTTCTTTGTCTTTTTCTTTTGTCCTTCCATTTATTTTTTTGTCCATTCATTTATTGCTTTGTCCTTTTCTTATTTATTATTGAATTGCTTTGTCCTTTTCTTATTTATTATTTTTATTCTTTTATCTTTTTTTAAATTTTTTATTAGAGATATTATCTGGTATTTTTTTATAATTTGTTCCTTATTTTTTATTTTATTTTATTTTATTTTATTTTTTCTCTCGATTCTTTTTACTTGTTTTTGTTAAGTTAATTTTTTGTTTATTTTTAGTTCCTTTCTATATATTTTTTTTTTAAATAATAAAAAATAAAAAATAAAATACAAAAATAAAAAAATGAACTAACTATTCTATATTAATAAAAATAAAAATATATAACTAGACTACAATAAAAAGTAATTAAAAAATATTAAAGTTCACTAGTTTATTTATCAAAATATAAAATGATAAAGAATTTTTTTATAATTTTTTTTTTGTTTTGCAAATGAAAACAGAAATTTTTATCTAAAATATGACTTTATTTTTTGTGATTATGTTTTATAAAAATTAACTTGCTAAAACTGATATAAAAATTAAAATATCAAAATTAAGCGTAAATTCTATGATACGGTGTCAGTTATGATATATATACGGTGTAGGTATCATAGAGGACTAAGAAGTGTCTCACTAATAGATCGAAGCAGACCTAAATGATATCACGAAAGTATATAGATATACTATGTTGGTATCATAAAGGATTCAGGTGTCTGATTGAAGAACAGAAGCATACCTCAACGATACCATGTCAGTATATAGATATATTGTGATGGTATCAAGGAGAACTGAATAGTTTCGTTGAAGGACAGAAGCATGTCAGTATATAGATATATTGTGATGGTATCAAGGAGAACTGAATAGTTTCGTTGAAGGACAGAAGCAGACCTCAATGATATTATACTGGTATATAAATATATTGTGATGGTATCATTGAGGACTGAAGTAGACCTCAATGATTCTATGACAGTATATAGAGATATTGTGATGGCATCATTGAGAACTGAAATTTTTTTCCTTTAATGATTTCATACTAGTATATAGATATATTATGAAGGTATCATAGAGGACTAAGGATTGTCTCACTGAAGGACTGAAAAAGACCTCAATGATATCACAATATTATATAGGTATACTATGATGTTATCATGGAGGGCTGGGGAGTGTCTTATTGAAGAACTAAAACAGACTTCAATGATACCATGACAGTATATAGATATATTTGATGGTATCATGGAGGAATGATAAGTCTTATTGAAGGACTGAAACACCCCTCAATGACACAATACTAGTATGTAAACATATTGTGATGGTATTATTGAGGACTAAAACAGACCTAAATGGTACCATGACAGTATATAAACATACTATGATTGCATCTCTAAGGACTGAGGATTTTCTCCCTAAAGGACTAAAGCCGACCTTAATTATTTTATGCTAGTATATAGATATACTGTGATGATATCATGGAAGACTGAAGAGTGTCTTATTGAAGGACTGAAACAGTTCTCCATGATACCATGCCAGTATATAGATATACTGTGATGGTATTATGGAGTACCAAAGAATGCTTCATTGAAAGACTGGAGTAGTCCTTTATATTACCATATTAGTATATAAATATATTGTAATAGCGTCACGGAGGACTGAAAAGTATGCATTGGAGGACTAGAGGATACTTCAATAGTATCAAAAAAATTTAAAAGTAGAACAAAAAATAAATGAATGAAAGTAGAATAAAAAATAAAAAATTTAAAGAAAGAAAAAAAAATGAAATTATATTATGAAAAAAAATAAAAAAAATAAGATGAAAATATAAAAGAAAATAAGAAAAAAATGGAATCAAATTTGAGAGTGAAATTAGATTACGGTAAAAAAAAATATATATATAATTTGAGAAAATATTAACAAAATAAGAGAAAAAAGATAAATAATAAAGAAAAACGAGAAAAAAAAGGAGTAGAGGAGTAAAAAACCGAACAATGAAAAAAAAGGAGCCAGCCCGACTTTTATATAAAATAAAATTTATTTTTTATCTCTAATCCAACAACTCGAAGACACTGATCTCTTCCTCTGCATTCTCAATTCTTTTGGCAAAAATTGAAACAAAAAGAGGTGTAGTTGTGGAAGCAAAAAGAGAGCAAGTAAATGCGCTTTGGAAGTTTTTTTTTTTTTTTTCGCTTTCTATTTTGTTTGTTTTTTATGAGATTATTTTTTTTTGTGATGGATGTGACTTGCAAAAAATCTATAGGCAATTATGGTTGAAGTTTGAAGTTTCAAAGTTTAAAAATTAGATTTCACAAATAAGCTTTATTTTGAATGAGTGTTGTTGCAAAAGCTCAGGTACATATTGTGGAAAGTAAATATGAAATTTAGGATGATTTGGTGTAATTTTCAAAGTATTTTGAATGAATCCGATGCTTAGATTTAAGAAAGAAGACGAAATCAACTTTTGTATAATAGACACCTTTTATAATTTTGTATATTGAGTGCACAATATTATATAAAATTGAGTTTTTAAACATTATTATAAAACTAAAATTAAATTTTCTACAATATTATATATGGGGTGTATAAAGGTGTATGAAATTCTTTTAACCACATCTATAAAAATGAATAAACTATATGATTGAAAGATTTAACTACCTATATATAATACTAGACGAAGAAACGCCCATAATTTTAAGATAATTTATTAATGTTTCAATTATTAATGTGGTTGTTAATATAAATTTTTTAATTTTTTTTATTTGATAGAGCTAAAAAGAATTTCGCAGTTCACTTTAATTTTTGTGTTTTATGTATCCAATCAAAAATAAAATACTTTTGTCATGATCAACAAAACTAATATTATACCAATTTTTTAATTTTTTTTATTTCAGATTATAATTATTTTTTTAACTTTAAACTTCAAATCTTGAACTATAAAGGTAGCTAATACTTCATTTTTTTTCCTTTCTCTCCATATATTACTTGCTTATTAAATATATTTTTTTAAAATTTTTAATGCTCCTTTCTTTACTCTTCAAGTACACTATATTTATATTTTTGGTCATCTACATTTTCTTTTTTCTTTTTCATTATATTTTTTTTGTGTTAATGGGTTCCACGTTTTTAAAAAACTGCATATTACCCAATTATTTTTTGTCTAAAGTAAAAATATTACAAACATAAATCCTTACAGCGCAATAACACCAAAGCATCCTATTCATTATAAATTTTTTAATTTTTTTTCCGAGTTCAAGTTTTTTAAAAATTTATATATTGCCCTGTTATTTTTATCTAAAATGAAAATAGTATAAACACAAATTCTTAAAGTGTAACAATACCAAAATACTACATACGGTAAAAAATATCTTTGTAAATTTTTAAAGTGCAACAATACCATAAAAAATATCAAAATTATACTTATATAAATAAATAACCATGTTGAAATATTATTTATATAACTGTCCAAACAGGCATGTCAATCTGGCTTAAGCAAATTATTGACATTTATAAGTAAGTAATAAAATAAAATAATGTTGTAAAAGATATATATTTTTTTTAATAATTATTCTTGAAATTGTATTCCAAAGATTTTGTAATTCCACCTTTCCTCTTCTATCTTCTCCTTCTTACTACCTACCTACAAAATCACCAACAGTCCAAAAATAATACTCCGTAGTCCGTTCGTTTCATTTTTTATGACCTTATTTAACTAGCCACATATATATGAAACAAATAAAGATTTAGAACTTATAATTTTAAATTTGTCATAATATTTATATAGTTGGGATAAATGATTATGAAGGTCGAGGTCATGATAAAAGGTTAATAGATAATTAAGTGTTGTCTAATTTTTCTTATCGATATTATTATTATTACTTTATTCCTATTGATTTATTATTCGATTTTATTATTATATGATGTTTTTTTTATTTCACTTGTCATATTATTTATTTGTTATAACTGTTTTCTTCTTTTCAACATGACTACTTCACTGTTGTATTTTCTTTTCATACTAAATTTTAATGTGCTTTATTTAATCCGAAAATCTATTGAAAACAATTTCTCTACCTTCACAAAATAAAAATTACATATTCACCATCCTCCCGAGACACCATTTATAAAATTATAACTTAATATGTTATATTTCTGCGATTAAAGTTTGTTATTATTATTTTCAAAAACAAACTAAAAGAAAACTAAGGTATTTCTTTTGTTCACCTTTATTTATTTTTGAATAATAATTAATATAAATATGTAATTATAATATTCACCACTATAATGAAATACTAAAATTGTAATGAATTTATTCAATTCGTCATAAATTTGTGATAGATTTTCATTTTTGTTATAAAGTTATGATAACTTTGTTACAAATTATTATTTCTATTATAAATTTGTGATTGAATTGCGATAGATTATTAGATTATTATTTTCGTTTTAAATTTGTGACAGATTATTATGTCCATCATAATTCTATCACAAATTCATCTCAATAAATAGTTGTCTTTTTTTCAGATATATTCAAAGTGTCAAGTAAAAATAAAAGTTCATTTTTAAAATAATGAACAAAAAAAAGTGAACAGAGAAAATAGAAATAAAACTAATTAGTATTCTTTTTCATTTTATTTTACTTGACTCTTATACATACACACACTTTAGTAAATCAAGAGAATTTTAGTGTTTTTCTTCATATTATTTTTAGTATTAAATAACTATATATATTAGTAGAAGTCAAATTTAGAATTCAAATGCTATCATTAATAAGGTTAGTAAAATACATTCTTAATAAAAAAAATTTAAAGTTGCGTCAGGTCAACATGCGTCAGATAAAATGAAACAGAGGGAAAACTTGAGATTTAATACCCCCCTCCCCCCGCGTTGATCTTTACTTGTTCATATTTGACTTGGCTCACCCTTAAGAAGCAACAAATAAAATGATAATTTTACTATATTAAGCCAATTTATTATAAGTAATTTAAATATTGAAAAATGAATAATACTTCATAATCTATATTATATTAAAAGTGTGAATTCCCTTAAAATATTGATTGAACTTTTTGTCATTCGTTAAAAGACATCGCAATAGATAAAATTATCATTTACTATTTTTTATATAATTATTATTTAAAGATATTATTTTTAATTATTTTCATCATTTTATTTTATCATATTAGTTTTCTATTTATGACATAACTCCATTTATGATGTAAATATAAAATAAACAAAATTGCCAAGTTGTTTTTTCTTTTTGATATTCACAGATTTCTTTTACCTTATTTATTATATTAAATTTTCTATTTATGACATAACTCTATTTATTGTGTAAAAAAATAAAAAAATATATAAAAGAAAAAAGGAAAAAGAAAAAAAACTTGCACGAAAGTTTTTTGCCCTTTTTGATTTGAAATTTTTTATTTTTCTTTTTTCCTTTTCGATGGCAATAAAATTTTATAAAAGTTTATTTTTCTTTTTTTTTAGTCACAATTTTTTCTTTTGATAAAAAATAAGTTCCTTTCCAATAGTGATATCCTAATACTGTTATACTTTTAAATACTTTTTAATTTATAAATCTTTCAATTTCTATAAAAGAATTTGTAATTGCATACTTTAATTCATCAACTCTATTACATCAACATCTTTGATTTAATCTCCAACTTTGTATGCTTTCGTGTTAATCTATCTTTCTTTTTTTTCACGACATGAATTTCTTTATGCTATGGATTTGAAAAATACAATGGTAATTGTTATGCCAACTCAAATTGATAATATTCAAAATAATTTAACTTAAATTGTCTACTTAAGTTGAGTCTAATATTGATACTATGTTATCTCGAGTCTTGTATTGATATTATTGATTTAGATTTTGTGTTATTTATAACTGACATTCTTCATCTACTCATATATTCACAAGTTTTATCTATTCAGGTAAAATAATCTCTTCATCTCATTGAATAAATCTTTTTATAAAATTATAAATATTTATAATTATAACTCTTTGAATAATTTATTTTAGATACGATTGCAATGAAATCTGAAAAAGATTTTCTGAATAAAATTGTGTCAATTAATAACTTAAGGCAATATAATTTTCATTGAATAATAAAGGCTTTAGTAATTGGAGTTGGATTAATAAAAGAGTATAAAAACGAAACAAAGGAAAACACGTGAATGACTACAATATTAGTTGACGAAGAGGTAATAATATTTTTTCGTATTATATTCTATATTCTATATTTTATATTTTACACACACACACACACACATATATATATATATATTTGTGTTTTTATCTAATTTTATCAATATTTTATATTTTTTGACCATTAAAGTTTAGTTTTTTGCAAGACACAAAAGTTCATGCTATACTTTTCAATAATTGTATATTGAAAATTAAAAAGAATAATTACAACAAGACAAGATCTGTTACATCATAAACAGATGCATTAATAGTGTTAATCCTAATTTAGTATCAGTAAATAAGAAGATTGATGTCGGGTTCAATGACAACTCTATAGTTCAGGAATGCAACAGTTACTTTTCTACTGTTATTTTTTCAAAAAAATGTTATTTCTGTGACGTATTTGTTCATTGAAACAAATATTAGAACAAACTGAAGAAAATACTACTAGATTGGATCAAACTATTAAATATAATCATTTATCAATTTGAAATTGACAATTTCCTTTCAAGTTCTTATATTGCTACATAAATACATCTTTTAAATATTATTTATGCTATTTTTATTAATATAAGGGATATGAAGCGAGACTCGTATGAATAGATTAGTAAGAGTAAAATAGACATAACATGTCAAATTATCTCTTAATAAACTAAAACTAAACATCAATTCTTAGTATAGTGGACAAGTAAAGTGGATGGAGGAAGTATTAGTTTAAAAAAGAAACTACATGCCCCCTCCGTTTTATTTTACTTGATCGTTATATTAAAATTATTATTTTCTTTTTATTTGTCAATTTTAGTAAATCAAAAGTAAGTTATTATTTTCTTTTAACACTATTATCATCATTAAATAACTACATAAAATTTTAATAGTCAAATTTAAATTTTCAAAGCATAATAAATAAAATCAATTTAGTAAAACAAACCTTCAGTAAATAATTTTTTTAAAAAAATGTCAAGTTTAGATGAGCCAAGGAAAATAAAACAAACAAAGTATTTACAAAAAAAAAAAAATTGCTCATCCGAAAAAAAATTACAATAAATAGCCCTAATTTTAATATTTTACAAATTTTAGTATGTATATACATCACTAAGTCAAGGAAAATTGATAAATCACACTAAAATAATAATATGAGTCAAATAAAAAGAAAAAAGAAAACTCAAGTAATGATTCCGTATTGAAAAAAATGAAATCATAATTAGTTTTGAATTGTTTTAACTAAAAAGAAACTCAAATCAAATCAAAGTTATCCTGTATTATATGCATATAGTTTTTATAATTATGTTAGATATCAAAATACATATTTGTATTATAATTTATAAATATATATTAATTTTTTTTAAAAAATAATTTTTATCTTTTAATATATTATTTCAAATTTAAGCTTAAAATTTTGAATGATGTAATAAGTTTAATAGTCCATAGATATTAGTAACTCAAACAAAGTTCAAATAAAAAACCAATCAACACTAATAATAAAAAGGAACTCTATTTTAATACCGAGAATGATAATAATATTAGATATTTATTTTTTAATTTTACATTAATTTAGACAGTAAAAATACGTAACTAAATTTTATTTTTTCTTTAATATTTAGTCATATAATTAATAATTATACTTATTTTAACATAACTTAGTATTTTAGATTATGATCATTTTAGTTATGATTTATTAATTAACAATATTTATTTTACATAATTTCATCATCTTTTTCTTGTGGTTAATATTTTAATATAACGTCATTACTCATATTATATTTTATGTTATTTTCTTAAAAAATTCTAATTAAATAGTTATATTTTATTAAAACTGAAGAAATACTTAAAGACTAAGTTATAAAATTTGTATGAAGATTTTATCAATTTTTTTTCTTAAAATCCAAAGAAACCAAAAAGATCCAAAATTAAAAACTTCAACTATTATTAATTTGATTATATAAATTTAATATAATTAATTTAATTTTTTTGATATTTAAAAAAGCCGTATCAAATACAGCCAATATACATCCATTGGTGACTGACGACTACAAATAATTACGGCTAGCCAGGTAAAATTTGTTTTAAAGATTAATTTATGTATAACCTAATGTTAGGGCGGCGCCAAATTCTTAAGAGGGTCTAGCCGCGTAGCCAAAAGGCCTGTTTCTGTTTAATGGCGAGGTAGTAGTCTGGCCGGCCGCTGCTTCCTTCATTTATTTCAGTTTCGCTTTCGGCTCTCCGTTCTGTGTCTCATTCTCCACAAACAGTTATAACTACGCCAGTTTTTTCAGCTCCTTATAACTCAGCGCCTTTGTTTTCCTGAAATCAATCTGCACTAGTTCCGTCTCTCGCGCATTCCTATTTTGCTCGTGATTTAGAAGATTATCAATCGAAGAATCTTCGTTCTCCATTTTTTTTAGATTCGTGCACTGAAGCGATCATGAAGGCTAGATTGGTATTGTTTCCAATCAGGGGGAGGAACTGGTGCTTCAGTCGATCGATCGAGTCATCACAATCTGAAGCTCAGTCTTCGGATACTCCTTCTACATTGAAAGACCTCTGGAAGAGGATTTCCTCCAAAACCACTCAGAACTCCGACAACTCTAATCTCGAAGTAGTCATTGATTTCGCCTCCGATAAGGTCCTTCTCTTCAAACCTTTCTTCTTTTTTTTTTTAATTTTTTATTTCTTATGTTTTGGTTGAATATGAGGTAATGAAATCGTTGATATGCTCAGATGAACAGAGCTTGGACTAATTTGGAAAAAGCGCCTGCAGGAAGTTTAAAGAGCAAACTTCACGGGTAATCTCTAGCTTTTCTGCCAAAAGAGGAGTACTATACTGTGGCCAAATATAGTGGAACTAATTAGACAATTGGTGATGTTAGGCTAGGGTTGCGGCTTCTCTCTCGTGTTAAGCCTTCGGAGATCTTTTTGAAATCCATTCCGAAGGAGGTAACGCGTGTCGACATCACCTATCCCTCAAGGTCTGGACCCCTCTCTCTCTCTCCCTCCCCTTTTGCCTTTTACATCACTGGAGCTTGATTTGTGTGGTGCAGGATTGTTTCTGTGTAATGCAAGTGTTCCTTTTAGTCATACAGAAATCTGATTGATAGATCCTATTTTATGAACTAATGTGTATATAAAAACACGGTGTTGATACATGATTTTAAACAGGTGTTTGATGGAGATCCAATTTCTTTTCTTAAAAAGAAATTATTAAAGATATAATTGTAACTCATCTAAGCTTTACATGAGAAAGTAAATTTAACTGTCTAATTGGTCGGGGTTGATCAGCAGAAAATGAAAATGGCAGTATTTATCAGTAATGAGGATCAAAGACTCTTGCATTTAGAGTAAAATCATATAGTTATGGTCAGATGAATTTGATCATATTCCTAAGTTCTCATGACATGTCATGGCTTTATAGAATCAGAGTTACTTGGAGAAAGAGATGGCTTCACGTATTTTGCTAAATGAAATTGGAAACAATTTATTTCGCTTCAATATCTCTGTTTGTGTTTTGATAAGTTGATGTCAAGGTGCACTTTTCATCCAGGAGAAAAGCTTTTTAAAAAGATTAAATTTATATTAACGTTCAAAATAATCTTTACATTTTTTAGCCATAGGATTGCTTGAATTTCTTCAGTTTATGTACAAAGTTTTACTTCTTTTTTTTTTTAAATCTCTGTGTACATGTGATTAAGAGAAAAGAAAGGGGAAAGTCACATTACACGAGCTCCTCTACCTTTAGGTGCTATGTTATCTGGCTGTTTGCACCAATCTTGTCTTTTCTTTCTGCACAGTTTCAATGGGCAGCTTGTTCGGCGGAGGCTACGTCATATTGCCTTGAGGTAGGGTATAAAATGCTTATTTTCTTATTAGCTTTTTGAGCCTTACTTGCACAACGTCATTTGTTGGGTTTCTTATTTTTTTTTTCTTTCCATATTTTCCCTTTCTCACGAGGTCTTGTAATTCTGCAATGTGCATGTTTCATCCTCTTTCGTGATATTTCTTACATCAATCTATAGATTTACTTAGGATGTCATATATTTAAACCTAAGGCATGTATCTCTTGTTTCTGGACTCTTGTTTCGACTGGCATCTATCCATGTAACAGAAGATTTACCTTTGTTTTCTACTCTATCACTTTGTATAGGGTCTTGAAACTTTACTTTACATGTAATTACTAGCAGATTTCTTTTGTAAGTCGCATATTGTTGATGTTTTTCTTTATGAAAGACATTACTTCATTAAAAAAAGAAGAAGAAGAAGCTGCTATGGACCATAAGATCATGATTGTGCACTTAGAAAAGAAAATGACTTTACTCCTATTCCAATTTATTTGATCCACTTTGCACTTTGGGCCTTCCCAAATGTTTGACACACCTAATTAATGCTACTCCTTACCTCTCTAACAAAATCCAAGAAATCAAGTTTGCTATGATATTATGATTTGTTAACTTTGTTATTCATACTAAAATATCATCTTCCTTCTTTGATTTCTATAATATTTTTCCTTCTCTACTCTTTTTTGAGCTTTGCTCTGTGTCACCATTGCCAAAAATTAACAGTTTAACTCTGATTTTCCATTTGTGATGCTTTTTCTGAGTGTTTTTACCTGGAAACAATTCTTTTAGCCTATTCTGTTTTCTTGTACATTTTCCTCTAAGTCTCCTCTCTTTTTATATGGTCTCTGCACTGCCGCAACTTGTCTAGTATATATTCACTGCAGAAAAAACCAGATGCTTTAAACTCAGCCAAAGAGTTCATATCCTGACCATGCTTGGTTGGGATTTAAAATCTCTTCTGCTGTGGAGGAACATATTCTAATTAAGGTTAGAGTTTTGTGCATTCATAATCTACTAGACCAAATGAAGATGGTTATAAAATAACACATGATAACTTAATTCCGGTGGTCAGGCAAAAGCATATACCCTTGTCAGATGGTTAGAAAGTGCTTTCTCAGGCACTTCTTTTCATCTCAGATTTTGACATGAACAATAATATGAGCAGATTCACCCTCCTGCCCATGCGTAGCTCTTATTTTACTGTGTGAATCTGGATTCAATATCTCAAAATAGACCCTGAAGCTTATCTCAGTGTTTGAGATACTAATCCTTGACAATGCATTTTATTTTGCAGAAAAGAACTTCCTTGGGTTAATGGGGCGTGAAATATCTTTAATTTTTTTTGAAACTGGTAAAGTTGTATTCCTCAGCATTAAGGGTATGCTGGCCACCTCCAAAAGTATGTGAAAAACAGAACTTACATAGATCCTATTAAATCTACAATTTGATCTATTTCCTCTAAATAAAGCTGTCTACACCAAAACAGTAAAGATATAATACAATTCCATTTAACTTTCTGAATGGAATTGGACCTATCTTCAAAGCATCTCTCATTTCTTTCTTTCCACACTGTCCACCATATGCATGCTGGTATTAGCTTCCACCATCTTTTCTGACTTTTGCTGCCTCCCCTCCTGATCCAGCAACTCAGTAGGTCAGATGTGTGCTCTGGCATGACCCAAGAAATGCTGGTTTTTTTGAAGAAAAACTGCCACAGTTGAGTAGTAAACTTGCAGTGTAAAAAAAGGTGTTTGTTAGTTTCCTCTGTAAGGTTACAAAGAAAGCATCTGGAAACTAATTGCATTCCTTTTCTCTGTAGTACTTCTTGAGTTAAGCAGGCCTTCCTTATCACTAGCCAAGTGAAGCACTTCACTTTTGTTGGAGTCGGACTCTTCCAAATGTAGTTCCATTGGTAAGATGTACCCCCAGCCACTTCTTGTATCCTTCTCTTGTATTCACTTTGAACTGTGAAGATCCCATCTTTATTGTGCTTCCACTGAACCCTGTCTGGATGTGTAATGTCAATACTGGTTCCTTCTAGCTTTCCTAGTAGTGCTGCCACCCTCTCCACTTCCCTGTCATTTAACAGTCTTCTGAATGAGATGTTCCAGCCTTGTGTTGTTCAGCAATCACTAACTGTTGCCTCAGGATTGTTGTAGATCAGAAATAGGTCTGGAAAGGCTTCTTTTAGAGGCGTTTGTTCAATCCATCCTTCGTCCCAGAACTTGATTTTGGTTCCATCACCCACCTTGAAATTCATATTTGCTTCCATCTCTGGCCAAATGTTCCTGATTGATCTCCACACTCCCACTCCAAAAGGTTCAATGGCTGCTCTTGTGCACCAGGAGCTCAATTCACCAAACTTTGCCACTATCACTTCCTTCCACAAGGCTCCATCCTCTCTTGTGTATCTCCCTAACCACTTCATCAGCAGACTCTTATTATGTAAAGTCAGATTTCTGATTCCCAGTCCCCCTCTTTCTTTGCTAAGAAGCACTGTTTCCCATTTCACCAGGCTATAACCCTTCCCTTCTTTGCTTCCTTTCCAGAGGAACTTCCTCCTTATTCTGTCCAGTTTTTTGACAACTATTGGTGGAATTGGATACAAGGACATTACATAAGTAGGGAGAGAGTCCAATACAGAGTTTATCAAAGTCAGTCTTCCCCCTAAAGACAAGTACTGAGCCTTCCATCTGGCTAGTTTCCTTTCTGTTTTTTCCAATATACCATCCCATATTTCCAGAGTCTTATGGAGGCATGACTATATCATTGATTTGAATCTAATTGAAGTTATGTCAAGGGACAATGGAACAAATTCTTTTAACATTGACCAAGCCACCCAGTCAACTTTCTTCTTTCTCAACCCTGAATTAGTATTTGCTATTTCAAGGATGATAGATTCCTATGTTGTTTGGTGTTGTAATCCAACATAATTCAAAAACTCTTTCCTTCGTTATATTTCATATTAATGTATGACTTTATTACCAGGGGGACTATCATCCACAAGAAGTACTTGTATGGATCAGTTACATTGCTTCCACTGACATCATTTTTCATGGTATTGATACACTATTTATGAAATGTCAAGTCTTTTATTTAGTTTTTCTCTTTCTGATCATATTGAGATGTACCTTTTTCTACTTGCAGCAGTTATTTATGTGATCCTCTTGATTTGAAGTGTTGTGATTCCCTTGCTTTTCTCAATTATTTTCATGTCATGCAGGTGCTACCCTTGCCCAATATACCTTTCTTTTGGGTCTTATTTCGGACATACTCTCACTGGAGAGCTCTTCAGGTGAATAATATTTCGAACTGATTGAAATGTTGAGAATTGCCGCATGCCTTTTATAGTGAAAAGATGTAAATAGTTCCTCTTACTTCTATTGCTTTGGCAAAACCAGACATATATACACGTGCATGCTCATGTACTGGGATCACAAATATAGAGTCCATCCATTTCATTGGAAAACTCTCTTTTGTATTTGTCCAGTCAGATTTCTTCCCCTTCCTTCCACTCTTTCAAATCATGTAGCCCTGAAGTCTAATGTGCTATATATGAACAACTATTCTCTCAGTTCCAAACAAGTGGGTTGGCTATACGATCCTCATAGACCATGTTATTTCCCATTTAAATTCACCTCAGGCGGACTTTATACAAAATAAAGATAAAACTGAAAGGTTCTGAAAGTTTAATGTGTGCCCCCTAAAATTTGATATATGCTTGCACCTTACAGACAATCTTGTTATTGATTTTTGTATATACTATGTTGCTTCGCTATTTTATCTTCTCTTCTTAAGAGCTCCTGCTTTTTAGGTTGCTAATCACCTTTACGTTTTTTGGATCTTCAGGGAAGTGAAAATCTTCTTCGATTAGTTACAAACAGCTCCCATCAGCAGAAGTCGGATAAAGGAACAACAGACAAGAGTAAAAATATAAAAGATGATCCTCAGAGAACGAACAGCTGGGTTAGTCCACCATGGGTAGAATTTCACTTGATACTCGGCAAACTTATTTGAAATAAGTGCAATATGATACTGGGAATACGGCAATTGTTAATCATATGTGCATCATATTCTAACTTGTCCCTCTTTCTCAAACTTACCTGGGGACAAGTATTAAAATTTTCTTGTCTTCCTTTGTTTCTGCTTCCTTTCTGCAGGGGCATGCATCATTATTCTTTTGTACATCATATTCTAATTGGTCCCTTTTAATGGAACTTAACTAGGACAATTACCAAAATTTTCTCGTCTTCCTTCCTTTGCTGCTTCCTTTCAGCAGTTCCTTTTTAGTCGCTCTCTTGTAGGATATAATGGTAATATGGTTGTTCCGTAAGTCTGCACGCATGCCTCTATTTAGATAGATGCATGTAAAAAAAAAAAAAATGGCAGATGCATGCATCATTTTTCTGCATCGTCAAAGTAGAAGTGTTTCAGACACACACTTTTGCTCCTAAAACGCGATCTTACTTTAGGTATCTCTTTGTACCACTTTCCTCTTTCTCTAATTATTGAGGAGTTCTGTTCTGTGACATTTATCCTTCTACACTTGCTTCCATGTTTGCAAAGCATGTTACCGATGGAACATCTTGTAGCTAATGGTTGAAGTCATTGGTTTGTTTATGCTGTTTTCGAAAGTTGCCTGTGAAATGCATATTAACTGCAGCTGTGCACATTGGTGGTATTCACAGGTGTTATTGCCATCAGAAGACCTTCAAAAGCTTATTCGATCTGGAGAAGGTAATGATGGTCTAAGTGAGCCGACCATATCTGATATATGCCGGAGATTTAACTTGAACGCAATGGATGTTATAAAGTACAAATACTCACTGTAGCTGACTTTAACCAATTGCTGCAAGTCATTCCATGTCAATCTTGAAAGAACAGGTCACGAGAATTTGATTGATTGAAGCAGCTTCCCAGACCCTATAATGGGGAACCAAGAGATTCATAGCAATTTACGCAACTACTTCAGAAGTACTATAACAGAAGTGTTTTTCTCCTGTATTTTCTGTGAAGCTGCCCTGGTTCACTTAACCTTTGTTCCCTTGTGACATATCCCGGAACTGGCATGACAAAAAAGACGACACTTTGACAAAATATCTGCACCCGTTGTTACTAACAAGCATGTTACCTATAGTTTCCTTGATTCAATTGTGTTTCCTGCAATAATATCTTCCCAGAATTACAGCTTTGGTGTAGTGAACTCGAAAGCCGTATCACTTTATTCTATTTTAGCAGTTGCAAGAAGCTTAGTTTCACAAGTTATATGATTTGGTGCATAAGCTTTCCACGCCTCTTACGCTCCTACATAGTAAAATTACACGTTTTGTCATTTCAATAAATTGATCTTTAATTTTCATCTTTCAAATAAATTGAGCTCTAATTTTTGTCATCAGCAATCGAATAAATGTCTAATAAGGTATGGAGTGTTTGGAAATTAAGTCATGTCTGACATAACTTATGAAATATTATGATATAAAAATATAAATTTATGTCTCATAAAAAATTTATTTGTCATTGGGAAGAAAAAATAAAATATCAGCAGAGATCCGTATTTCTTGCCTAATTAAAAACCGGTTAAAGAAGACTTCAAAACAGGAGGTTTAATGAAATAAAAATCACAATTAAAGCATGCACCATAGGTTAAATCTTCAGCTAGGGGGGTCGATCTAGGGGAGAAAGGATGCTAACCCGAATTCTCTCGATAAAAAATATATAATAATTTTCTTATATTTAAGTACATAAATAAATTTTATATTTCTTAAATAACAAGCAAAATTTTAGCTTAGCCGTCCAAGAATTTCAATATGCACCTCAACGTTTAAGATTCTATTGTGAGGTACTATATTACTATGCTCACTATAATCAAGTATATGTAATTTTCTCCTTCATTTTAGTAGGAATGACACTGGGTACCCACTTATAAGTTTACCATATTTAATACATAATCAATGTTTAAAGATTATTTAAATTTCTATTAATATTAACAAAATTTAAATCTGCAGTTCTGCACTCATCCTTCTCTTTTTTTTTTCTGCAACTTCATACGTACACTTGTATGATTACATATTAGAAATCAAACTTGAAACACTAATCTAACTCAATTTAGGTACCAAGATTCATACATTTTAAATAATAACTGTAAAATAAATTTTTATGCTTTAGAGTTTCGGTTAGAATATCTTTTATACAGTTATCTTATTTTTCATTTTTCACAATAGACTAATTATCTGAAGAATTCAAAATTAAAACTAACTTCAAACCTTAGGGTCTGAGTTAGAAACTTTGAATATGTGATTTCAACTTTTGACCTGCACGTTTGGAGTTGACCTTCAGATGACTAAATTTTTTAAAAATTATAAATTTTATATATTCTTTATATGGTCCTAAAATGGATATTTGTGCACTTATCGCTTCTGTTTCAATCTAGGAAATTACACTCAATGACCTTAAATGGTTAAAAGTTCAAAATCATCCGCCACTTTCAAAACTATTCCTGTAAATCACTCATTTTAAATCTTGGGAAGATTACGCTCTATGTTCATTGGGAGAAATATTTACACGCTTTAGTTCATATTTTGAATTTGTTATCCGATTTAACCTATATTTGTGTATAAATATTTTTTATATATCTTTATACATTTTTATAAAAACTTTATACATTATATATAATATTTTTTCTCTCAAATATAATACTATATAAACTGAATATATGCTACATAACATAATATTTTAAACTGGGCCGTATACTTTATTAAAAATGAGTTTCCCAATCTTTGCTATCCCTTGGGCCCAAAAAGAAGGTTACCGGTCCGATTTAAGAATGAGTTTGGGCCTTCTATTTCGTTTTGAAACAAATGGGTTCTATAAAGTGAAGATCTCATTGAGCTGATTCTTGTCTTACTGCTTGTTTCTCAAGAAAAACAAAAACAAAATAATTAAAATACAGATCTCTCTGTTTTTGCTTACGAACCCATCTGAAAATCTATGGCACCCGCAGCCGATATCGAGGATGAGATCAAGGACGAGAAGAACCCTCCTCCACTTGATGAAGATGATATTGCACTGCTCAAGACTTATGTACTCTTTTTTTCCTCCTTCATATTAAACCCTAATTTCTTGCGTTCCTGACTTTTCCTGTGCACGCTGCCTGTTGCTTGTTGCTTTTTTTTTTCATTGCCGACTGTTGACTAGTTGAGATAATTATTTGCAAAATTGTGTTGTTGCTATTATTGTTTGTTCTGTTGCTGTGGATTCGAATTTGAAGAACCTTAGAGCTCTTGGAGTTGGTGATTTCCGTTTGATAGGATTTAGGTGGAAGTTCTATTAGGATGTTTGCAGCATCTCCCCTTTTCAGTATTGTCAAAACCTTTTTTTTTTTCGTTGAATAATCAAATGACATTGCACATGTTTTCCGTCTGTCTCTAGAAACTAGAGCTGAGCTGTGAACATACTTAAATACAGCTTATCAGGGAATTCCACTCTCTTACATGTCACTCAAGTGAATTGGTTTTGAGGACATAGCCCTAACCATAATTCAATTTTTTGAACATCCTTCCGTCCTCGTGCAATCTGATTTACTGGCACTAAGACGGACTCAACGGGAGAAATCAAGATGCACACCGTAGTGGGATTTGGGAAATAGTTTTGACCCTGGGTTAGCTCTGCCCAATCTGGTGACAATCTATAAAGTTATGTTTAGCATATCAACATTTGTGGGGTGGGGGTGGGGGTGGGGGGGAATCCCTTTTGTTTTCTAGCCTTGCTGCCTCCCTAACACGCCCTTTGAAAAGTCACGTGTGATCGGCTGCTTGACTGGATCTGCAGCCATGGAACTGTTAAACCTTGCAAGAATCGTGATCAGATATGCTCATAGGATAAACTAATTTTTTATGGTCTGAGAGGATTCATAATTTTACTTATGTTGCTTATATTTACTTTTTTTTCTTTTCCTTTTGCAGTTTGTCTTAGAATTGATTTTTTAAAAAAAAAAATATAATTCAAATTCAAGTCCTCTCCAATCACATCTAGGAATGAAAAAACCACAGCTAACTACATGCCTAGTAAGAGAGGCAGAAAGGTACAACAACATACCCAGTGTATAACCCATAAGACTGGGGTCTGGGGAGGGTAGTATGTATGCAGACCTTACTCCTACCTTTGTACAGTTAGGAGGTTGTTTCCGATGGACCCTCAGCTTAGAATAATATGTGATGTGATTTCCCTGTCCCTTGTTGTTTTCTCCATTTGTACTTCTAGTTGGATCTCTTCCATTTCTACATAAGCTCCATCTACCATCATAGCTGATTCTCCATCCTTGAGCTAATGTCTAGGAGCTCAGTAGGATTATGTTACACTAGGGTATTGAGGCTCGTCTGTTAACCAAAATGCGATGATCAATTGTGTCACTCATTTAAAAATAGAACTTCTCTTAATTTTCTCATATATCTCTCCTTTTTTTGTTGAGAAATTATTTTCCTATTCCTAAATGGTTTGATCATAAGTATCCGTCAAAAGATGTTTTACTGGATAATTTTTCTCCCTCAATGATGTTGGTAACATACGGTTTTAAGAAGTAAGAATTGAAGAAGGTTTATGGCACTACCTTTTTTATGCCATTGGATATATAGTTTTATTATTCTGGTTGCTAAATTTGCATTATGGATACTGAGCCACATGAATTAAATTTGCTCATAGATTGTGGTTTTTCTACAACAGCCAACAGGAAAAGATGTAATAGGTCATCTGGTCCTTGCCTTAGAACACCATTTCCTTTAGAAAAGATGTGTATTTTGTGTGAATGCACTATTCATTTCTATACCATGTGAGCATTCTTTTTAGTACAGTTGATAAAATCTTGAACTAAGACCACGAGAGACATGGGTTCAATTCCTAGTCGAAGCAAAAGAAAGAAAGTCAGGTTTTGTCCGTCCATCTACTTAAGTCTTGGTAGGTAGAGTTAGCAGACACGTGCTGGTGGGAGGATTGGGAGAATGCAGGTACCAGATTGAACCGTCGAGGTGCACTAGTTGTTCCGAACACCATCATTATTAAAAAAATGTGTAATTAGTCTTAACAACATTTGTCACCTTTGTGCTGCAACAACCCTATCTGCCTTATTTTTGGGCTTGGTTTATGTTTTGAAAATTCGTTGTGATTTAGCTTAGCCAACTACATATTCAGCTTCATCTTTTTCTTAAAAAACTCCTTTGTTCCTTTTGCGGTGTCCAGAATAGCATGGTGGTTGTTTGTTCACTAAGATCAAATTTGTATTAAATGATATAATGATTTATGCAGGGTTTGGGACCTTATTCAACCAGCATAAAGAAAGCAGAAAAGGAAATCAAGGAAATGGCCAAAAAGATAAATGATTTATGTGGTATGTGTTATGTCTTTTGTTGATTTTATATTTGATTATATATACACACTTCTTTTTTGTTTTTGTTTTTGTTAAACCTTGTGTTTCATTATTGGATATTGTGAACTACATCTTATTAATTTACTGTAGGTATTAAGGAGTCTGACACTGGACTAGCTGCACCAAGTCAATGGGATCTGGTTTCTGATAAACAGATGATGCAGGAGGAGCAACCTCTTCAGGTGTGATTTTCTGGAAATACAGATCTGTAGTTCTTTTTTTTCCCCAACTCAGGTACCTTGAACCGTTGATTGAATTCTTTTGGAGCAGGTTGCCAGATGTACAAAGATAATTAGCCCCAATACTGAAGATGCAAAATATGTGATAAATGTCAAGCAAATTGCAAAGGTATGAATCATGACTTTCCAACATAGTATTGTCTTCACATCTAACTTCTAGCAACACCTTGGTTGGTGAATTAGTAAGTATCTGGAAGGAGCGTGCCTAGGATAGGTATACTGTCCCTCTGGAGAGCACTGTTCATGATCAGAATGTATATCTGAGCTGTAACATGTGGAAAGTTTTCGTGAACGACATAAGAAGGTGTCAAGTATGATAATTCTGAGATAATATCAATAATCAACGGGTCCAAATTTAAACCACTATGAGCTTAAGTGCTGTAATGGAGCCTTTGTAATGTATTTTATTTTTGAAGTACCTTCTCTGTACTAGCTCTAATCAAATTCACTTAAAAAGGTTCAAATTTAAACATATAGGAAATCTGGTTATCATGTTTGTAAAACAGTAATCTCCTTTATTTTTAAGAAAGTGTATTGATCATATAAACAGGACATAATCCATGTTATTAGCTTTTTGATAAGTGACATTATCCATGCTATTATGTCTTCAGTCTGAAGGGTTTTAACCGTTCTTTGGGTTTAGGTGCGTGATTTGTGTATTTTAGCCATCACTGAAGTTTTTATAGCTTTGTTTGTTGGATTCACTCTTTTTAAGACTCTGAACACTTTTTTGACTATGTTCATTTTATACCTGCAGTTTGTTGTTGGATTAGGGGACAAAGTTTCACCGACCGATATAGAAGAAGGCATGCGAGTCGGGTAGATGCTTATTCTTTTTTCTCTCTCCATAGAACACATACAAACTAAATAGAAAAAGGCTACTGAAGTTATATTCTTAAGAAAAGCAGTTATTGTGTATTGTGTTTTTGGTAACTGTATTTGAGAGTCTTATGTTATATTGCACCAAGAGCGGTTTGTCAAAGGAAGAGGGTTACTGTGGCATCAGGATCCCTTAGAATGTGGTGATCTTACTGAGAACTAGGAGTATTTGCAGCAACTGGTTAACCATTGCTTTATCAGGGATGATTATCTAGAACTTCGTATCTGTCAGATCATATTCCACACTCGTTGGCCACTTAATCACAGTACTCATCTCCTGATAGATGGCTGAAGAAGCTCTTGCGGCTTAATAGGCGCATTATCTTATTATTGGTGGATTCACCTAATCTAATAGAATGTCCCTTTGCTTATTGTTGGTCTCAAAGCTTTGACATTTGCACCATATGACAATATTGAGTGTTTAAATCTTTGTGGCATGGATTTGAATTGGTTAGTTCCTTTCATGTTGGAGTGACCTAGTATTAGGAATTCTCATGCTATATTAGGTGGAACAAAGAAATTTTAGTGGGAAAATCTAGCTGTGAAGAAAAATTATGAAAACCAAAGCTTATACTGTGCTAAATCATGTCAGAGTCTGTCTGAACATGTTTGTTATGGTTGCAGGGTTGATCGGAACAAATATCAGATTCAGATTCCATTACCCCCCAAAATTGATCCTAGTGTTACTATGATGACAGTTGAGGAAAAGCCCGATGTAACATATAATGATGTTGGTGGATGCAAGGAACAAATTGAGAAGATGCGAGAGGTACTTGTGATTGTGTATTCTTCTGTCATGGTATTATTTGTTAGTTGTCCAACTTGTGACGTCGTTCTGCTAAACCTTTCTGGTATTGTATCTATTTGACATTTGCAAAGTTAATTTGTCTTGCTGCCTGCTTAATGCAAATTTTCTTTTAATTGTAGGTTGTTGAGTTGCCCATGCTTCACCCTGAAAAGTTTGTGAAACTGGGAATTGATCCCCCAAAGGGTGTTCTCTGCTATGGCCCTCCTGGTACTGGGAAAACACTGCTTGCTAGAGCAGTGGCAAATCGAACTGATGCATGCTTTATTCGTGTTATTGGTAGTGAACTTGTACAAAAATATGTTGGTGAGGGAGCTAGGATGGTTCGTGAACTGTTCCAGGTTAGCTGTAACCTTATTGGCAACTTTCAAGCAAGTTGTAGTTTTGATTCTTGACTAGTTTTTTGGTATGGCAGATGGCACGCTCTAAGAAGGCATGCATTGTCTTTTTCGATGAAGTAGACGCCATTGGAGGTGCAAGATTTGATGATGGTGTAGGCGGAGACAATGAGGTTCAGCGCACCATGCTTGAAATTGTGAATCAACTAGATGGGTTTGATGCTCGGGGGAATATTAAAGTTCTCATGGCGACCAATAGGTTGATGTTTCCTTCTTCGTTTTAACTTTTTGTTCAGTTGTCTCTCTTGTATGTTGCAGGCGCTGGGATAACTTTGAGTGATTAATTTGCAGCTATGATAAATGAGTTGCAAACTGTTATATCCGTGCCTTTCTCTTTAGCAGTCTACTGTCTATTGGGACTTTGACCTCAATATAGCATATGAGAATTCCATAGCCACTGAAAAAAGTCCACACACTTTGATGTATATTTTCAAGTTGCCTTTCCATAACATTTCTAGTAAAAGGCCACTCTGATGAAGTATATAAAGTATTTCTTGCTGCTTTATGCCATCTGGTATATGATTTGACTATCTCCCCTTGCTGAGGGATTTCTTTATGCTATTCCTTCTCCTATGCTCCTCGGCGTCCCAGTTTTACCATTAGTATGAAGCTGACTAGTGTTAAAGATTATATGTTTTTATGGATATTTTGTGGCTAACTGCTGTTTTGTAATTCCATTTTGTTTTGTTTTGCAGGCCTGATACACTTGATCCAGCACTGCTACGTCCTGGACGTTTGGATCGCAAAGTTGAGTTTGGTCTGCCTGATCTAGAGAGTAGGACCCAGATATTTAAAATTCATACGCGGACAATGAACTGCGAGCGGGATATCCGATTTGAACTTTTGGCACGTCTCTGTCCAAACTCTACAGGTAATCTCTCTTGTACATCGAGATATAAAACATCTCTCAAGTACATTGCTCAAGAGTTGCATATTAAATCTCCATCCAATAAAAAGCAGTTGCATATCAAACATCAGTTTTGTATTTGATATCTAACTCATGCAGTTTTCTAATAAAAAGCTTTCTCTCTGATTATAATGCCCTCCTCAATTTTTGTCTGCCAAAAACATTTAATCATCTAGAAGGAGAGGTTCGGCCATATCTGAACTCCCTATTTTCTTAATTCTAGAATTTCTCAAAATTTCGTACACATTTCAGCAATTGTGCAACTCTATATGATTTCACAAGTTCCTAGAATTTAGTTTTAAGCCCTGATGTTTTCTTTACCAAACCTAGTTCTTCAACTTTTAGATTCTTTTTTCTACAAGTATAAGCATCATTTAATTTTCAGATGTGCCCAACTTTTCAACTATAACCTTGCTTTTTCCCAGTGCTTGAAAAAGTAGAAACTAAGCTGCAGCTCCCACATGTTTCTTGTTGAACATTGCACAATATACAAATTGAACCTTTTATCTTAACCACTGTTTGTGTACGCGCCTCGCGCGTGTTCCTCATATTAATAAGAATAAATTTCTATAAATAACATTAAAAATATTTATAAGATGTGTTTGTCTAACAATATAAGAATTTAGAAAGAAAATTATAGATTTCGAATTGATAAATGATACAATAGATTTCTAATACTTGCTCCATTGAACAAAAACATTGTAGAAATAGCGTGTAAATGAAAGATAAAAATGTCATTCGCTTTTACATGAGCACTTAAATACATGCATTTAATATATATTCCTTGTTAATTATTATTAAATTTGTATTGCTACACTATTAACATATTAACGTTTAATATAAATATTAGCATTACAAAGACACATTGTAATAAAAAATTATATAGTAGATTAGAACATATAATATAAATTATTCGTTTAAAAAAGTATCACTTACGAAATCGTATTGTGATCTTATATTGGTTTATTTTGGTTCTAATAAATTGAGTCATATCACATACACATTATTTATTTGTAATTGGACGTTAAGAAATTGTTATGCCACCAAACTAAGAAAGACTCGTCAAAATTAGTGAAAACAACTACTAATGCTTGCACTAGAGTAGGTTGTCTATATGACATTCCTTGGGGTTTGATCCTTCTCCAAACCTGTTAATGCAGAATGTTTCACCAAATTCCAATTGAAATGAAATCTTTTGGATAAATCAATGCAATTTAGGACATTTTGTGCGCCGGATTGTCCTCTTTTAATTGTATTTTCAAAAGTCCTAAGCATAGAGTTGTTTTGCATTATGAATACAATTTTATTCAACTTTTATTTCTTAAAAGGTAATATCTTAATCATTTTTAAATTTCTAAATATAAAAATTTTCTATATATTCAAAGTCAGGAAGGATTTAATACATAAACTTAAATTATTTTTAAAATTTTAAATATTAGAAAAATAATTAAAATGACTATTTTATCAAGTTTGAACTCTATTTTAAAAGGGTAAAAAGGTGAACGACATTTTGCTACGACCCACGGGTCTTCATACTTTAAACATTTAGTAATAATTTAATTTTAAAATTTTCATTTTATCGCACTTTTCCTTATTGTTGTTAAATTGATATCACAAAGTTAATATTTATTAGGACTCTATTTCTATATAAAGATTTAGGACTCTAATTAAACGACCTATTAGTTATAAAAGTTGTTATCACATACACATTTTTAATACCATAATACACACTCAAACCAATCAAAAAGAGAAGGATTTGTACTGACACGCACAAAATGAATAAGATAACTCTTAATTAATTTGAAAATTAGGAACTAAAATTTCTTACCTAGTTTAAATTAAAAAAAAAATCTTATGCAGAAAATCTAGATGATAAAAAGCTCCTAAATCTTATGGGGGAAATACACAAGTGAAGATTTAATGGTTATAATACTAATTAATTTTAAAATTCTAAATACTAGAATAATAATTAAATGACAATAATTTAAAGAAAATAGTAAATGAAAATTTTATGTATTGCGGAGTCTTTTAATGAAGGGCAAAAAGTTCAATCAACATTTCTAAGGGCCCTCACACTTTTAATACAGTATAGATTATCGTGACGAGTCAAAATGAGAGTAAGGGAGTACAGTCCTTTCGGTAGTTTCAATCAAGAGTTGCTTGAATATATGCATAGTGTATCTTGTGCAAAGTACAACAAGGAGCCACCTCTCATGACTCAAATTCCAATATTTCTGCTTGCATTCTGAATCCAACTTTATTTTTTATTCTTGTTTCTCGCTAATTTTAGCACATAAATTTGAATTTTGTTCTACAGAGATCTATTAATGTAATCTTGAACTATTCTATTGCAATGAATATTGGGGGCTTACATAATTATAATCTGTTTAGAGAACTTGGATTGCTTGGTTTGGTACACCCACAATGTTGGATGAGAGTTATATAGATAGGAATTTAGGGTGGGGTGGGGTGGGGGGCGTGTACCACTTACAAAGTGAGATCTCTTTGGACTTGTCCATAAGCCAGTTAAAGCCGAAGCTAAGGTAGCCGCACCCAGAGGAGAAATTTGGAAGAGGTTATTTTCTTAATAACCGTAGTAACCTGGCCAACTTGCATGCACTTTGATTAATTCCATGGGTTAACAACTATCTCTCATCAGCACATATACCAGTAATTCTATCTACCAAGGCTTAGTCAAATGAGAAGATACCATTCAATTGAACCTCACGGTTCTCAATCCACTTCCTTGACCACTAGGCTACACCCTTGGGCACCAAAGAGGTTGATATTATAATTGAGTTTGATGTATTTGAACGGTGAATTTGGCAACAACCTTGTTGCTTTTGCCAACTTTATGGCCTTTCAACCATACGAAGAATGTGATGGTCAAAAAGGGAGGTCTATGTGTAATATGTAGGTTTTTTTTTTAACTTCCTAGAGAAGGATGATTGATGTGCTAGGGAAGGTTTACTTTCACATAACGGAAAATCAACGAGTCTGCTTATGTGTATTACTTGTATGGAATTTCACAATATATTAGTAGTCAGATTTAACAGTTAGGGTGATATTTTCACTGATTCCGTTTATTCAGGAGCTGACATAAGAAGTGTGTGCACGGAGGCTGGAATGTATGCTATTCGAGCAAGGAGGAAAACTGTCACGGAGAAAGACTTTTTGGATGCTGTCAATAAAGTCATCAAAGGATATCAGAAATTCAGTGCAACACCAAAGTACATGGTCTACAATTGATTGAACAACTCTCTTTTTGGCACAAACAATCCATCATTGGCAGGAATGGAGAGACATTGCAGTTTGATATTTTATTATCCTGTGTACTTAATTTGACAATTATGCTGTTTACTCAATTTCATCGTCTGGCTGGCTTCTAGACTTTTACACCTGCTTATTTATCTCTGGATGCTTGTGTTTGCTGCCAACTAAAATACAGGACCAACATGTGCATTGTAATGTCTGATGATTTGGTACTTTGAGTTAGAAAAATCTAAGCAGCTGTAATTTCTGATTGCTTCCTTTTCCACGTATCTTAATTTTATAGCCCCATGAAATATAGTATATATTACCATCAACTTTAGATGTCGGATAATGTTCCATCTTCTTCTTGCATTCAAATATTTTAGCTAGCAGTTCTGCATTTCTCCGGTGCTCTGTGAAAGACACTTTTCAAAAGTTAAAAGAGTTTCCATACTCGTTCTTAGTTGTGTCAATTCTATCTTTTGTTGAGGGTTTATTGAAAACAGTTTTTCTGCCCTTCATGGGTTGCACTCTATTCTTTTCAGACATCCCATTCTATTGAGAGTGTGTTCATGTAATTGCCTCAGGACTTGTTTGGCCATGCGAGATGAAATCATATACTTGTTTGGCCATGCGAGATGAAATCATATGAGATAAAATTTAAATTTTGTTTGAACATTCATTTTGGGATTTTAAAGTTGTATTTTCTATTCATGAGCATAAAAATTCCATAAGTTATAAAAACTGTAAACTATTCAAATTACCCAAATTTTTATATAATCTTACCAAATAAGTAAAAGTTCATAATAAAATATAATATATTATCACAAAGCCATTCTAAGAAAAATACAATTTAAAAATTAAACTTTATTTTAATATAAAAGTAAAATTAAACATGAGTGGTAGTGTACTACTCTTTAATAAATTTGGTTGGTAAAGGTTGATGGGAGTAAATGTTATGTCTAATATAATAGTTGACAAAGATTGTTTATATTTATTAAATAAATAGTTACTAAATAAGTTGGTATATATAAAATAGTGATTTTTTTTATAAAATGTAAACTTGTGGGTTAAAATTTACATTTAGAAAATTCCATCTCATGATTTGACATCTCAAATCAAGCTTTTTGGAGAATATAAGATTTTATCTCATGAGTTGAAATCACATGTCCAAAATGCTGTTTCATCTCAAAATTTTAAATCGCGATTTCATATCGTATGCCCAAACGACTACCTAGCTGTGCCAATTGCTATAAAAGTATAGATCACTGCCTCCAGAACTGCATTTTGTTGTCTCCTCTCCCCTTTTTCCCGATGTATGAATGGAACCTCTGCTAAAAGGTAGAAGAATAGGTGCAAAACTGGACACCAACAGCGAAAACACTCTGCTGGACCGACACCGACACTGTGTATGGTCCTCACACGATCTTAAATGCTTCCTCAAGAGTCATTTGACACGCAATAGTAAAATGTTATTCTGTCAGACGCTTCATGAACCCAAATTTATTCGAGAAGGTTCAATCAGTCGAAATGAACTTTGCACTGTGTTATTTAATGTAGCAGCAACAGAAACATTTATTTATCTCCTTGAAGTGGTCAAATTGTGTTTTTTACCAATTCTTGTTTTCGTGTTTCCTAAAGAACATTAGTAGTATACTGCTTTTCATGAAACATGAATTTGTTTTTTTCAAGTTTCTCATTTCTTCTGAAGAGTGGCACTTTCATCTGTGTATTTCACTTGAGATAAAAAATAAAATAAAATAAAATCAGGTTTCTCCATTTGTGCTTAAAAAGTATCACATTTTATCTTGAGAACAAATGGTAGTATCAATTTATGTATGTGGTGGTAATAAGCTTCTTGCTTAAAGACTAGTTAATTTTACCATATGGGTATTAAATCGAACACATTGATATATTTGCTGGGATGATCAAGCATCAGGTGATATAATCTCCTATAAACAGCAAACAATTTAGAGAAAACCATTTGCTGGTGTAATTGATACCAACAGAGTATAGTCAATATTGGTCTTGAGCATCTTTTTTCATCCCTTCAGTCCTGATCATTACTGTATAATCTCTTGCTCAAGTTTGCTCGTTGCACTAGCCGGACTAATGCTTGAACCACTTCTGACATAGGAGGACGGAACTCAGGCTCGGTCTGGTACAACATACACAACCATTGAGATAATTAAGACAGAGCGATTTCAGGAACAACAAAGTTTTTGAAAAATATGTATATATATTACCTTAACACAGAGAGCTATAACATCAGCAAACCGCGAAAGAGATTTAACAGTATAGAGTCCATTTAGTGCTGGATCAACCATCTTTTCCAGGGCATCAATATCATGGAGCTGAGGGGTTGCCCATCTTACTAAAGACTGTTCAGATCTTGGTCTTGAGCTGAGTAGATAAGAGCACAAGTATAAACCCTCTTTTTTATTTGTCTTCAACAATTTGGATTTGAAATCATAGGTGCTT
Source organism: Datura wrightii (assembly GCA_035772735.1). Taxonomy (NCBI): domain Eukaryota; kingdom Viridiplantae; phylum Streptophyta; class Magnoliopsida; order Solanales; family Solanaceae; genus Datura; species Datura wrightii. The sequence continues at coordinate 155,166,115 of JASDFA010000010.1, read as the reverse complement.
AAATAATCTTACCTATCGAAAGGTTTTCGTCCAGAAAAAAGTTCCAACATAACAACTCCAAAGCTGTATACATCACTCCTCGTAGTACACTTTCCGGACATGGCAGCCTCAGGTGCGCCGTATCCAGACTCTATATTATGGTTCAATCCCTAAAAAGTTAAAAGTCCAAGTTGAAGCCATTTAGAAGAGACTGATGTGGAGCTTTAGGAAATTATATAACAACAACATATCCGGTGTAGTTTCACAAGTGGGGTCTAGGGAGGTAGTGTGTCCGCAAACTTTACCCCTACCTTGGAAGGTAGAGAGACCTTTAGGAAATTGTACAAACAGTAAAAATCTTGAACTTGCTGAATGGTACAGAACAGCAGGAAACAAAACACTTGAATTCATTAAAAAGACCACTGGACACTGTATTTACTTATACGGGGAATAGTAAGTACCCTCCACCTCCAACCCTAAGGTCGTGGTTTGAGTTACCAAAAGAGCAAAAAGGAGAGAGCTTGTAGGGAGGGGTACTAAAAAACACACACACACACAAAAAAAAGAAACTTATAGTGGGATCATCTCCTTTTCTTAATGTGATAAGCTTTATCCCCTATGTAGTTAGTTCTCATGCTCAATATTTTACAGAAAATTACTATTTCTTGTCGACTCTTCTTATGTAAACGAAATGGTTGATTCAATCTAATGTAATCGAAACTAAAACGCATAAGAGTTATTTGGAATTGTTCGTGTGTGTGTGGTGCAGTTATTTTGCTCTATGGTCTATGACAATTATTCTTCACTTCACCATGATATTCATCTAAAACAATAAATTGACTCCCACATATATTACTATCTTTATGCCTATTTTCTATATATGAAACTGACTTATATATACATGAGAATATTCTTCAAAAAATATCCCACAGAACACCTTATTAGAGTCAGGCACAATACAAAGTGTTTACCTGATCTACATCAGCCATAAGGTTTGCCAACCCACTGTCTGATAGATGAGGATTCAGATCAGCATCAAGTAAAATATTTTCAGATTTGATATTTTTATGAACTAAGGATGGCAAGCAAACTTCATGTAGATACCTGCAAAACAACACTGTGAATCAAAATTGGAGAAGTGGAGATCACAAATTGTGAAGCTCTGATCAGCTATCTAGTGGAAAGCCAGCATTCTGTGTGTTTAAAACTTCAAATTATTTCCTTTTGTATTTGAACTTTATCCCCCAGAAGTCTGATATATTAAGTGGAGAAAGGAAGAGGGGCAAGCCTATATTCACCGAGTTTCAAACCTCATGTTATTGGCTCTCAGAGATTTCTCGGTGTTAAAAAAAAAATCACAACTCAAGACTAAATACTGGATTTACTTTCGTGATTTAAAATTGTTTCTCGTACATAAATAATGAAGGTTTAGATGCTAGAAGACTTATGATGGATAAGGTAACTTAACCATCAAACAAATCAGAACTTAAGCAAACAAAAGATTGCTCCAAGTTGCATTAGTTTAATGTGATGCCCAATGAAAGTAATTTTGTAGATTATGAAACTCACTCTAGTGCTCTTGCTGTGCCAAGTGCAATCTTCAATCTGCTATCCCAAGTTAGTACCGTGCTATCTTCATCCATTTGATGCAGGAAATCATGCAGAGAACCATTTTCGTGGAATTCGTAAACCAGCAGGTGTTGCTCATCTTCTGAACAATAACCAACCAGTTCTGTTACATTTGGATGATCAAGCTGGGATATGTTGTGAACCATCTTGACAAAATCTTCAGGATTCCGGAGCTCAGATGAATAAAGTTTCTTGACAGTGAGAACCTACAGCATTTCAAATAAAATAGGAACTTAAACCATCAGACTCACTTACAAGAGCATAGGGAATATTAGCTGCAACAAGAAATAGTTAAACATCAAACAGAACTAATAGACCTTTTTCTTGTAGATATTTCTCTACCACTTACACCTAACTTGCTTAATGTTACATTTGCATCAGTCAAATTCTTAAGAAAGATTTTCTTTTTTTCTTTTATGGTATCCACAGGAAAGAGAGATTACTTTGCCATTGTCAAAGTGAGCCCGGTATACACTTCCAATGGATCCGTCACCAATAAGGTTTCCAACGCTGAAGCTATCAGTAGCCACCTGTAGGTCTGCAATTGAATATTGCACAGCTTTTGTTTCAGCTGTACGAGTTATCTTCTGTCGAACAATGGGTTTTACTGAAATGTCATCTCCATCAAAGGATTTATGAGGATTAATAGGTGGAGGTCTTAGAGACACTGCAGTAGGAGTTTCAGAATCTTTCATGCTTGTTGCAGACGACGCTTGGCTGAGTTCAATATCTGCAGCCAAAATAGGTGATGAATAGGAAATACAGGTTCCAAAACTAACACAAGATTGAAAACAATATTACATTACTAGTAATTAAGAAAGGGCAAATGTAAGCTGGAACTTGCATGAAAAATTGTTCCGTCTTTGTTATTTCTCCTTTATATGAGTGAAAATCCCTTGCAAGGCTACATTAATAGTTTATGAGCCAATTAAAGGCTACAGTCCAGCAGCAAATCTCATTGTCCATATTAATGGCCGGGGTAAGTAACCTTAGATTTATAACATGAGGACTAAACGTTGAGATATTGAAGAAAGTATCAGTAAAACTGTAAAAGTGACCAGCTATTTTTCTCAACTGACCAAAAAAATAAGTCATAAAATTATATACCTTGTACTTCCGGTGAATCAAGTGCAAATGGCTGAACGCCAAGTTTTTCTATGTCCATTGACGATTTTTTGCGTCTTTTCTTGATAATAAAGATTACTGCAACAGCTCCAACCACTGAAGCTGATATCACTATGCCTGCAACGCCTCCACCGCTTATACCAGATTTCTCACCACTATCACTTCTACCTCCACCACTGGAAGGGCTGCCTTTGCCTCCGGATTTGTGACTTTGAGCGGACTTGTTTGCAGGGGGTGCGCCAGGTGGAGATGGAGCCGCAGGCCCTGAGCTCCCTGTGTTACTGTTAGATTTTCTACAAATTGCATCACAAATCCCAAATTCAGTTAGTATAAAGTTATTCTCTACAAATGTGTTCAAGGATGAAAATTAATTTGCAAACTGAAACACTCACTGTATTATCCCTTTTAATTTCTCAGGAATTCCACCGGAAAACTGATTGTTTTTAAGATCCCTAAAGCATAACGGAATCAGCATGACAAAAGATATATTCACACATTGACATCAGGCATAACATTCACACACATTAAGATGTGCATAATTACTCACAGATCGTCAAGAGGAAGATTGGCGAGGACATTAATATTTCCTGTTAACTGGTTGTTTTGCAGGTAACTGCAGAACACGATATTTAGAGCGTTAAATCGTTGAAGGACAGTCAACCAATACAGTGCAATAATGAATCAGAGAAAACTGGTCTTACATTTTCTTCATGCTAGTCAGTGACTGTAAGCTTTGAGGAAGTTTACCAGTCATTGAATTGAAAGAGATATCCCTGAAGCACAAATAAAGCATAATCGTATCAACCAAGAAGGAAAAATACACGCCAAAAGCTCAAGTGACACAGCCTAAATTCTCAATGCATCTTCTCATTTTTATTAATACAGCAACAAACAGCTAAAGGCAGAGCTCTAGACCTTTCACTTTTTGGCATAAATTCACGTAAAACTCTATATACGTCTATCGAGAAATGTACATGAATACATTGAAATTCTCAATGATCATAACAGGGTAATATCAATCTATATAAGAAAAGGGAGAAATTGAGACAAGGCCTTACAATGTGTTGAGAGAAGAAAGTGATCCAAACATGTCATTCAGTTCTCCTTGAATTTGATTATGACTGACATTTCTACAATGAGACACACCAAGTCAACAATTGGAGAGAAAATTACAGCGCATAGACGTCAACTTTTTATTTTTTAAATTTTCACTTACAAGTATTGAAGGGAAGTCATTTGTGAAATGGAATAAGGTAGGCCACCGGTAAAACCATTACCAGCAAGGTTACTGTGAACGCGACAAGTGCTCAGAATGATATATGTAAAGTAAATAAAAGAAAAAAAAAACTAAAAAGTAGAGACTGGAATTAAGGACAGACAAAAAAGACCATATAAAAACACATACAGTCTCTGCACATTTGGAGGAAGCTGGTAAGGTATCTGGTTTCCGAGATTATTGTTGCTTATGTCACTGCAAAGTTCAACATTTTTAGGATTTAAATACAAATAGCAGAAGGAATTAAGGAAGTAATTGAAAACTATTGATCATCTTACAAGTTGGTCACAGATGTCAGACTAGTTAATTGGTATCCCATTGACCCGGAGAGTCCTAGACCAGATATCTGGCTGAAGGAAAAATGTAAATGAAAAAACTGAAAATCAGCAATTACCAAATCAATTGACAGCTGAGTAGTTATCAAATAAAGTGCATATTGAAAAAATGATAGAACAATAGTGTGCAATACATTTCAGTAACTCTATTGCCTGAGCAAGTAATGCCTTTCCAGGATTCTCCACAAGGATCACCACCATCTGTTGAGCTCCACTTTGTAAGCTGCCCCGGGGAATTTAGGGAGCTATACATCACTCTCAATGCAGAAGCTGAAAATCAAAGTTGCAGGCCACCAACAAAATTATTGAGAATAGATAGACGCGCGCATACACACAGAAACTAAGAACAGCTCCAAAAATATTAAACGCTACTCTATGTTGTCCCATTTTATATGACTCCTTTTTTTAAAAATAAATAAATAATTTTTTTTTACCTGTTTCATAAAGAATAACGCCTTTCTATATTTCAAAAAGTAATGTTAAACTTCCTCTTTTATGCTTAATAAGATGCTCGTATAGCTACAACAGGACCACAAGTTTTAAGTCATTATATGAACTCTTTGGATTATTGATAGGCTTTTCAGTGAGAATAACTAGCAACCTAGCTAGCAAAGTTCAACTTTGTTACCAAACCAAAATAATAAAGAGAAGAGGCGTAACCACATAAAGCATTGCAGTGCAACAGCAGTTCCTATCTAATATCTGATACAGGGCTGTATAATGGAAAGTAAATGTTCTACATCTGTTCATAAGTTAAGTAACAGCGATCTTTTTTTAGTTTACATAAGTTAAAAAGTGCACAAAGCACGTTCACACAAGGTTCGAGGAAGAACTGTACCCTAAGGCCTAATGCAAAATTCATGACCCATAGCTTACGCAAAGACAACTTGACCATTTGCTCTAAGCCTCCCCTTCAAATAATAATGGAAAGGTCACATTTCGGCATGACCTATAAGTTTACAGAAAATCTTTTTAAACTTTTTTTTTGTTCGGGAAGCTTTATTTGTTACTTCCAAATTAATTAATCAATGTCGTGAATGTATTAATTTCAGTAATTTCTTTATAATCTGCAACTTCAAGAACACACATAAATTAAAATAATATAGAATTAATTAGCTGACCGTCAGATGGATCTGTTTCCGCATTGACAAAGCTGCGGCCATGCAGAACGACGAGGAGTAGGGCCACCATTACCACCAAGCTCATCCTGCCCCCCTTTCAATCGAACCCAATATTTGGACACGGAATTTTATCAAATAGTAATAGAATTAGATTTCGTTCTCATAATGTGAGATGGATTCAATCAAATTTAAATTCTAAATCCATCTCCCCACGTCACGACTTTGTTAGACCTTTACTTCTTGTTGCTATGAAATAAAAAAAGAAAGAGTAATCCTCTTGATAATAGGAGAATTATATAATCATGAAGAGAAGGAAAATAAGAAAAGCAATATCAGGGCAATCCCAAAAGAAAGGTACGATCAAAATTCCCGATTGATCATCCGTCAATAAATTTCTTCATTCAACGTGGATGTGATATCATGATAAAATAAAGATATGATGCTGGAATCGCATAAATGATAATATAATCGATGAATACGGGGCGGTATAAGTGTATCACTATATTGTCAGTAAAGCTGACGGTAGAATTAGATTAATGGCCGGATCGGAACAGTTAAAGGAACTGGAAATAATATGTATTAATGCGGAAGCAAATTTTAGTAAATAGATTAACGTTCATAAATTTGCATGCACGATTGCAAATGATAGTTAAAAATGGAAAAAATGGAAATGTGAGGGAGGGAGAGAGTTACGGGTATCGGGTTGCCCCACAAAATTTGGGTTTGTGGGTTTATTTCGGAATTGAAATTACAAATTTAACCTGGTTCTGTATTAAGTTACTCCATCGTGTACGGATGGTGTCAGATATTTGGAAAAAAACTATATATTATAATTTGCTATAAATGGCAAGGATAATTTAATAGTGCAAAACTTTCTATACCTTGATGTAAGTTGACAACCTAAAGTAAATGGTTAGTATCTATCTATATATAAATATATATATAAAGGAAGGTATAGAATAAGATGATATGGCACCTCTCTATAGCTTAGAAAAATATTTATTTTTTTTCTCTTTTTTTTGATAATTTTTTTTTTTATTTATTTATGTGTCATGTTAAAAAACTCAAAAGTCACTCTTTCAATTCTCTTAACTATATTAAATTTACTACATTAAATTATATATATCTATCTATCTATATATATATATATATATATATATATATATATATATAATAAATAAAACTAAAGCCCACAATTTTTTCCTTTTATTTCAATTTTTTTTTCTTATAAAAACTCTATTTTTACGGTGAAATGCTTCAATGACTATTTTTCCTTAAAATGTCATAAATAAATAAGTTCGACATCTTATAACTTAATATAAAAAATGCCGATCAGTTAAAAAAAATCGTGGCTAGTAATCGATTTTTTCTTGTGTCTTTATATATATATAATACTTAGAAGAGGTGATGTGACATGCCTCTAAAGTCAAGAATAATATTCATTTATTTCTCTCAATTTTATGACATTTTTCTTATTTTCTTTTTATTTATATGATTCATAAAATTTTAAAATTATTTATTAATTACATTTTGTTAATTATGTATCTCTTTTTCAGTTAGAAAGTTCAAAAGTTATTGTTATTGTTATTAATTTAATTATTTAATAATTATGTATATGTGATATCTTTTTATGATCATCAATTATATATATTTTTTAATTTTTTTAAATAAAATTTTATTTATCTCTAATTTATTTAATATAATAGGGTAAGAAAGAAAAGAAAACGAATCAGTTTTCTTAACCTAACAAAGCCGAAATAGCCAATAAAGATAGTAAATAGGAATTTATTTTCTTAAACTGAGCCATAAAATTATTGTTCTTAAATTTATTCATTTGTATTTATTTTTTCTCTTATTTATTTATTTTTTTCTCCATTATTTGCTTTAAAATCATTGCCTCCATAACTCATATATCTTGAAAGTTATTTTCAGAATGATTAAAGTCATAAAATTTTATAAGTTAAGATTGTGATTTAAATAAAGGTTCAAAATTGGCTACTTGCTCCATTTTAAATGACTAAATTCATCTGAAATTATTTTTTAAAAATGAAGTACTAAGTATTAAAATTAGGATGAATAAAAAGAAAACTTCTTTGTATAGGTGTTTTGAATTCTATTAAGTCATTTTTTAAATAATTATATTTTTTAATATTCAAATATTAAAAATAGATTAGTTGAAATTCAACGAGATCTTTCATGTTTATATTTTTAAATATTTAATATTCAAATATTACAAGATTAGTTTGTAAACTCTTAGACAATTTTATGATACTATTCTTTTTATATATTTTGTTTAAGAAAATCAAAAAAAGAAATTGCAGCTAAATTTTTGTTAGAATTTAATGACTAATTTTTTTGTTAAATATTTTAGTGTTGAAGTATAATAATATTTGATTATTATAAAAAATAATAACAATACTATTTTTTATTTCCGTGCGAAGCGCAAATAAGTTACCTAGTATATATATAAATGAGACTTAGAGGCATGCTGATGTGGTATGCCTCTAAGGCCTCCATTCTATTTTTATTTTTCTATGATTTTTTTGATTATTTTTCCTTTTTAAAATTATTTTATTAACTCATTTATTTAATAATTGTTATCATTTAATGTAATCAAAAATAAAAATATATTAAAATAAAATATGTGTGTGTGTTTTTGTGTGTGTGTGTGTGAATATCATATTATTATATAAGTAAGAAGTCCCTTAGTTAAAAAGTTGAATTATCAAAATGTCCATTAAATAGTAAATGACCATTTTACCCTTTACTTAAACACTACTCCTATTAATAATTTCGTACCAAAAAAGTAAATTTAACTTTGAATAATCAATATATATATATATATAAATATAAAAGACCGAAATCATAAAATTAAAAGATCAAAATAACCTTCAAAAGTTAAATGACATTTTTATCCTTCAATCAAACACCAATTCTATAGTATTTTTGTGTAGAATCGTAAATTGACATCCCAAATTAATTATCTTTTTTTATTTTTTCCCTTGATCCCCTCATTTATTACTTGAATTTTATATTTTTTTAGATTAAAGCCGGTGTAATTTGAGAAGACAATGTCTAATACAAAATCTAGAATATTTGTAATTATGATATGATGTTTGAGTTTCTTTCATATCTTCCAATACGAATATGAAACTCCAATGACTTCGTTCTTCTATAAACTTAATTATAATTTTTGTTGAAATTTAATACATAATGCATATGATACTAATTAGAATTTCTGAACGTTTCATCTATATATTATATAATTCTGGTCTTAGGACAGTGGCATGACATACTTCAAAGATCAGGAAACTATATTTTTCTCAATTTTTAATAATTTTTCATTTCTTTAACTTTTGATTTTCTTGGTCATTGATTATGAATATAAATACCATTTTTTCTAAATAAGTATAAATAGGTTTGCATTAAAACCCAATTAGAGGTTAGACCATTTATAATTATAATAGTTTTAATGTGTAGTAATCCCTAAATAATTATATGTAAATTAATTCTTGAGCCTCTTCATATTATATTTTTGATGTTAATTCTTGTACTTCTTCATATTACATTTGGATTCATCTTTTTTTTTTCTTCACTTTCTACTTTCTAAATTTTTGGTCTTGTGATTTTTTTTTCATTTATTTTGTGTAAAAAAAATTTAAAAAGTTCCTCTTTTAACTCACTTAATTATGATGAAAAACTCTTTTTTAGAGCTTATTTCCCTTCCCTGAAAATAATTATTAAATCTAATTAATTCATCACCTATAACTTAAATATAATTGCAGCATTGATAATACTAAAAATAATAGGCCTATAAATATTATTCAAGTAGCTATTAATTTTTTCTCCTTCGTGTATTCCTCATTGCACACACCGCCTTCTCCATATCACTTTCTATTTATTTTCATCAAATTTTATTTGAGCATGTAGACTTGTTATATATATAAATGTAATAAATAATTTTATAAGTGAGAAAATTTTTATTTTCTTTATTTTGCAGATAAGAAGGTACGTGCATGATGATGTTATAAGGCTTAGTGATGCTGAGAATTTCATGGATTGTTCTTTTGTTCAAGTGAGTGCTACTCTCAACTATTCTTCTTTTAAACTAATTATTCTTTTTAATTACCTTAAATATAAAGTTTAATCTCATATCCCTCAATTATTAATTAGAGATTTTAGATTAAACTTTGAGAACAAAATCGTCTTTAAAAATAAAATAGTTTATCCAAAGAAGAATTACCCTGCATGAATTCGCAAACTCCATTAATCCCTCCAAATATAAATACCAATACAGAATTAAAAAAAATAATTGATATTTAATACCAATTTTTGGAATAATGCTGGAAAGATGAGGAGCCGATGAATTAAAGAAAAATGTGAAGGTATAAATTATCATGAGAAGGTGACGAGTGATTTGAAAGAGATAGAAGAAACTAAAAATGATTTAAAATAATAATAAAAAAAAAGCGAAACACAGAAAATAATAAGAAAAAATTAATAAAATTTTAAAAGAGAAGAAGATAATTAAGTTTTACCAAAAATCTTCTTTAATGAAGTGTACATTTCTAACGATGAAAAGTAGAGAAAAAATATTTTAAACTTTTTTCAAAGAAGAATCTTGAAGTAGAACAAAAAAATTAGCGTGGTGATTATGCTGTCACGACTTCTTCTTTTTATTTTTCTTTAAAATTATATTTGGCTTTAAAATTTTAGTTTTGATTTTAATATTAGAAGGACAGTTTGATAGACAAAACAATCAGAGTTTAAATATAAATTTGTGAAAAACTTCTGAGTTGAACTATATATTTTAACTTTAGATTCTCCTATCATAAGATAAATTTAAGATGTTTTCATTTGTTGCAAACTTATATTTTCGTTTTTTCTAAAAAAAACTTCGTAAATCTTTTGTCGCCTAAATTTCAATATTATCTGATTGTAAGATAGAATATATGATTTTTTCAATTGTCGTACATTTAAATTTTCAATTTTTATTTTAAAATATTCTCATAAATTAAATAAATTTTTCTATAACCGCACGAAACGCGAGAAATTTTACTAGTAAAGAATAAAGGAGTCATAAAAAAACAAAGGTAGAATATCTAAAAATTTATCTAAAAACTTATGATGAATTATTAGTTGCACACTTATATTATTAGCGGCATTAATTATTTCTGAACGTAATTATTTAATAAATTTTTCTCTTAAAATATCTATTTGATAAAAAATATGAGTACACTCTCTTTTATATATACGAAAATAAATTTTAAAAAAAATCCGCTCCTAAATAGTCTATTTTTCAACCTTTAATCACCATATAATCGGTATGTAATGATTTTTTAAATTAGAATTCCATTAATTTAATCAAATTAAAAAAGATTTAACCAGTATAATGGATTGAAACTATGTACCTTTTTTTTTTCTTCTTTAAATGTAGTGATCATTTATTTCAATTGTTACTTTTTTTTGCGGGCAATTTCATAAAATAAAGAAAAATTTAGTGAACACTCCTTTATTTAGTAGTGAAACAAAAAATTTAAGAAAAATATAATAATAAAGTTCCAAATGTATAATTTCTATTATATCTTATCAATGACTATTTGTTTCAACTCTCAACCAGCAAAATCTGTATTATATATATATATATATATATATATTGGAATCATTAATTTTAGCCAAATAAAAATATCTTGCCCGAAAAATAGAGTTCTATCTACTAATTTTACTCAATTTTTTTTTAAAAAAAATTACAGAGTTTTAAAAAAGAAATATGTAATGAAATGATAAAGAAAAAACAAGAATAGTGTAGAGAAAGAGAGAAAAATAGAAGTTCTTATTTCTCTTGATGGAATAAAATACAATGAAGGAGAATTCCTCTATTTATAAGGATAATTCCTCCTAACTTTCTCCAAAATATAGACTTTCATTATAATATAAACACATGTATCCGTTACAATACAAATACCTTTATAGACATTCACTATAATACAAATACATTTATGACACTCCCCCTTGAATATCTATTTGATAGATAATGTGCTTCGTTAAAACCTTACTAAAAAAACACAGTAGGAAAAAATCTAGTGAAGAAAAGTACACATATCTAATAATACGCATTTTGGCTGCCTTATTAAAAACCTTACAAGGAAAACCAGTGGGACAAAACCTCATAAGGGAAAAAGAGTACATCGCGTATTAACTTCCCCTAATAAGAACATCTTTGAATTTTTGCACCCCGATCTTGTGCACCATCTTCTTGAAAGTTGTAGTTGGTAGAAATTTAGTGAATAAATCAGCCACATTGTCACTTGAACGAATCTGTTGCACGTTAATACCACCATTCTTTTGGAGCTCATGTATGTAGAAGAACTTTGGTGAGATGTGCTTCGTTCTATCTCCCTTATTGAATCCTCCTTTTAGTTGTGCTATGCGTGCTGCATTATCTTCATATAAAATTGTGGGTACTTTGTCATATTTCAAACCACATTTTTTTCTAATGAGATGTATCATGGACCTCAATCACACACATTCTCGACTTGCTTCATGAATAGCTATTATCTCAGCATAATTGATGAAGTAGCTATGAGAGACTGCTTTGTAGATCTCCAAGATATGGCAATACCTCCACATATGAACACTTAGCCAGTTTGAGTTCGAGCTTTGTGTGGGTCAGATAAATACCCTGCATCGGCATAACCAACAAAATTGGCACTGCAATTGTTAGAATAAAATAAACCCATATCGGTAGTCCCTTTTAGATACCGCATTATGTGTTTGATCCCATTCCAACGCCTCCTAGTAGGAGCAAAACTATACCTTGCTAACAAATTAACCGAAAAGGTTATATCAGGTCTTATACTGTTAGCAAGATACATTAGTGCACCAATTGCATTAAGATATGGTACTTCAGGACCAAGAATTTCCTCATTCTTTTCTTGAGGTCGGAATGGATCCTTATTCACATCAAGTGATCGAACAACCATAGGAGTACTTAATGGATGTGCACCATCCATATAGAACCTTTTCAACACCTTTTCTGTATAGGCAGATTGATGAACAAAGACACCATTTTTCAAGTGCTCAATTTGCAGACCAAGACATAATTTTGTCTTTCCAAGGTCTTTCATCTCAAATTCCTTCTTTAAATGATCAATTGCCTTTTGAAGCTCTGTTGGAGTTCCAATAAGGTTTACGTCATCTACATAAACAGCAAGTATGACAAATTCCGATGTTGTTTTCTTTATAAAAATATATGGGCAAATTTCATCATTTATATAACCTTCCTTAGAAAAATATTCACTAAGACGGTTATACCACATGCGTCCAGATTGCTTCAAACCATACAATGATCTTTGCAATCTAATTGAATACATTTTCCGAGACTTTGAACGATATGCTTCAGACATTTTAAATCTTTTGGGAATTTTCATGTATATCTCGTTATCAAGTGATCCACATAGATAGGCTGTAACAATATCCATCAAATGCATTTCAAGCCTCTCGTAGACAGTGAAACTAATAATATAACGCAATGTTATTGCATCCATAACTGGTGAGTATGTCTCTTCATAGTCGACACCAGGACTCTGTGCAATAAGGCGTGCTTTGTACCTTTGTACTTTATTTTTCTCATTTCTTTCTACAAAGACCCATATATAGCTAACGAGTTTAATATCATTAGGTGTTTGAGCTATAGATTCAAAAACTTCACGCTTGACAAGTGAATTCATTTCTGATTGAATTGCTTCTTGACATTTTGGCCAATAATTTCTTTGTCGACATTCTGTGACAGATTGAGGTTTAAGATCCTCATTATCTTGCATGATTTTTGTTGCAACATTATATGCAAAGACATAATCCACCACTATTTTTTATCGATTAATTCCAGCATCACTTAAATTTATGGATAGTTCCTCATTTTCTTGAGTCTCAGGCTCATTGATTCCTTCATGGATATCAAAATTGCTCAAGTCTTGAACTTCCATATGTGGTTCTTTCGTAGTGTCATCTTGACCATTTATTTTTCTTTTTCTAGTATTTCAATCCTTATAACCCAATGGTCTACCACGCTTTAGGCGTGCTTTGAACTCATTAGCTATGACACTAGTAGATGATCCTTTAGGGACATCAATTCGAATTGGGACATTCTC